>OY757921.1:13713363-14028363 GCA_963585895.1 Sepioteuthis lessoniana | reverse complement strand
TACTATGTCTTTGTTCAGGGAGTCACATTTATCAATGGAGCATAATCCATCCTTTAGCTGTTTGCTTAGGTCCTGCCAATGACGTCGATCAGTAAGTGGTAGGGATTAAAAGTGACTGAGGCTCTAAACGCCTTTTTGTGGATTGTGGCGATTTCATGCCCATCAACAGAGAATTCTATTTCTTTGTAAATTCTTTTAATTAGAGATAAACTGCAACATTTTGAAGGCTTTATTTTCATCAAAACCCACTTGAACAGAACCTGAAGGTGGGTCACCAGTTGTTCTATGTGTGATCTGGATTCTATGACTAGAGTTACATCATCCAGAAAAGCCTTCATGGATGGACCAGTTATCTTATTGGCATTGTCTCTGGCACTAGGCAATATCATCTCTATTACCAATACAAAAAGTAGTGGAGAGATAACACATCCCATCATAAGACCAATATTCAACTAATGTCAGTTGAATATTTATTATTAAAAAACCTCACATATGTACATTTAAGGTATGTTGATATGAGATTTTTAATGTCCTCTGGAATCCAAAAGAACTCCATTGCTTTCTCAAGTAGTCGGTATCTTACTGAGCCATATGCATATTCTAAGTCTAACCAAATGATATGAAGTTTGGCTGATTTATTATTTTTGGCTGTTTTTATTCATTCCCACAACATAGTGGTATGTTCAATACAACCAGGAAAGCAAGGAATTCCAGCCTTTTGTATTGACATACCCATTGTTTACCACAAATCTCAACATCTTTGCAATGATACCAAAAAAGATCTTACCTTCTATGTTGAGTAAGGAAATTGGTTGAAACTGATCTAGTTTTTTTGAGTCTTTTTTTTTTTTTTTAGGTATGTGGATTTCATCTGCTAATCCCCAACTTTCTGTGATAAATTTCTTTGTATGAGCTTTTCTAAAAAACTTCCAAAGGAGTGCTAATATTTCAGGGCATCTTTTGTGGAGCTTATATGAAATGCTATTAATATAACACTTATATATATATATATATACATACACACACACACACACACACACACATATTTAAACAGGTTTGATTAAATAAAATAAAATCCTTATTCTTTTGGAGTTTTTTCTTTTACGAGTTCTAATATTTTTTTTTATGTTACAATCTTGAAATGTATTAATTTCTCCAAAGGAGTTGTGTTATATCGAGTACTTTCAGTTCTCATCAGAACCATTATCAAGGTAGTTTATAAGCTATTTTTTAAATTAAAGTTGTTTAATATATAAACTAAATCATTATTTCATTTTTGTTTTTATTACTAAAGTAAAGCTTGTTTTTATCACCAAAGTGATACTAAGCACACACACACACACACACACACACACACACATATATATTGAGAAAATTGAAAAGAAAGTAATCCAAAAGTGAGAAATTTATTATTTCTTTTTTCTCTACTTCTTTTCTTTTCCTCTTTTTAATCTTAGAAATTCCATATATTCAAACATTGCCTGTGCCAATCACATGATAGTTCTGCAAAAAAAATTATATGATCTTTCTTTATATATATATTTTTTCATTCCTTTGTTATTGTATTTCATTAAAGAACCATCGTTGGTCTATCAATACTTATTTCACCATCTTAAGTCCTGATGAAGGGTCATTAAAACCGAAATGCTTTAACGTCGACTTCCCTTCGTAATAAATTCATCACTTTTGGATTACTTTGTTTTCAATTTTCTCCATATGTTGGGATTCCTATTCTTTATTCATTTGAATATATATATATATATATATATATATATATATATATTCATTTATATATACACGTATGTGTGTGTGTGTATATATATATATACATATATATATACACACACACACATATCTATCTATATACATGGAGAAATGGTAGATTTTGCTAAATCGGACAATATATATATATATATATATATATATATATATATATATATATATATATATATATTCATAAATACAGACATATATCAATACATGTATTTTTATACACATCTGTATCTTCAGGCATTTATACACATACACACAAATATAATCATAAAAATACACAAAAACACACTACATAATGAACTTTATTTTATATCTATACACACACACACACACACATATATATATATATATAGGTCTCTGTGTTTGTGTGTGTGTGTGTGTGTGTGTGTGTATATATATATATATATATATATATATACACACACACATACATGCACATACCTAAAGATAAACATAGATACACACCCACACACTACAGAAGGAAGTTTATCTTATAACTAATTCATCTAATATTAAGAAACTACAATCAAAATGCTATCATTTTTTGTTGTATCTATCATCTTATCAACCCAATGTTGTTCAAATCTTTTTATATTAATATTACAAAATGATGTTTACTTCTTTAGCTGAGTAATTTAGATATAATTTGTGTAATGCTAGTTCACACTTGAAGACAATTTATATATATATGTGTGTGTGTGTGTGTGTGTGTGTGTGTGTGTGTGTGTGTGTGTGTGTGTGTAAGTAATAATTTTCACTGAGTGCAGTTACTCTGTTCTGATCCTAGGTTGGACACTTTGATCCTTCATCAACCAATGAACTAATATTCCATTGATCTTAGGCAGAAATGACAATCTATATGTAAATGGTCTAATCATCTATGACAAGAACTATGATACTTTTATAATACCCAACGGGTCAAAGTTAAAGATTGAAGGGAAAATATTTCGTTTTTTTCTTGTAAAAACTGATGTCATTTCTGTTACATCATGAGACATTATATATAAACTATTTCCTTCAAAATAATTATTTGTCCATTTTCTTCTATAAATGGACATTAAGTAGTCATTTTCAACAATTTTTTATTTTTAGATAAAAGCCTAATATCATTCTGAGATAGCAATTTAAATATTAATAATAGATATTTTAAAATTACAGAGCAAGTAAATTCTTTCAGCAACCTATTAAACTTGGTACAGTTTTACTGTAATGCTATCAGAAATTATTCAAGATTCACAATAATGCATGTATTTAAAGAAAACCAGATTTTTCTTTGTATAAATAATCTATTTCATACCCTCTTCAAAGATAGAAAAACTTTCTTGTGGGATAAACGGAAGAAAATCATGACTTAATGCTACAAAGAAAAAGATCTAAAAAGCAATATTCTAAATCATAGTAAAATAGGAAGATCCAGGGGAAAAATCCCTAAAAATCTTATAGGATATTAATAATTCCAATTGTTTCCCTTGTTTAGAGATAGAAAAAAAAGTTTATAAATTCAAATTTGAAAGACAACACCAGTTTGCAATAGAAGACATTACTGTAGCCACACAGTAAATTCAATGCAGTTGTTGCAGTCATCTCTCTGTGGTGTCTAAGTGGTTATCTGTAGTTTTCACAAATATTTTACAAACATTCAAAGAAGCTTTTTTTAAAAAAAGAAAAAAAAAGTCATGATTGTTTATTAAAGATAATTTTCTTTGCTTAGACATCTACAACTTTTTTTGAAGCCTTGTTGAATTATTACAACCGTAAGATACAATGGTGCATATTTTATAATTGAAAATCTTTGATTTCTCTTACATATTTGGTAATTGGTATCAATGTAAAAAAAAAAAAAAATCTAACTGTAGCAAAACTTTAAAAGAGTGATAAGATTTTAAAAAAATAAATAAATAAAAGAGTTGGAAACAAATAAATCAAACTTTATTTGGAGTGAAAAGGAAAGAAAGCAAAAAGAAAAATATTGGATCTTGCCAGAAAGATGAAAAAACTGTGGAACATGAAGGTAACAGTGATACCAATTATAGTTGGTGCACTTGGAACAGTCCCCAAGGGCTTGAAAAACAGACCAGGGGAACTGGAAATCAGAGCAAGAATCAAGACCATTCAGACCACAGCAGTGTTAAAATTTGCAAGGATATTCTTAAGAATGCAGGAAACCTGAGGAGACTTGCTGTCATTCAGAATCTAGTGAAAGACTACCAGTTAAAGCTGATATGAATAATTCACAAGGGGTGAAACGATATTTGTATATATAAATTACTTTATTCATAACTTTATTTAGTAATTGGGACCAAAATATCTCAAAAAAAAAATTAGATTAAATAATAAAAGTTTAGAAGTAGGAAAGGAGTAGTAAGACATAAAAAGGAATTAAGAATAAAGAAGACAAAAAAAGCTTTAATTATATTAATTAAATGAGCTGAAATCATTTTTGTATGAACAAATATATCTTTTCTTTGAATTAGCTTTAAGCAATATCAATACCAGCAAACAAAGCAAGGTAAAATATTTAGAACAGTAACACACACACACACAGAGGTGTTAATGATGTGACACTAATTGATATAGGAAATGGATATGACGTCTAACTATTCTCTCTCCAGCTATGTGTAAGTAGTAGGGCAGGCTGGGCTCTTTAACCTTGTTATGTCAACCTTTCTAGAAGGAGGAAAACTCTAAAATCAAACTGCTTAAAAATGGACCTTATGTCAAACCTTACTCATGGTGAAGAGCTTGAATAAATATACACACACCGCTGAGTATCTATGAAGAAAGCATAATTTCAAAATTGATCTCAAAATATAGGAAATAAAGTAGATTTATTCATTCCAACTACAAACTAAGTGATATATTTAAATGAGAAAAACTATTAAATTGAAGTTGATAATTTCAACCAGTGATGGCCAAAAGTGGCACATTGTATAATGTGGTGTGGTGAATTACATTCCAATGATTTTTTGTCAATCAATTTATAATAGTCTTATGCTGCAGAATTGTGCTTTACTTTTTTTTATGAATATTTGCAGTTTTGTAATGTTTTAATGTCTTTTTCTTTTAAAAGTTAATTACAAGACAAAAAAAAAAGCAGAAAGTAATAAATATTAATGAAAAAGAAGTGTAACAGACTCAAAAATCTCATTAAGAAATGCTTTACTAATCTTGTTTTTATATCAAATCAATAAATTATATAAAATATGAAATATATTTACAAGAATCAATGGAAGTACAAGATTTGTAAAGTGCATATGAACTTGTGTGTAGAAAAATTCATGTGTGGTATGTGAAAACTTAGTCACCCTGATTTAAATCATGATATTGAAACTATTTGTGTGCACATGAATCTGGTAACTCATTCTAAAAACTATCATGGCATTAACTCCATTTTTATCCAGAAATAAAACTATTTTAAAAAACAAACCAAATAATCTTATGCACACATTTTCACTTCATTTTTTACTATTTGTACTTATTTATATAATAAATGGTGAGTAAAGTTTCATACCACAATGTGCGCCTTCATCAGCTCTGTCTGCTAGACAATCTGTAACGCCATCACAAACTTTCTTCATAGGGATGCAATGCATGGTTCCTGGACATAAATAATGGTTGGGCAAGCAACTAAAGCCTTTTACATCTCGACCTAAATCAGAAAAACAAAAAAAATTAAATGAAAACATTAAAACAATGCAAACAAATAAAAAGCAGACCAAAAAGAGTTAAATTTTGAATAATTTTTCACACCTCCAAAATTTGAGGTTAATTGAAAGCATGCAAACACTAAAATTGAAAATTTCTATGCAGGAAGATCCAAGAGTTAAAAGAATCAGAAATGAATGTATAAATTTTGAAGGCAAGCAAGAAAATCCATTAGAGAATTAAATAAGAAAAATATCATTCAGGAATTTAATGTCATTTAAATGAAACTAAAAGTACAGACAAATGGATATATTCTTGTTATTCTCATTTTAAAGATTTAAATAAAAAGGTATAACATTTTTAAATAAAGAGAAAAACAACTTGTCTGTTGCTTTCCTTCCCAAAAATTATAAGAAATTGCTAGACATGCAAGCAATATATATATATATATATATATATATATATGCTAATAAAAGCTTAAAAGTGGTAAAGTGCTTTTTTTTTCTCTTTTTACAAACCTTTCCTTGGGTCCACTGAGTGAGAAGTGTAAATAAACCTCATTTCATTAAGAAAGAAAAATTAAGTTGTATGCTGAAACATTTGTCAAACTGTTTCTGGAATTGAAATTCATACCATGAGAATAGACATTGCATCATGTTATATTAGAAACCTCTGCATGTGTATGTGTCTGTGCGCGTTTCTCTTGGTTGCAAGTTGTTTAAGCATATTTCTTGAGGTTAAAAGGAACTTAGTTGGCATTTTATAAGTTTAGTTTCTCTTACAATTCTACTCTTTTAAGTTCCAAACTCCAAAAACATTCAATGATTTTGATTGCAGAATATAAAAATATGAACTTGCCCAAATAAACTTAATAGTTGCAACAGATAAAAGCGAATATGAAGAGAAAAACTGAATTGATTTCAGAATGAATTATTTCCAATGTATTGTAGTTGGTTTGGATCAATTTCCTCATCTTTTAGTGTTTTTTTTTCAATTGCTTACCCTCCACATTCTTCCTCAAGTGTCTATTGTATTCTGGAATATTGTTCTGATAGAGAATGAACATCTTCTCTTATACATGTTCAGTACTGGCAACTATAAGTTCTTGGGATTATCTTCAAATGACTTCTGCATTTGTGACCTCTCTTGAACTTTGTAGGTGCTCCTAAAGAATCCCAAGTTTATTGCTTCTACTTTTGGGATTAATGATTCCCACAAACTATTAATGTCTATGCTTGGTCCACTGATTAAATCCATTGATTAATTAGGAAAGAAGAAATGGTCAACTTGGGATATTCCTAGAGAAGGGAGTGCATTCAGTAGGAGGTCACTAGTTCAGTACAGAGGTTAGACAGAGACAATTCTAAGAGTACATAGCATATAGAAGGTATTTACACAAAATGCCATGATGATACAGAATGTAAGAGACATCTGAAGAAGGTTAGAGGATACATAGTTTATTAAAAAAGAAAATAAAAAAGCAAAGACGGAAAATTAATCTGAATCAACCATATATGATTATATATCTTGTTTAATTAAATCCAAACAAGAAATTCCAATATACTTTAATAGTCTTTAGTAAATAAACTTAAAATGTTACATATACTCTTTATAATATGATGATAGATTATAGAATGGGATAAAACTGTAGCAAGTCACTTCACTAAAAGTCACATAATTTGATATCATTTGGTTTATTGAAAGGAAAGTTCTTTTTCAGTTTTTATACAATATTCCAATTAATAATGATATCAATAATCTATATTAATACAGAGTATCATGATTCAGATTCAAAATTCATTATTAAATACTTCTCAATAGGATGTTTACTAAAAGACAATATATTTTACTTAAGTAACATTTTTAAAGATCAAATTTAACATATTTTATGGAATATCTTATGATAATTAAATCTTAAATTATATTAAACTCCTATACATTGGATCAATAATTTAAAATTAAAGTTACATCTAAGGAATATAACTTTCTTTGCCTTGTTTTTCAGCATTTTATCAGCGCAGGAAAATTGAACAAGATTGAGTCTGGTCATTGAAAATGTGCTTTAAGTCTGTTCTTTATTGATTTTAATGGCATGTCAACACATCTTGGCTTATTTTATGTAAAGGAATTGCACATGTTTATATTTACATATGTTGTGTAGTTGTTTCTTAAGAGTTTTTTTTTCACATGGTTCTATCAAATACAAATAATGCTTAAACAGATGGGACCCTAAGTCATACAAGCACTCTGGGTCAGAGTGGACCTGAGAGTAGTGGCACACTCTCCAAATCTCTAGAACTGCTAACTCACCATCAAATGCAGTTTAGTGTCATACCCAGGATACCTCTAGAGGAAGGGGGTCTTACTTCCTCTGAAGCCTCACCAATAGGGTGGCATGTTCTTGAGAATAGTTTGATCTTTCATCAGTAAATTGTGATGATTCAAATTCTTTTACATACAAAAGGAAATAAAAGCACAATTTTACTAATTGAATTCTAAAACTGTAAATAAATTTTCAGTGTTTGCTGAATGTTTTCTTTGGGTTATCACCTTGGCTGTTTGATAAAGCAGTGCAAATATGACCAGACAATAACTGCCAAGATTAAATTGGATGGTGCTGCACAAACACAAAGCAACAGGTACATTTAAAGTGGATCGAAATAAGGATTGTAATGAATAACTTGTTGGAAAAAATAGCAGCAGTTTACACACACACAAGAAATCAAATCAATAAATCAATGCTAAAAAGTGAAAAGGGAACAAGAAATGTTAATTATATATAAAGTAATTTCTTTTTTAATTTATAATCTTATGAGATTAATTTCAATTAATTAACAGATTGGTTTTTAATTTAAAAAGCACTAAAGAAAAGAGTTTTGATATTCCTCTGATATTCAATTTTATTTAAACTATTATAAAAATCTCAACATCTTATAAACTTTATGTTTATAAATAAAATTTATGTTTTATGATGCTCAATGTTTGTTAATATAAAATTTATTCATTTAAAAACATAATTAAAATATTACTGGTCATGTAAGTTAAAACAATTTAAAATCATTTTTAGAATGTATAAAACTAAATCATTAACTTTTTATTAATATAACTGTATATTTACAAAAGTTAGTATTTTATTTTTCCTTCATCGAATTAAAATTAATGACTTTCACCTGAAAAAGAATAGGATATTATTGTGGACAATATCCACTACAAATGTAAAAAACTAATGTTTTCTTTTGAAATCTTTACAACAATCTCAGTGTCCCTATTTCCAGACAATTCATTTTTAGAAAAAAATATTTTAGAATTTTAAGTATTTATGGAGAGAAAAACTTGTTCAAGGTTGGCATAATCATACCAAACTTACTACACAGTGAGATTTTTTTCCTCTCTTTAAAAAAAAAAAAGCATACTCAGTACAACAAGTAAAAAGTTGAAGAGATGTATAAGAAAATTAGTTTGTAATATTTATAGGTGTTAAAGAATATTTAATAAGATATATTTTTATTGATTCATATTAATCCTGTTATATGTTTGAAGGGAAAAATTCATTAAGTTAACTTAAAAGTTAATTCACCAAATAGAGATTGATATTGTAATTACAGTTCAATCATGGTAAATTTATAAAATAAATAATTCTATAAAAAAACATTCTCAACCATTTTTTAGTTTTGCCCCTCCTCTTAAAAGTTCTTATCAATTTCTATCTCTCTACCTTGTAAAACAGGATAAAACACAGAAAGATAAAAATTAAATCATTTCTTAAGTGCATTAAAAAGTTTTACAATATTTTGATATGCACTAGTTTGTGGCACATATATCACATGAATGAAGCAGTTGCAGCCATAGAAGGTACCCACTGAGATTGGTAGTATCATGGTAGGTGGTACACTGACATGTTGTGCATTGCTTAACTGTATGTGATTTGAAAGTTGGACAAATGAACATGCAATATAGTCTTATTCTGGAACATGCTTTACAAATTCAATCTAGGTCATAATGCCATAGAAGCAATCAAAAACATTTGCTGCATGAAATGTGAAGATGCAGTTGGATCACAGTGCAGTAACCAGAGGGTTCAAGAAATTTTTCTCAGGCTGCAAGAACCTCGACAATCAGACAAGGTCAGGTAGGTAGGTAGGCCTAAAACCATGGATTCCATGGCCATGACTCCAAGCCATAGAGGCAACTCCAGCTTGGAAAGTATCTAGTAAGCTCAGCATCTCACAGCCCAGTGTGGTTCATCATCTTTATAACACTGGTAAAAACATTTGGAGCTGTCAAACTGTGCCTCACATACTACCAAAATATAGCAAAACTTTTGACACACTTAAGAATTAAATCCCAAGAAAACTTGAAAATTCCAACAGAATGAACAAAAGTTTGCAACTGTATGAAAAGTAACATTTTAATTCTTGAGTTTGGTGTTTCATGATATTAGGCTTCAAAGTAGATGATCAAAAGAGGTCAATTTTTATTGAAATATCAATCCTGCTTTTGGATTTTATCAATGAAACTACTTTGCTAAGTCCATAATCAACAAAATATGTTCTCATCAATTCCTGTTGTTTCTATTTTAGCATGTTTGCATTGGATGTTCCCTGTCTTAGTCTATAGCCTTAAATGTGCTTACCTAATGAGGAAAGAGTGTGTGTATATATATATATATATATATATATATATATATATATATAGAGAGAGAGAGAGAGAGAGGCCCAGTTGAAAAATATTTTCCATGAAATGCCTGTGACATTTTCAAACTTTATATTCATAAAATAAATGCAAGTAAAATAAGGGAATGTTTTTTAGATTCCAAGATCTGCCAAGTGCAGAAATTTAGTATAATTTACATAAATATATTGGGTGAATTATGAAAAAGATTTTTTCTCGACTTTTGTTATATTTTGTTACTTTTTATATAAAGAATAATTTAAAAAATGGCTGATAAATATGGCCGAGACAAAGTCATTAAGGAATGGATATTAAAACAAATTAGGTGGAAAGAAATTTCAAATCTAAGTTTACAAAATATTTCAGGCTGAAAACTTTCAAGAAAACTTGTCAAATATAGAGTATATATTCTGATTTCTGAAGAATTTTAGCAGATTTTTTAAAAAATATCCACAGAAACAAAACATTTACTTTTCCTCCAAAAATGGCATAAAATACAATTACAGAATTTTCTTCCTCCTCTAATAATGTCAAGATGGACACTAACTAAAGTATTAGATAATTTTTTTTTTTTTAATAAAGTTTGAAAATTCATGTATTCAATCTATTGTATATTCAGTAAAAATACTTTTTGCAGAAATATTATACATGGTGAATTCAATAAGTTTCCAGACTTTTTTTGTACAAGCATTTAAAATTGTCATAGACTCTTGAAAATTCACTATGTTATTGCTATACATTTCATGAGATGACTAACCAATTTTTATGGTTTCAGGTTCAAATGAACAGCTACAGCAGCAATTGGAATACACCCTACTAAAGCCTGATTGTCACAGCTGGTGAATTTCAAAAATGCAATCTGACACTTTAGAAGAATGATATGCAATAAAATTCTGTTTTAAACTTAGAAAAAATGCCCCAGAAACGTACGGAATGCTCCAGAGTGCTTTTTGACCATCTTGCATGAATCAAGCATCAGTTTTTCAATGGCATAAGAGATTCAAAGAAGGCAGGGAGTCTGTGAGGGATGATGAGAAGTGTGGGAGGAGTAAGGAAGCCAATACATCAGAGTTGATTGGCCAAACGGTTAGGGTTAGGGTTACTATGTTGAGGTTTTAAGGGAGTTCAGGAAGAGATTCCGTCGGAAGAAGCCAGCACTCTTCAAATTAGGTCAGTGGCATTTCCACCAGGACAATGCAGCAGTCCACAACTTCATCCTTGTCACAGACTATTTGACCAAGATGGGCATCAAGACAGCTCCTCAGCCTCCCTAGAGTCCAGACCTTGCTCCCTGTGACTTTTGGTTATTCCCTAAGCTCAGAGGCTGTTGTTATGAGAAAAGTTAGGAGATGAAAGAGGCTGTGATGAAGGTTATTGACATGCTCACACAAGAGGACTTCCATGGAGCCTTCCAGAAGTTGTTAGAATGATACAACAAGTGTATTGCAGCCAGAGGAGATTACTTCAAAGGGGACTAGAGTTTCATATGTGTACTATCAATAAAAGTGGCCATACAAAAAAAGTCTGGAAACTTATTTAATGATCCTCGTACATCAGTTTCAATGCAAAAAGTTTAAAATCTATTCAGCCTCTTTGAAAACAGATTTAAATGAACACATTAAACAATTCATTGTTTTATTTTATCTACAACATAAAAAGAAGTGTAAAAAGATATCAAAATTTAAATAGCAGATCATCAGTATGACATGGAATATGTTTTGATATTGTTATTGCTTTGCTCTTAATAAGGAAATTTCATATTAGCAAATATTCATTAAACAATTTTTCAATCTCTTTTCATATTCAGCAGTTACAGATGAATAATTGTGATTTTAATTAATTTCTTAAAGGAATTATAATAAATATTAAACAGATTTAGTTATTAAAGGGCTGACATTTTAGAAGTAGATAAAATCTTTCAAGTTGTTTCTTTTCCATTGTAAGCAAATAGAAATTGACTTATTTGATGATCTGAAGCTCAAGATAAAAGAATTGTCTTTACAAGTAAATTTTACTTTTTCCAAATTGATATATCAAGCTATGATGACAGAGGTTTTCATAATTTAGAATGATTAGAAATAAAATTTAAATTTCTTAAAAAAAACTTGATACAAATATACAGGTAATTAAAATGTTGACAACAACTTTTCAATTAAAATGTCTGGTATAAGTACATATAAACACTGAGCAAGTTTTTGAAGTTAATGCTCTGTAACTTTTATATATAATAACTAAAAGAGAATACCCAAGAGGTACACTTACATTCTTATCGAAATGATACATATTTGTTCTACTTAAAACAAGTTATATTTATATTTCTAGGATCTTCAAAAAAACATTTATTACAACCAAATCAAGTTTAATTAGTCATTATGCCTAAGATGTTAAAATTAAAAAAAAATTTTAATACCTAACAAGTCGAGCCAAAATATAGCAAAGTTTTGAAAATAATTACATTTTTATCCCCATGAGAGTGAATATTAAAAAATAGCAAAGTTTAATTTAAGAAAATATTTGTTAGTTACAATGTGTATTAAGACAGCAGATTCTTTTGTAAACATATTTATTTTCTTAACAGACAGGGGTTTGGTGTTTAGCTTTTTGTTTGTCTTTTCTTGTTGATAAAAAAGTCACAACTATTGTTGAAGGTTGTTTAAAAATTGTTCAAAGTCCCAAGGCACTTGCATAACCATCTTTGGATTATACCAATAGAAACTTTGAACAGTTTTTAAACTGCTTTCAACTACAGTTGTAACATCTCATTCACTAAGATGAATAAAAAGCTCAACACCAAATTCTTCTTTATTATTTTCAACAAAATGTCATATATAATTTTTTCATTCTTGGTCCAACTAAAAAAGGAAGTAAATTTTATTTTTGGAAGAAACATAAGAAATGGTATGTCAGTTGAGAACTTGAAGATTAATAAGAATGTTGTAAAGAGTGGTTAGTCTTTTATACAAGAGAAAGGTTTAATGAAAGATTGGATTTGTAACATTCGATGCAAATAAAGTAAACCAGGTGTCTCTTTAAAGTCACACTTCAGGAATATAAAATCACAGCAATAGGGAAAGTAGAAAAATCTTGTATGGTAGACCATGAGGGAGAAATGATCGCAATAGCCCAGGGGTCTCAAAGGATGCAAGAAAGCCATTATGTACTGGAAAAAATGGAGAGAAGGCTTGCAATTTCTACCAGTGCTAAATTGCACTGTAGCTCATAGGTTACTTGGGAGACACTTTATTCATCCAAATGAATGAGCATTTAACAGTAAATATATACCATTATGTGAACTAGTACACAAACTTGAATGTTATGCTCGTATAGATTTCAGCACTGTGTGGTTTTCCTTGTTTGTCAAAGCTTAAGAGAACTCCCACCTTCTGAGTACAGCTTGGAATGGCTTGGGTACATGAGAAACAATAATGAATTTGTTTTTAAGTGATCTGGAGGGTATAGTAGTGGCAATTTTTACACCATCATTTTTGGAATTTAAATTATAGCAACAAACTTTATTTTTTTAAGAAAATATTTGATGAGAGTGAATTCTTCTCAAAGAAATATGAAGTTACATTGTTGTTGTTTTATAGATTTTAATAGACATAGCTTTACAAAATTAAACCATGAAAATTATATTTGTTAAATTTTCATTTTAAAAAATTATACAGGGAAACATTGAAATAAAAATGTTAACTCACAAATATTTTTTCAATGTATTTTGTGTTATAAGTTTTATTTATACTTACATTTTGAAATTTTATGTTTCTTTCATTTACTTACCTGTTTTTAATGTACTGCAATTAAATTTAAGGTAAAAAGAAAAAGTGTTGGAGATAAACATGCATTGGAGTTTTGAGCAAGCAAGGCAAGCAATAAGTGGATTTTAAACAAGCAGTGACAAATAGTAAAAAAAGGGATGCAGAGAAATGGATATCTATGTAGGAAAAGTCTATCATATTTTGACCTGTAAAAATTATTTACAATTGTATAATAAAGATTATTTCCTACTTTAAGCAATGAAGGCTTGAAAATGATAAAAATTTTGAAGAAAAAATTCCCATGAAGAAACAAAAACTTTCCTTCTTGATAAAATTCGATTTGCAAAACATATTTAAAATTATGAAAAGAGAAACAATATAAAATTCTTACCATGTTAAACAAGCAATTATCAAAAAAAAAAAAATAAATAAATAAATGAATAAATAAATAAAAATAATAATATAATAAATTTTAAAAAAAGTACATCATTGATAAATTTGGCAATTACAATTTTCACCTTGTTTTATAATCCTAAAAGTTTTCTTTTAGTATGTTTTCAATATCTGAAATTTTCATTTTGATATTTAAAAACACTTTAACCCTTTGGCCCCAGTATACCGGTGGTACTTTTATTTTCCACCATACCATAGCACTGGTTTAACAATACAGATATCAAATGTTAGAGGGTAAACTGAGACTCAGAAGCTCAGGGCTCAAAGAGTTAAAAGGCAATACCAAATCAATTCTTAAAAAATTGGTAAAAAAAAGTTCACATGTTTTCTTTTTACAAATTTTGAAATCTCTAAGTTTATTTGAACAACAAAAAATTCAATAACTTTGAAAATTACAAAATTTCAAAGTTTTATTGTGCAAAGGAGTGAATATTTTAATTCAAATTTCATAAATATCCATCCTCATAGATAAAACTAAAAGTAAAAACTTTTTTTTAGAGATTAAAAACAAGAACAAACAAAAAGGGAGAAAAAAGGGAAACAAAAATCAACAATCAAGTGCAAGAGTACTAACAAACATTCGTGATTTTATTTGCAGGATTTCAAGCCCAAACATTAGAAAATTAAAATTGCAGCTAAATTAAAAGTCTTAAGATAAAGTTGAAAAATTAATAAAACTGAAAAATCAATAATAGTGTATAAAATTTTTTTAAAAAAAAAGCCAGGATATTTAAAAAAGGAAAAAAAAGAAAAAAAAAAAGAAAACAAGCAATAAAGCTTAGGATTTAAGTTATTTTTTTGTGTGTGTGTCACAAAGCAAACCATCCACCACCAAAAATATTCTAACATAACATTAAAAAAAGCTCAGAAAATAAAGAGAAATTTCTGAAAATATAATAAAATAAATAGGTAAATAACCAAATAATTGGAAATGAATAATAATAATAATAATAATAATAATAATAATAGCCAAGCAGGATAGCTTATTGATGTAGAAATAGGAATATACACACCTGAAGTGAGTCCATTTGTTTTCTTATGCATGCGGCCTAAGTAACAATATGTGAATAAGGTTAAGAAGAAATGCAACAAAATGCGGTAGGATACAATTGTGAGTCATCTTGTTAGGAGGAGAAAAAAAATCTAATCTTATACTTAAAATAATTTTAACAAATTACTGTAAATAAGCGAAGAGAAAGAAATAATTTTAAAAATAGATAAACAGATATATATGATATAATAGGAAAACCCAAAAGAAAGAAAAAATATTGTAGCCAAAGAAAAATAAAAGATTTTAAACATTACCAAACTATAAAAGAAGTAAATCTCAAAATAAAATTAAAGAGTATTTGATTATTAAAAACCATTTTATCGAAATAATTTTCAACAACATTTCCAAACTATTAAGAAAAAATCTCTAAACAAAATGAAAGGAAATTATTTGATTATGAAAACAATTTCAAGAAATTATTATAGCATAAACTGTAGGAACTTTCAAATAGTTATGATGAACTTTGATAATCAATAATCATCTCAAACAAAAGTCATGTTTAAATCTTTTATTCATATATTTTGGTAATGTATAGAAATCTTTGCAAGAGTTCAAATTCTTTAAAAGTACCAAAGAAACACCCATTCTTCTCACATAGATCTACATACAAATATGTATTATGATTAAAATGTAGAAAATAAAAAAAAAATTTTTTTTTTCTTTTTTAATTCATTCAGTTAGAAATAAAAAAAATAAAGTTATCTAAATGTTGGCCTTGTTCTTAGGGGCCATATTTTCTTAAAGAAGTTTTAAAAAACTCACTAATCAAGCATTAAAAAAGTTCAACTTGATCTACTACAATAATTATTATCATCTTTATTATTATTATTATTAAAAATCAATTGATAATAAAAAGGAAATACACTATAACTTAAACATTATCAATTTATATTTCCATACCCAATATAAATAATAGACTAATCCATGTCATAGAGAGAGAGAGAGAGAGAATAATTACTTAACAGTAAATAAAAGACGAAACAAATATAAACATAATTTTATGTCAGAGAGAACTCTTTATGTTGCATAACCATCTTCTCTGGACAAAATGAATAAATACAAATATGTCTTGTTTTCACACATTTTTTAAATTTCTTCCTTCAAAACTAACCTCATAAACTTTTACTCATCTTTGAGTCTCAGCTAACTCAGGCTAATTAGAAAGTTAAAATCTAATTTAAGCTTTCAAATTTGTAATCACATGACTTTAAAATCCTTCAATGAGGACTGAGCTCTCAACTGACCTCAGAGATGACAACCTGTCAATCAAACTCAGTTGACCTCAGCTAGATATCACAATCTCACACTGAGTGCAACAGTTTTATTCTTTTTAAATATACCCTTCATGCTAAATAAAAGATTTAGCTAATCTATTATTTAACATTTATATGTCTGAGTTATAAAAACATTGGAAGATTAAGCAAACCCATACTATTAAGTGTTAATCTTACTTTTGCTACTTCTAGCTCATGTATATTTATCAAGATTTTTTTTCCCTCCGATAATGAAAACTGCACAGGTTTTCCTCCATTTGAAGTGTTCAAGATTAATCAGTGAAGTTCTTGATCCATGATCAAGTGAATAAATGCTTGTCATATACAAATACAATATTTTTTGATAATTCTGTTTTTCACAACTTCAACCCTAAAAGAAGATCAGGTGAATGACAACTACACAAGTGGACCAACCACTTGAGCCATCTGTCTCTAACAACGGGCCTAAAACCCAAATCTCTTACTGTCTAAAACAGACATCTAATAAAAAAAATGGGTACAAGCAGAACATGATACTAAAGGGCAAAAATTTGAATTTAAAAGGGTTAAGAATAGCAGCCATAACAAGTTTGTAGGCAGTAAAATTCTTTATAAGTATATCTTAACTGCCTTTGGGAGCATCTGCATGAAGAAGAAATTTTTATTAATTTAAACCATAACTATTTTTGCAGAATGATGATCAACATTACTCTCTTTTTGACCAAGTTAAAATCTTCATTTTTAGAAGATTTCAAGTATGTTGTAATTTTCTAATTTATTATTCATTGATTATAATGAAGTATTTTCACAAAAACCACCCAAGCTAAAAGTGGCTCCTGAATTTTGATATTGTAAAGTGGAGAAGAGCAAAAAGGAATCAATGTATAAATTCTCTGAACTGCAAATCAGAATGTTACATGAGTCAAGTAGATTGAGTGATGTATTGTCAGAGAGAAAAAAAAATCATATTTGATTAAATAGAGAATAAATTTTTGCATATAAAAAAGCTGAAATTTGTAAAAAGAAAAGTTTTTAATGCAACAATTTGAAAATCTGCCATTTTGGAACACTGAAATGCAAGAAGGAGTGTTTCTTTTATGTGCAGGGTAACACAAAAGCAGAATACAATATCAAACAGCAGGTGATATTCTAATTATTTGCTTATATTGCTTAAAAAAAAAAAAAAAAAAAAAAACAGGAGGAAAAAAGTTAAACAGGCCATAAAAATATATTTAGAAATAATTGTTTTTTTAATTTCTTCTTTTCTTTTCTTTTTTCAGTGGGGGACACAATTACTAAACCAAAAAAACAAAACAAATATATTTGCTAAAATAATAACATTTCAGTTTAATGTTAAAATCTCAAAGAAAAGATTTAAAAGATCCTTTTAAACTTGTGTTTATTGATAAGGTAAGATCACAGGCTGATTCTATAGAATGTAATAGAAAATAAAGGTGAAAAGGAAAAAAATATTACATTTATAGAAATTGAATCAACTATTTCAATTAAGTGGAAATTCAATTTATGAAGTGACTGCTAATATAAGTTCATATAAATAATATTCAATTGTTTGGTGCTGAGAAATCTTGAAATTTGTAAATCAACATTCTTGAAACATGAAAAAGAAGAATGTCCATTTTTAATGATAGAGAGATGTATAAAACATTGTGAAATGTGGATAAAAAGAGAAAAATGTATAACTTCCTATGAGTATTATTAATTTAAGGTGTGGCCTATAATTTGCTTAAGACAAAAAAAACAACAAATACACAGAATAAGATATATGGGTCAAATTATTTACTATTTCACAATATATAAAATACATAGATGTAAAATATTTACAGCTTTACAGTATCTAGGAAAATGTTTTAAAGATTAAAAAAAGATTTATTCAGAGATGGAAAGAAAATGTAAAGACACCCTCCCTTAAAACAATCTGTTGAATTTATATCAAGGGTCAGTGTCCAACAAATTTTAAATGTATTTTCTATATCTTTTTTACTTGCATACTTTAAATGTACTTTTTTTTTTTTTTACTAAGAAGCTATTAGTAAAAGTAAAAGAAAGAAACAATTTGATGAAATTGAATGAGTTTCATCAGCATTCCTAACAGGGATTCTAAGTAACCATAAAAAAAAAAAAATATATATATTACACAGAATTGAAAAGATATTAAAAAAAAAAAAAAAAAAAAAAAAAAAAAAAAAAGGTGTTGGTTTTTTTAATTAATTTGATGTGACATTTTTTTGCTTCCAAAAAGCTAAACAATGAAGATTATTATTTCATTACTTCTATTTTGATTTTAACTAACACCTCATTCCTTCAAGGCAGAAATTTCTGTCTTTGTCACATTTTGAAAGTTTGTCTACATGATCACACAATGGACTGCGTTGGCACTGCAAATTTGAACATCTCCAAGGAATGTTACTATGCCAAAGGCTCCAATGCTTTGGACATACCCTGCAGTGCCTATGATCAGAAATGATCAACAAGGCAATTTCAGCAACCTCTCTTTATGAATGGAGAAAATGGCAAGGTAGTCAGCTGAGGACTGTAAAATTGTTCTTGGAGCTCATGCCTGGCCCATATCTCCACAGTGTCCAAGAGCTGATGCTGCACATGGTTGAGTGTGGTGATCCAAAATGTCAATTCAACGTGTGGAGCCAACTTAATCCATATCAGGTGAATACCATTTCACATACACTTAGTTCTTTGTATAGCATCTTCTTATATTTTACACTTTTATCTATTTCCCTACCTCTGCAAAGAAGGCAGTCAAGTTGATATTGATAAAAATGATACTTGTTTATTCTTTTTAATAGGTTTTACCAGTGTGTCATATTAAAAAAAAAGTCCCTGTTCTCCATAGGGTTTGGATTACCTTTAGACATACATTATAATTTAACTTTTGTTGCTCATCATGTGATAGTGTTTTATTGTTGGGAATATATTCTTGTGAGTATTGTTTACTTTTATTAAAATGTTCCACTAAATGTGACTTATCAACATTTACCTTATTAAAATATGACTCATCATTGTGAATAAAATGGGTTTTTATCAACATTTTACTTACATTAAAAGACAAGTAATAACTCACATTTCCATAACAAAATGAGACCAAGTTTTATGACTGACAAATATTGTATATGTACAAGTTAACTCTTCATTTATGATCACAAATTCATTCAGAGATGGATTTCATTTTTGAAGCAAACAATTCTTTACAAATTTATTTCTATATCTAGATTGATATAAAATTTTTATCTAAAAATTAGGTTGTCAAAATTTGAATTACACATAGTGTGTGTGTGCATGATCATCATCATGGCATGCTGACAACATAGATTCTCTTGACTCTCTTCCTATCTATCCATATTGGTCATTGTTCTTGGCAATTCTTCTAGATGGCATCCAATGTCCACACAGTTGATGAATTTAAGTTTTTGTCGATAGAAGAATGTCCTTACTTCTCCAGCAGGGCCCAGCATATCTTGTTTGTCTTACTTGGATAGTTTGTGAGATGGGAGGTAAGTGGTAGTACAAATGGTATTTTGTAAGGTGTTGCTTCCAGAATTTGTTCATATCAGCATTCAGAATTCTTGCGTAGTTACCATCAAACTTTTTGTTCAAGTGTTTCATTAAAATCTAAGTGGTGCAATTATACAGCTTGGAAATAATCCTGTATTTTATTTATGTGTGTGTGACCAGATAAAAGAAAAAAAGGAGGTCAGTTTACTACACAAAAATAATCTGTGAATGAATATACTTATTTGAAATATAAAAACCAAGATAAAAATGTTAGTCTTGAGTAATTAGTAATTGTCTATCTGAACCATTTAAATCATATTATATTCCCACAAATTCAAAAAATAATATAAAGAGAAATCCAAAAGTTTTAACATACTTATGGTTAGCTTCTAAAACTGACAAATTTTAATTCAGTTCATTCATTTAGCTGGTAACATGTAACATTAAAAAATAATTATTTCCTTAACCCTTTCAGTGTGGAAAGAGTAACTTGAGTCATCCTTTATGCAAGGGTGAGATGCAACTTTAGTTCATATTACTTAAAAATTTTGGATCTTGTGTGATATACACCCTCCAAGTACCTCTTGTTTGGCCTTAAAATTTAAAAAAAAAACTTTATTACTTCTAAAACTTTAGTAAAATAGTCATTTTTTTAGAAGTAAATGAAAAATTCTCTTATAAACATACTTGTGTGCTATACTCCCCACTTCCAATGCCAATAGGGAATTGTAATTGTAAAAACTCTAATTAATTTTCTATTTGGAATTTTTATTTATTTTATGGTCAAAAGTGCAGTCAAGCAATTGAATTTGTTGCTAAATGTGCTGTACCAGTTATTGACATTAAACTTTTGATACATAAATGCAAAACTTGTAGTATATTAGATTAATTAGTCACTTATGCCAAAAATCAAATCTGTATTTAAAGGTCCTAATTTGGTCAAGTTTTCCCCTCCATGTTTGAGTGAGAAAGAGAGACTTTGAGAAAAGAAAATAGTTTAAATCAAAAAAGAAAAAAAAATTACATTTTAGATTTTAGGCTACTGAGCTTATATAGAAGAAATGAGCACTCAGAATTGCTAAGCAATTGTCAAGAAAAGCAATCTTAAAAAGAACAATATTTTATGAGCCATGACTTAAAAACAAGTGCATCCTTCTTTGAGCAAAAAAGGGAGGGGGGCACTAGCAAATATCTTAGTGTTGGCTGACTGACCAAAGCTTTTGGGTAAACTGAAAAACATTTTGCACACAATAACCTTACTTAACCCTTTGAACTTGAGCAGCTATTATTTGTGCAACTAACTAGAAATACATAAACCCAGGTTGATGGAATTTCAGCAAGGGAAACCTTTTTATACAACACTTGCCAATGAATTGTTGCAATTTCATATCTTATATATAATTTTTAAATTATTGATAGAATTTTATAACCTGTTATTTAACAGTAGAGCAGTTAAATAATATTGCAACATTTTACTTCTTCCGCCATTTTTCAAGTTAAGAGACTGGAGTGGGGGGACTTCTCAGGGCTCTAAGGGTTAAAATCAAATGAACACTGAATTACCCCCCCCCAAATAAACAAAGGACAAACTGTAAACAATATTCATCATCAAGTCTGACATGTAAATCAACAAATTTTATTTGAATAAGCTTTAAAAGCCCATTTTAGATCTTTTTTTTAAATTTCCAAGTCTTGCTTAATCCCAAAAATAAACTTATCCTTGCTCAACCTCATTTACCAGAAAAAAATAATTCCAATGTAATAAAGTATATCAATGTCATATTTTTTGCACTTGGTCTTTTTAAATACAAATAATTTTCAAACAGATCTATTTGACCCATATATAGTACTAACAGGTGCTACCACTCTGGGTCAGAGTGGACCTTGATGTAATAGCAACTACAGAACTGGAACCCCACCACCAAATGCACAGTTTAGTATCATACCTAGGATACACCCTTTTTTGTGGAGTGAGAGGAGTTGTTACTCCTCTGCAAGGGATACAGTCAATATATTCTAAGCTGCACCAACAAAGCAATAGTTTCTTTGAGTGTCAGGAGATTTTCAGAAAAATCATCATCATCATCATCAAGTTATGCAGACAACACAGGGTTCCTTTGAGTCCCTTCCATTATCAATCCCTATCATCCATTGCTCTTGGCAGGTCTTCAAAGGTTGCATCCTGTGTCCATACAAAGCTGATGTAAGTCTTTGTTAGTCGGTCTAACACTGGTATGTTCATGTGCAGGAGTCTACAAGAGAATGTTGCTTATGAGTTTGTTTTATTTTTTCAGCAGTGCCCTACAGGTCTTGTTCACCTTACTTGAATGGTCAGGTGGCCAACCCAATTGCTGTTTTGTGGAGTGTTGCTTCCAGGATATGTTCAAGACAACCTAATTTTCAGATAAAAATTTTATATCAATCTATAGATATAGAAATAAATTTGTAAAGAATTGTTTGCTTCAAAAATGAAATCCATCTCTGAATGAATTTGTGATCATAAAGAATTAACTTGTACATATACAATATTTGTCAGTCACAGAACTTGGTCTCATTATAAAGTAATGAGAAATTCTTTAGTTATGGAAATATGAGTTATTACTTGTTCTTGTGTGGTTTCCATTTAGCTTTTTCTATATGTGTTTTGTTAGTGTCCAAGTAGTGCATCTATATAGTAGTATGGACACAGCCACAACTGTGAAGAAATTCCATTTTATTTTATCAGAATAAATTAACAAGATTATGGGTCAGTTAAGTCGGATTCCTATCATACTTTTGGTCTAGTTAAAGAAAATTATTGTTATTTCTCTTGGTAACTTGTTAGTCAAGTCTTTTTCTTTTACTATAAATGTTCAAATGATCAAAGAAGAAGAAGAAGAAGAGGTTAGCACTGATTTCATAAAAAAGTTATGATTGCAATGCACAAACATGAATATTTGATTGATTGATTTTAATGGCATGTCAACTGATCTGGATGTTTAATGGCATATCACTTATTGTGGGTTATTTAATGCGAAAGCCATTCTTGTAGAAGAACAGTCGTGGTACTTTTTAACCCATAGCTGGTGGTGGTGGGGGGGGGAATGAGAAGTTTCATACCTTTCCCAAGAGCATTAGACCAAAAGTAAACACAATAGCACAACTGGTGTTTGAACTCACTCACTATGATGTTGCAGCCCAACACTTAAGTCACTACGCTCCAGTAACTCCCTCTCAACCTATTATTTTATGCCTAATCAGGAAATTGTATTCATTGTATGTTCATATTTACATTTTTTTTATGTAGTTTTTAACAGTTCATTTTTTGTTTTTGCACATAGTCCAATTGACCCATAGATGAGACTAACAGGTACAACCACTCCAGGTCAAAGTGGACCTGGAAGTAATGACAATGAAGAGGTATTTTACACTCTCCAAATCTCCAGAGCTGGAGCCTCACCATCAAATGCAGTTTAGTGTCATACCCAAGACGCATAATATTTAAAGAAAAATGCAAAGCAAAGATTAAATTTTCAACTTTGTTTTGAATGGAGTGTCAATGATCGCACGTGGGAGGTTATCTTTGAATCTAATCAAAAGCACTAGTAGGTAAGCCTCTTTTTTATTTCTGTTACAAGCAAAAATATGCAACCTCTGGGGTATATTTAAAATCAAATTATTACCTTAAACTTATTTGAAACAGAGGGGACGTAATAAAAAATAGGACAACTTGGACACTAGCTCTTCCCATCATTCCTGATCTTTATTGATAAACGTTCCCAATTTAACAACAGTAAAGAATAAAATTACTGTTATTTCTTTTTGTTAATGGATTTCATATTTACTAAAATAAAACCAAATAATTAGAAATCAATAATATCAAGCGAATATTTATAAAAAAAAAAAAAATCAAATTTCAAGACCAATATGCAAGTTAGCCATTCGATTCACACTGTAAACCACTATTTGGTTATATACATATAAATAATATGATAAGTTATTAGTATGTTGATAAGACTAACAGTACTGATAATATGAAACAATTTTCTTAATAATTGAGACTGAAATAAAAATAGGATCATAGAGAATGTGATGAAAATAATAAAGGGAATTGTAGTCAGACATAATTTCCATTATAATAAAATATAAAGCTTAGAACACAGTGAGATCAAGAGTATAACACTGGCAAATTGAGCTTGTTAATTATTACTCTATGGAAAGTATTGCTAAGCTTGCAATGGGTGGAGGGATTAATTGCAAGTCTCCCACTGGCATCAGTTACCAGTGTTTCAGTCCAGGAAAAAATAAATACATAAAAAGGATTTCAAAGGCTGATTTCCCAAAAGACAGACCCTTCTTACTTAAAAGGGTCGGCAAATCTCTCTCTCTCTAACCCAATTCTGCACCCCCTCTCCACATTTGGCCTTGTCTTGAACTAAGCTAAGTAAATTTGAGAAGGATGAAACTTATAGCTCTTTCAATATGGCATTTGTGCATGGCCAAGGCAGAGACCAGTATCATGCCAGATTTACAAAAAAACTTCTAGGTTAAGTCATGCTTTAGTTAACAAGTAGGCTGGGAAGAAGGTGTTACTGAATATCAGTTTTAAAAAAATGTTGGCTCATAGGAAAGTCTTCTTCAATCAGTGTATTCTGAAGTCTGATCAATTTCAATATAAGTTGATCAGGAGTTCTGACAATTTCCCAACAAGGATTGGGTTACATGCCTGGCTAAAAAGAGTTTTCATACTTTTTTTTTCTCATTAAAAAAAAAAAGAAGTTTCAAAATCCCAAACCAAATTTTAACTCGTTTAGATTATTAACTCTGATTTATATGAATCAACCCATATTTTTAAAAATACCTACACAATGACTGTACTTATTTGGTCACCTTGTTGATGGGACTTAAAATATGCCAACTATCACTTACAGAGGAATAATATCCTCTTCTGAAAATGGTGGTCCTAGGGATGACACTAAATATCATCTAGTGATAAGGTGCTAGCTCTGCAGGTTGTGGAGTACTCTTTCACAGCTTTAGCATTAAATAACCCACAAAGGTTGATGTGGTGTTAAACAAAGAAACCAAATTAATTTGGGATGATATTTGGACATATTCAAAACCTAGATTATTTCTGACCTGAGTTTGAACCCACTTACTACTATATTGCAGTTCAGCCTGTTAGTCACTATGCTATGGAGATTTAACCACCCCCATCCCAAATTAAGTGTTACACTAAAGTGCTACATTATTATCATTCTAAATAATTAAATCATCAATGGAATTTTAAGATGTTTATAAATAGTTTAGACTAAATGAAAAAAAATTTAAATTTTGCAAATAAGAATAAAATTACAAGAAGAAACGTATAAGCAAGAGCCATATTGGCCACATTTCCAGGAATGGCAATATCAAATAGTAAATATTTTTTAATGATTCATTGATTGATTTTAATGGCATGCCAACATATCTAGGGGTATTTTATGCCTAGAGGTTAGAGAATCATGCTCATAGCATCTCCATATTTACACTTTTTGTGTAGTTGTTTGAGTATTTTTTTGTGGGGAAGGGTTGCACATGGTCTTATTAAATATAAATAATTTTACAACTGATATATTTGACCCAAAGATGGGACTGTAACAGGTATAACAATTCTGGGTCAGAGTAGAACTGAGAGGAATGGCAATGAAGAGGTACTCCACCAAAAGATGCAGTTTAGTGTCATACCAAGACACTCCTTTTTTGTGGGGGAGGGGAAAAATCTTATCCCTCTGCAATGGATCCAGTCAGAGTATTCTAAGCTGTACAGATAGTTTTTATAACTTAATCTCAGATTAAACCATACAATAATTTTTGCTTATCTATATTATAATTGCACAATTATCTTTGAATGAAAAGTGTATCAAGTGAAATGGTAACAGTATTTCTGTTATTTATTTAACATAACTAAGTTGAAATTTAATTGGAATGTCAACTGCTCTTTCTATTTACATATTCTTGGAAATGTATACATCCATTAATATAAATCAGAATGAAAAAGATGGAAAAACTAAATTTTATTTTTAAAAATAGCTTTTTTTAAATAGTAATGAATTTTCTTAATAGTTATATTATTTCAAAGAGAATACATAAGGAAAAAAAATGTATTTTACATTAGGAAAAAAAGTGTCTTGTTAGTGATATAGAGCTAGAGTTGTGTTGGGGGAAGGGAAAGGATTGGTAAACAAATAATTTTCAAGATACCATCACTGTTTTATTTTCTTTCAGCTTCGTTAGATAAAAATATTAAAAATCAGCAGTCAGATATATTTTGTTTTATTTTTCAAATGAAGCAGAATTAAAGTTGATAAAGAACAAATACTTTTAGTCGAATTTTGGAGTTATTTTTAAATTTGAACATAATTTGGTTTGGTTTATCAAATTTTTAGAATGAATTTTCAAATCTTGAAATATTATTTTATAACCATGGAAGTAATTGACTTTTCTTTTAAGTTCAGGAGATAAAACAGTTTGATGACGGTTGAAACAATAGGAATAAGATTTCATCACTTTGATGTAAAAGGGTCATTCAAAAGGTTCTATGCCTCATTCAGAAAGAATCAGAAAGTTAGGAGTGTCCTGGAATAGTCA
Organism: Sepioteuthis lessoniana; assembly: GCA_963585895.1. NCBI lineage: Eukaryota > Metazoa > Mollusca > Cephalopoda > Myopsida > Loliginidae > Sepioteuthis > Sepioteuthis lessoniana. The sequence goes on along the minus strand of OY757921.1, from coordinate 14,001,622 downwards.
ATGCTTTTCAGTATGAGCTCTGGTGTCAGTAATTTTGGGACCCATCTTGAAGTCAACTTGCTCATTCCCAAAATTTCAGTTAAAAATGTTTAATTATGGCTCTTCATTTTGGGTGTGGCTTAGAATTATTTTTTAACAACATTCATATATATTTTGTTTTACTAGCTAAAATACAAGAAATTTATTTTTTAATTATATCTGATTAATTTTCAAAACATAGCTTAATTATTTTAAGAAATTGACATTTTGAGAGTGTCTTGGCCAAGCTATAAACTTTTCAACTGATCCTTGTATATACTGAGAATTTCAGTGATTGTAGTGCCAACACATCTTCTTAGTCTATTGATCTTTGGTTCCAATTTTTTTACCAGCACAGATAAATATTTAGTTAAAACACGTTATATAAATGATATTATTTTTGCTGTTGAAAGTTCAGACTTTGCAACATTTTAAATTAAAGTTTTGATGATGATGATGATGATGATAATAATAATAATAGCAGCAGCAGCAAACACAGCAAACTGATACAAAAGGAATACAAAACTAGGCATAACTGGGTAGGAAAGGTGATCCACTGGGAATTGTGCAAGTGATTCAAATTTGACCATGCTAACAAATGGTATATGTACAAATTTGGATCTGTCTTAGAAAATGAGACATAAAATCCTCTGGGTTATTTTAACATACAAATGGATCACAAAATCCTGACCAGAAGACCAGACCTAGTACTAATTAAAAAGAAGAAAAGAACATGTCATCTAATGGATTTTGCCGTTCCAGTAAACCAGAAAGCAAAAATAAAAGAAAGTGAAAAGATAAGACAAATACCTGCATCTTACTAGAAAGCTGAAAAACTTAGGGAACATGAAGGTGACGGTGAAACCAATTGTAGTTAGTGGCATTGGAAAAGTCCTCAAAGACTGAGACTGAGGAAACTGGAAATCAGAAGAAGAATCAAGACCATCCAAATCACAGAGCTATTAAAATCAGCTAGAATACTTAGAAGTCTTGGAGATTTGCTGTCAATCAGACTTCAGTGCAAAATCACCAGTTAAAACTGGTATGAAAAACTTGCATAAAGTAAAAAAATAAACTCCAGTAAATTATACAAATTCTCAAAATCACCAATGTATCAATATGAATTCAATAAATCATAATCAGTAATTATTATTTGTTTGTTAGGTTTCCTAAGGCATCTCTCCCTTTGACTATCTTCTTACATCACCTTTAAAAGTAATAAAGTAAAAAATGTTTAATCTAATACTAGACTAATAGCCCCAAATAGAAATAATCTAAGTTTTTAGATCAACCAAAAAAAGTAATTATATTTCTTTTTCTTTTTTTGGACAGGTTAAAAGAGAGGCATGAATGTGTGAAAAAGCATGATTGTTTCATGGCTCAAAGTCATTTCCTTCATGGTTGGGCTGAGAACTTTTCAGAACATCTTTGTAATGGTTTGAAACAAGTTAATTAAATGGCAACTTATCATTCAAAAGACTTTTTTTTTTTTTTTAGTATTTCCCATAATTCTTTATGGGAAAGTTATAGGCTTTAAACAGTGAATCAATATTCATCTCATATAAACAATATTATAAAGTAGACTGACTTCTTTAAAATGCTATCAGGAGTAGAAAATATATAAATAAAAAAAGGCAAAATTACCTTAAAGAAATTGATATGTAGAAAAACATATATAAATTAGAGAGAGAGAGAGAGAGAGAGAGAGAGAGAGAGATTACAAATACATAAATGGCAATTGCAAATGTTTACAGCAAGAATTTCTTCAAAATCAACAAGTCCAAAACATTATCACTTTAAAAATAATAAATACTAAAAAAATAAAAAACAAATATATAAATGAATAAATAATTAAAATAATAATCAACCATGTACATTTGAGAAAACATAAAACAATGATACAAGTATTGAATATTAATATTTAATACAATAGAAAGTTTCTCATTTGAGAAATGTTATCTGTTTCCCAAAATACAATTCAGAAGGGAGAAGGGTGTATAATGTGTTCATGTGGGTGTACAGGAAATTTGAATAAAATTGGAACAGTGTAAAATAGATAAAGAAAGAAAAAATAATGATAGATTGTTTCATTATCAGTTCATTTAAAAATTTGAATTTCATCTTTCAAATATATGTTGAATTGATAGATTGTGGTGAATTTGACAAAATGATAAAAATAAGTGAAAAGATGGATAAATCAAACAGTTTAATAGTGCACTGATATTTCATTCTTGAAATTATTTGAATAAACAAGAATGAAACATCACTGCTACTTAACTTTTGTAAGTGTTTGATTTATCCATTTTTCAACTTATTTCTATCGTGTATATAAGAAAGAAAGAAAAAAAAAGGCAGAAACTTAGTTCATGTTAAAAGCGAAGAAAGGCTAACTCAAAGCCAAATATTTCTAGACTTTAGTTTTCTAATGTAGGTTTAATTAGGGAACAAGAAAAGTTTTCAGAAATGGGCTAGTCTGGCCCTTGCTGCGCTTTTAACCTGAACTAATTAGGAATTGTATTTAATCTTTTATTTATATTGAAATTAATTTAGTTTGATTCTTTAAAGTAAAATTTATTCATAGCACAAATAGAGCAGCAGTGCTATTTCTCATGCTATTATCAAAGAAAAGAATTATTCAATATCATCTGAACATGCACATGTTGGTTTTAATCAATAATAATAATAATAATAATAATAATAATAATATCATCATCATCTAAAAGCCAACAAAGCAGTCTATTGGCAAGAAGCAAAGACTGAGAAGCTTAAACATTATCAGCCATGGATTGTTTTGTTTTTTAACAAAGGAGAAGTAAGCATTATTTCTGTTTATGCCAATTAGTTTTTTTAATTTCATTGAACTAACAAAATAGATTACTAAAAAAACATGAAACAAGATATCGATCAACAGATAATAAAATGTAATTATTAATACATGACCAAAAATTATTAGGATATTAGCTGAAGAACAACTCATAAAAAAGGATATGAATAGAGAAATCAATAAATTAAAAGAAATATTGTTGATGATATGAAATAGTAAAAGGAAATAACAAAGTCTAAGAAAATTATAAAAAGTGATGGCAGATAAGAAAAATAACTAAAAGAGGAAAAATGACAAAAAGAAATTTACTTCTTAATTATTTACCCCCCTCCCACTCAGCTTCAGTCACACCAATGGTGAAATGTGACAATAATACCATTTTAACAAAATACTATTTTAAAATATTATATAACATAAATATAGCTTTCTAATTTACAGAGAACTTGGCCCAGCGGTTAGAGTGTTCGCCAATGGCCCGGGAGACCTGGGTTCAATCCCAGGTCGAGTCATACCGAAGACTTTAAAAATGGAACTTGATACCACCTTGCTTAACACTCAGCATTATAAGGTACGGTTCAAGGGTAAAGTGGAGCAATCCAGGGAATGGAGTAGCGCCCTCCCCTACACCTTGGTGTAGTAGCTATCGAAAAGGGAGCCTTCGGGTCACCCTCGACTATGGTCGCTAACTTTTTTTACTTACATAATGTTAGGCATTTTTATAAAGACATGTAATTGAAGTACATACCACAAAAGAATGAATAAAAGGCAGACATTTGAAATTTAAAGAATATTTAACATGAAACAATGAAAGGAACAGCATGCTTTATAGAATGTCTGTCTGTAAGGGACTTTATAAGCAAAGTAAACAGTCATTTGGGTAATTTTCCATTTACCAGGAATTCTTAATGGAAGAAAATAGAGACATAAGACGTATATAAGAATGTTGATATTTGATTGCAAGAATGTTGCCTTTTAGAGATGAATTTAAATCTGTATGTATACATCATAATTTAGTCACAATATACTTCTTAAATATTTATCAACTTTGATATGGATTTGTTTATAATTTGGCCATGAGGTGTTTAACAACATCTAAAGGCAGTCAACCTTTTTGCATCTGGTTTGATGCATCTTGTAGAAAGAAGTTTAAAATTGGCAGTCCTTTGAATTTATACAAAAGCTGCTGAAATAATAAATAACTGTCTCCCTTAGAAAATGGGCATGTCTGTTGGGTGCCTCATGGGGTGTCACATAACAGACAAAAACCCCATTCTCAATCTCTTTTACCTCTGTTCTTTGAACAGGAAAGATCTGTCCGGGGGAACAGTAAAGCCATACAGCTATTTTACTTTCCCTTGTCAAGTAAGCTTTTTTACATTTTTGTACCCCTTCTACATAATACTTCCTCATGGAACAATATGAGTATATTTCTAGCTGTTGGGATGTGTTAGAGTATTCTTTCTTCTTAATATCATTGGTATATATATATATAAAAGGTTAAATGTTATTGTATGTACAAATGCATTTATTTCATCTTTTCTGCCATTGTGTATGCTAATATTGGCCCTAATTCCATTCCTCTCAATAACAGTCTTAACCAAACCAATATTTGAACAGGAAATTGCATGTTTTATTTTATAAAACACCCCATATAGTGTAATCAAAGGGATTACGGACTGGGCTTGAAGGAGGCCATAAAGAAATTATTTTGGAAAATTTTTGGGCTTGGTTTTGGTGTTAAGCAAATCATACAGTCTCTGCTGTTTCTTTTCTTGTTCATTTATATTGGACTGAATTTTAATGAAAAAGTGCTTAAATAATACAGCTAATTATGAAAATTTAGATTTATCGGGTTCATGTTTTTTCAAAAAATTAGAATAATCAGACAAAAAAAAAACATTTAAAAAATTATTCCATATTTTGCTTTCACAGCCTGTAGGTGAGTGAGGACTTAACTCCAAACATACCAATATTACTTTCAAAAACTTTGATGGCAAAAGCCTACTTAAAAGCCAGATAAAAAAAAACCCAAAAAAACTCATAACCAAAATCAATGCTTGAAAAATCCAATAAATTTATGAACAAAAACTAATTTCAATACTGAAATCTCTTCAGATATGATAATACCAATGATTTGATATGAATAAATTAGCCAGTAATATCCTTATTCATCTTAATGACAATAAATTTAACAAAATTCTTAAAATGTAAGTTTGATATTATAAATGAGACTATCAAATTTAATATTATAAGTTAGACTATCTTTTTATTTAAATGAATCAATGCAATGAATTCAAAAAAAGAAAATACATAAAAAGACTTGATGCTAACAAGAGAAAATAATGAATAAAGAAAACAAAACCTGGATTTTTGCATGTAAAAAAAACTGCTTATTTGGTAGCAAGCAGCAGCCTTTCTTACCCGTCATAAGCTGACACAGACCCTAAAGGCTAAAATGTATATAGGTGGGGTATAGCCAGCCCACAACAAAAGAGTTCATGAATATACAATATTTAGACAGTAATTTTATAACAATAACATTACAGTCATTCTTTATTCACTATGTTTTCATTCTGATATTGGTAATATCAATATAAGACAGTTGATAAGGTCAGGCTGTTATAAAACAGACAATCATTTCCTACCACACAAGATGGTTTGTTGCAATTGACCAATAATAGTATCTTGTCAATTATCAGAAAAGATAAAACTAAAGAGACCATGTCATTCTATTCCAGAGTCATTCAATGAATAAGGGGAAAATTTTGGAAAAAAGCAAAATAATTTTCTCCCTCCACCAGATTTTTTTTTCATAAACAAACACTGCATTGTTTGGAATTGGTTTATAGTAAAAGCTATTTTAATCTACAGAAATATGTTTTGAGGCAATTCAAAATAGTGGCAAATTAAACAGACAGCTCCAGCCTTGAACAGGGGTCTGTTATCAAAATTTTTACTAACTGAGAAGTACAAACCATGTCAAATTTACAGAAGAATGTATGATCTGTATTGAAAAGTGAGTTGTAATAAAAAAAGAAAAAGAAAAGAAAAAAAAAATTCACAAAAGGGTTAAATATGGGTTTGCCACTATGATCCTGAGTCAAAATAACAGTTGATGAAGAAGAAACACATTGAATTTCCAGGAAAGAAAAAATTTCAGGCACAAGTCATTAAAGAAGGTCATGCTGACAGTTTTCTGGGAAATGAAGGGGCCCATCATGATTGATTGCCTTGAAAAAGTGCAACTGTAAACTCCTAAGGCAAAATTAAGCTCATTCATTGAATAACCTCTCTCTCTCTCTCTATATATATATATATATATATATATATATATATAAATAAAGAAATGAAAAAGTGATAAGACAAATAGGAATATTTCTTTGGTGATCATTTTTTAATGTTCTCAACTAATTTTGACTTAAATCTTTGTAGAAAAAGTGTTTTTGCTTTTTTGTGAGTTTTTAAGAGTCAATATGCGATAAGAGAAGCAATGAAAAATGACTTGGTAATGTAGCATACTCATTTGTCGAATGAAACTTATTTTCTGCTATCCAAGTGTCTTTAATTGACCTTCATATATTTTGTCAGGGCACATGGAAAATGAACTCTTCATTTGGGAGTTATATATGTTAAGCTTACGAGGGGTGCATTTGAGTGTCACCCCAAATCAATATATATATATATATATATATATATATATATATATATATATATATATATATATGAAGCCTTGTATAATTAACTTTAAAATATGAAATATAGTTCATTTTAATAGTCCTGATTAATTATATTTCATAAATAACTTAAATCTAATTCCAATTAACCCCAGCTAAAAAAGAAACCAAATTTTCCAGCAATTCAGGCATTTAGAATAATACAGTGGTTTGCATCCTTATATCACAAACCAGTGAAAGTGAACTTGATCCAAATTATAGTAAACAGTCTGATTAATGCTGTTAGAACAATATTAAGCTACGAGAGCCATTAATATTCCACAAGCCTAAATTATGCCTATAGAGACCTATCCCTTACTTTATCTTTCAAAGATTTGGTAAAGATTCAGTAAAAATGATATTTCATTTTTCAAAGGTTCATGTAAAGAAAAAAAAAAAAAAAATTAAAAAGAGAGAGAATGTAGAGAAAAAATGATAAAAAACTGAAAAGGAAAAAGGATGAAAGAAAAAAAAAAAAAAAAAGTGAAAATTATGCATCACAGAAGTAAAAGGAAAAAAAAAATGATATAGAGAATATTCTAAATTGAATTATTCAAAAATAAAAAATTACCAGAGAGCAAAACTCCAAAAAGTATGAAATAAATGCAAATTACTCTATACAAGATATATACAAAAGAAACAATTTTAAAAATTTATTTTTAAAAAGATATTTAAAATATGGATACTCATAATACACTTTTATAGAGAAACACTTCAAGTTTATTAAGATTTCTTCATGTATAGCCATTGAGAATTCATTTTGTGTGATTGAATCAAACAAAAAGAATTCACTTACTGTTGTATAACAGCATTTTAGAACATATTTTGAGAAATCACAACCGACTATACAATTGCCGACTATGACTGGTTCAAAAAAAATGAAAAATAAAAGGGTAACTGTATAAAACTAAAATTCCTGGTTTGACAATTAGAATCCCAAAACAAGTGGAGTATTTTCATGCTAGTTACCTATACAATCTACAGAAATCTATAAGGAGGGCAGTCAGAAATTATAAATTTCATACCAAAATATTTTAAAAATTTTTGCAAAAATAGTTGGAAATGATTCCTTATAAACTGCAGATTTGAAAAGACTAAATGAGCAGGACAAAACCCACACATTGCCCTTTCTTTATAGAAATACTGGAATATTATGAAAATGAATTTAACGAGTGTCTCATTTTAAGGTTTGAGTTGATTGTAAATTGAAGTGATAAACTTCAAGTGTTTTTCAATAAAATTGTGCATCATGAGTGTCAATATCTTGAATAGTTTGTTTTTATTTTTGCTTTTTAATAACTTTTTGAAATTATTTCTTTTGTAGACACCCTATATAATAGCTTTTGGATCAGATACATATTGTGCATCTGAGTAGTCAACAATTAGAAAGCTGATGTGTCAATTATCATGCAATAGTTAAATGTAAAAATCATTCAAAGAAATCTTAGTTACACATTGCAGTGTTATTAGCATCAAATAATAATACAGTCATTATTTGAATAATTAGAATATAAACACAGCATCAATAAGATCAATGTCCATGCAGTCAGTATTATTCAAATGGTTAGAGAAATAAAAGCAGAAAAAAAAATCATTTAAAATTTCTCAATAAACATTTAACATACGAAAAAAATAATGGAATCATCTAATGCTTAGAAGCAAAGACTTATCATTTAAAAAAAAATCAAATCCCTTTATCTTATAGTTAGTTGATACACTAAGATCATGTAAAGTTGTTTTAATGATTAAAAGTACCAGTATCACTAACAATATGATAGAAAAATTAGGCTATTCTTGATTTTATTAGTGGACTCACTAAAAATTCTATTCCTATTTGAAGATTTTCATCAACCCTTACCGCTTTTATCAAAAGTAAATTTAAATCATGGATTATTAACTTTATGCATTTAACAGCAAACACTATATTTCAATACCTCTAACCACTGAATTCATTTACTAATTCATGTAAGTTAAAATCCATACTGAAACTATACATTCTACTCATCTTAGTTGATATTCTAGTACCAAAGTGGAATACAACTTGTCTAAATTAAGAGTTTTCCTTATTCTTGATTGGTTGTCTTACCAAGGTTAAATAGCCTAGTTAGCCCTACTTTTAATTCATAGCCAGAAGGAGAACAGAGGGGTTCATGCCTTTCTCAAGAGCATTAGCATAAAGTGAAATACAAACATCTTTGTCGAGGATTTGAACTTGGGCTACTGATTCCATTTTCTATGATAATAGCCATTACATTAAATATGCCACTTGGTGTCTGTTGTAGTTGGTAACTTTCAGGAAACTTTGAAGCAAATCCTTTCTTTAGAGGTTAGCATAGTGAGAACAATCTATTACTCTAGATTAAATATAAGATTCAGTTTTGAATTCTAAAGTTACTAACTCTAACAGACACCTGAAGCCTGGAGGGTACAACAACCAAGATGAAGAAACTAATATAAGTATATAATAATATACATTAGGTCATACTTTTGATAACATAAATACTGACCACTAAGGGAAAAAAAAGTGCTGCTTATTATCTTTTTTTTCTCTTTTCCTCAAAGGAAATTGGCACGCAAACTTAATGCTGAAAATGTCTGTTTTTATATTTATCCAGAGGATACAGACCCCAGTTTTAGTGCTACATTAATGAAACATCTTATTTCGGATCATCTTAATACTGCAAAGAAACAAAGGTAGTTTTTGTTTTTGCTTTTAAATTTCAAAAATTTGTCATTTTAAATAAGTGGAAAGCAAGTATGTGCCATTTACATAATTGCAATTATTCAAACAAAATTCCTCTGTTGGGTGAAGAGGCATAGAATTAACTGGCTGTCAAATAATTGAGTTATACCGCCATAAACCCAACATTTATTTGGTAGTGGAAACTTAAAAATAAATGAATAATAATAAAGTAAAAATATTTAATTGGTAAATTTAGTATGTTGTAATATAAAGGAAAACATTAAACCCAATTTAATAATATATATATATATATATGTGTGTGTGTGTGTGTTTTAATAAGTATTTAATGTACATATTTTAAAACTATCCACAGTGCAAAATATCACTGAAGACTTTTGGATATTGCTTTATAAAAAGAAAATTATCTAAAAGAGAAAATTTCACTATCAACAAGAAATATTTACTATATAAGAACATCTATTAAACAATTCTAATTTCATAGGAAGAATTACTGACCCAGAATATTTTCTAATAAGAGAAATGATACAAGACGATGTTTTTAAAACTATCATTCTTTGCTTAATTTTATAAAAATATAACTATTACTACTTAAATATTTTATTTTTTTATCCAATTATAATTAAAAAAAAGATCAAGCATTCTTATTTAAACTATTCTAGTTTATGCTTGCTTTATACTTAGCTTAGAATAATTTTTCAGACTGAAATATATATTTTTTTTTTAAATTTGGAATTATTATAATTCTGATAGTGACATAAATTTCAAAATGAAGAGAATAGGTCTGTACAACTAGTTTCTCACTATCATTGTACAACTGATTATTTTTCTTGAATAGACTTCCAATAAATTCACCAGGAAAAAAATTAAAATAAATAGTAAAAAAAACTATCACAATCATTAATTTCGGTTCAAAATCCCGCTTGAATAATAGATTTTTTTGGTAACATATTTGTTATTTCTTAAATGCATTTGCCAAGGAATATTGTCAACTAGCTGAGTATTTCAGTGAATTTTCAATGATAATGTTAATGAAGATATAAATATAATTGAAAATAAGCTCTAAGATTGATTAAACATATGAATCTCTTATATTCAACCAGTTTTTGATGTCTCTGACAGGTGAACAATTTCCAAATTTTCAATAAATGTTTTTATCTATCAAATTATAATGACAACCCAGAAAGGAGTAAAAAAAATACTAGAAACAGATAATTATCATAAAGTCAATACTATTACTCATGTTATCCAAAATAAGTCAATATGGTTTAATGATTTTAATTAGATATAAATGAATAGATAACAGACATATTGAATATTTTACATAGTATAATAACTACACTCCAGATGTTCTGATCCATAATATCTTAAAGCTTATACTAATGAGTATGTCTATATATAATCAATGTTGAAACCACAATGTGTAACAGTCACATTAATATATAAACTACTTTGCCTTCCAAATAATCTAAGTTATCCTTATCAAAACTCAAACTTTTCATATTAGAGTATTGTTTAACCAATGTTAAAAGTCATGTTGAAAAAAGGGGAAAAAAATTAACAAAATTTAAGATTTTCAAATTAAAAAATCAGAATATTAGTAAGATAATAATTCAGAGAGAAAAGGCAAAAACACTACACTTCAGCCTGCATAAACTAAATACCTAAGAGTATTATACTTTAATACTATTTTACAAAGTGATAAATGAAAGACTTATACGTACATTGTTCATTATCTGTAAACTCATCTTCTCCATTGAGGCAATCTTCCTCACCATCACAAAGCCAAATTAATGGGATGCAAAATCCACTCTTACATTGAAAGTCTTTACAAGGATTCACTGAAAGAAAAAGAAAAAGAAAAAAAAAAGAATAATTATAAAAACAAATTATCAAAGTCTCTATTGTATGTTAAATCAATTTCTTTTTGAATAACTATACTGAAATGACCTTCAACATGCACATTAAATTTTGGTATAATTTTCTTAAAACTGATGAGGATCAAATAAATTTTATTGTCACAAAATACTCTTATTTTGCCTTTAAGTTTAAATGAAAATGTAGAATCTAGTTTTGTCAAGTCAATGTAAAATGCATCATCACAACTTTTAAAGTCAGCTAGGGCTGTATAATACACTGATTGCATCTCTGCAGAAGGGTAATAGCTCCACTCCAACAAATATCCTGATTATGACAATAATGCTGGAGCTTTAGGCAATGTGAAGTACTCCTTCATTGCCATTACTCCCAGGTCCACTCTGGCCTGGAGTGGTAGTACCTGACAGGGTCTTATCTATGGGTCAAATAGAACTGTTTGACATTTAAAGTGAGTGCAAACAAATGACTTATACTAAATAGAACTGTTTGATCATTTAACTATGTAAACAAATGACTAATGTTTAATTGAATTGTTAGTTATGCATAGCAATACTTGGAACCATTTAATTTTGACTTATGCTAAATTGAACTGTTAGAAATAGAACTGTTTGATCATTTAACTGTGTGTATCTACAAAATGTGTTTGCAAATCAGATTTTTTATATATATGTAAAAAGAGGATTTGGCATTTGAATATCTGAAAATGAACAACGTTCACATATCAAATGGCAATTTGGATGGATAGATGGATTTTAATGGCATGTTAAAATATCTGGGTTATTTTATGCTTAGACGTTAGAGAATCACATTCATTGTACATTCATATTTACGTTTTGGTGAATTTGTTTCAAGAAAGGCTCCCTCCCACACAAGCCTATCAAATATAATTTTTAAATGGAGCTATTTGGCCCATAGAGGAGACCTTAACAAGTACAACCATTCCAAGTCAGAGTGGACCTGGGAGTAATGGCAATGAAGGGGTTCTCCTCACTCTCTAGTTCTCCAGTAATAGAACCTTGTCATCAGATACAGTTTAGTGATATATCCAGGACTACGGTTTATTTTTTTTGGTTGTTTTTTTTTTTTTGATGAGGAGAAGGAGGGAGTCTCACCCCTTTGCAGGAATACGGTCAGAGTATTCTAAACCCCAATGACAGAGCAATAAAAAGCAACCTGATTATTTTACTAAGAACAGTAAAATGTAAGAAAACCAAAGAAAAAAAATCAATTAAGAATGGTTTTTGGCACTTTTGACTCTTGGCCATTCAGATAATTTGTACAATGAGCATATAAAAAATTAAATGGAATATAAAACTAAAACCTTCAAATTTCACTCTAATGCAGACACCTTGTTTAAAGCTTTCACATTATTCAATTAAAACAATATGACTTTATCCTTTTATTATTATGATCTGATATGATGCTCCTCAATGGTATGAAATTGTGCTCAACCCAAAATATTGGGTTTATAGGTTCAAAGAATTATGAATTGTTTTAGCTTTCTAAATTGAAACTTTTTCAAACATTAAATAATGCCAAAGTTAAGAAATTTTTAAAACTTCATTGTTTGTTTTTTAATAGTAAGCATTTAATTTACTAAGTAGAAAATAGAGAAAGTGACAAAATAGGTAATCTTCATATTCATCTGACAAGACACCCCCCCGCAAAAGACTTGATTGAATTATGCTTACTGATATAGTTTTAAAATATTATTTCATTAATTGCTTCAATTATTAATGACATTTGTGGAAGAAAAATGTAAACAGAGTTGTTTAAAACGAAGACTGAATAATTTTCTAACTTGAACACTTAGAGACTATAATATATGTGAACTTGCAATATTTAGGTAAAAACTTGCATTTATACAACAGTTATCTATTATTTGATAGTAATTAAAAAAAAAAAAAAAGTTATTAAAGAAAAATTTAGTTATGCTACACTGAACAATTAAAATGAATAATCTAAAGTGAAAAAAATGTCTCCAGTTTATCTGAAGTTCTACAGAATTCAAAGCTTTTTTTTTTTTGTTTTTAAATAATATATCAAGTGACATTGTTAAATATTTAGTGTTATTTATTAGCTTAGCTTTGTCTGGAGCAAAATCAAATTAAAAGAACAGGATGTGGAAAAATTGTGTTGAACCACAGAGAGTGCCATCCTGCCAGTCTTGGAAATCACCACACTGGCACCGATAGCCATTTATCTGATGACTAGTGTAGCAGAGTATTGGTTAACTGTATTATCAATACAGTAACCATCTTTTAAGCTACAGATTTATTTACTCCTAAAATATCTAAATTATATTTCTAACATCATCATCATCATATCATGTCATCGGCACGGATATCCCTGATCCTTTCTCGCCACCTCTTCCTATCGTTCATCGCTTTTGGCAGGTCCTCAGGGCTACACCCGATATCCTCACAGAGCTGCTCTATGTAGGTTTGAGCAGGTCACCCTGCTTTCACTCAGCCATGTGAAGGGGTCTACAGGAGTACATCACTCATCTCTACTTCTCCAGCAGTGTCCTGTATGTCTGGTTCGTCTAATTTGGATTGTTTTCGTGATGGGTGGTAGGTGGTCGTATAGCTGCTGGTTTGTGGGGTGTTGCCTCCAGGACCTGTTCAATATTGTTCGTAGCATTCTTGTGTAGTTGCCGTCAAGCTTTTTCCCCAGCCGTTTAGTTAGCATCCATGTAGTGCATCCATATAGCAGTATCGACACGATCGCTGCTTGGAAGAAACTGCGTTTCATTTTATCTGTCAGGTCTGACTTCCATATGACCGATAGCCTATTGATAGCTGTCCATGCCTTTGTTAGCCGCATGTTGATGTCTGTCTCGGTCAGTGAGACACTGCTTCCTAGGTAGGTGAACACGTAAAATTTGGAATAAAGGAAATTACTTTGGTTTGATTATATATATATATATATATATATATATATATATATATATATATATATGTGTGTGTGTGTGTGTGAATGTGTGTTTTTATATATATATATATATATATATATATGTCATCTCAGCTTTAAAGTTTGCAAGACTGCTGTAAACTCATCTAAGAGGACACAGTTCTTCTACAAAGATAGCTTTGGCATTAAATAAACCACAAAGGTTGATATGCCATTAAATAAAGAAACCAAACCTTGTTTCAAGTTTTTTTTATTACTAAAACCTATTCAATTAGAACTTATTCAATGGACATGATTTAAACAAGGTACAAAGGAAGGTTGTTAAACCTTTTAGTTAAAGCTTAAATATCTATGTAATAGAATGTTTAAACTCATAAAAATGATTATATATTCAAAACTTAAATTTTGTACAATTATAAAGGAAGTAGTCTTAACTCACACAAGTGTTGAGCCTCTAGCATAATTAATCTAGCCAGAATTGTAATATATGAGTAAAAACACCCACACATGTCAGTTTAATGTGATGTTTTTTCCAGCAATTTTTGCTACTTGACTGCTTTTCCATGACAGAAGTGTTTTCCTTTTAAATTTATTTTCTAAAAGAGCTTTACAGGAGGTACAAAATTCATTCTTTAACGATTACATGGATAACTTATATTTTGTTCTGCTACACCAGGAGTCTCAAAGCTTTTTGTGTTAAAACTACACTTGGATGACTACCAGTAGTGGGGCAGGCACCATTTACTTTTCAAGTCAAATTCATATTCTTATTTTGGTTAGGTTATCTGATTTTATGGCATATCAACCCTTGAGTGTTATTTAATTCCAAATCATATATATATATATATATATATATATATATATATATATATATATATATAAAATTTTTTAGTGAATAGTTTAGGAATGATATTTTTTAAATGAGCCAGAGTTCATTTGTTTGTACACAGTTAAATGGTTTCAAGTATTCCTATCAAACACTAATAATTCAATGTAATATTAATTTGTTTGCAAAAACTTAAATGGTTTCAAGTATAATAAATGATTAAACAGTTCTACTTGACCCATAGCAAGAACCCTAACAGGTACTACCAGTCTGGGTCAGTAATGGCAGTGAATGGAGTACTCCCCAAAGCTCCAAGACTGGAGCCTCAACATCAGATGCAGAGTCATACCCAGAACACTCATTGAAGGTGGGGTTTTACTGCAGAGTTTCAGTTGGCATATTCTACAGGAATTCTTATTTAATATAATGCATAAAACAAAGCAAGACAGCAAGTTTTTTTTTAGTTGTTTATTGTAGAAAGAAAAAAAAAATCAAGACAGGTTTATGGTTTGACATTATAATTAACATACTTTCAAATACAAAGTGCATAGAAATATGTCTCACATTTTAAACTGTCACTGGTGTAGTACAAGTAAACTTAGGCAAGTGGTATGAGTAGCTCCATCTAGCTAATGTCTTAACATTTTTTTTCAGTTATACTCATGGCTTGGACCAGTGGACACCAAGTGTTTGCAGTTGAAATGTTTTTTTTAAGATTAGTGAATCTGTAAAGATTTTCATACTCATTACATATAATATTGGAATGATGTTCTTCTGGATAGAAAATCGATACAGCTATGGGTCAAAAATTTTATCCGAAACAATATCATTCTGACATAATCTGAAATAAGCATGATTAGCTCTTCATGTAACAATACATATTCACTAGTCTTAAAAAATATTTTAACAGAAAACATGTCCACTAGTCCAATCCATGATCATGATCATATCTGGAAAAGAAAAAAGAAAATAGTAAGATATGAACTAGATAGAGCTACCATAGCCACCTGCCTAACTTCACTTGCAACACACAGGCCACAGTTTAAAATGTTGGAGGTATTTCTACCACACCCTATATAACAGATAGTTCCCATATGAAATAGTAAGCATAACAATGCAATTCAAACCTAAAATAAGATATTTCCATCAAAACTACTTTTTCTAAAAATGATTAGCTTTTATATTTACTGCTTTATTTTATTTTTTTTTTTATTTTTTGGTGTGGGGTGGTGTCAGATAAAAATGGAAAAAAAAAGACCACCTTTTTATGAATAATATAAAGTTGCAAAATAAGAAAAAATATCCAGATTTAAATCTATTAGAGACCTTACAAATTTGGATGTAACATTGCAGAGCTATTTTTGGCACTGCCTACCTGTAAGATGGAGGAAAATAATCTTATGTAAAACCCTGCTAATAGCAGGGAGGCAAAATAAATAACCTTAGTGGTAACTTTTTTTTCTTTTGCAGTGGGAGGGTACAAAAGAATCTCAATGAGAAAAGGTACACACCTAAAGAGGATTGGAACAAAAATAAAATAAAAATAAAAGGAAAACGTCAATGATAGTATGAAAACCATAAAATATGTAAATGCTAACCAGCCTGGCAGGCGAACATGCAAAAAGCTGAGAATCTCTGAACAATTTCAATACCTGTTGACCCTCTGTATTTTCATTCAGTCAGTGAAACTACATGATTAGCAGTGAAATGTCAAAGTTCACACTTGCTTTAAATATAAAATTATCAAGTAAATATCAGCAATTGTTTATGTGAATATTTTTTTTATTGGGTTCTAGAATTTCTCAATATTTACAAATAATTCAAATATCAAAAACATAAATTTTCTATTACATTATATACACTGTAATACCATTACTGACAATTGTGTACACATTATCCTCCAGCAAGTTACCACTTGTACTCAGTGGCGTATCTTTGTTATGGCAGGTAGGGCATATATCCTGGGCACCACTTAAAGGGGGTGCCACTGAGAGGTACTAACAGCATCTTCCGCAAACTTCACTTGGCTATTCAGATAATGCTAACTAACCATCATAATTTCCATTGACAGCAATGAGAAATCATTCACCAAGTTAAAATTACACACTTCTATATTTGTGAGTCTCCACAGGTCTAAGCAGACACTGTGATCTGCAGAGAGCAGAAAGAGAAAAAACTGAAAAACCAGACTTTGACCACATCACAGACCAATTAGCATCAGTGAAAGCAAGGAAGGTGCAATTGTAATTTTCATTAACACCATAATTTGCTTATTAAAAGATTAGCAAAATAAATTGGTATTTTTTAACTGATTTTATGATAAAATTATCTAAAATACGAGTGTCAAGACAGAGGGGCAATTCCAGCACTTGCCATAAGAGCTATAATCTATAGATATGCCACTGTTTACAACTATATTAAACATAAAAAAAAAGACGAAAAAAAAAACCCACACCATCCAATAGTCTGAGACTATGAATCAAATAAGCAATTTCTTACTGCAGCTTAAAAAAAAAAAAAAAATGAAAATAAAGAAGATCAAACTTTATTTTCAATGATTCAACAAATAAGTGTTGTTGTTTTTTTTGCATTTAATGAACCTTTGTTTTTAACTATCAAACGAAAGAGAGCAATTCTTTAAAATTGCGATACTCTGATAACTTTGTTCTCTCATTTACATATGATCTATGGAGCATCACATTTAAGAAGGGGTACTCCACACTCCCCAGAACTAGATCCTCATCATCAGATGCAGTTTAGTGTCATACTAAGGACACCCCTTTTTCTTTGAGAGGGTCTTACTCCTCTGCAGGATGTATACAGTTAGAGTATTCTAAGTTCCATCAATAGTGTATGCACATTAAAGAAGTATTTCACATATAAATCAAAGCAAATGATCAGTTTATAGACTAAATGGTTCTGGCACTTTGGTCTAAGGAGGGAGTGACACACACACACACACACACAGTTCTATTCATTTCTTCTCCTTTTTGGTGAGAATGTTTCAGTTCAAGTTATTTGTATTTCTTAACATTAGACAGCAGGTTCTTACAAATATACAATCTCTTTACAGAATTATTTGGGACCAGACATGGAAATTTGAAATGATTCTCTCTGTCTCTCTCTCTCTCACACACACACACACACGATAAATTAGTATTTCACTGATGTCCATAAAAAATGTATTAATCTATTTGTTCTCCTTTCAGCTGTGGGTAAATAGTAGAGCAGACAAGGTTCTTTAGCTTGAAGAGCTCTGAATTCTACAAGGAAACCTAAATTCAAACTAGCAGTACCCCACTTAAAAGGTTGGCCTTGTGTCACATCCTGTTTGTGTTGGAGGGGTTGGGTAAATGCATACATGTGGGACAGTTAAGTCAAGTATTCCAGCATAGAGGAATCTACAGCTTCCTTTGATATTTTCCTAGAAGTCAAAAAAGACACCAAAAAATAAAAATATCCATGAACAGAAGGGGCAAGTCTAGATAGTGAGAGAAGTAACTGTTTTACACGGGTTAAGTCAAAGCTATCTCAAAATATATTCCATTTTGTTTTACAAAGCACAAGGCTTGATCGGGCATCAGTATTTGTTGAGATGTGATTCATGTTTGGTAGCAATTTTGAACTCTGGTGTACAGACATCCATGGAAGAAATGTCTTTTTTAGGTCTCAGAATTTCAGTTCAAATATATTGCACAACTGCCTTTAAAATAGGGCAGATTTCACAATTGAATATCTGCTAATGAAGTTTAGTAATAGAAAAGATCAAAGTTCCAATAAATTTCTCTATTATTATCATCAAATGGCTAAGAAGAAAAAGAAATACAACCAAAAAATATCTATAAAATTTCCAAGTTTTGCTTTTATCAAATTATACAATTTTTTGTTTGTAGTTTACCTGCTTTTGTAAATAGATTATGGGGGAGGGAAAGGTGAATTGTGACAAAGAACACTGGGAAATGTGTTTCTTTTTTTATAAAAGCAAAATAAACTTAAGTAGATTTATCTAAGAAGCATGCAAGCATGAAAAATAAATCTTTTCACCAATAAGGATGAACACTGACAACACCAAATCTACTGCAGTTTTCTAGCTCTATCTTCACTTTTTGTCAACAATGGACAGACAAGTTATTTTGTTATCATTAAAATAATCACACATACAAAAAATTTTTCTGTATGAGTGTGTAAAAAGAAAAAAAAAACCCACCAAATTATAAGCCGATGGTGAGTTAAAACAATTGAATAAATATTTCAAAACATTTGGGAAATAGCCAAGAATTAAGAGTGGAAATTTGGAGGGAAAATCTTTTAAATCAACCAATGCCTGACAGAAAAGTATGTTTCAGTGTCACTTGAAAATAACCAATAGTTTTTTTTTTTATCTACATTATAACAAGCTCTCTCTCTCTCTCTCACTCCACTCAGAGTTGCTAAGATGAATCCATCTTGAATAAGTAAACATTAACCTTAGATTAGGAAAGTTACCTATCCAAATATGGATGTGTTAATACATGTACATATACTGGATGATTATTACTGCTAAGTGCTTTATGAAATCATTAGATTTCATAAAATTGATTAATTTTAATGGTATGTTAACCCACCTTAGGTCATTTTATGCCAAGTGTTCATACAAGGGTCATTCAATAAAGAGGGATTTTTTTGAACAGAGGTCTGTCATTAAATTATTGGTGGATGAGAAGTGCAAACTATGGGAAATTTAAAGAAGAATTTGTTGGGAGATTCTCCATAGTGAAATGACTACTAAAGTGGCAGCCTCAAGGAAAGTCAGTTTGAACTTTGGTCATACTTTTCAGACTAATACCCTTGAGAAAGGTATGAAGCCCCTTATCCTACCAGCTATGAGTTAAATAGTATCACTACTGTTTTTTTACAAGGATGGCTTTAGCTTTAAATAATTCATGAAGGTTGATATACAATTAAACTAGAACTTGAAGAAAGTGTGTATATAGAAGCATGTTTTACTTAAAAAAAAAATGTTTATAAATAGGCTAAAAATAGGTTTGCTATTATGTGCCAGACTTGAAAAGACTGTCCACAAAGTGGAAACACATCAGCTCTCCAGTAAGGAAAAAGTTCTGGGTGCAGTGGTCAATAAAGAAGATCATACTGACTGTCTATTGATTTTCCCGAAAAAAGTGCAAACTGTCAACAGAGTTACTGACTGCCTACTCCTGGGGGAAAATTTCACCTTATTTATTGAAAATGCCTTGTATTTACATTTTTTGTGTGGATGTTAATTAAGAGTTATTTATTTGACCCCCCCCCAGTTTTACTGAATATGAATACTTTTTAAACATCTATTTGATTCATTGATGGGGCCCTAACGAATACTACCCCGTCAGAGTGAACCTGGCAATGAAAGGGTGCTCTACACTCTCTAGATCTTCAGAACTGGAGCCTCACCATCAGATACAGTTTAGTGTCACATTTAGAACAAATTATTTTGTAATTAATCATGTGGATACAAAGAATATTTACTCAAGACAAGTTCAAAGTGGAGATTCCCATTCATACATATGGGTAAGATTGACTCTATCCATTCTTTGAAGTGGCAATGAATAAGTGCAGCTTGACTGAATAACTTTCTGTTTCTGAGCAATGACTGGTGGTTTACAGGGAACTGACACAAGAATCAAGTTAATATTAAAGATTCTAGTTTTAATCCAAATTAAATTTATACACAGTGGACTATATGATTGATATCTATTAACAGGTAAATTATAAAGGTATTTTACATTTATGCTATCAAAACTAAAACAATCATTTTTTAAAAATTTATTTTTAACTTGTCTTCATAACTGAGTAATTTGATATGATATTTGATTCTTGATCCAGCTGTTTAATAAAACTATCACCGTCTATATTGTTTGTTTTTTTCTAAAATAGGAAAATAAAGACTAAATCCATTAAATCATCTTATATTGTTCATTTTTTTCTTCTCAATTTCAACAATTCTTAATTAATGATATTATAAGAACCCAATTTATATGTATGTTAGTATAACATAACTAATATGTTAAAAATAAAATTGTAATAAAACTTTTGTGAAATAACTAACTCCTAGATAATAATAAAAGTAATTTCAAATCCAATTTACAATTTAATTGTATGCATCATCTACATTGGTGTTATTCAAAGTGGTAGTACACATACAGGTGCTGGTATGCAAGTCATCAACTGCTGAGTTCCCAATTTCGCATGATCATAATATATATAAAAAGTTTTTTTTTGCACATGCTTTAATACAATTTAACAGATAGAAAGACTTGGAAGTTGATCTCAAATGAAAGCTATGCATAAACTTAATTGCTACTGGTCTGTCATATCAGATAATCTGAAAGTACTTAGTAAGATAATTTTCTGAGGGAGATAACTATTAAATGTTGATTATAGACTACTTTCTCTTATCAAACAATTTTAAAAATACTTATAGGTATAATTTGACTAAACTTTAGCTTAATGGCCACCATAGGCGTCCTTTAAGTCATTAATTCTAAAAAGAAAGATTCTGTTGAGTGCATTAGAGAAATAAATAAAAAAAGAAAAAATTGCAAAAAAAGGTTCAATGTATTTGGAAATTGAGCCTGTTAGAAATGGACATTATTTGACAGAGAGAGAGAGAGAGAGAGAGATCTGCTTATATTGTTCTGTGGAAAATTGAAAGCAAATTAATTCAAATAATTTCATTCTACTCAGTTTTATTTCTTAGTGTTTTCATTGTAGACATTTATGAATGCAGACATATTTTACAAATATCTAAATGGATTAATAAAGATGCAAAGAATCAGGGTAAGGTGTTGATAAATGTTTTTTTTTTTTTTTTTCTGAAACTATGTTCACATCAAAATTTTTTAAAAGTGCAATACTTACAGAGTGTGAACAGTTTGTTTGTGATAATTGTTAAAGATATATTGGGAATAAACATTCTAAAGAATTTTGGATAAAGGGAAAAAAAAAGGTTAAATATTTCATTATTGATGTTCTGTATACATCTATAATCCAAAATTCATTCTTCTGTCAAAACAATGCAAACAGATACCTGATTGATGAGCTATCAGTTCTGGTTTAGTTAGATTATTTTGACTTAGTTGTATTTTTTTTATCTTGCTTAGGCAACATCTGGTAATATCTACACTTTTACCAAATCATTAAATATATCAACAAGTAATCACAAAAAGATGATGTTGCTAAGCAGTCTGATTATGGATTAAATGTTATGTTATTCACTCCTTAAAGATAATATATGATTATTATTGATGAATATTGTCCAAGTGACTAAATGTTTGGAGGTCAATAATAATCTTCTGGATGGAAGGTAAAGATATGAACTAGGGAACTTTTACTTTAAGGCTGTGGGTTTTCTTTACACCAAATGAATAACATAATTATCAACAGAATTGGATAAAAAGAAATAAAACAATAAAAGAAAGTGAAAAACTAAACTCTTTTCTTATTATTGCCACAAATTTTAATGAAACTTCAATTGTTTAGACACACATCATAGTGATTATTTTCACCTTTTTCAAACTCAGACAACTGCTTCCCAGTTCTTAGCAAAAGATTAAGTACAAATTAGGATATCACATCAAGATAAAGAAAATTTCCTATTTTTTTGTATTTCCGACAATTTCCTTCTTAGAAAATTAACTTTTAAATACAACTAAGGGAACTTTGACAACAATAATCAAGGAAAATAATCACTTCCTATGTTTGTCTAAAGCCATTAAAATTACATTAAAATTTGGTTTGAGAATTAATAAAGAAAAGGGAATATCAAAAAAGGATATTATAAGAGCAGTATGCCCGTGGAAAAAAAAATAATAGAAACAGACTAATATTGGTCACACTAAAACATGAAAATGACACTAGATTTCTTCATAACTAAACATTTGGAAGCAAAATCAACATTAAGTAGTAGGAAATATATGGATTAGAACAAAAAGAGAAACTTTATTTAAAAATAAAGCTAGAACAATTGAATAGAATACCTTTTATGTCAGACAAATCTGAAAATGATTTTAAGCAGCTAGAACAATTGAATAGAATACCTTTTATGTCAGACAAATCTGAAAATGATTTTAAGCAGCTAGAACAATTGAATAGAATACCTTTTATGTCAGACAAATCTGAAAATGATTTTAAGCAGCTAGAACAATTGAATAGAATACCTTTTATGTCAGACAAATCTGAAAATGATTTTAAGCAGCTAGAACAATTGAATAGAATACCTTTTATGTCAGACAAATCTGAAAATGATTTTAAGCAGCTAGAACAATTGAATAGAATACCTTTTATGTCAGACAAATCTGAAAATCTTATAAAGATCAGAGATTTCAATTTACCCCATGTAGATTGGGTAAATGGTTTAGTTGTGTCTGTCAATATTTGTAAATACAAAACAAATTCAATCCTTTCCTTGTAAAGGAAAGGGTTGAATTGGTTTATAGAAGAAGATACTAGATCAAACTACTGCGAAATAGATTAGATAGATAAAGCTACATTGGATTAAGTTTTTTCAAATGATAAATATTTAATCGAAAATGTAAGTTTAATAGCACCATTAGGTGAATCAGATCATGTATGTATTGAAAAAGAAATTAAAGTGAAACCAGATTTTGATTATATAAACAGAAAACAGAGAAACTGACTTACAGTAATATTAGTGTCAGAAAAGGGTGATAATATTGATTGGAATTACAAGTCTAATACTCTTGATGTTAATGAAATGTGGGAAGAATTAAATAAGATAAAATCAATGATAAAGAATATTCCTGAATTTATAAAGTTTTCAAAACAAAGAGATCTATTAAGAAAATTACTTTGGAACAGTAACTGGTTATCTTGTTAAAAGAAAAGAAAAAGATAAAGCTTGGAAAGAATTTGATATATAGTAAATTGACAAAATATTTTAAATAAAAAATTGAAACATGAAAATAAAATTGTAAACTTATTCAAATATGTAAAATTAAAAGCTAAAATTCACAAAAACATTTGTATAGTAAAAAAAAATAAGACAAGAAAATTAACATACACCAGTTGAATCAGCAGGTGTACGAGAAACATTTTTTTAATCTGTTCATTCTGTGCACACTGTTTGTTGGTGTTTTATGGTAATCAACCATTCTGGGTTATTTAATGCCAAATCCTGTTTTACATGTAATTTGTAAGCAAATAGTTTGTAGGTAACTTTATTTTTAACCAAGTTGTTGAAGCTCTTTTGTTTGTATCAAGTTAAATAGTTTCAAGTATTCCCACCTAACACTAATAATTCTATTTAATATACATCATTTATTTGCCCACAGTTAAATGGTTTCAGATATTGCAACCTTAGCCTAATAATTCTATTTAATATTCATTTGTTTGCACACAGTTAAGGAGTTTTAAGGATTGCTATTTAACATTAGTAATTCAATCAAGAATTCATCAAGTATTTCTATCTAATAGGAACAATTTCCCCACAGTTGTATAGCATCAAATAACTAATAATAATAATAATAATAATAATAATCCTTAGTAAATGATTGAACAGTTCTATTTGACCCATAAATGGGACCCTAACAGATACAACCACTCCAGGTCAGAGTGGACCTGACAATAATGGTAATGAAGGAGTATTTCACATTCTCTAACTCCAAGATTGGAGCTGTATCATCAGATGCAGTTTAGCATCATATCAAGGATACTTCTTTGGAAGAGTTTAAAGGCAAGTTGTTATGAGGAGGGTATCAAAAAAATATTATGGATGAACTAAAATAAAAATAATGGATAAAATAAAAACTAAAGACAAAACTATTATTATCCAAGTCGAATGTTAGTAAAAGTACAGGACCTGATGAATTACATTCTAAAATATTAAAATTCTTTAAATCAAATGAAAGTTTTATCAATGCAAAAAGTAAATTGCTTGAGAAATGTAAAGAATATATTCCATATATTTGAGAAATAGCTGTTTTAATACACCACCATAAAAAAAAAAGGTTTGGTACATTTAAAAAGTAATTACCAATCAGTTTCTATAACATGTATTTTGTGTAAAGGGTTTGAAAAACTGATAAGAAATCATATATTGAATTTTGTTGGTAACTTTATTTTCAACCAATTGAATTTTATATGGGAAAATATGAATTGTAATCAACATGGATTTTGTCAATGGTAAATCAACATCATCATCATCATATCGTGCTGGCAGCACGGATATCCCTGACCCTCTCTCGCCACTCCTCCCTATCGTTCATCGCCCTAGGTAGGTCTTCAGGACAACATCCTGTATCCTCACATAGCTGCTGAATGTACGTTCGAGCTGGTCGCCCAACTTTTGCGCGGCCATGTGTGGGGATCCATAAGAGTACATCTCTTATGAGTTCATCTCTGCTTCTCCAGCAGTGTCCTGCATGTCTGGTTCGTCTAACTTGAATAGTTTTCGTGATAGGGGGCAGGTGGCCGTACAGTTGGTGTCTTGTGGGGTGTTGCTGCCAATCAACATAATCTAATATTTTGGAAAGTATTGATATTATAAATGAATATATGATGAAAGGGGTTTTGCAGATATTACATATTTGGATTATAGCAAGGTATTTGATACTGAATATTATTATCATTTACAAGTGAAAATGAAAAACTTAAGTATCTTTTAAAAAATACTAAATACTGTAAGATATCTTTTGACAGAACTATGAAAGTAAAAATTGGTAACAATTATTCTGAACACACAGAATATATCCTTCAGTGTTCCTCATGGTTCAGCATTAGGAGGACCTTTGTTGTTTTTAATATTTATAAAGGATTTATCTAATGATATAAAATCAGAAATAAAATCGTTTGCTAATGATGTCAAACTGCTTGTTAGACCATTATCAGAAGAAACAACACAGATTGATCTAAATAAATTGTCATATGTAGAAGATAATTGGAAATTAAGATTTAATATGGAAAAATGGAAAATACTAAAAAAATTAAAATTGAAAAGAAATTAAGCAACTGGAAAACCAAAAAAGTAAATGAAGAATTCAATCTAGAAGTTGGCTTTGAAGATAAATTAAAAGCTTACAGTTATATTTTGTCAATTGTATCAAGGGCAGATGGAATTATTTGCTGGATGGTAAGATATTTTATTTCAAGGAAGGCAAATGTTGTAATATATATATATATATATATATATATATATATATATATATATAAACTAATAAGATCTCATATAGCATATTATATTCTAGCCTGGGCTCCAGTGTCAAGACATGGAAATTGGAGTGAAATATTAAGATTGAAGGGCATACAAAGAAGAGTAAAAAATTAGTTACACTGAGAGATCCATTGGGCTAATGAGTAGAGTGTTCACCAATGGTCCGGGAGATTGAGGTTCATTCCCAGTTTGAGTGCGACCAAAGACTCAAAAAAATGGTACTTGATGTTGCCTTGCTTAACACTCAGGATTATAAGGTCAAGGGTAAAGTGGAGCAGTCCAAGGAATGGAGTAGCGCCCTCTCCTACACCTTGGTGTGATAGCAATTGAAAAGGGAGCCTTTGGGTCACCCTTGACTAAAGTTGCCAACTTTATTTACTTACTTTATGAGAAAGAAATTAAGTGGTAATCCAATTGAAACTTTCAAAATAATTAATGGAATTTCTAATTATGTAAACATTTTTCAATATTTTTCCTCGAACTGAAAATTTATCGTCAAGACAGATTTCAAAAACTAAGTATTAACTAATTAGATTTTTTAGCAAATAATGTAGTATAATTTTGAACAAATTGCCAATTCAGATCAAAAATTGTAGTGGTGTAAAAAAATTAAGATTAAATTGGATGATTTCAGAAATAATTGTAATAAGAATTTAAAAGGATATTTTGGGGAACTATCAGATGAATTACTTCAGAGAATTTCATCTGTATATGGATATTGTATTAATTAAGAGGATATTTTGGGGAACTATCAGATGAATTACTTCAGAGAATTTCATCTGTATATGGATATTGTATTAATTAAGAGGATATTTTGGGGAACTATCAGATGAATTACTTCAGAGAATTTCATCTGTATATGGATATTGTATTAATCAAGAGGATATTTTGGGGAACTATCAGATGAATTACTTCAGAGAATTTCATCTGTATATGGATATTGTATTAATTAAGAGGATATTTTGGGGAACCATCAGATGAATTACTTCAGAGAATTTCATCTGTATATGGATATTGTATTAATTAAGAGGATATTTTGGGGAACTATCAGATGAATTACTTCAGAGAATTTCATCTGTATATGGATATTGTATTAATCAAGAGGATATTTTGGGGAACTATCAGATGAATTACTTCAGAGAATTTCATCTGTATATGGATATTGTATTAATTAAGAGGATATTTTGGGGAACTATCAGATGAATTACTTCAGAGAATTTCATCTGTATATGGATATTGTATTAATTAAGAGGATATTTTGGGGAACTATCAGATGAATTACTTCAGAGAATTTCATCTGTATATGGATATTGTATTAATCAAGAGGATATTTTGGGGAACTATCAGATGAATTACTTCAGAGAATTTCATCTGTATATGGATATTGTATTAATTAAGAGGATATTTTGGGGAACCATCAGATGAATTACTTCAGAGAATTTCATCTGTATATGGATATTGTATTAATTAAGAGGACATTTTGGGGAACTATCAGATGAATTACTTCAGAGAATTTCATCTGTATATGGATATTGTATTAATAGTGCATATATTTTGTGCAAATATTTTTTTTCTAAGATTAAAGTGCAAAGATAGTAAAAAAGGGGAGATGCCCAAGGAGGAATAACAAACAAATAAATCTTTGTAGGTTATTTAATGTCAAAGCCATCCTTGTAAAAGAATAGTAGTCGTACTATTTAACCCATAGGTGGGATTAAAATTTGTGGCAATAAAAAAAAAATAGTTCAGTTTTTTTTTTTTAGTCTAATGGTGCACCACCAGTAACAGGCAACCATTTTTATAACTGAAAATAGTCTGAGAGTGAAACTTTTGTATTCAAAAGTAGAATCCAAGGTATACAATCTGACTTATTTATAAGAATTCTGTTTAACCTAAAAATCAAAGATTTTGGTATGCTTGCTTTTTTCATTTCACAGAAAAGAGTGCACAACCCAATTCCATAAGCTGAAAGAATCATTTATCTAAATTTTAAATACTTTATAAGAATCTACTGTTATATACTAATTGGTTAATTGCTCTAATGTTTATTTTAACATTATAATAACAAAGATGAACAAAAGGTTTTTTTTTTAAGGAACTGCTTAAGATAAAGAGCAATGATAAATTGACAATATGAATTTGTGTACTTAGAGTTAAAAAAAAAATATATATATATATATATATTACAAACCATTCACTTATAAAATATTTTGCAAATTTTTCATCAAAAGATTCTGTTCATTATCTATTAATCTCTTTTGAAGTTTTTTCAGTTTTAGAAAGCCATTAAAAATAACTCCCACTGTTTATCTTAGGATTCAAAATAAAAATGCTAATACAAAAGATAAAGGGAATAAAAACAGAACAATTTTTCAATATGCAAAATAAAACATTTTGGAAGCCAACAAATTTGTGACTTCTGACAACACCTTGTTTACATATACCACTTTCTGGAATGTTCACTTGAAACGAGATAATTTTACTAATATTTTGAAAGCAGTTACTTCTATAAGTTGAACATGCAGTTTGTTCAGAATAAAAGTTTCTAAAAACAGTACACATGAAAAATAATTGACTTTTGGAGGATTAATATCAATAACAAAATAGCAAAGATAAACAGAATGAACTCTTTTGTATTCATAATTATATAACAAGATAAAATTCAAGTTTCAAGCATGTGATTTATTCTTCTAAGATAGAAGTGGACTACCTTTTTAGGTTATTTAGTTTAATGGCATATCAACCCTTGATAGTTATTTAATGCCAAATCCTATAAATATATTACAAAGATTTTTAAGAGAAAAGTTTGAAGTAAACTTTATTTTCAAATGATTGAGAGCTCATTTGTTTGCACATAGATCCTTGAAATTATTTAACTATCAAAAACTAACAATTCAATTTAATATCAATCATTTGTTTGCACAAAGTTAAATGGTTTTAAGTATAATAAATGGTTAAATAGTATTATTTGTCCTATAGATGAACCCTAACAGGTAGTACCACTCTGGGTCAGAGTTGACCTGGGATTAATGGCAATGAAGGGATTCCCCAAAGCTTGAAGACTGGAGCCTTACCATCAGATGTTTTTTTAGTTATACTCAGGACACACATTGGTGAGGAAGAGTCTTAACCCTCTGCAGAGGAGCAGTTGGCATATTCTACAGCCCCAGCTAATAAGGCAGTTCTGCCTTAAGGCTATACAAACAGTCTTATAAGCCATTAAATGTAGCCTTCCATAGAGATGTTGAAAAAACAATAGATAATCTTCTACAAGTCAATTTCTCTCATATGTAATGTTTCATGTCAGCAACTTAAGAGATACTTTCAATATGGCTGCTAGTCTTTTAGAGAAGCCAGCACTTGGTGCCACAAAATGGCAACTAGGGGAATAGTCACATTAACACTATTAACCAAAGTATGTGCAATTAATTTGAAATGATAATTTTAAACAATAATTAAAAATAAAAAAATAGGATTATGTTCTATACTAATTCTATTTTTGAAGATGATTAAATTAGATATTCGTTTAGTCAATATAATCTTTAAAATATTCTTGATTTCAAAATCTTAATCCATTTTTAAAAGAATATTATGTTATACAAACTCTTGAATGAACCATCATTATCAACTATTGATATCTTATTTATTGATACTATATTATGTCACAAAGATCTAACAGTATAAAAATTCAATTCATTTTCCTTTTTGACATGACTAGCAAATTAATAGAATCTACTTATATATAAAATATAATGTGACATTTATTAATCATGCAATTTGGTCTCAACAGAAATTAATGAGAAATTCTAATGTCATTAAAAGCATTAACTCAAACTACAGTAAACATATGTAAATAAATTATTCAAATTCTTTTCTTGAAAAAAAAAAAAATCATCTCAAAGAAATTGAAATATAATGAAGATTTTTTTTTTTCACAGGAAATAACAAGATAAACTACACTACTTAATCTCTCTCTCTCTCTCAATTTTCCCCCTCTTTCTTTTATGATATCTTTCTATATTTCATTTTATTTCCTTCTGTATCGGTTTAAGTTCTTTCTATCATTGGAAATGATTTCAGTTATCCTCTGCATTTGTAACTCACCAACAGAATTAATATCATTACTGCAAAGAAAGTACTGATCTATCTGCAATTTATGATAGAAACTTTTAGTTCATGAATACTAGGAGGAGTCTAAAGTTTTGTAATATTTTGACGTGTACTAATGAGCATCATGTATATCATGTTCTAGCTGTGGTGGGTAGTATAATGGTAATTGGTATGCTGACATGTTGTGCATTACTTCATATATGTTTGGTGGGTTTTATGGCATATCAACCTTTGTAGGTTATTTAACACCAAATCCATTTTTATGTGAATAATTAGTTCCATTTCAAACAATTCAGTTTAGCATGAGTACACAGTTTAATTGTCAAAAACATTTCTATTTCAAACTATTCAAGCAGTTATATAACAATTCAGTTTAGTGTAAGTATAGTTTCAATGTCAAAAACAGTTCAATTTCAAATAATTCAGTTTAGCATAAGCACACAGTTTAAATGTAAGTACAGTTTAATTGTGAAAAACATTTCTATTTCGAGCTATTCAGTTTAGTCAAGCAAGGCTAATTCAGCTAATTCAATTTAGTATAAGTACAGATTTTGTTTACTCACAGTTACCTGTCAAAACAGTTCCATGTCAAACAATTCAGTTTAGTATAAATACAGTTTCAATGTCAAAAAAACAGTTCTATTTGAAATAATTCAGTGTAGCATAAGCACACAGTTTAACTGTAAGTACGATTTAATTGTCAAAAACATTTTTATTTCAAGCTATTCAGTTTATTCAAACAATTCAGTTTAGCATAAGTATACCGTTAGTTCTATTTAACCCATAGATAGGGCCCTATTAGGTGCTACCACACCGGGCCAGGGTGGACCTGGGAGCAATGGCAATCAAGGGGTGCTCTGCATTCCCCAAAGCTCCAGCATTGCTGGAACCTCACCATCAGATTGTTTAGTGTCATACCCAGGACACTCGTTGGGGGGGTGGGGGGTCTTACCCCTCTGCAGAGAGGCAGTCGGTGTATTCTGCAGCCCTAGCCTACAGGGCAATTCATATATGCGATTTGAAAGCTGCACAGATGAATGTTCAATGTAGTCTAAATCAGGAACTTATGCTTTACAAGTTTGAACTGAGCCATAACACTGCAGAAGTAGGTAAAAGCATTTGTTGATCCCAATAAACAGATGTTTCAAGAAATTTCACTCAGATTGCAAGAAACTTGACAATCGGGCAAAGTCAGATAAGCCTAAAACTATAGATTCCAAGGCCATGCTTTAAATCATAGAGACAAACCCCTTGAGTATATATTTACTAACCCCCTCAGCATGAGCAGGATGTGACACAAGGTCAATTTTTAAGTGGTATTTAACAGGTTTGAATGCAGAGTTTTCCTTCTCCAGGTTGCCATAACAAGGTCCAGGTCAGTCTGCCCTACTATTAGTCCATACCTGGAGGGAGAAGGATTCTTTCTTTTTCCAGAGGGTAATAGTGCTATGTGAAATGCAAACAGCCTCATTTAGGTTTGAACTCAGATCACTATGTCTATTTTCCAACCATTACATCACATGTACATCCAGTGAGTAGCACTTGGAGAATATCAGGTGGCGAGAAAGGGTCACATTTCAGAATGACTGACCACTTTCATAACCTTAACAAAAGGATCTAGAACAGCTGAATATGCCTCCAATTCCAAAATATTGTAAAACTTTTGACCAACTCTCATATTAAAGAGAAATGTGTCAATTACTCTTGGAGTTTAGATGAGTAATTAGAAGTTTTACTGAGATATTTTGCATATTCTGTTTTGACAAATTAAAATTTCAGTAGCAGTCTGAAGTTAGTAATATTTTTTTCATTTGAAGCCATAACTAATTACTTTAGAAATTTATTGGAATCCAGCATTTAGTTTGGTGTCATGATAGATCAAGTCACTTAAAGAAACAAGATATCAACAGTTGGATTCATAATTAATATCTCTTGATATTTCAGAAAAACTTTATCTAAAAGACCCTGCTTCTTATTCAGATATGACATCAGTTACTGCTACCCAGAAATATTGACTTACGCTAATTCTCAAAAATGATGTATTGAGACATCAGGGAAAAAATAGAAGTTTTAAAAATGAAATTGAACTTGATTCTTTGATTATTTAACAGTATTTGTATTCTATAATTTCAAATTGTGTAAATACATTTATAGGAATCTATTGATTAGTGTGAGTTGAAAGGTGTGATATATTAAATGGTAATACAGAAAATAATTCATATGAATCGTTTTCTGTGAGAGTCTTAATTTCTTGTTCCACTTCTTTGAATTGACCAAATTCATTGTTTTCCTATAATGTCAAGGGGATGTTTACATTGAATAACAATAACTTGTGTAGTCTTTAAAATTTTCAACAGCAAAATGGTCTAGCTTTTTCTTTCTATAGTAGGGAAACATCTAAACCTCCTCAGACATTAACAATCATCATCTTGTCATGCCATCGGCATGGATATCCCTGACCCTTTCTTGCCACCTCTCCCTATCATTCATCGCTTCCAGCAAGTCCTCAGGGCTACACCCCGTATCCTCACAGAGCTGCTCTATGTAGGTTTGAGCTGGTCACCCTGCTTTCACTCAGCCATGTGAAGGGGTCCACAGGAGTACATCACTAATGAGCTCGTCCCTACTGCTCCAGCAATGTCCTGCACGCCTGGTTCGGCTAATTTGGATAGTTTTCGTGATGGGTGGTTGGTGGCCATATAGCTGCTGGTTTGTGGGGTGTGGCCTCCAGGACCTGTTCAATATTGCTTGCAGCATTCTTGTGTAGTTGCCGTCAAACTTTTTCTCCATCCATTTAGTTAGCGTCCATGTAGTGCATCCATATAGCAGTATTGACATGATCGCTGCTTGGAAGAAACTGCGTTTCATTTTATTGGTCGGGTCTGACTTCCATATGACCGATAGCCTATCGATAGCTGTCCATACCTTTGTTAGTCGCATGTCGATGTCTGTCTCGGTCAATGAGACACTGCTTCCTAGGTAGGTGAACTTATCTACTAATTTCAGAAAGCTACCGTTTAGTGTGGAAATGTCGCCTGTTTGATGAAAGCACATATATTCCGTTTTGTGTGCATTGACAAGGAGGCCAATGCCTGTGGAAACTCGTTCCAGACTATGCAGTAGGGTTTCGGCTTGGGCAGGTGCATTTTGCCAGAATTGCTATGTCATTGGCATAGTCGGCATTAGTAATTGTTTTTGTGGGGTACCTTCAGCTTCTTTTCTTTGTCAGCTCAAAACCGTTTTCTTTGATTTTATTGATTGATGTTCTAAGCACGTAGTCTAGATAGATGATAAAAAGGTACGGAGCAAGTGTGTCTCCTTGCAGTACCCCAGCTACTATGTCAAAGTAGTCTGTGTCTCCATCCGAAGAATGCACTTTCATTTTGGTGTTTCTGTAGAGAATCATTATGGCTGTGACGGTTTCTTTTGGTAGACCGTATGTGAGTAGAATTTTCTCCATCTTCCCTCTGTGTATAGAATCAAAGGCTTTTGTAAAGTTGAAAAATAATATTGTTGCCTGTAGGTTTTTTGACCGTACGCCTTCTAGAATTCTATGGATAGTCAATATTTGTGAGGTCGTGGATCTATTCCTCTGGAATCCATTTTGGTTCTTCCTGAGAATGTTGTGAATCTTGGGTTCTATGAAGTTGCAGAGGGCATTGTATATTTTGGCTGCTGTGGATGTAAGTGTTATACCTTGGTAGTTCTTGGCTAATCCAAGGTCACCCTTTTTAGGGAAAGGGAGGATGCATCCCTTCATCCATCAGTCTATCGGATTTTGCTCATAAACTGCATTACAGTGTCAGAACAGTATGTCATCAAATTGTCTGGTCTTCCATACTTTTGGGGGAATTTCATCAAGCCCTGCGGCTTTTCTGTTTTTAATTTTTCTAAGTACTGAGTCAAGTTAATATCCATGTTTCCACTGGAAGCCAAGAGTCAAAAGCTGGTCAGTATAATATTGTCTTTAGGTCTTCTACCATTTAAAATGCATGAAAGATTTCACTAAAATTGTATGTTCTTTTGTTTGTAAAATCACAGTTGAACACTATCTGTGTCTTAAATGTAAAGGCAATTTTACCGTAAATCCAAATTTAATATTTGAACCTGGTCAAAGGAGCTAACACGTTTGGTACATGAAACTCTTTTTTCTTAAACTTTAGTAGAATTACCTACAGACCCTCATAGCAGTTTAGAATATTCAACCTAAGTAAAGAAAGTCCCCTCAAGCAAAATATTAACAATAAAATGTCAATTTTGTAACCATTATTTTTTAATGTGTCAGTAAATTTTACACATACATTTTTAATTGTTGCATTTTTTTATTAAATATATTAATAAGTTGGACAGCTTTTATCATAGCATACAAATATGCCTCGGTCACTCTAGATATGTAATTTTGTTGTTGTTGTTGTTATGCATAGCAAATAATTCACATTTGTTTTTAGGTTTGAATAGGGCAGTTTTGATATATATGAGAGATTAATTATCAGCACTAATCAAGGGATTCTTACATTAATGTAAATAGATCAATGATCTATATCAACAATAGATTTATTAGTCTTTTAACTGACTAATTCCTATTTTACATAGCAAATATTTTCTGCTTGTTTCAAAAGCAAACACTTACTGGTAAGGGATGGTCAATTGACCAAAGATTCTGTCTCAGTTGCTAATCCAGTGAGACTTGTTATCAAATACAACAAAGAAAACTAATCTTCATGAAGGTATTTACCCAACTTGTGTACCATGAGCAGGAGGTAACACAAGATCAATTTTTCAGTGGAATAAGGTCAGTTTTTCTTCTATATTGGTTGCTTCATCATCATGTCGTGCCACCAGCACGGATATCCCTGACCCTCTCTCACCACTTCTCCCTATAGTTCATCACCTTTGGCAGGTCTTCAGGGCTACATCCTGTATCCTCACAGAGCTGTTTGAGCTGGTCGTCCTGCTTTTGCTCGGCCATATGTGGGGGTCCATAGAGAAGGCTAAAGAACCCATTTTGCTTTACTATTTACTTATAGTTTTTTTTGGGGTGGTGGTGGATTTATGACTGTCTCAAGGATGTTAGTGCAAAATAAAAGCTAACAGCCTCATTCTGGATTTGAATTCAGGTCACTGATTCCATTTCGTAAAACAATAACTAATTTTCATGTAAGGCAAATCCTTTTCTCATAAAATGAAAAACACAAGTTACAAAACTTTAATGACATAAATAACCTACTTTTAAAGACTTACTAGCCATTAAATAATGTTTATATATATATATATATATATATATATATATATATATATATATATGTGTGTGTGTGTGTGTGTGTTACTAAAATCATTATTGTAGGTAACCATAATAACCCAACAAAAATGGTACATAACAGATGTTGAGACATTTGTTAGAACAATATACTTAAATTGTTCCAAGAGAACAAAGCAACTTCCAGTCCAATTTGCAACTGATTTATAATTTTGTGGAGCCCGCATGTATGCATTTTTTTAATCATCCAATTTTGATCAGAGATAACTATGAATTGCGAATTAAAATCCTTCCCTCCTTTCTAAACTGAAGTACCAATATCATCATGGACCACTGTTACAACAAGAACTCAACAGGTTCATGAATCATCTAATACTATTTAAAAAGGTGAGTACTATTTCAAAAAGTGAAAATACCGCTTTCAAGTTTCAACTAAAGATCAGTACAAAATAATCAGGGTAATATTTTGTGTACTTTTATAATTTAAAAAAAAAAAAAAAAAAAAAAAATGAGATTACTGATATAAACTAAGCAATATTTTCATTAAATTAGATTTGATCAAAAAACATCTGAAAATTATCAATTTTTTTTTAAAATGGAAATTTTACTAGAGAAATTATATTGTCAATCTTCCCAAGTTTAGAATCCAATGTAAATATAAACAAATGCTTTTAGATGTAAAACTGTTTTCCTATGATTTAGCTGACATTATACTGAATGCAAAATCTACATACACACAGCTATCAAATTACTCAGTGTGTGTGTGTGTGTACACACACACATTCACACACGCGTATGTATGTAAATATAATACAGTGCACTGGCTCTGTCCTAGTTTATCAGTGATTTGACTTCTGACATTAACAACTGGGTAAATGAGGAGACACGCTTCTGTTTCAAAGGATACACACACACACGCACACACACATGCTCCCACCCTGGCCTGATGCAGACAACAATGGGAAAATAACCTAAAAATGTTTTCTGCTGATGTTCTTTGTGAATCCCAAACATTCTGCTCTATTGACATATTCTGGAGAGTTAGTTGGAAATGGAGTTGTAGACTTAGGGAAAAAAAAAGAATTGAGACAATAATAAACACAGAATGAATTATACAACTAAGCAAAAATCAACAATAAACATTGTCATTTTCAAAAAGGAAAACAATTTTAATATTCAATTGATTTATGGATATTTCAAGGTTACAATTCCTAATTTCACATTATGTAAAAAAAAAAAAAAAAAAAAAAAAAAAGAAAAAAAAAGAAGAAATATTTCAATAGAGAGGGATTATTATCAAACACTTTTGAACTTAAAGAAGAGTGATGTTAAAAACTTACTTAGATAAATTTGTTATCATCTTAACGTAAATTTACAGTGAGATATTTATTTACAATAAATCAAGGTAAAAAAAGTGACTGATTGATTTTAAT
Organism: Sepioteuthis lessoniana; assembly: GCA_963585895.1. Taxonomy (NCBI): domain Eukaryota; kingdom Metazoa; phylum Mollusca; class Cephalopoda; order Myopsida; family Loliginidae; genus Sepioteuthis; species Sepioteuthis lessoniana. The sequence goes on along the minus strand of OY757921.1, from coordinate 13,964,746 downwards.
GGTATTGTCAACCTACCAAGAGGTTAGGAAATTGCATTCATTGTACATTTATATTTACATTTTTGTGTAGTTTTTTCCCCCATACAGTCTTATTAAATATGAATAATTTTTAAAAAGACCAATTTAACCATAGATGAGAATGTAAAAGGTCAGAGTGGACTTAAAGAGTAATGGCAATGAAGGAGTACTTCTCATACCTTAAATCTGGAGCCTTACCATTAGATGCAATTTAGTGTCAAACCCAAGACATCTTTTTTTTCAAGGGTCTTACCCACCTGCAAATGATACAGTCAGCATATCTTAAGTCCTGCCAACAAGGTGATAAGAAAAAAAGAAAAACAAAGGATTTAAAAAAAAAAAAAAAAAAAAAAAAAAAAAAAAAAAAAAGACAGCTTCACACATTAGCCAAATGTTGTATATTGACCTACGACCCGGCCGGGCTGTCAAAATAGGAAATGCACCTATGTAAATAACAGGTGCATCCACTCAAGGAATATCAGAATATAACCTTGACCGTGGACGGGTTGAATGAGTGCGATTGTGACGTCCACAAGAAGGTACTATTTACCAACCCCTCCACTCGGGCAGGATATGACACAAGGTCAATTTTTAAGCGGAGTTTAACAGGTTTGAATTCAGAGTTTTCCTTCTCCTAGACTAGTTGCCTAACCGTGGCTGAAGAACCTAGCCTGTCCTACTATTTACCCATAGCTGGAGGGAGAATTATTGGATTCATACCTTTCCCAAGGGTATTAGTGCTATGTGAAATGCAATCAGTCTCGTCCAGGATTTGAACTCGTATCGCCGTGTTCATTTCCTACGGCGATAACGACTACACCACGGGCACCTCCACAAGAAGGTGGGCGTTGAACTATTATATAATTCGGTGAAGACAGGAAGTCAGTTAGTTTGGAGACCGGACCAGTTGGAGATAAGATGCTGTAGAGGAAGCCAGCACCCAGCAGAGGGAGCCCTCAGGCCCCCGATCAATCAGTTTGGCGACCAGACCAGTTTGAAGACAAGATGTGGTAGAGAAAGCCAGCACCCAGCAGAGTGGGCCCCAGGCCTCAGATTGAGCAGTTGGTGACAAGATGTAGTAGAGAAAACCAGCACCCAGAGAAGCTGGACCCCCAGGCCCCTGGTTGAGCAGCCCAAGAGAATGGGAAAGAAACGCGGTTATGGCCAATAGAGTGGGGGTCAATATGTTGCAGTTCTGTTCAGTCTCCAACTCCCTCTCACACACAACCCTTTCAATAAAGTGAGAGGTATATTTTTATAGAGAACTGTGTCGCCCGTCTTTATTGTGTCATCGTGTTCAGCACGCATATGTAGATGTATATGTATTATGTGCTTGTATAGTTGGTCATGATTGTGACTATACAACACAAATTACCCATTTATATCGGGTAAGATGATACATCCACATAACACAAGAGATTTAACAATTACATAATTTATATCATCTTATAAAATTAATATTATTCTGTAAAATAAGTTTTTTTTTTTTTTTTAAGAGAGAAATATTTTTCATTTTAAATGACACTTAAGAGATTTATTAATTTAAAAATTTTTGTTTTTACCAAGATTTACAATCCTGATTAAGCAATAATGCTATATAATCATTTAATATCTCCAGTTTAAATAACTGCATAGAAGCCTAACTCTATTAGTAATGTTTAATTAAATGAGAATGATTATTTTAGAAAGACAATTGATTGTTTTTTTATTTGTTTTTCAGATATATCATGCAGCAAGACAGTAAACAATAATCAATGAAAAACCTCCACTTAATGAGAATTGTAAGGAATTAAACTATTCTTTGTTAAAAGCTTCCCCTACATCTAATATGTGTTCATAATAAATTTTGTAGCTTTACATGAAACCACTTGACAATGGAAAAAAGATGATCTTTTCCCAATTATCATGATATATTCCCATACTGAAATAGTCATAGATCAACAGATACTTTGTCAGCAAAAATTAAAAAAAATTTTTTTTTTAAATTGGTTTTCAGAAAAAAGAAATAAAGCTATATATATATATATATTATAAAAAGTAAAACTATCATTACTTTGATTACAGAGAAATTTTACTCTTTAATAGATTATATGAATTTTAAGTTTTATTACAGAAGTTAAAAAATAATTCAGATATCAAGAGGTATCAAGCAAGTTTATATTCCGTCTGAAGTGAAATTGATAAAGAAAAAGAGACTTATCTTCAAAGAAATTTTTTAAATCCCTCAAAGTGCAGCAAATCCTAGTCTTTCTGTAACAATATAAATAAATAAAAGTAAAGTTGGTGACCTTAGTCGAGGGTGACCCAAAGGCTCCCTTTTCAATAGCTACTACACTGAGGTGTAGGGGAGGGTGCTACTCCATTCCCTGGATTGCTCCACTTTACATCAATATAAATAGTTCTAAATGTTTACAATTTCCAAACTTAAGAATTTCCAAAGTAATGTTTTATTTGGAACACCAATATATTGGAATTATAAGTATTTACTAGCTGAACCTGTGAAAATTCAACAATTTAATCACAATATACAAATAACATACAATATATTATTTTTGGTAATTTAGTTTATCTGATTAATCTGTTAATGTTTATTTTGGTGATTATCACAAAATAAACTGAATAAATTCAACAGGTCAACTAAATTACCAAAAAGAATATTTTATTCATTTAAAACTTCATGATAAACAATTTCTTTCCTGAAAGTAAATCTTTTAGCGTTCTGACTTTTTTGAATGCTAAATTGCAACACTTCACTTTATGATGAGTGAAAAAAATACAACACTGAGTTGTATCTAAGATTAAAATTCTTTTTGTCTGCTAAAATATAGAATATAAAGTTGACAATAGAAAAACAAATTCGAAAGATATCTAAATAAAAATAATCAGCTTAAATCTAATAATTAGTTTTAAAATTTGAATAAAATATTAAACAGGACTGAAAAATTTATATTTATGATACTCTCATGGAATGTAACCAAATAAAATCTATTTTTCAAAATAATTCTTCTTACAGTCTACACACTTCTTCCATCAGTGTTGCAGTAATTGGATCCTATGAGTAAAAAAAAAAATCTCTCACAACAGATATGACATCAGATTATGAACTTTTCAGCTAACCCTTTTAGAATTTAAATATAAAATCTTGGAAATTTGTTAATAAGTAGATATTAACTGTTACTGCATTACACTATCATAAACGATATCAATATCTGGTTGTAAAAATTTGATATTTGCTTTTTAAGATAGATTTTATGAAATTAAAATAAAAAGTAATTGTTAGTTTCAAATTCAATACTGTCGTTGTATTTCAGCAAAAGTGAAGTGGTGGGTAGCTCGTTAGGACAAAGTTTTCAGCAAAATCATCATAGGGAGAGCTGATGTGCTAAGAATTAATTTCATAAACCCAGTTGACCTGATGGTCCATCAAGTGAAAAATATATGTATGTATATAGTAGTCCAGGTTAAACTTACTGTGCTTTTAGCCTGGACTTATAGAGGGAGTAGGTATTACTTAGTGTAGACAAGCCACACCACCCTTAGCATGGCACTCACCAAATCCAGAGGTAACTGTAGGAAAGCATTTACAACAGAGTGTGTGTGTATGTATGTATGTATGTTATATATATATATATATATACACATACACACACACACACACACACACACACACACAATATTCAAGTAAAAATAGGATAATAAAAACTTAGAGTTCACCTTACTAATCTGTAGGTGAGATTGTATTCGAGATGTGTTGAATACCAGTTCACCTGTGAATTGGCAATGTGAAACTCTAAATTGTGAGTTAGTTTTATCTCATCTTTATTACTGCTATGACGGATTATTAAGGGTCAATAAATAAATAACTCAACACGGAGATATGAGGTGCCAACACAAATGTATCCAAGTCTCTGAGGAGGGTTTCCTTGGTTCAACGTACACGAAGACAAGCAAGGTGCTTTTATTTCAAGGCCTTGAGGTTTTGGGGGAGGGGAAGGGAGCGGTCATTCTTTTCTATATATTCTAAGGAGACCTAGCTAGCCACATTTGCCGACCCATTCAGCAGTACAATATATAACCATTCATCCATCGCCATATGCGCAGCAATCACCAAAATACCATATTCGCTCTATGAAGAAGTCCTACTTAAAATCCCGAGATTGATGAATGATTTTATTTACAAGTATGATTTATTTACAATGAATGTGATGGGAATGGGAGAAAAAACCCCGAAATATATACAAAAACAAAGGAACCCCCCCCCGTTTGGTTGCCCTCCCATCCCCCCGTCTATAAAAATTGGAGGCCGACTGTTTTCCGGCGCGAAAAAACCAGAAACAAGCCGGACCTACCCTAGATGGGGCAGGAATCCTAATCTACAGGGGTCAAAGAAATAAGGGCTGACAAGCAAGGTGCTTACTACAGTTACTGCTCTCCTGTCTACCAGCTTAGTTCTTGATTAATATACCCTTTGGGTAAGTCCATTATTCTGGTCATAGGTGAGTCACCTACAACAATTACTATCTGATTTTGTACTTGAAAATATTATGATATTGCTCTGCACTTTTGTGTAAGGATTGTACCAATTAAAATGGTTTTGTTAAATTTTAATTACACACACACACAAAGAGTTACAAAATTGAATTTGTACCCCCCCCCCAAAAAAAATCCACACACACACATTGTTGGAAGGAGCCACAAGATAGAAATTATTTGTAAGTAGTTCTTCCAATGAGTTCTTTAGAGACATTGCTTGGAATGGAGCAGAATAATAATCAGTGTATCTCAGAATAATTGAAATATAAAAATCAAATAAGTTACAGAAAACAAAAAAACAGATAAATGCAAATACATCAATACAAAATATTCTAAGGTATCCAACAAGTTTACATTCAAATGAATCATTCAAGATAAAAGGATTCACTGGATTTTAATGGTGTTTATTTAGATTAAAAGAAACCATAATTTTGTAGAGGACTATATTGCTGTATAACATATCTTTGAACAAACCCTATACTAAGATCAAGTGTGTGTGTATAAAGAAGGATTAAAAAAAAGAAGGATTAAAAAAAAAAAAAAAAAAAAAAAAAAAAAAGAAAAAAAAAAGTATAACTTAAAATGCCAAGTCTCAAGTTACAAGTTTTAATATCCACAACAAAATGCAAACATCCTTATGCTTCCACAAAGCTGAAATTAGAATATTTTCTTTCGTTTTTCTTGAGAGGTTTTAGTTTCACTTACCCCAAAACTTTGCCATAAATTTAACCAAATGCTTTAGTTCAAACTGAAAGTAATGACTTCTACATAACTACTAAAGTTTAGCAATATTGAGACATGAAAATGCAGAAATTAATTGTATAGGGAACAAAAAGAATTCATAACAAAATAATCTAATAAAAGATTTATTAACATCCAACATAAAACTGAATCTTCAAATCATTTATAGCCTGTCTTGACAAATTAACAAAGACTTATTTTATTATTTGTTATTTATTGAATAAAAGGAGGTAATGATACATCAAGTACCAAAAGTCATTAAGTTCTTAAATAAACCACAAAATTTTATAAGAAAAAAATACCAAAACCAAATGCAATACAATAAAGATTTGTAATTGGGGTTAAAATTATATCAAATGGTCAATAGCTTCGCTATTTTGATAGGAATCATGCAACAAAATTCTTAACTGCTCCAATTTTATCTACATTAATGGCTTCAATTCTTTTGTTATCTTTTAGATTATCCATTCCCCCATGCATGGAGGATTCAACCTACTCCTCAAAATTTTACAAACTCTAACAGAACTGGAACGTTTGCAAACCTTTACAAACTATTAATGACCAAGAACATTTGCAATTTGCAATGACTGCACACAGTTTACACGATAAACAATATTTCTGATGTAAAATGAAAAACACTGATCAATATTCATCTGAACAGATAAAAAAAGAACATAAACGGCTCATGGGCCAAGTGGGTAGAGTGTTTGCCAATGGTCTGGGAGACCTGGGTTTAATCCCAGGTTGCGTAATATCAAAGACTTTAAAAATGGTACTTGATACCTCCTGGCTTAACACTCAGCAAATATAAGGTACGTATCAAGGGTAAAGTGGAGCAATCCAGGGAAGGGAATAGCGCCCTCCCCTACACCTCGGTGTAGTAGCTATTAAGAAGGAAGCCTTCTGGTTGCCTTCGACTAAAGGGAGACAACTTTACTTACTTATAATGACTAGACTCAAAATTTTTACACTTAACACAGCTAAAGAACATTTTAAAAAGATACTTTTACATTTTCACTGTTTTTCTCACACAAAGAATAGGTTTTATCGTGAGTGAATGATACTTTTATCAATACATTTATCCAATTTCCAAAATGAAATTTAAAAGTTTGATCGATTGATTTTATGGGCATTTCAACCATTCTGGAGTTATCTTATGTCAATAAGTTAAGAAATTGTGTACAATATATGTTTATATTTACTTTTTGTTAAAGAATTTTTTGTCCATAGCTGTATAATATCAAGTATTCCTATCTAATAAAAACACATCTATGTAAACTTATAGAACTGGTACTACCACTTCAGCTCAGAGTGGACTTGGGAGTAACGAAGGAGTATTTCACACTCCCCAGTTTTGGTGTTATATTTAGGGAGGAGGTCTTACCACTTCTGCAGTGGATAATGTCAGCATATTCTAAGCCGCCCGCCACACAGTTTAACTGTAAAAGATTGATTTTTAAGAGGAAATTATTAGACCAAGCGAACACATTCTGATTCCGCAGCCTTGAAGGAAGGTTGATATAAAACTGTGCATGATCTATAAAACCAGATATACTTAAGGAATGAGGAGAAAAAAAAAAAAAAAAAAAATGGATGCATGAAAAAATTATTGGCCAATAAAGTCCAAGTTATGAAGTAGAAAAAGACTTGAAATTAAAACAGGAAAAATTCCTATCATACTATTTATGTAATTTTACAACCCCCCACACAAAAAACAAACTTTACACGCAGAAGAATCGGGAGATATTTGTTTTCAAATGTTTACATTTGTAGACGATTGATATTTGTTGGAAAGCAGTGTTGTAGGTGTTTAAGAGGTAATTTACTGAGCTTTTTGCTAAGATGTGGCACAAGGCCATATGAAAGGGGCACCCAATGAGACTCGAACTCACTTGTGTAGGTTTGCTAGTCGAGCTTGCTAACCATTACACCACCTAAGAGACTAGTAGAAAAGTCAACGTAAACTGTCATAATTATTGAAAGTTAGGTTGTCTCAAATGTTCTTCTCTTCGTCATAGCAGACGAGGAAAACGAAGAAACGAGAACAAATGAAATGAACATTTATTAAATGAATGAATGAATGAACACAAGAGAATGAAGTAATGGTTAATTAAACAAATCTTACATTAATTACATATCGAAGAAATTTACTAGTTAGAAGAATAAAAATATCTGTACCGAATTCTTTATGGATGATTAGAGTTCTTAGAAATGTCTAACAAGTATCGTGTGTGAAAGAAATAAGTTTAAGTCAGTTTGTGTCATGGCGATAAATACAGGTAAGCATAGTTCTATACTGGATAAAGTATTATTAACCAGTGTGACTGTCACCGAAGCGAGTCAATCTTATCGGCTGTCAAGTTTTTGTTCAAAGCAAATGTGGATCAAAGAAAGTGATTTTACGTCTGGGGAAAAATGAAGTTTCTGATTAAGCAAGTTTAATTTTGACATTCAAATTTCATTAACTCATCCAGAAGGGGGGGGGGATTAAGCTAACTGCGCAGAAAAACAAATTCTATCAACCCACTTCTGGCAGTGGAAGACTTCATATTTGGATAGATCACATACAGTTTCCGTAAAACTCATCGTATATACAAATATTTTTTTTTTTTAGAAAAGTCAGGTGGAATTAAAAAATAACGTCTTAAAGACGTGTCACAAGATTTAAATCTGCGACTTTTTAAAACTTTGACTGAACCTAAGGCAGAGATGTCACGGCTACCAAGCCCATACTCTGCCAGCAAGATTTAAAATATGCTGACATAGGGGTAAGACTCCGCCCCAAAGGAGGTGTAGGGAACGAATAAATAAAAAGTATTGGGTATGACACTAAACTGCATTTGATGTTGAGGCTTTAGTTCGGGAGAATGTGGAGAATTCTTTCATTGCCATAACTCCTAAGTCCACACTGACCCAGGGTGATAGTACCTATTAGACTCCCACCCATTAATCAAGCCTGTTTAAAAATCTTTCGTATTCAATAGGATCATGTGGAACCCCCCCCCCAAAAAAAAACAATACAAAAAGATGTAAACATGAGTGTATAATAAATTTAGGCATAAAATAACGCTAGATAAGTTGACATGCCATTAAAATCAATAAATCAAGCTCATACCTAGTCAATATGAGCAGCAGCAAGCAAAGTCTAGGTAATGTATGAAAATGGGGTTAAAAAAAAAACGCAGCTAAATGCCATAAGAACAACTTTCTGTTGCGTCGTAAAGAATTGAATTCATTCATCTGACTGGATTGAATTGTCGGGTTCGGTTGCGCGTGTGGTGCCGTTTTCCAAGCAGTCTCACCCTCAGTCGTAATTCCACCAGGTAATATTGCCAAAGTTTAGAAGTTTTTACAACCCTCGTTTGTCCTCTAATGCAAATGGCTACCTGACAAGCGAGACAGACAGGTTGGCATTAGTAAGTAACGCTTTCACGACTTTGTTGAGTATTTAAATAGAGAAAATAAGACCCTCAATTGATTTTGTACATTGAAAACACAATGATAATTTTAATTTCATCTTTCAATATTTTCTTTCTTGCTTTAATGCTGATTTTTTTATTAAAAGATAAAACAAAATCAGTAGTAAAAAATGCTAATGAATGCACTTTTTAAATTAAAATATTCATTTAAGTAAATAAATGAAAATGAATTTCTTAAAAATATTTTTTCAGATTTATTTCACAAAACAAAAAATAGTCCTAACATCAAATAAAAACTTCCCAAACAATTTATCATTTTTGATTGCATTTTATTTCCGAGTTTGATTTACAGAATTATTTGCTACAATAATTTAAAAAAAAAAAAATTTCAACTGATTCAATTTCTCAAGATAAGTACTGAAAAAAATTACTGAATTTACATAAATAGTTGAATTTTGTTAAATTTTAAAAAAATGTATATAACACACTTATCTTTATGCAAATTACTACACACTTTACAATTAAGTAAATAACCATATATATATATATATATATATATAGAGAGAGAGAGAGAGAAATAATTTTTAAATATGTTCCAATTTAGGACATTTGGAGCTACTGCTTCTACTGTATTAACTAGATACTTAAATTTTGTAAAATGTAATAAAACAGTGGTTCTCAACCCTTTTTTTTTTATTATTATCAAGAACCCCTTTAATTCAAAAGAATTTTCTTTCAGTCCCCAGGCTGACTACTGGGCCAGCAAGAGATATTGGCGTAAATATAAATGACTTTCTAGTACATTATAAATTTTTGTATTGGAAATTACAAAAATTTGATATGACACTCCTCAACAGGGTGCAGACTTTTTTTGTGCTGAATGCAGCAAACTTATCCAAGGAAAATAAAAAAAATTAGCAAGGACCATGTGTACAAGTCTCAATTATACAACAATGAAATACATTAAAAAAATGTTCCAGTCGTGGAAATAAATTTTAGTTGTTATAAGAATATCAACGAAAAAAATCTGATTGAGGGGGGAATGGAATTTCTCCAATAAAAAAAGATAAACTAAAACGCTGTTTTAAATGTAATTCTGCAAAACATTTTGCACGAGACTGTACTGGTTTGAGAAATAATATCAACAGTAAGATAATGCGCAAATTTAAATGTAATTCTGCACAATATTTTGTACATGATTGTACTGGTTAAAGCAATTAATATCAATAGTAAGATAATGCATTGTTTTAAATGTAATTCTGCTAAACTTTTTGTATGTGACTATTGGTTTGAGAAACGATATGAACACTTATGGGATACACATTTTTTCTAGCCTTAAATTAAGCAATAAAAACGTACTTAAGAACATTCTAGAAATTTAGGATCAAAACCGTATTAGCATTTAAATTAAATTTTTATATTTTTCAACCAATCAGCTAAAAACATAGAACATTCTAGAAAATTAGGATCGGAAGTGAACTCACAGAAAATATTTAGGCTCGAAAATAAAATAGTAAAATACAAATCTGATTGGTCAATAAATGTCTACGAGCTAAAATTTTAGGACGATTCTTTGATCCACCTGTAGGATATAAATAACACACAGTTAGGGAGCCATTCATACAGACTAACACACAAGACACAAGCTTACCCACAGACGAAGACAAGCCACTAAGCCAGCAAAACAGTAGCCGATACCATGTCCGGCAAATTCCTTTCGTTCCTCAACTAAAGTTAATGACCTCTCTTCAGATGGCCGAGAATCGCATTCAAAAGAAAAACCCAACAAACTTTCTTTCATCAACGCGACACGCTGTCGCCACAATCATAAAACCTGCAATGAACTTAATGTAAGTAAGAACGACTTATTTACGGACTCCGTTAACATGAACATACACACATCTTTAAACAAATTTATTTTCTTGTCAAACTTTATTTTCCAAAAGGCCATTTACACATGTATTTTGTTTGTTTTTATATTCTGTTATATGCATATTAAATTGTTTGTTGTTTAATGTTCGTTGTGTTCTATTCCATTTCTTTCGCGCGATTGTAAAGTTTTGTGTTGTATTAGTGGTGGGAATAATTTAAAGAGCAATCTACTGAAATAACCAAATTATATACAACCCCCACACACTGTCGTGGACTCGAATCGGGTACATTTCACCTTGTTTAATGTGGATACATGTTATTGAAATGTTATAAATGACTCAAATATAAAAATATCTAAGCTTGTAAGAGATATACTTGGTATGGCTATGTTGGATTCAGCCTGTTCTCGAATAGTTGTTGGAAAACAGGTTTGATATTTTCTTTGACACATTTAAAGACGGAGATAAACGTTGAATAAAATCTGCTAAGTCTAACAGGACATTTTCTTCTGGTGATGGAGTGGAAGTAAAGGCCATTAATTCAGTTCAATTTCTGGTAACTATGGGGGTGTAAAAAGTGTTAGAGCATATATTGAGGCTGACATAGTAAAAAATGATTTACCTTTATTGAGCTATAAATCAATGAAAACTACTGGAATGCTGTTAGATTTTTAAAATGACAGCTGTAGGATTTTAGGCAGATATATAAAATTACAAAGTATGACTTCTGGACATTATAGTCTTCCATTGACTAATATCGCTTTTAGAGGTTGAAAGACTGGCTACACTACTAGTCCTTAAAAATGTTTGAGAATGAAGAAAAGGAAGGCTGAGAAATTACATAGAAAATTTGCTCATGACTCTAAAGAGGAATTGATATCCTTGGTTAGAGACAGTCAGGTCTTTAATAAAGAGTTCCTGGATCTGATCTGGGATGTTTGATTCTTGTTCTGTTTGCCTGGGGTTTAGAAAACTTCCTCTTTGACCTGTAATAGGATTGACTCTTGGAAACAGGTTTAATGACATTCTGGATTCTACACTTAATTGACACTTCCACTAGGTACTCTGCTGCTAGGATGATTAAAACTAAAAGTGAAGAAATTATCCGCAACATTTTTAATGTGAATATATTTTAAACCTCCTGAGCATTTTTGAGTGACAATGGGGCAGAATTTAACAATGAAGGATACTAACTGATAAATGAAAAACTGAATATTGAAACATACACAACAGCTGCACAAAGTCCATTCACCATTGTACTGTAGAATGCCACAATCTGATAATAGTTGAAGCAATCAAGAAAACATTAGAGGATGAGAAATGTGCACCAGAAATAACACTGGCTTGGGTTGTTAGAGCTAAAAATGCTCTTCAAAATCATTTGGGGCATATAGTTCAAATGAGCTTGTGTTTGGCTTTGATATAAACACAAAGTTTTGACTGATCAGTCATCTGCATTGGAAACTGCAACAACTAATGAGATGGTAAGAATAAATCTAAATGCCTTACATGCAGCAAGGAAAATCTTCATAGAAGCTGAATCAAGAGAAAACATTCAGAGAGCAATGAGATCTAATGTAAGGACTTAAGCAGATGAAGAATTTGTGACAGCTGATACTGTCTATTATAGAAGACAGAACTTCAAGGGACGGAGTGGTCCTGCTAAAGTATTGGATAAGGAAGGTCAGTGTGTACTGATCAGACATGGTGGAGCATTTTACAGGCAGCATCCATGTCACTTAATGAAAGCAAACAAAGAATTTGGAAGTCCAAGGAATGAAGAAAATAAAACTGCTAAAAATGAGATAAATGAAGTCTTGGAAGAAGATGGACAGCATAATAAAAGTCTTCATATCAACAGGGAGGAATTAAGACAACAGTAAAAAAAAAAACAAAACAAGTAAAGGCAAAGTTGTGGAATATAAAATTAAGTGATAAATGGAAAAACAGGAAATATTAAAATCGACTGGAAAATATAATGATTGGCTGAATATAGAATCAGAAGTAGAAATGAAAATCCAGTCTGTATCAATTGGGATCATGTTGATCAAGTGATCAAGAACGTAGTTTTATACACATTTGAATAAGAACAAACAAGAGGCAATTGATGCAGAGAAAAAGAAAATATGGAAATTCATGAAGGGTATGAATGTGTGCCTGACATTGGTCAGAAATGCATATCAACAAGATGGGTTATAATGGAGAAATTCAAAGATAAAAGGAAAATAATGAAGGCCTGTCTTGTTGCACATGGTTATGAAAAGGATTCACATAACCTGAAAACTGATTCTCCAATATGCAGCCAAGAAGTTATATGTATTGTAATGTTAACATCCTTGGTGTTTCTGCAGGATGATAAGCTGGAGAGACATTTCTTAGACCACCACTGACATAAATTGTCCAGAGTCACAGGTATGGAAGTTGAAAAAATGCATTTATGTATTAAATGATGCATCATGCCCCAAATAAGTTAATCATGAATTGACTAACCTAAAGGAAGAGTGAGTGCATATGACAATACAGTGTTTCTTTGATGTGATATGCAACTGGTAACTTGATGGGTATTCTGGCAATGTATATAGATGACTTTTTATTCTGTGGAAATGATTTGTTTCTGAAAAATGTGATTGCAGAATTGGAAGAAAAACTATTCAAAGTTGGAAGATTTAAATTTTTGGGATTAGGTGTTAGGCAAACAAAAGATGGGATTAATATCGACCAAAATCTGTTTCATCTATATTCCCCATAGATATAAAATAAGAAAGGTCTTTGAGAAAAAATGAACGGAGCCAAGAGGAGACAGAATTAAAGACTGACAAGTCAAATGATGTGGGTATCCACCCGGACACATCCTGACATAGCATTTGATGTTTGTCAGATGAGTAATACTGGAAAGTTTCCAAAAGTGAAATTACTCTTCAAGGCTAATAAAGCACTATGAAAATTGAAATCGGGCAACACCCAACAAGGCACCAACTATACGGCCACCTGCCTCCCATCATGAAAACTATCCAAGTCAGATGAACCAGACATGCAGGACATTGCTGGAGAAGCAGGGATGAGCTCATAAGTGATGTACTCCTATGGACCCCCATATATGGCCGGGCAAAAGCAGGACGACCAGCTTGAACATGCATACAGCAGCTATGTGAGGATACGGGATGTAGCCCTGAAGACCTGCCAGAGGCAATGAATGATAGGGAGAAGTGGCGAGAGAGGGTCAGGGATATCCGTGTCTGTGGCACGACATGATGATGAAGACCTTCAGATTTGAATATTGTTTGCTATGCAGATGCAACCTAGGCTAGCTTAGAAGATGGATTATCAAAGGGTGGTTTTATCACTTTTGTTTGTGGCACAATGAATAGAATGGCTCTGATATGCTGGTTATCAAAAAAACTTGACAGAGTAATCAAGTCCATTAACCTCAGAGGCTCTTGCACTCAGTGAAGCAGCTGAAGGTGATGTATTTTAGCTGCTCATGCTACAAGACATTCAGATTACCCAGGCTGCTTTAAGTCCTTTGTAAAAAAAATCTCAAGTAGAGACCTTGAACTTATCAAATTTGATGACTGACTGACATCTGAGAATTGATGTGGCTAGAGTGAAAGAAAAGATGGCAAAAGAGATCCAAACTAAACGGATAAAAGGGGAAAAAACAGGTTGCAGATTGCCTGACAAAGGTGGGAGCTTCTTAAAGTTTAAGAGACTTGTTGCATAAATTAACTTTTTAAAGATTTTTTTCATTTTAAATAGAACAGATTTCACTATAGGCCAGCAAAGTTGAAGTCTGGGTTATATAACCTGATAGTTATAGATCTACACTTTCCTTTTTAAGCAGAGGAATTATATTGTGAATTGAATTACCATGACCAGATAATCTGGTGAACACCTACACTTGACATGGAAACACGTGACAGCTGTTTTGACCTTATTAGGTCTCATCAGCAGTGTATACCATGATCTCCACGAACCAGCAACCATAGATTGCAGTGCTGAAACTCTACAACTGAGCCACCAGTTCATATCGCACACAAATGACGCCAAATCAACTATTCATAGTAATTGCACAGCCAATTGACCTAAATGTGTCACGCAAGTTACATCCATACTTTTTACAGAGGACATGGTCACTTCTTCATTTAGGTCAATTGGCTGCGCAATTACCATGAATGGTTGATTTGGCATCACTTGTGTGTGATATGAACTGGTGGCACAGTTGTAGAGTTTTGGCACTGCAATCTATGGTCCTATTTACCCAACCCCTCCGTTCAGGCAGGATATGACACAAGGTCAATTTTTAAAGCGGAGTTTAGCAGGTTTGAATTCAGAGTTTTCCTTCTCCTAGACTTTTTGGTCATGGTAATTCAATTCACTGATAGTTATAAATACGAAGTTAAGTCCCTTGTTTTGTAGTCTTTATAATTGTAATAAACATGGTGATATGCAGTTGTAAAGAAAACACTATGGACAAGTGCATGGAACTGAAGAAAATCCACATCCTATTCTGTGGGCATTGTCTCAGTCACAAGTTTGAATCACTCCAGGATGGATATGACAAGTTCAGTACTGGAATGAAAAACATCAAAAACACCTTGAAGCTTTGGTTCAGACATGTGACCAGACATGACACTCTCTCAAAAATCATCTTGCAAAGTACTGTGGTGGGAAAATGGAAATATTAGTGATAATATAAGAGTAGGTCTGATAACATGTGAAAAGGATGAACTAATTGGATCTTCTCTTAATAGTTTCCAACAGAACAATCTGGAGGAGAGTGTTTGTCTCTTTAACTCTCATATCCTCACCAATCACTCAAGTTGAAGGACTTATAATTAGAATATCATTGTATTATTTCATAGGCTTAAATTATGAGACTAAAATCATTGTTGTTGGTCATCTTCATCTCTAAGCCTAATAATAATATAATTATAAACAATTAAAAACATGATGTATATAAATCTTATAAGATTTTCAAATTTCTGATGAGATAAGTGCAATATTCACTTTTCTTATATCATATTAGATGATAGGTAAAATGGTAAGATTACATTAAAAATTAAAAATTGGGGCTGCCTGTTGTGTAAAGGCTATTGTCGTAGGAAATGGACGTTGTGACTCAATTCAAATCTTAGACAAGGCTGTTTGTCTTTTACAAAGCACTAATACTCTTGAAAAAGGTATGCATCCATCTATTCCCCCTTTAGCTGTGGGTAACTAGTAGGCCAGACTAAGCTTTTTAACCTTAGTATTGCATTCATTGTACATTCATATTTATATTTTTGTGTAGTTTAAATTTTGTGGAGACAGTATGTTATACATGATCCTATCTAATACGAGAATTTTTTAAGCAGATCTATTTGATCCATAGATGGAATTGTAACAAGTATTACCACTCTGAGTGAACCTGGGACTAATGTCAATGAAGGAGTACTCTATTCTCCAGAACTGGAGTCTCACCATCAGATTAATTTAGAGTCATAGCTAGGACACCCCCTTTTGGGGGGGGGTGGAGGTGGGGGCGAAGAGAGCTTACCCCTCTGAAAGAGATACAATTAATATATTTTAAGCCCTGCAGAAAGGACAGCTAAATTTTGGGGGAAGAGAAGGATGATAAAGATACTTATTAAGGATGATACATATATAATTGTCAAACATTTTTATAATTATATCAGTTTAATGTGTGTAGGTTAGCAGTGGGGTGTACATGGAGAGTACAACTTGAACTTTCAGACTATAATGTAAGTGAGTGAGTGAAATCAAACAATTGACATACAAATTTTTTTTCAGAGAAAAAAATAAAAACATTGTAATTTAGTCAAAACTTTTCAGTACAACTTAATTTTTGGAATTTTAAACAAAGTAAATTTTATTTTAAATAACAGTGCATTAAAAGTCTTACTTTCTAATGGAACATTATACAATGAAAACAAATATAATTAGGTATCCACCAAACTCTCTCTCTCTCTCATTGGTTTCATAACCTGGTTTAATGGTGGGAACACAACTTATGAAGTGTATCTTGAGTAAGAATAGTTCATCCTTCTCTAGGTCTACAAGTGATTTAAATTCAGTTTTCCTTCTCCTAGACTGGTTGTCATACCAAAGTTAAAGAGTCTAGTTGGCCCAACTATTTACTGATAGCTGGAGTGAGAATATTTGAATCCTTTCCCAAGGGTATTCGTGGTATATGAAATGTAAAAGCCTCATTCAGAAGATGAACTTGTAAAGAGTATTATTCACCTGCTATATATATTCTTAGGTTAGTTTCAAAGTTATAGAGTTTGACAATGAGCAATACCAAATGTGTTTTGATAGTATAATGTTCAACTGACTTAGTGGGTAGAGTGTTTGCCAATGGCCCGGGAGACCAGGGTTCAATCCCAGGCCGAGTCATACCAAAAATGGTACTTGATGCTGCCTTGCTTAACACTTGGCATTATAAGGTAAGCATCAAGGGTTAAGTGGATGGTTGGTTGTTTGGGTTTTATGACATCAACCTTTGTAGGTTATTTAACGCCAAATCAATTTTTATACAAATAATCAGTTCTATTTCAAATGATTCAGTTTAGCATGAGTACAAAGTTTAATTGTCGAAAACATTTCTATTTCAAGCTATTCAGTTTATTCAAATAGTTCTAATTCAGCCAATTCAGTTTAGTATAAGTATAGATTTTGTTTACATGCAGTTAAATGTCAAAACAGTTCTATATTAAACAATTCAGTTTAGCATAAGTATGCAGTTTAAATGTAAGTACAGTTTAATTGTCAAAACATTTCTATTTCAAGCTATTCAATTTAGTCAAAGATTTCTAATTCAAACAATTCAGTTTAGCATAAGTATGCAGTTTAGTTCTATTTAGCCCATAGATAGGTTTGGTTTCTTTGTTTAATGGCATATTAACCTTTGTTGCCATAGATAGGACCATATCAGGTGCTACCACTCCGGGCCAGAGTAGACCTGTGAGCAATAGCAATGAAGGGGTGCTCTGCATTCCCCCAAAGCCCCAGCATCACTGAAACCTCACGATCAGATCCAGGACACTAGTCAGGATGGGTTTTTTTTACCCCTATGCAGAGGTGCAGTCAGGTCAGCCCCAGCTGACTGAGCAATACACAGAGTTAATGTCAAAACAGTTTTATTTCAGATAATTCAGTTTAGCATCAGTACACAGTTTAAATGTCAAAAGAGTTCTATTTTAAACAATTCAGTTTTGCATAAATATGCAGTTTAAATGCAAAAAACAGTATACTCAAGAAACCACGGTTTAGTTCTATTTAACCCATAGATAGGACCCTTATCAGGTGCTACCACCCCAAGCCAGAGTGCAACTGGGAGCAATGGCAATGAAGGAGTATTCTGCATTCTCAAAGCCCCAGCATCACTGGAACACCTCATCAGATTGTTTAGTATCATATCCAGGACACTTACCCCTCTGCAGAGAAGCAGTATGTGTATTCTATAGCCCCAGCTGACTGGGCAAAGGGTAAAGTGGAGCAATCCAGGGAAAGGAGTAGTGCCCTCGCTACACCTCAGTACAGTAACTAATGAAAAGGGAGTCTTTGGATCACCCTTGACAACAGTTGGCCGCTTGATTCTTATATTGTAAATGGTATTTTTGATTTAGAAGAAAATTACCTTTTTATTTTAAAGTTTGGAGTTTATTTATGGGCAATACTGTTAAAAGAAAACTGCTACAATATTGAAATAAGCAACAAAATATGTGAACCAAATCTCATAGATTTAATTGGTAATTAATAATGAAAATATAAAAAAGAAGCAATAAAAAAATTTCTAAGCCCACTGTAAGTCCCAGGCCTGACACATAGATGGCCCCACTAATAAAAAATCCATATGATTTTTATAAAGTACTAACCTTCAAATGGCAAGTGTCAAAATTTGAACACCATCTGATTATTAGTTTACAAATTACAGTTATTTAAGTGAAGAGACTGTTGCAAATTTTCAAAACAATGGAAAAATCTGAATTTTGTGTGTTGATAAATCATTACTTTCTGATGGGGGGAAAAATACTGTTCAAGCAAAGCAATGACTTGGTAAGTGTTATTTGGATTCTGCTCCGCCAGAAACAATAGTGAAGAAATGGCATGCTGATTTTAAATGCAGTCATACAGACACAAATAATGATGAATGCTCAGGTCACCTAAATACGGCAGTTGTCCCAGAAAACACGAAAAACTCCAAACTCGTTTTGGCTGATCGGAAATTAAAGTTGCATGAGACAGCAGAGGAGTTGAAGATAGCAGAAGGCAGTGTATTCACCATTTTGCGTGAACATTTATTAATGAGAAGGTGCCGCATTTACTCACAGTTGATCAAAAATGTGTCAACAATTCAGAGCGTTGTTTGCAACTGTTTCAACACAATAAAAAGGAGATTTTGTGTAAATATTCGACAATGGATGAAACATAGATCCACCACTTCACTTCAGAGTCAAATTGGCAGTCAGCTGAGTGGACAGCAGCAGGTAAAAGGAGTCCAAAGCAACCAAAGACACAAACAGCAGGTAAGGTTTTGGCCTCCATATTTTGGGATGTGCAAGGTATTTTGTTCATTGATTACTTTGAGAAAATAAGAATCATCAATAGCAAATATATATCATTATTGGTGCATTTAGAGGAAGAAATCGCCACAAATGAAGAAGAAAAAAGTGCTCTTTCACCAAGACAATGCACAGTGTCAAGTAGATTGCAACAATGGCAAATCTACATGAATTGCACTTTGAATTGCTTCCGCACACACCCTATTCTCAAGATCTGGCCCCAAGCAACTACTGGCTGTTTGCAGATCTCAAAAGAATGCTCCAAGGAAAGAGATTTGGCTCCATTGAAGAAGTGATATCGGAGACTGAGGTGTATTTTGAGGCCAACGACAATGAAGATGGAAATTACTTAGTAATTGATACTCACCAAAAAGTTAACGGACAGACAGATGCTTTGCTTGCTATTGACATTCCACAGAGTGACTCTACATAATTGGATTTTTTTTGCGGAATGAAAGTTTTAGCCTTAATCCTTTCCTTTTTGAAAAATCGTATTAGGATCATCAGGAGAGAATGTGCACTGTTTTGGAGCCTTCCTCTCAACGGTTTTATTTGCACATGCCCCCCACCCCATCACTGAATATGAATGTATATCACTGAGGCCCTATCAGTTATTTACTAAGCTTAGCTTACACAGAAGTGTAATGGCAAAATATGATTTGAAAAATAACTGCGTGTGTTATGAAAATATTACATGAATCTCATTACGCATTCACGATAGTCAGTTTAATGAACTTTATTTTGAATTGTGAATTACCATGACCAGAAAATACGGTAAACACTTATGCATGACATACAGAAACACTAGACAGCTGTTTTGACCTTGTGAGGTCTCATCAGCAGTGTATACTGTGATCTCCACCACTGGAGATCGAACCAACAACCACAGATTGTAGAGCTGAAACTCATTTCAAATTGTTCTATATCCACATGGAACTATTTTTCGTTATTTCTATGAGGCGTTTTATCCATTTGGCTCTATTATGCACTTTGATTCTGATTTGACTCAAAAATTGGTACAAGGTGCCTGCTACGAAACCTCTTGCTCCTATTTCTACAGCTTTCATGATCACACTGTACCCTTCCTTTTCTTGTTTTTTTTTTTAAGATCTTCATATTTGCTGGTTTTATATTCGTGGCTTTGATCCATTCGGCTTTCATATGGTATTGATAGTTCTACCACAATAATTTTAAGGTTTGACCTTGTCAAGAAAACAGTCTGATCACAGACCTCTGCTAAATATTGTTTTTGAGTAATCGTTATGCTATTCTGGTAGGTCGGCAGATACCTCCCAATCTTCACTTTATCCAAAAAGGTTTTGACTGGGTACAGCTTGATGCTTAATTGTTCGCTTAGAGCCAGCATATATTCTGCCCTTCTCTGAAACAAATTTCTAGGTTGAAATAGTTGGTTCTGATTTCATATAATTCTTTATAAATCTGACCAACTCCGCCAATACTCTTGTGCCTCTAGGTGTATGTCCCATTTCCAAGAGTCTTACAGGAACTGAGTACATGTTCCAATGTTTGTGGTTTGTTACTGCATAGAGGACAGGTAGGATTGCTTTCTTTCTTCCATTTAAAAAGATTGTTTTTAGAAGAAAGCTGGTTGTATGTAGAGCATATTAGAAAACTCAACCTGAGAGGAGCCATCTGCCATATGTCATTCCAAGTAATAGACATTTTCAAGGTATCCTCCCATTGGCCTTGTTGGGATTGCTGAACTCCTTTTAAGAATCTTTTATGGTCAACCTCACTCCTTACATCATGAATGACCATATCCTGGTGATTTTTGCCGCTAACTTTTGACCATTCTTGTCTCCCAGTTTGAGTGTGTCCTATGATTTCCTTGAAAGCCAAGTTGTCTTTAGCACTTATGGTGTCCCTGACTTTCCACTTTCCTGTTTTCAATGTAGGCTTTGGTGATGTTATGGCTTCATCCTTTGAGTCATCCAGCATCATTTGGAGTCTAATTTTCCTGGATTTGAATTCCTCCACAATTGATTTGAGTGGTAATATTAAACATCTTTCAAGGACTCATCAAACCAACGTCCCAAACTTTTCATTGGTTCTTCTGACACAGTGGACATACTTTGACTACCTACTAGGAAATTTATATTTTGATTCATTTTTCCTTTCCTAAGCAAGAGACTTCAAGACTTTTTGGTTTTGAATTTCATCCTACACCAAATCATCTGCTTGTCCATCACGCTTAGCATCTTGCGAGCAGTAGATTCTTTGGATGAGAGAAGTGTTGGAATCGGTGTATCACCCTAGAGGGAGGCTATGTTGATGAATAAAGTCGAATTTTGCCTAAAAGTTGTTTTATTAGTTAGGCCCGGGACTTATTGAGTGATGTTAATTTATGAATTCATACAATGTGAAACACGTAAAATGCCTTCAAATAATAAGTGGTTTTATGACATACTGCTGAAAAAAAAAAAAAAAAAAAAGCTTAATTAATGAATTTTAAGTGGGTTCTCTAAATAGTGATACATTAAACAACTCATTCAAACCTTCCAAAACAAAAGTAAATTTCATTAACAAGTAAATCTAGAGATAAAAAGTATCTAAAAATCCTGTACTATTAAAACTGAACAATTCTTAAACAGATTTCAGGAATATAAAATCTATGATGAAAATGCAGAGTGACTGATAGAATTATAATTATCTTAAAGAACATGGGTTACAATTCCTATTGCTTTCCATGTCTACCCAACCAATTATATTGATGGCTAAATGAAACAAGTATTGCTGCCAGCATTCAGAGGCTTATAATCTATAATCCTAACATAAAAAATTCTTACAGGAGAAAAATCTACCTTTTAGCAACCCTAAAACAGCAACCTTTTTCAAGAAACAGGCTGTATGAGACATGGCTCATTATCAGGTGGGCCACACTACTAAAAAAAAAAAAAAATTCAAAAATCAAGCTAATTTTTTGTTAATGGTATCTCAACCATTTTAACTACAGAAGACTATAAGCATCTGCCTTAGAAATGGGGAAAAGTTGATTTTTTTTCCCCCCCTCTTCAGTTAAGATCTTTCCTATGGAGGCGGGGAAAAAATGAAGTCTTGGGATAATATTATCACCAATATAAATATGATTAACACATGGTGCAGCTGTGTTATAATACAGAATAATTTTTAAAAATAAATACTTGAAAAATTAGTATATTCTATATGAATATCGAAGCCGTTCTCTCTGATTTTATTGATCGATGTTCTAAGCACATAGTCTAGACATATGATAAAGAGGTATGGGGCTAGTGTGTCCCCTTGTAGTACTCCTGCTACAATGTTGAAGTATTCTGTGTCTCCATCTGGTGAACGTACTTTCACTTTGGTGTTTCTATAGAGAATCATTATTGCTGCTACGGTTTCTTTTGGCAGGCTGTATGCTAGTAGGATTTGTTCCATCTTCTCCCTCTGTGAATGATATCGAAGGCCTTGGTAAAGTCGACAAAAAATAATGTTGCCTGTAGGTTTTTTGCCCGTATGCCTTCTAGGATTCTATGGAGGGTCAATATTTGTGAGGTTGTGGATCTATTTCTTCGGAAGCCATTTTGGTTTTTCCTAAGGATGTCGTCAATTTTGGGTTCTATGCGGTTTCATAGTAGGGCATTGTAAATTTTTGCTGCTATTGAAGTAAGTGTTATACCTCTGTGATTCTTTGCTAATCCAAGGTCGCCCTTTTTAGGGAAGGGGAAGATGCATCCCTTCATCCATCTATCAGATTTTGATTATAGACAGCGTTACAGTGTTGGAGTAGTATGTCGTCAAATTGTCTGGTCTTCCATACCTCGTGCAGGTGGCACGACATGATGATGATATGAATATAATCTGTGTATCGAAGAAAAACCCCCCAAATATTTTCATAATTTGTGAATCAAAATTTTATAACTATTTTCTTTAAATTACTGTTGCATACTTTGATAAATGTTATTTTTCTTGTGAAGTAAGGTGGACCATTCAGAAAGCACTGCAGTTCAGTTTGTCCATGACTGCCCTAGAACTTCTGCCAGAATAACAAAGAATACAAAAATGGAACTATGATCAAACGATTTTAAAAGATAAATGATATTATCTCACAAAGCTAGATTTGGAAATGTCATTAAAAAAATAAAATTAAAGTTTTCTATCGAATGATACAAAGGACCTGATAATAGAATGGACGATAGCAATTGAGGCTAAAATAAAAAAAAAATGAATTATCTCCACTATTATTTGGCTACCATATCACTCATCTTAATTCCAAGGAACTGTAAAAAGAATAGATGTACACAAAAATCAATGGAAAATATAAACGACAACATAACATTACATCAGAAAATCTAAAGGTCAGAAGCTAAAAATGAGAAGAAAAACAAATCTATAATGAATTCTAGAGGCCAAAAAGTAAATCTTGAATATTTTGGCATAAAAAATACACAAAAAGTCAAATAAAATCATAAAAGAATAGAAGTATATAAGATATAATTACATTAGAGACAAAATAAGAGAGATTAGTAAATATTACATGAGCTGCAACATAAAAACTATAAATTATAATAATTGAATGTAGTAAATGAGATGAAAAAAAAAATCAAAGATAAACAGGAGGGTAAGTGGTGATTCACAGGTAATTATATGGATCATTTGAAGTTAATTGTAAATGGTATAATCACAAACCAGAAGCTGTCCTGAAGTAGAGGTCTTTGAAATTCAAACAGATCACATTATCTATATCAAGACAGATCTTATGTGAAGGGGGAAATTTCAAGAATCCTATAGAGAAGAATGATTGGATTGAGCAAAAAAAAAAAAAAAAAAAATACATTCCATATAAGACTAGTGTTAGGATCCACAATGGTACTAGAGTAGTGATATGATCCCTAGTAGTACTCACCAATAATATCTAGTAAGGATTGAGCATATAAGAGATGGGACAAAAATTCAAGTAGTAATAATATTATCCAATAATTACAATAAGAGAACAATGACAAGGAAAATAGTTATAATTTTTTCTGTTATCATCAAAGCATACTGACAGTATAGATTCTCTCTGACCGATCAACCCTATCAGACATCACTCTTAGTAAGTCCTCTAGATAGCATCCAGTGTCTGTACAGAGCTAATGAATGTAATTTTTTGCTGATGTGTCCATAGAACATTGCTTATAAGTTTGTCCTTACTTATCCAGAAGTGTCCAGGATATCTTACATGTCTTCCTTGGATGGTTGTGAGATGGGAAGTAAGTGGCCATGTAGCTGCTATTTTCAGGACTTGTTCAAAACATACAGCATCCTTGTGTAGTTCCTATCTAGCTTTTACTTCTAGTGTTTAAAGTCCAAGTAGTCCAACCATATAGTAGTACTAACATGGCTACAGCTTTGAAGAATTAGTTATTACTTGCAGCAAAACAATGTAACATACTTTTCAGCTATCTAATTGACATTACATAATGTCTGTTGAATATTAACAATAGAAACTCCTAAACCTGAAATATTGAATGACCTTAAATATTTTGTGTATGATATATCAAAATAGTAGATAAAGTTAGAATCTAAAGGGAGAAAGAAACTATTTTCTTTTGAAATTGGTCATTGAGCTTGCAATTCAGTTTCAAGTTACACAAATAAGCTTATATAATTTAAGTTTACACTGAATGAAAAAGAAACTGTCAACAATAAACCTTTTATTCCATTGTGATTGGGAATGAAAACATTGACAATTATATAACTTGTATAGCATCCACCCAGAATGGCAGATTTATGCATGAATTGAGGATCAGTGTAGTATTTGTGCTTTTTTGCCTAATACCAAAGTGTTGCTGGCTAGCATTTTTTGCCTATGTTTAGAGTATAGTTCCTCAGCCAGAAGGCTACAATCTTACTATCTCCTCCTCCTCCTCCTCCTAAAAATATAAAATTATAGAAATAAAAACAAGATATAAAATTTTAAAAATAAATTCATAAAATGACATTTACTTTTCAACATGCTTATACAGCTCCAAATAGTGAACATTTGAATTGATGATTAACTGATAACCTACACTTGATATTCTGTTGCGTATTATGTGACAGTTTAATAGCATATCTACCTTGGGGGTTATCTAATGCCAAAGTCAAGACAGTAGTGCTACTATTAAACCTAGGGGAGTGGATAAGACAGTTCATACCTTTCCGCAAGGGTAATTAGTCTGAAAGTGAACATAATAGTGCAAGTAGAGTTTGAACTCGCTTGTTGCAATCCAGCACTCTACTGATTTGCTTTCTGCCTGAAATTTGAACAAAGGATTAAAACTTGTGATTATATTGACAGATGGTATATGCACAAACAAGAATCTGTCCAAGAAAACAAGACAATTTCCTGGGCTTTTGAAATACAAACGGATCAACCAATTCCAGCCAGAAGACCAGACTGCATATAAATTAAGAGGGGGGGATACTTGTGATTAGTGGATCTTGCAGTTTGAGCAGAGTAAAAATGAAAAAAATAGACAAAAACTTGAATCATGCTTGAGAGCTGAAGAAGCTATGGAATGGTCCCCTTAAAGACCTGGAAAAGAGACTGAAGGAATTGAAGATCAGAAAGAATTAAGACCATCCAGACCACAACACTTAAGATTGGCAAGGTTACTTAGAGTTCTAGAGACTGGGGGAGATTTGCTAATAATGGTGTGAAAAACTCGCAAGGAATAGTAGTATTAGTATTTATTTTTATTTTTATTTTTTTTTCAAGTTTTAATACTTGTTGTGTTAATATTAAACTTTGGTTTAAATCTTGCCAATTTTGAAGCTTAAAAAATTTTTGCAATTTATTAACCAGGTTTTATGAATAATTTTTCCAGTTACCATGACAACAAAATTACTCGTTCTGTTGGGAGATTAGCTTGTATGACCAATAAATATATCATATTGTATTTGAAGTAAATGAGCATTATGGGTTTCAATGAATTTATCTGGTTAAATTCAAGATTCATTTTTTAATTGCTTATATTGGTCAAAATAACTGCTCTGTTTTAATATTATTCAATCAGTATATGAGAAAATGGCCAACTTATACAAAAACAAATCAAGAGTTGAATAACATTTACATCAGTTTGATTATACTAGTTGCTTTCATATGATTTTCACAAAAGTTATGCAAGAAAAAAAAATCTACTGAATCATAGATGAATATTAAGGTTTTAGAACAAATTTTGGCAGCTGATAAGTGGATACTTATTACAATAGGGAAAGAAAGAAATCATTAAATATAATAAACGACCATTCATCAAATTGTATGGATAGCAGATCCCTTGATTCTCACCATCCATCACTCTTTGCAAGTCTTCTAGGTGGCATACTGTGTTTGTACCGACCTTATGAATATAATTTTTTGCTGGTCAACCAACACTGGTGTGTCCATATGTAGGAGTTCATAGGAGAAAGTCTCTTAAGAGTTCATGATTATTTCCTCAGCAATGCGCAGCATGTCTTGCTTGTCTTTCTTGGATAGCTTGTGAGATGGGAGGTAAGTGACCATACAGCTGCTGCTTCAAGGATTTGTTCAAAACAGTATGCAGCATTCTTCTGTAGTTCCATCTTGATTTTTCTCCAGGCATTTTATTAAAGTCCGAGTGGTGCAACCATATAATAGTTCTGACTCAACTTTCATTTTAACAGATAAGATTTTCATATCATTAACTTGTCAATAGCGGTCCATGTTTTATCCATGCATATGTTGACATCATTTTCAGAAGATGAGATATTGCTGCCAAGGTATGGGAAGTGGTCTACTGAAAGCCAATTTCATCCATAGAAGACAATGACACGTACATAGCAAGATTAAAAGACGTTAATCTTATAAATGAATAAATTCTAGAGAATCCAACTATTTATTCTAACAGGTACTATTCTTAATTAGACTACTTATTAGGCAATAAATGCAAAGCATCTGATATTAATTCCAAATATTTTTCTTTTAAATTTCACCAAAATAACACTAGAACACATTTTGCTTTATTAACTAAGGTAAAATTTATAGCGTAGGTGAGAATTATTCACTGGCCATGTTCAGCAGATATTGTACATTTGGATAAGGATTTATTGCCTTTAAAGAACTGAGAATTCTCGTAGTGGGGAAAAAATCCAAGAGGAATTTCTTTTTGTAAAATAAAAATATTTCATATGTAAAATGTATGAGAAAAAAAAGGACATTATCTTTATATACAGCAGTCAAAAATATTTGGTCACCCTCAATTTATTTTTCATCCCAAAAGTGTTTATATATATATATATATATATATATATATATATATATATATATATAAAACAAACATATTACATAAGTAAACACACACATTTTGAAGAGTGTATATTTAGGCAACAAGTTATTATTCAAGCAAGTTTTATTAAAGACAATGAAACAGTTATTTTTTTATTTTATTTTTTCAAAACTTATTTTCCAAGAGTCTGAATTTAGATAGTAAAGGAATTGTCCCATATCTTCCGCCCAAACGCTTTCGATTATACTTTTGGTTGTCATAGTGTAGTTTTGAATTAACTGTTGAGTTTTTACTGTTTTAATAATTTGTAATGTTTTGTTTTGAAGTTGTCGGAGCATTTTGTTTTAAAATGTTTGGTTGGAAAAAGGTTTACTAAACTACATTGGTTTGGTTTAAGTTTATTTTAGCGGAATTGGTGTTATTCTTAACGATAAGATTTAATGTTTTAAATTTACAGTAGTTAAGTTTTTTTTTTTTTATAGGTTTAATGTCTTTTTATGATGTTGGTTATTGCTTGTTCATTTAATTTGTAGTTATAGTACATTACTGATTTTCATTGCAACATATACTGACGAAATTAATCTTAAATTCTAGAAAAAAAACCTCCATACTAAACGTTACCACCAAACTGAACATGAATTTAAAATATCACTTTCCTTGATGTACTTAAAGACTCCACTAATAACAAATTCACTATATCTCTATATAATAAGCCTACCAATGACAATTCAACCCTAACCCTAACTACCACAGTAAATGTCCACAAAATTAAAAGATAGCAATTATAATATCTTCAATTTTTGGTGGAAAGAATGCTGAAATAGTGATAATGGCCAAAGGGATCATTTTTGATGTTTCAGAAGTTTCTTTTGTGTTTTTCTGGGTTAATTTGTATATAATGTGGCTAAGGAAGACTTGTATTTAGTATAATAAATTAAACCATTGTGATGCTTAACTTTTTTCATTAAAAATAATACTTTTAGGATGAGAAATAACAAATCTTTTGAAGGTGGCCAAATACTTTTGACTGGTAATGTGTGAGTGTGTGTGTGTACATACATAAAATCATTCAGACACCTATCAATTTTGAATATTTTGATCCATTTCTCAGAATCTAATACCCATGTAATGCCAGGTTTTATGTTAAGCACTAAACTCAATTTGTAGAATGGTAGATTAAATACTACAAATTTGATGGGTGAATTATGCAAAATAAGACAAAACTATTCATACAGCAGAAAATATCATTTTAAATTGACTGACTCATAAATATAAAATAATTTACATAATTATTTTATCATTGAAGTCTTCTAGACTATTTATTCAGTAGAATATTTGTGATAATTCCAGCAAAGAACATCACATAGTGCATTGTGTCATTATTATGTTAACATAGGGAAGACAAAGGAGCTTACTGTTGACTCGAAACAGAACAAACTTCCACAAGTCAGAAAATAATTACAGCACTATTTCAAACTGGTTAGCTATCCCTAAATCTACAGTACAGTCAGTTATAAAGAAGTTTTAAGTTTGGCATGACAGAATTTGCCTGGGTGTGGAAGAAAAACCAAATTGTCACTGAGAATGGTACAAAAACTTTGTTGTGAGGTTAATATAAACCCAAGAGTTGGTTTTGAAAGACATCACCAAAAGTTTGAATGAAATGGCTATCAGCATAAGTACTCACACAATGTTGTTTTAAATAGAAATGGGTTGTATGGAAACCAACCAAGATGAGCCCCTCTTTACAAATCATGTCACATTGTTGCTTGGTTTAATTTTACCAAAACATTCTTGGACAAAGAAAATTGATTTTGGGAAAACAGCTTTTTTGACAAAGATTTGGTGCAAGAAAGGTGAGACTTTCCTCTCATAGGACACGGTACCAACATTAAAACATGAAGGTGGCTTAATGTTTTTTGACTTGTTTTAGTTCAAGGGGGACTGGACAATTAATTTCAATAAGAGGAATAATGAAAACTACAGACTATATCAAAATTCTGGATGGAAATCTGCAAATATCAGTGCAAAATCTTGATCTATGTTGGTGATTTACTTTTTAGCAAGATAATGATCTCAAACATATCTAAATCAGTGAGTGCATGACTTCAGAAAAACAAAATTACAGTTCTCACATAGCCTTCAATGAGTCTTGACTTGAATACTATTGATCCTTACATATAAAAAGTCTGGAATCATTAGTATGAAATTCTAATAAAGGGGTCAAAATATTCAATATTCATGGGTGTACGTATAATTTCATCGTTGACTCTCTCTCTCTCTATATATATATATATATATATATATATATATATAAATAATCTGAGTTATTTTAGTAACTCGCACACCTTGATGAATGTCTAAAAAGCTAACATGTTCAATGTTGGTAAATAATTCCATAAGTAAAACAAAAACTATTCTCTGTAGACCTTATGCTTTTTCATCTCCATACATTTCCATTTTATTAGATTTATTTCCAGTTTTCCCAGATTATATATAATCTCTACACACAAACATCTGTGCTTATACACATGCACACATTTTTATGTATTATGTTGTGCTGCAAGGTCAGATTTTCCTAACTCTCTCTTGCCATTCATCTCTATCATCAATTGCTTTTGGCAGGTCCTCCAGACTACATGCTGTGCCTGCACAGAGCTGTTGGAGATAGGTACTAGTTGGTTGTCCAACCCTTGCACGACCATGTAAAGGGGTCCATAGGAGAATGTTGCTTATGAGTTTTTCTTCTCCAGTAGTGTCCTACATGTCTTGTCCATCTTACTTGGATGGTTTAAAAGATGGGAGGTAGATGACATTACGGCTGCTGCTTTGTGGGATGTTGCTTCAAGGATTTGCTCAATATGACTTGTAGCATTTTTGTGCAACTCCAGTCTAGCTTTTCTCTATATGCCTAGTCACTGTCTAAGTGGTTCATCCATATAGTACAAACAACACAACTGCTGCTTGGAAAAAATTGTTTTATTCCAAGCAGTGTCTACAGATATCTATTTAAATAAAGGAGTCACAATTATAACACATAGATATCATTGAGTATTAAAATCATGCATACATTTTAATATCTTGATAAGGAGAAGTAAAAAAAAAAAAAAATCCATCAATTTGTCAAGTCCTTCACAATTCAACATAACTGAATAGAAAAATGTATATTCAACTCTTCAGTTCTTCATAACCACAATGTCTAAATATCACAGATGCCATAAGTAAAATTTGAATTTAATGCTTTTCCAAAAACTAGTTTTCCAATTTAGTACTATTTGTGGAAAAGGATTGTTTATCGATAACTTAAGTTTTTTTTAATGAATACTATTCATATTTCTTAGAACAAAAAATTAATTTTTAATAAGTGTAATTCAAAAAAAAAAAAAAATCTATTCCTAGAATAAATGAAAACTTTTTGAATTAATGTACAAAATTTGACACCTAAAAAATGACAAATTTTTTTAACTCTTAGCTTTTTATTACATTTTTATAGGGTAAAAAAGAAAATGAATTTAATGAATACTTTTTTTAATTCAACATTATATATATATATATATATATATATATATATATATATATATAGACACACATACATAGATATATTACACACATATATAACCATTTAAATGTTTATATAATGTCTTGGCTTCAAAAGTGAAAATCAAGAGGGTGGATCATGGCAACTGCTGACACGTTTGTAGCTGAGAAGGCCAATATGGGACAAACAGGTATGAATGCAGTTGAAAGTCTGTTCAGAGCTTGATGGCATTATAATACACATGCGTGTGCACATGGAAGGGGGATCTCCAAGGCATGATGGCTAAAACGCTGCAGCCTTAAACTCATCCAGTTTGAACTCTTATCACACTATTACCCTTGGGAAAGGCATGAACCCTCTTCATAGTATCACAGCTTTGGCATCAAATAACCTGTGATGGCTGATATGCAATTAAACAAAGAAACCAAAACATACATATAAAAATAAGAGGTGGTTTATATATGATTAAATTGTATTCTAACAAAGATTTTAGATATTATAGTATCAATTTTTATTTCAAAATATAAATTGAAACCAACAAACTTATTTTAAAATTTCAAATAATCAATTTGATAGTTTTGCCTTCATATGTTAAGTTGGGTATTCATTTTCTATAAAGAATTTGCTGTTGCATTTAATAATGAAATTCTCATGTACTGAGCAATGAATATCATCCATAAAGTATAAAACAGAATTCACTTTAGGACAAAATAAAATACATTATATTCCTTAGAATATAATATTACTTGACAAATAATTCATTAGGATATGACTAAGAATAAAATGTCCCCTCAAAATATGTTGGTGGTACAAAATGTTCAAGACCCACTACAAGTTCAAGTGTCTGATTGAAATTGAAAGATTTAGATTTTTTCACCAAATTTTCAAATCTATGATTAGGGAATTATATATTACAAGACATGATTTTGAAGTAGAAAAAAAAAATTAGGCTTAGGTTACACTTGTAGTCTCATTGGTGTATGATTTAAATGTGGGTTAAGCAATGGAAATCAACAATTATTCAAAATAAAGGTAATGTTATTACAAATATTTTACTTACTGTGAAACATATCAGTAATATTTTATTATCCTATTACTTGTATCTGATTAATAAGATGGTCAGAGTTGAAGCATAAACAAACATTGGTCATGATAGAAGCTATTTGCATTGCTTACCAAATACTTATACTGTCAACTTTTTCTCAGATAAACCTATTTGAATTATAAAAAAAAAAATCAATTAAACACACTGAATCTATTGCTAAGAACTTTCAAAACTAGATTCTAACATTGTCAAATACATGATTTGTTAGATAATAATTAAAAAGATAAAATTGTGTGTGTGTGTGTGGGGGGGAATCAAACATTACTTAAGTATGTGTAGTATTAATGCCCTATAAATACTTCTGACAATTTTTATAAGAAATCTTTAAAAAAGAATTGATATAATTTGAAATGTTCAGGGTGTTACATAGATTGATATTTTGTAATCTAATAACTTGATCAATTAAATGATCTCATTTTAACAGCACGTGTAGAAACAACTAAAAACTCTGTCTAATGTATAAATGCCTTTTTCCCCATTAAATAGCATTTCTATAGCTGAAACACCCCATATATTAAAAAGTCATGGAATATATGGAACAAATATTTAACATGTACTTTTTCTATGATCAGACAGCAGAATGATTTATCTAAAATAGGTACTTTTGATTTTTAAACAAAAGCTAAAGAAAAAGCAACTTAAACTAGTGATTGTTCACTTAAAAAATGAAAAAAAAATCTTTAGTTTAGTATAATTAGAAAAACAAAATAGAAGTTCCATTTCAAATTTGTTAATCAAATTTTGTCTGCTTACCACCTCCCATCACAATTTATACTTTTAGAAACTAATCAAAGTATAAAAACATGCTTTGACTTTCTTTCATTAAACAGTAATAACTGCTCTCAAAATTAATTTCCTCAATCAAATTTTAGGAAGCAGTTGTTAGTCATTACACAAAAAAGCCTTTAAAGCTTTTATGTTGTAATGATAAAGCTATTGAAAATGAAGATAATACTGATGTTATCTCCCTTGAACCTTACCTCAACGAATTTATGAACATATTGCTCAGCTGTAAATAGTGAAAACTATTCAGACGAACAGTTTATTTTTATGCTTAATTAATCACTATAGAGACTGGTGGTCTGAATAGTGGCAAAGAAAATGAATTAAAATTAACATGCAAAAATATTAGGACTGACAATGCTTTATGTAATAAAAATTCAAGATGACAAGATAAAAAAACAACTAAAATTAACATGGGAAAAAAAAAAAAAAAAAAAAAAAAAAAAAAAAAAAAAAATCAATTAAAAAGTAATTATGATTAACAATATTTCAACTAAATTAAAGATAAGTAGTTATATGATAGAAAAACTTTACTGGATCTGATCAGTTTTGATTTGTCATATGCTTACATAAGTAAAAAATATTAATTGATATTGAAAACTTTGCAATATTTTATATTGTAAAAGCCAACATTTTCTTAATATAAGGTTTGGTAATGTTTTATGGCATATCAACCATTATTGGTGATTCAATGCCAAATTCTGTTTTTACATATATATTAAATATGATTGGTAAACACATTTTGTAGATACACACAGTTAAATAATCATACAGTTGTATTTCTAGCAATTTAATTTAGTACAAGTCAACAAAGTTAAATGGATCCAAGTGTTGCTATGTATCACTAAAAATTCAATTAGACATCAGTCATTTGCTTACATAGTTAAATGATCAAACAGTTCTTTGAAACAATTCAGTTTAGCATAAGTTATTTGCACTCGGTTTAAATGTCAAACAGTTCTATTTGACCCATAGACAGAACCCTTTCAGGTGCTACGCCAGACCAGAGTGAACCTAGGAGCAATGGCAATGAAGGGTACTAAGCATTTCCCAAAGTTCCAGCATTACTGGAGCCTCACTATCGGGTTGTTAAATGTTATTTCCAGGACACTAGTTGGGGTAGAGGTCTTACTCCTCTGCATTCTCTTGCCCCAGCTGACTGAGATGTTTCTAAATATTACTCAACCTACAAGCTCCAGTCATTTCTTCTCTACTTCATGTTTTTCTACTTGCATAATACAAACAATACAAGATTCAATAACTTTAATATGCTTAGTCAAACTGAATCTATAAATTTATCAACAAAAAGCTAAAATACACTTGAAAAATAAAACAAAGGCTTAAAAAACAAATAAAACATAATAAAAATCCTAAGATGAAGTGCGATGTGTCACATACTAGAGAAGGTGTGGTCATGAATGTACTTGGATATGATGTAATGTCAACAGCTGGAGTTCATTGTTAAATGAGGCTCAAGTAAAAAGAGGTTTCTTTTTAATTTAAAAATGAATAACTAGATTGACAGCACAATAGCATGACATAGAAACTCAACAAAAGTGATATGAAAAAGCAATCAATTGTAAGGATATGTAATGCAAAATGACAGATTTATTGTCATTAAAAAAAGATTTTATACATGTGTGTATGTGTCTATATTATAATGATCCAAATTTTGCAAATATGTTAAGAATAATACAGCACACACACACACACACACACACACACACACACACACACACACACACACACACAAAAAAGCATATAGTATTGAGATCTTTTTCACACAATGCTATAACTTAAAAGTAGTTCCCAATCTTTTTTATCATTAAGGGTTTTCTGACTATTGTCTTCATCTTAGTCATTTCCAAACGTTTCGGCCAATATGTCCTTCGGCCTTCTTCAGGTGTTTGTCAAACTAGGGAACCTAATCAGAACTTTGAACTACGTCCTTTATTGAATCCACAGGGGTCACCTGTTCTGATTCCATTAACCATAACCGGGTACAAGTGATAAGAATCCCTGTATTGTTACTTGCCTGCAGTCAGGATTGAACTTGCAACCTTTAGATGATTATCTCCTTAGAAGCTTAGGGAACCAACACCTGTAACTATTATCCTATGTGCCCTGCTAGACAGTTTAGAGTGAATTTTTGGTACTGATAAACTTCATGTTCTTACATAACTAGGATTACTACTATTATGTAGGATTTTTTTACCTGTGCTCATATTCAGTTTTGTTTTTTTTTAAATTTATTTATTTTTTTTTTTTAAATCTAACCTTTCTGATTATTGGTTCCCATATTGTATTCATCTCTATACTTGGTTTACTCAACAGGTCACTGTAGCCCAACATATGTGCTGATTCCTTAAGGTGTTTAATCCTCTAATGTTCTCTATCAATTATTTCAACTTCATCCCATAAGGGCAGATGGTTTCCCTTTTCCTTCCATACATAGTCTGCTATACCTGACTTTTTAATCTCACCTTGTACTACTGCCTCCGATGTTCTTCTAGCCTTACTTTTAGTGGGCAACCTGTCTCGCCATTGTATATTTTACCACTCCTGCAAGGGATGGAGTAAACACAGTTCTTGATCATGTTGAATTTCGTTCGTGGCTTGACCCAGAAGAGATACCTCTGGAGACTTGAACCACTTGTGAATATTGTCCTGATGTCATATGGACTACATATGTTTTGTATCCTTTCAGCTAGTCCTTTGACATAGGACAGACATACTGTGGTGAGTTTTTGGATATTGTCCTCTATCCTCCATGGAGTTGATGTTATGCGCTCTGGGTAGTTGTTGCTATGGCGGTTGTGTCTCAAACTAATCATTTCTTCTTGATATGCATCAGTATTGCTACTAATGGTTTTTGGTCAATGTTATAAATAACAGACTATTCCTTTCTTTACATTATAATGATGGAAATTAAAATTGAGGTACTGTCTGGTGAAGGTGGGCTTACAATACACGACTTGAATCCTTCCTCTGTGCATGTTACTAATACGTCGAGGAAGGGTAATTTGTTATCTTGCTCTTTCTCCATAGTGAACTGTATAGATGGTCAGATTGAGTTCACGTGATCAAGTAATGTCTGAACATCTTCCTTATGAGGCCAGGGAATGAAAGTGTCATTATATATCTAAGCCACATTGACAGCTTTAGTGATGTAGATCCTAATGCCATTTCTTCGAAGTATTCTATGTATATGTTAGCCCCTACTGGTGACAATGGTGAACCCATAGCCAGTCCTTCTTGTCGGTATATATCAGATCCCATCATGAAGGAAGTTGTCTCCACACAGTCAACATTTTCATTTGATTAGCAGGATGCAAGTGCGTTCTTCCAGCAAGAGATTTGCATTTGTACCACAGCAAGTGTCTCATCAGTAGGTACCTTTTTGTGAACAGACTTACTACATCCAAACTCATCATCTGGTTAGAATAAAAAAAATCTGAATATGAGCACAGGTAAAAAAAATCATACATAATAGTAGTAATCCTAGTCATGTAAGAACATTAAGTTTATAAGTACCAAAAATTCACTCTAAACTGTCTAGCAGGGCACATAGGGAACCAATGCCTATAACTGTTACACTAAGCTTCTAAGGAGACAATCATCTAAAGGTTGCAGGTTCAATCCTGACTGTAGGCAAGTAACAATAAAGGCATTCTTAACAATTGTACCCGGTTATGGTTAACAGAATCAGAACAGGCGACCCCCGTGGATTCAATAGACGATGTAGTTCGAAGTTCCGTGTAGGTTTTGGCCAAAACATTTGGAAATAACTAAGATGAAGACAATAGTCCGAAAACCCTTAATGATGAAAATCATCAAGCTTTGTCTTAGAAATTCAGACAATTAAATTTCCAATCTAATTTGTAACTTATTTGAGTAGAGATCAGCATTTGTGCTCACCTAGATCATTATACTTTACTTTCTCATAAGAATTTTTTTTTTTATATGCAATCAATTATAATTATCTAAATAAGATGTGACTTATTACTGAGCATAATAACAGCCATATTTAATCAACTAAAGAAATAATGTGAGAAAGACAGAAAATAGTTCAAAGCAATAGATTATAATAATACATAGATTCAAGAAACAAAAAAAAAAAATTGTATCATATATAAGTACTTGGGGGAAAATATAGTGTATTTTTTAATTCATTCCATCCAGATATCAAATGACTCATATGAAGACTTGAATAGATCAACTATGAAATAAGCAGAAGTGAAGTGTCAGTTTTATTTAATCAAACATTTTTAAACGAGAAAATGCTGCATTATTTATATATAATAAAAAGAGTACTCAATAGTGATAATAGGACATATATATATCTAACTAATCATAAGTGTAGACATGGTCAACAGTATCAGTGAGAAAGCATGTGAAAACTAGATGAAACCTGGAAGAAAATTCAAGCTTGCTCTCTCTCTCTCTCTCTCCTCATGTTGTTTTACTTTATCCAGCTAATATGGTTGATTCAGCTTTTATACTGTTTCTTCTCTTGACAACTAATTCAAGTTTTGTAGCAAATAAACCTTTTGTGTTCAACTTTTCCCACAGTGAGGATACAACAGGGTCTGGCTACCACTTAAGATGTAGTGATACAGAAACTAACCTGTATGAGCTTGTGGTAGTACAACCATACATTTAGTGTGAAATGATACGATGTCCTATTTGATGCAGTAACATTTACAACCTATTTGGTACCATTATGGAACAACATGATCATTCCTGAAAATATATCTATTATCAATATAATTTATCCGATTTTATTGGAAGAAAAAAATCCCTTCAGTTCTTAAGTAAATATTATTTTAATGAGAATGTAGACATACGTATGACCCTAAAGTTTCTCATCAATTCTTTGTTTCTGTTGTGTTTGTTTTTTTTTTTTAAATGTGTAAAATAAAGTAAGATGGTTTATTAGTGTTGGTCAAAAGTGCAGGCTATTTTCATCAAGGAAGATAAAGTGACCATATTTTTACAACTGTAGTAAATAAATTACTTATTTATTTGCCCATCACCCCACAGTGTAAAAATATATCTTAAATGTCTGCACTTTGGCATTTCCTATCAATTATCAAATGTTGGTCTCTATGCAAACGGTCAAGAACTCTCCAGTCACAATAATTTCCATTAGACTTTACCAATACTTCAGTATTTCTAAATACAAATCATTTCTTTTTCCACAAAATTTTTCAAATAGTAAATTCCACACCAGACTATTTCCAAACTGCTTGCCTTGTCAATTTTGGTGAATTGCATAAGTAACTAGAATAAATAGTTTTTTTTGTTTTTTTTAAGGATACTAAGAGTTTACATTAATACAATGTTCCTGTTGTTGTTGGACTGTTTATTTGATGGTGTTTTCTGAAACTGTGTTCTAAAATGCTATTGCACAATGAATTAGTTTTGCTTTATTCAAACTCTTCCTGATAAAACTCACACAAGGAGAATGGATATCAACTTTCAGAAAATCCAGAAAGGAAAAGGCCACTATATCCTAATTGCACATTGGTCAGACAAGATATATGCACTCCTTTATACTCCAACAAAAGGAACAATCAGTGTATAGCATATCAAATACCCAAAACTGTTAAACATTTTATCATAGAATACAGAGATTTAGCTCTCATTAGACATTTTTTTTTCATTGCAAACAATATGAAGGACCTATTTAAAATTCTTGACATGGATGACATCTGTCCTTCTTGAGAAAAATAGAATTAGACCAAAAATTATTAATATAAACATGATCAGTATACTAAAAAGTAATAATTAAAAACAATCTCTGCAGATTTGGGTATCATTAAAATAAAATAAATTCATAAACAGTTACACTAAAATGTAAACACAATGTATACAATTATCTAACCTCTAGGCATAAAATAACCCTGTTGAGTTGACATGCCATTTCAAACACAAAATGCCTTTGAAACAGTTGCAATATTGGACAGTTTAAAGTTTCATTAAAAATTTATGGCAATGATAAAAAAAAATTATCTTTTCCTTATACTGTAGTTGTTTTGAAGGATTTTGTGTGCTTGACTGATTTTAATGGCATATCAACTCAACTGGAGTTATTTTATGCCTAGAGGTTAGATAATTGTAGAGGTTAGTAAATCACATATATTGTAGATTTATATTTACATTTTTATGCTGTTGTTTAAGATTTTTTATTAAAATAATGTCAAAATCCTCAGAGATAGTTTCTTAATTACTTTGTACAGTACTATTCATATGATCATGTTTACATTTATAATAAAATACTGTAAAGCTCTTTTGGCACCAGGACTGAAAATAGAAGACCTGGTGTTACCAAAAGCCTTAATAATAAATCAAAATGTCTCATGAGTGTCAATATCTTAGATTTTTGAAACTGTTTTTGTATACATCCTGGTTTGGTTTCTGTGTTTAATGGCATATCAACCTTTGTGGGCTGTTTAATGCTAAAAAACATCTTTGTAGAAGAACAAAAATGATACTATTTGATCCCCCCCCCAGCAGAAGGGATAAGAGAGTGGTTCATGCCTTTCCTAATGATATTAGTCAGAAAGTGAATGTTATAAAGCAACTGGAGATTGCACTTGCTTACATAAAGGCTTCAATCCACCAATTTAATTCCATTACACAACAGGAATTACCTCTTTATACATTCTGTTTTGAAAAGAAAGTTTCTCAGATCTTAGACATTCCTAATTTAAGTGTTAGTGTTTGGTATCCAAAGACTCAGAAAAATGGTAACACTCAGCATTATAAGGTAAGGATCAAAAGTAAAGTGGAGCAATCCAGGGAATAGAGTAGTGCTCTCCCCTACACCTCAGTGTAGTAGTTATTGAAAAGGGAGCCTTCAGGTCACCTTCAGGTCCCAACTTTACTTATTTCTCTAAAATGCTATTTAAACCAGGGTGTCTTAAAGTGGTCCACATAGAATTGAAGGTGTATTTACATTTATAGCTTACTGATTCTTTTCTTGTGCAAATTGTATTTAACACTGGTAAATTAGTTATGCTTTGTAATTTAATATTCAATTAATTTATTTGGGAAATATAATTTAATTGCAAGGAGTAGATCAAATA
Source organism: Sepioteuthis lessoniana (assembly GCA_963585895.1). Taxonomy (NCBI): domain Eukaryota; kingdom Metazoa; phylum Mollusca; class Cephalopoda; order Myopsida; family Loliginidae; genus Sepioteuthis; species Sepioteuthis lessoniana. The sequence continues at coordinate 13,924,831 of OY757921.1, read as the reverse complement.
AAAAGTTTGATAAGCCCTGATTTAAACTACATCTAAAATACAGAAGCAAACTTTGAAGTTTTACAGGCTATTATTGCTCTGCTTTTACATTTTAATATATATTACCAGGAATGGAGTAATGCCCTGCCCTATGCCTTGGTATGGTAGCTATTGAAAAAGGAGCCTCAAGTCACCCTCGACTAAGGTCACCAACTTGACTTATAATGAGAATATTTCACTTTTAAATGGGAAAAGAAGGAAATTAACAGCAAAATTTTGTTCAGCATTTTGAACTGAATGCTACAGTTTATAATCTAAAATTTGATTGTCTATTAAAACTTATTTTTCTGAATGACTAATATTGTGATAACTTAAATTTTTTATAAATTAAGTTTAAAAACATAAGTGAATACAAAGGCAGATTCTACACTGTTATTTTTTATAATAGTGTGTGGTATATATATATATATATATATATATATATATATATATGCAAATTTCATTAAACATAATAGACATTTTATGCCTACATATTCTTTTTTGGATCCGTTCGAATTCCCGTATTACTTTTATCGTATTCGGGGGGAATTGATTTAGGTATTGTCCATAGTTGTATGTATCCCTAGTACTTTCTGCCCGACTTTGGGCCATCATCAGGGGAGAATCTGTTACAAAAGTGATGTAACTTTTGTTTTAGCAAATTACTACTGTGTAGTCTTTGCTGTTGGAGATTATGGCGCTTGCTTTTAATTTTCAAACCAGTGCTAACGTACTTAAATGTCTTTAGCTACTGGCACTATTTACAGAATTACATTTAAAAGCAAGCGCCATAATCTCCAACAGCAAAGACGTCCTTACACAGTAGTAATTTGCTAAAACAAAAGTTACATCACTTTTGTAACAGATTCTCCCCTGATGATGGCCCAAAGTCGGGCAGAAAGTACTAGGGATACATACAACTATGGACAATACCTAAATCAATTCCCCCCCGAATACGATAAAAGTAATACGGTAATTCGAACGGATCCAAAAGAGAATATGTAGGCATAAAATGTCTATTATGTTTAATGAAATTTGCATTAACAAAGAAATGCTGCCTATATATATATATATATATATATATATATATATATATATATATATACACACACTATTATAAAAACTAACAGTATATATTCTTATAACTTTGTTTATACATCAAATATCCAACCTGACAAAAGGGTGATATGCTATCAACCAAAGAAACCAACCAAAATCAAATATTTAAGAAAAGTTAATAGAAATTTTTTTTTAAAAACTTGAAAGTCATCACAAATTATGTTACTTAGAGATTAAGGAATACTGATTTGTTTTTTACTGAACTTGGAAATATTTTTAGATAATATTAACTTATTAGAAAACTAATATTTTCATTACAAAAGTTATAGATATTTATAAAATGAATTTAATTAAGCAGCAACATTTTCCTGTTTAGAAAAATGAATGCTATATCTAGAAGGATTTTTAATTTCAGGGGTACTGATGAGAATGTTTAATAGTTAAAAAAAAAAAAAAAAAAAAAAAAAAAAAGCTTTCAAATTGAAAAAAAGGAAAATATTAAGATATTGAATATTTTCCTTTTTTTTGTTTCTTACAAATACTCTGAATTATAAAACTTCTACTTAAAGATCAAATCATAAGAACTAAATAATTATATTTACGTGGAAGAAAACTAAAAAATTACAGTAAATTTATGGAATAACAGTTACGTCAATAAATTTGAAAAAAAAAATGCATAAATCTTTGAAAATAAAAATTTAAGAAAATACAAAGATAATCTTGTTAAAGATTTTGTCCATAAAATAAATTTCTATCCATTCAAATTTTTTCTAAGAATACTTGCTTGGAAATTAAATTTCATACTGTAATCTTAAGTCTTTTAATCTACATGTAATTTTATTATTTGACCATCAAATCTTAACTTTCTGCATAGTAAAGATGTTTGGTTATCAAAAAATTAAAAACTGAAACATTCCTCTACTTTTAATAACAGGTAATTGATTCAACTCCTTTTAAATATAAAAACATAAGTATACTTTGAAAATAATCTTACTGCTATATTTCTGAAAGAATACTGAAATTCATATCAACAGAATTTACTAGGATGTCTTAAACAAAAAAAAGGTTTTTCCATCCACTAAAACCAAACAAATATAAAAGCTGGGAAAACAACTCGATACATTTAACTAAGCAAACTCAAATTAACTAATTTTTGATGTTAAATTTAATCAATATTTTTGGCTTTGTTAATTAGCCAACTATCAAACTATAGAGTATAGAAAGAATCAATTAAAACAAGCCAGTAATAAAGCAATAAAAAATTTTAACTCCAAAAGATATGAAATATGTAAAAGCTTTTAAATTTCTTTTTAGTAATATTTATTATGGTAAACTGTTATTCTAAAAACTTAAATATCATACTAAGTATGTATTGAGTCATCTACTACAAGCAGGATGTGACACAAGGTCAATTTTTAAGCAAAGTTTAACAGGTTTGAATTCAGACTCTTCCTTCTCCAAGACTGGTTGTCAAACTAAGATTTTTAAGATCTTTAGTCTGCCCTACAATTTATACAGCTGAGGAGGAGGAATAGTTGGATTCATAGCTTTCCCATGAAATGCGAATAACCTTGTCCAGGACTTGCTGTATCCATTTCCCACAATGATAACCATTATTATACTAAGTAATGAGAACAAATAAAGAATATTTCTGCGTTCTTTGTTTAGATTCCAAATTGATTAATATTGATAAATATATTTGCTGAATGTGCAGGAGGAGTGTTGTATTGGATTTTTTAAAACTATGCATCAAGAAAATCTAGAATAATAAAGACCAAGAATTGATTCAATCAGCCAAGGCTGCATTACTGTACCACATAAAAGCCTTCTATCAGTTTCAACAGATTCTTGTAATATTTCCTGAGCCATTTTAACCCAAAAAGTCTGATATTTTGGATTGAATGTTATTTCATTAACAATCTGTTTACATTCTGTTTCAATTTATATTTAAAATGGAGTGTCTTACCCTCATTGCTAATGTTATTAACCCTTTTGGTGCCGAGAATAACTAAAGTCACCCAAATATACTTAATGAGTGAGGACAAAATGCAGCTGAAGTTCATGTTATTTAAAAATTTTAGATCTTGTATGATATATCCTCCAAAAGTGCCTCTTGTTTGATATACTTTAGTCCTAAGATTAAAAAATAAATACTTTATTACTTACACAATTTGAGTCACTTCTGTATTTTATTCATGTTAGCAATAACAAGATTTCAAAGCAAGCTTTGTTATTTTATAGTCAAAAATGCATTCTAGCCATTGAATTAATTGCCAAATGCATTGCATCAAAAGGGTTAAAAATTGCAAAAGATTATAGCATTGGAATAGTATCTGGGGGCCATTTATAGTTTAATATACAGGGTGACCAAAAAAAAAAAAACAAACAAAAAAAAAACAGAACCCATAAACCTTTTTATTACTTCTACAAAAATAAAGCAAAATAATTCTAATTTTGTACACTCGAACTTCTGGACATGTTGGTTAATACGATGGTCCCAATTTCTCATGCACAGAATCTACTTCATATCCTGAAAAAACAGAAAAGGCTAGAATTAAATTTATGAATTTCAGTCAAAAATATATGGGTTCTGTTTTTTTTTTTTGTGGGGGGGGTCACCCTGTATTATCCTCACTTTTATTAGGCAAATACAGTTTTTAAAAATGGTCAACGTTTCATTAAAACCTCTTGTGATTGATTGCTGTAAAAAAAATATTTTAGCAAATATTAGCTAATATTTTTTTGAAAAAGATATTCTCTGAAAAAGGCAAATAGTAGTGGTATGTTCTCCTTTCAAGGCTTTGCCATATTTAGTTCAAAGAAAATCCCTTCATTTTAGAACTTTTTCAAGTATCAGGTCATCCAAGTAATGTTTGAAATCTAATAGTTAAGGATTGAATTATATTCTTCATGATTCTAAAATGCCCAAGTGATACTATGTTTGTACAATTGTAAATACATAAGCTGTCATAGTACAATTCAACTAACTTAATTATTAATTTGACTCCTTTAAAGATGAAGGTGTCTGTAGAACGTAAGATGTGTAACACTATGAATTTAGAAAGAAATCAATAATCTTCCAGAATCAAGCAAAAATATGTAGGGCATTAATGATTACAGAATCTTTAAATGAAAGAAATTATTGAAGATGGTTTGAAAGTTTTAGAAAAGGTGACTAAAATAATTATGTCGTCTTGTTGAGTTGAATGACTACCTGCTTTGGTTTAAACTTTGAATAATAAGTGCTGTTCAGGCTGAAGAATTAAATCAAAAACTAAATTCAAACCATTTACCAGTTCACCATCATCTGAAACAATTTGGAGAAATGTCAAAACTTAGAAAATTGGTTTACCATAATTTCAAAAAAGCCATCTCTAAAGAAAGAGTTTGTATCTACATATCTTAGCACTTTTGAGAACATATGCCATTTTGGGATAGATGACTGCTGATGAAAAATGAGTATTTTACAAGAATATAAGGCCATACAGATAATGGCTTTATGTAGAGAACACAACCTAAAATAAACCACTATCCAAAATGTTTGTTCACTGAAATTGCATTGTTGTTGGTTGGTTGTTTTACGGCATATCAACCCTTTTTGGGTCATTTAATGCTGAATTAAGTCATTTTAATAAATTTCAAACAGTTTATAAGTATAGTTTTTTCATTTACACACAGTTATGTCAAAACAGTTTTATTTCAAACAATTCAGTTTAGCATATATAAAGTTTTATTCACACAGTTCTATTTCAAACAATTTATTTCAGCATAAGTACAGTTTTTTGTTTACACAGTTAAATGGAAAAAACAGTTAATTTCAAACAATTAATTTTAGCATAATTACAGTTCTATTTGACCTAGGTGCTACCACTCCGAGGCAGAGTGGACCTTGGAGTGATGGAAATGAAGAAGTACTCCACATTCCCCAAAGCTCCAGCATTACTGAAGCCTCACCATCAGATTGTTTAGTGTTATATTCAGGACACTTGGCAGTCATACCTCTCTGCAGAGATTCAGTAAGTGTATTCTACAGCTGCAACTGACTGGGTCATCCATTGTTGTAGTCCACTGTCAGTTTCTATAAGTTAATACCATAAGTATATCATTTTTTGATGGTTGTATTTTTACCGCATCAATAGATGTCACCCTAATAAATAAATAAATAGCAGTAGTTTCCTGACTGAACTATTTGATTCTGGTCGTTGACCTGTGGAGTTCTTTCACTTAGAATTAGGTGAAGCACACACTATTGATCTGATGTTGGGTTCATATGCCTTACTTTACATCTACCATGCTGCTTCCCATGGCTTCTTAGGTTTAACTCGTTAAAAAGAAAAAAAAAATTTCACGTATATTCTGTAAGTTTTAACTTAGTTTCCTTTTCTGATTCCACAGTTGACTTCTTGTCTTTAGTACCTAACTTGTAAATGGAATTTCTTAAATTTATTTCCAAGTTGGTCATAGGATTTCATAGAGGATTCAAGATGTGTGGTCAACATCCGGTATAGTAAAATAAAAATCACTAATTTAGAGAATGGTGAAATATTAAATATAATAGAAACAACAATAAATCTTCTTGGGGGTAGGCACCCTACAGTACTCTTATCTTTGCTTAGTTGGTCATTTGCTTGGATTCATGGTTTTATCAAAGATTCTAATCAGTTTGATTCACCAGCCTTTTTAATTACTTTTGCAGATAATTACAATCTCAATGTAACAGCCAGATATGGAGAAAATTCTGAGGAAGAATCAAAATCTATTGAATTTTTGAAGGAGTTTGTGCAAAAAACCTTGAGGTGATAGTCCTATATGTAGATTTCTCCAAGGCATTTGATTCTATACACAGAGGGAAGATGGAGTAAATACTTCTAGCCTATGATCTTCCCAAAGAAACTGTTACGGCCATAATGATGTCCTATAAAAACATGAAAGTAAAAATTCACTCACCTAAAGGAAACACAGACTTTTTTGACATCATCACTGATGTTCTGCAAGGGGATACATTAACCCCCATACCCGTTCATAATCTGCTTAGACTACGTACTTTGAGAGATCTAATGAAAGAAAATGGTTTTACACAGCAAAATGCAAGAAGCAGATGATACCCCAATACAAACTATTATGGATGCATGCTACGCTGATGAGATAGCACTTCTGGCAAATACACCTACCCAGGCCAAATCCCTGCAGCATAGTTTAGACCAGGTGACATTGGCCTCCATGTGAATGCAAACAAAATGGAGTACATGTGCTTTAATCAAAGAGGAGACATCTACACTCTAAATGGTGGTTCTCTGAAACTAGTGGAAAGTTCACCTACCCCGGAAGCAGCGTTTCATCTACTGAAAATGACATCAATATGTGACTAGCAAGGGTATGGACAGCTATCGATACGTTAGCTATCTTATGGAAGTCATACCTATCCCATAAAATAAAACAATTTTTTTCTAAGGAGTGGTTGTGTCAATACTACTATATGGATGCACCACATGGATGCCGACAAAGAAAAAGCTGGATGGGAATCGCACAAGACTGCTATGAGATATATTGAACAAACCTTGGAAGTAACATCCCACAAAATACCAGCTGTACAGTCACCTACCTCTTAAAAAAAAAAAAAAAAAAAAAATGAAATTAGACAAACAAGACATATAGGACACTACTGGAAAAGTAAAGACGAACTCATAAGCAACCTTCTTCTATGGACCCCTTTACACAGATGTGCAGGTGTTGGACAACCAGCTAGAACTTATTTACAGCAGCTCTGTCCAGACATAGAACGTAGTCTAGAAGACCTGCCAGAAGCAATAACCGAATGATGAGAGAGAATCTAAAGTCCATGCTAGCGGTAAAACATAACATCACTTTCATCATCAAGGCATGCTGACTTGACACACACTCTCAACATCTATTCCTAATGAGCATCACTCTTGGTAAGTCCTCTAGACGGCATCCAATGTCTGAACAGAGGTGATAAATGGAAGTTTTTGCTGGATGCACAACACAGGTGCATCCATGTGTAGGAGTCCATAGGAGCATGTTGCTTATGAGTTTTACTTTGCCAGCCGTGGCTGACATGTTTTGTTTATCTTACTTTGATGGTTTGTGAGATAGCAAATGAACAGCTATATACCTGTTGTTTTATAGGGTGCTGCTTCCAGGGTTCATTCAAAATGGCATGCAGCATCCTTTTCTAACTTTTTTGTCAATCATTTCATAGAAGTCCAAGTGGTGCAACAAAACAATAGTACAGACATGGCTACAGCTTGGAAGTGTAGGGAGTACAACATATCAATTATTCAGCCCAGTCAGCTGGGGCTATAGAATATGTTGACAGCATCTTTGCATAGGAAGTAAGACTTCCACCAAATGAGTGTCCTAAATATAACACTAAACTACATCTGAAGGAGCTTTAAGGAATATGAAGTACCTCTTCATTGCCATTATTCTCAGGTCCACATTTACCCAAAGTGGTAGTAGCTATTAGTCTCATCTATGGGTCAAAATAAAACTGTGCTATTATTTACTGTACTTGAAACCATTTAAATGTATTTAAACAAATGATTGATATCAAATTGAAATATTAGTATTTGAGAGCAATGCTTGAAACCATTTAATAGTGTTGACTAGAATTATTAGTGTTAGATAGCAATACTTGAAACCATATGATTGATATTAGATAGAATTATTAGTGTTGAATAGCAAAACTTGAAAACATCTGTGTGCACACAATACATAGAAATATTTGAAACCATTTAACTGTGTGCAAGCAAATGAGCTCTGGCACATTTAAAAATAATGTTACTATCAAACTATTCACTTACAAATCTCACACACACACACACACGGGATCTGACATTAAATAACCCACAAAGGTCAATATGCCATAAAACACAACCAAACAAATCTCTATTGTCAGTAGTTGAAATATTTAAACACAGCTTGATACATAAAAAGTCCAAAATTTGATCAGTTGCAAAAGTGTAATGTACCATAAGAAAGCCTAGACTAATCTAGCAAAATGAACAAAATATTCAATCATTTTAGCTAAGGAAGAAATATTATTATTCAGGTTTTACTCCATTAGTCCAGGTTAAAAGTGAAGTAAGGGTAACCCAAGCTAAACTTTTTTTTAGTCTTAGAGCAAATTTTTCTGATGCAGGTATCATTGGGGAACAAAAGTTAAGATAAATGAACCAAGCTTTGGTTCATTTACTAAAACTTTTCATGTGTAAACTGGAACTAAACCCTTTTCAAAGGTTTATTCTCTGAATTACCATTTAATATGTTCTAACTACCAACACATACCTTATCAAATTTTTTTGGTTTGCAATGGAGTCTGTTCCAATCTGTTTTTTATGCCACTACATAAAACTATAACAAGTATATTCTACTCATTTAAACTATTTAATAAACACAAAGGAAATAAAATTAAACCATTATATTTGCTTTATTATAAAAGAAAATGTAATGCTTTGTATTTGGCAATGAAAATAAAGAAATTATGAGGAAAATAGAAACTTTTTTTCTCTTTTACTGATTTATTTTTAAAGAATGAAGAAACTAATTAAATATTCATAGATTTTTAGAAAACCTTTTGAAGAACATTTTAAATTGAACTTGGGCTAAAATCCAATATTCATTGCCATTAACTGTTAGATTATTCCATTATGAATCAGTAATCAAATAAATATGCTATTTAAATGCAAGTAATTCTAAGAATAAGAAAAAAAAAATGGTGTTTGCCAAATCACTGAAGAGTACAGTATGATTAAACAATGCAAAAATTCATATTTTATTAATAATTTAATGATTGGTGTAATCAAATTGTAAAAAGGGAACAAAGAAATTTTGCCAGTGATTATTTGAATAGACAATTTAAAAAAAAAAAAAAGATGTGGGTATTAATCTATCAAAATAACCAAAATATAATATAATCAAACACGATTCTTTACTTGATTTGAAAAAGGCAAAAAATCTGTTTACTGTCTAAAATTTTGCCATCAAATGAATTTTCTGCAAGAGATTCTTCTTTGAATTTGGAATTCTCTCAAAAACCCAATGAAAATTAGTTATATGCTTATAATTTAAATCTAAAGCCTACAGCAGAAAATTCTTTACATTGAATAAAACAATATTTTTACAAATAAACCCAAGGATTTTTAAAAATCTAAACACAAAAAAAAGCTTTAATTGAATGGTTTTATAGGTCAGTGAATAATTATAATTTTTCATAGTAAAATGGAAAATAATTTATACTATCTAAAATGAGAAAAAAAAGTTATACAGGAGATAAGTTAAGACTACACACACACAGAGGGGAGTCAACAAGAGAGTAGATTTCTTGATAAAAAAGTAGATTATACTCTTCAAATACTACTGTTATAAGTTTTTAATATGAAGCCCTATGTCTTTAGTAGTCTGTGTTGTGAATGAAGAAAAGGAAAAACAACAAAATTAACTTCTAAAAATGATATATAGTTTTAAAAAAGCCAATGAATTTACAGGTCAAAATATTGATTTAAGATAAAATTAAACCAATAATCCAGATAATAATCAACCTTAAAGTTTCAAACAAACCTAATGATAAAAATCTGAGATATCAATCTACACTATATGAGGACATAAGAGACCCCCTCTGATTTTTAACCCCTTAAAAAATGTGGCAACCCCCCCCCCCCGCAAAAAAAAAAACAAACCCCCAACTATGTCTTATAGACAAAGTTGAAGTATATGGCAGGCTAATATATTTACCAAAATGTCATACACTATGAGCATTCGTGTTTAACCTTAAGTCTATAGTAGATATAAATTAGGGGAAGGGTTTAATCAAATTTACATTTAACATTTTTACTACCATGAAAGAAACTATTTCAAAACAATGATGAACAATAGAAGTGAGGACACACCATCTGATATATTAAATTACCAAACAAGGATGTATTTTTCTGACACTAATTGAAATCAGCTGTGAAATTTTTTTAATCAAATATCAAACTGATGGGAGTACTTGTACTCAAAGAAAATTGCTGGGATCATGTTCAAGATGATAGAGAGAATTAAAACAATTTATCTGCATCCATCATCTTAAGAGGAGGGTTATATATACATTAAAAAATAAAAACTCTTATAGACATTTAATTTGTTCAAATGGTATATAATATTTCTATCAATTTATTCTTTTAAAATCCAATTAACAAGTGAGTAAAGTATAATTTGCAAGATTGCAGACATTACAAATTATAGAACAATTTCTATAAAAAAAAAAAAAAAAAAGAAAAAAAAAGGAAAATAAATTATATCATATAAAATCCAGGTAAAAAAGTCACAGGAAAAAAATAAATCTTCACCCAAAAGTGCTTACTAAATAAACATACATTTTTATAAAACTTAACCTTAACTGGCCCTCATAAATTAATTGACTCTTTTCCTGTGACTTTATTATTGGCTATGAAAAAAAAAAAAAAAAAAAATGAAGTCTGTTTGTCTTTGCTGTGACCAAGATTCTCCCTCTTTTCCTCATGAAGTTAAATATATCAATGTCAACAATAGCAGGATAATTTCTTGACTGATTATTTATATTCTCTAGTGAAATATCTCACAAGAAAATTACTTTAATTCATCATTTTTATTTGACTGCCCTTTATGTCTGATGATGTAAATTGAAGATGTTTAAGAAGAGTTTATTTCTCTTTAGGTGCAATCAGAAAATATAAAATATTTATAACAATTATCATAGTTCCCATTTACTTGGTTGGTATAGGAGGTACAACATGTGGCATAATGGTTATCTTTGTTGGAAATGGAATTGATAACCAGAATTCAATTCCTAGAAAGGGATTGTTTGCAGTTCATATAACACTAAGACCCTTGAGAAAAAGGTATGAATTCAACTATTCTCCCTCACCCTAGCTAAGTATAAATAGAACAGATTGGATTCTTTAACCTTAGCATGACAACCAGTCTAGGAGAATGAAAATTCAAACCTGTTGTATTCCAATTAAAAAATTACCCTAGTGTCACAAACTTTCTGAGGTAGAGGGGTTGGCAAAATACACACTTGGTTAATATAATTTAGAAAACATTATCACAGATGTCCTGACAACCTTCTACCTAATGTTTAGGAAGAATTCTCCAAGTGGCTAACTTGTTAGATTGCATCATTATAGTGAGTTTGAACTACAGTCATGCTAATACATTCACATTTAGACTAACACCTTTGGGAAAGGTATGACCCCTCCCCCTTATCCCTTAGTTAGGGGTTTAATAGTAACACTATTGTTTTCTACAAGGATAGCTTTGGCATTGATTAACTCACGCTATTAAACAAAGAAGCTAAACCAAAGCTGTTTAGCATTAATTGCATTTTATAATTTCTTTTTATTTTTCAGCCGCCCACTCCTTGATGTTGTTCTATCCTACATTTTCTTGGCTTGCCCTTCTTTAAAGTAGGACTTAAGTCTTCTCTTTGATAGCAAATTTGAAAAGAAACCAGGAATGATCACTTTATTTTTTTCAAATCTTTCTTGGTGAATGATGTCTTTATAACAACATTTTTCAAAAGCATCTGATCTTCAATGTTTGGATCCTTCTTTCAGGACAAATTGATAAAATTTAAAGTTAGAAAACTGACATTACAATTGTGGACATTAGTCTCAATTTAGAATCAAGCTAAACAATACTCATCTTTAGTTAAAGGATTTCTGAGGATTCTTTGACAATCCCAGATATCTTTTATTTTCATTCCCTCCAAAAAAAAAAACAACTTGATAGTAAAGATAGAAGCATTGTCCTCTAAGATAAAAACACAGATGAGTGGTTCTATACAGTAGTTGGGATTAAAAAGATTCCTAGTTCATGCTTTTTTCCTCAAATTTTAAGTAGGACCAATTCATTACAAGTCCACCATAAAACCATTATCATTTTATATTTTGTTGATATCACTTAACTTAGCCAAGCAGAAAGAGCTGTGCTAGGACAGTTTCAAAATCTTATATAAAGATCAGTACTGAAGAAACAAGAAAACTTTCATCATCAGTAACAAAATGGATTTAACTTTAAGAAGACTATTTTGGCAGTAAAAGAAAATAGTTATTTTTGTTATTGAAAGCAAATTTGAAATAAAAAGATAATTTTGCTGACATCAGATAAAAATTGTGCAATAGTTATTTTGAATTTTTTTCTAATTTAAAACCAATCTAGTTTGACAAACAATATTTTAAAGGTTATTTACTTTAAAAAAAGAAAGTCTTCAAGTATATTTCAATCAAACTTTATGGCATGAGACAAATGAAAAATTTAGTTGATATAACTGACTAAATCAAAACTTACATCTTTATAACTACATAGCAAAGAAACACTATATATATATATATATATATATATATATATATATATATATATATGTCATTCAATATATAAGACTTGAAAAATATTTTTTAAAAGAAATTTTTTTCTATAAATATAAACGCTGCATTGTTTAGAATTAGTTTATAACAAAAATTATTTTAATCTTGCAAAATTATTTGTTTTGAGGCAATTCAAAATAGCAGCAAATCAAACAGTATTTCAGGCTTGAACAGAAGTGTGTCATCAAATTTTTGCTGGCTGAAAAGTGCAAACCATGTCAAAGTGAAGAAAGTAAAAAAAAAAAAAAAAAAAAGTTTACAAATAGGCTAAACATGGGTTTGCATCTATGATGTAGAGTTGAAAAGACAATCAATGCAGTAGAGATACTCTCTCTGGTAAAGAAAAAGTTCCAGGCACAGTTGTCAATCTTCTGTGAAATGAAAGGTCCTATCACAATCTATTTCCTTGAAAAAGTGCAACTGTAAGTGGCAAAATTCACCATATTTATTGAATAAACCACATAATAACTAAGAACATCTTGAGTTTAGGTAAACCATAATACCCTGACATTTAAGGATTTGTATATACTTTTTAATTGGAGGATACAGGTAACTGAATATGAGAGAGAAAAAGATTTTGTTTCGGCAAAAAGACAGGCGAGATAGGCTTAAGGAAAAAGATTGTTTAATAGGATGATATGTTTTGGGTTTGAAGGTTACTTAATACTAAAACTCTTTTGTGTGCTGCCTAACAAAACAAAATATTTACCAAGTTCTTTATAAAGAAAAAAGAGAAAGATAATGTAAGATGATATTGTTAATTTAGTTTATTCTTGTAAGTTTAGATGGCTAAGTAGCTTACTGCTCCTGCTCTAAGAGCACCAAATTATCTTGTGTGGAAATCCTATCAACTTTGTAGTTTCTCAGATGGCAATGCTCATTCTTAATTCATTATAGTATTTGCTTATGTTTATCTCCTGGAAAAAATAAATAAAAATGACCCCCCCCCACTTCTAACTACAACCTTTTCAAGGGACCACCCAGTTATATCTGGAATCTTGTTATGCTGGTCTAGAGGCTTTTTCATTAAAAAGTGGGTGTACAAGAGGATGGGGAGAAATAGGTCAGCCTTGAAACAACGAGAGATTCATGAGACTATCACAGCAAAAGATGTTGAGCACCAAACAAAATTTGCTTTCACAAACCACAAAAATGAAAATAATATGCAGTGGTATTACATATGCATTTGTATGAATGTGCATACATAGTGACAATATTTCACTCTCTAAAAACAAAATTAAGCTGTAAAAAAAAATAAAATAAAATAAAAATAAAAAAAATAAAAAAAATTCAGCAAAATCAATAGCTTCACTTCCTTGAAGGAAAAAACAGCTAATATACTAAGGTGAATAAAGTTTTGCAATATTTTGAATGTGCTATTCAAGCAGTGGTAGGTACACACCATTGTCAGTAGTATTGTGGTAGATTGTGCACTGACATGTTGTGCATTGCTTCACTGTGTGTGATTTGAAAGCTGCACAATGTAGCCTAATTTGGAAATTTATTCTTTATTAGTTTGAACTAAACTATAACACCACAAAAGCAGCCGAAAACATTTATAGTGCAAAAGGGGAAGACACAGTTGATCACAATACAATAACCAGATGGTTCAAGAAATTTCTCTTACGTTGCAAGAACCTAGCTGATCAGGCAAGGTCTAAAACTGTGGATTCCAAGACTGTATTCCAAGCCCTAGAGGCTAACTCAGAATATCAGGCAAGTTTGGCATCTCACAGTCCAGGATGGTTTGTCACTTTCACGATCTTGACAAAAGCATCCAGAGCTGTCAAATTGTACCTCACATACTACCAAAATATTGCAAAACTTTTGACTCACCCAAGTATATTTACACAGTGGAATAGACTTAGAATAATCCCATAACCTGGTTTCATTATGGGGATGCCACTTATATAGCATGTCTTGCGCAAGTATAGCAAGGCAGTACCCATTCTTCTTAAAGTCTGATTTGAATTCAGTTTTCAGGCAAGCTCGGTATCTTAGTCCAGTGTGGTTTGTCACCTTCATGACCTTAACAAAGGCATCCAGTGCTACCAAATTCTGCTTCACATTACCAAACTTTTGACTCACCCTAATATCAAGATGAGTGGATCTATTTACCATACAACTGCTATAGTACAAAAATAAATAGTGATGAAGTGTTCAATTGTTAGTTTTACTTCCAAATTGACAGCATTTTGAGAAAGTATTACTTATACTGAAAGATTGTTGTTACAACTAAGAAATATTTTAAAAAGAACATCCTAATGATCATGTGAACAAAACAAGATTTTATAGATCAGATTTGCTGGAATGTGGTTTTTGAAATAAAATTATTTTCAAATCTTATTAACTGAAATCATAATGCTGAGCAAACATCTGCAGTTGCTAGTCAGCATATAATAAAAAAAAAATTGTGGGTTCAGCCTCATCAGGAGAATGTTATAAGACAAGGATGCATGTTAGCATAACCCTAAGTGAAGGAGAAGAAAAAAAAAAGAATTCAATTGAGTATACTTGTCATGGCTTATAAAATTCTTCAAAATCACTTTGTTTAAAAAACAAGAGTTCCGTAAGACTTTCTATGCAACATTTTAAGAGCACATGTTCATTCTTGGGAGACTTAACCAAAGAATCCAAGAGCTTAAAGGTTTACAAAAGAATCAGAAACCAGAAAGAGATTAGAGTGACAATAAGAGCAGATTTATTCTGGCTTCAAAATATACTTGGCTCAAAATAAGCAAAAGTTGATAATGTTGATAGAATAATTTAAACAAATTAAAAAGGAACTCATGCAGTTTACAATCTTAAAAAAAGTTTATTTTAAAACATCCATCTGGTTTTAATCTCTTACTGCTCAGATGACTAGAATGTCTTAAAAGTTTAGACATTAAATTCATTTGAATTTCTAAAATACTCTGTATTTCAACTCAACTCCAATGATTTAGTTGATCATTCAAGAGTCAAGAATCTTATTTCATAAAACAGGCCCAAAAAATTACAGAGAAACACAGAATGCTGCAACTTGATTATAGAAAGACAAAATATGTATACATTTTCCTTTTCCTTTTATTAAAAAACAAAAAAAAAATTCATAAAATAAAAGATTAACATAGAATTCTTTAAAATGTCATGAAGAATTTGATCTTATATCAATCAAATAAACATGAGTTGGCATATCTAATGACTTGGGTGCTTTTGCAGCTGTTTAATCAAATTGTCTAATTGTGATGAAAGCAGAAATAATTTGACATTGTCAACAGTGAAATGTTTTATGCAATAATAATAATAATAATAATAAAGTTTTACTTAATATTAACAGTTTTTTTTGTGAATACTGAAAATCTTTTCATACAAATTCTGATGACCACTGGACTAATTGTTTAATAATAAAGTTCTGACAACCAGAAAAGATCAAACAAGGACAAGGTATATAATGGTTTCAATTACTTTAACAATCAACAACAAAGCTTCTTCAAAACTCCAGCTTTTATACATATTTACACCCCTCCGCTCGGGCAGGATATGACACAAGGTCAATTTTTAAGCAGAGTTTAACAGGTTTGAATTCAGAGTTTTCTTTCTCCTAGACTAGTTGCCTCACCAAGGCTGAAGAACCCATTTTCCCCTACTATTTAACCAAAGCTGGAGGGAGAATAATTGGATTCATACCTTTCCAAAGGGTATTAGTGCTATGTGAAATGCAATCAGTCTCATCCAGGATTTGAATTCGTGTTGCCGAGTCCATTTCCTACGACGATAACCATTACACCTTGGGCAACTCCAGCTTTTATAAATGCCCAAAAGACCCACAAAAAAATAAATAAAAATAAAAAGATTTAAAAAAAACTAATGGATAAGCGTTTGCCACACAGGTTTTTAAAAGAAATTGCACTGCTCTTTCTATGCACATCAATGATTATAAGCATTAGTTTTGTTATTCCTATGAACAGTGTTCTTCTTCTTCTACTACTATTATTATTATTTTTTTTTTTTTTTACTCCTTGCAAGTTTTTCACACCAACTCTTTTTTTTCACTGGAGTGAGTGACAGCAAATCACCTCTTAAGTCTACCAGACTAATTACCCTGGCTGATTTTAGCAGTGGTGTAGTCTGGATGGTTTCATTTCTTCTTCTAATCTTCAGGTTTTTAGGGATCATTCTAAGTGTCCTGATTATGATTGCTATCACTGCCACATTCCACAACTTTTCCACCTCTCTGACAAGGTTCAGATCAATTTTTTTTTCTCTTTCATTTTACTTACACCCAGTGATCTGCCAGAACAGCAAAGTCCACAAAATGACAGGTTCATTCTTTAATCAAAACTAAGTTTGGTTTTCTGACCTGGTTTGAATTACCCATTAGTAATTCAAAGTCCCAGAACAACACAAATATCAAAAAGGTAACTATTGAGACAATACAGAATTATCTTCCGTATAAATAACTGTAAAAACAATTTGGTTGATAAAATATACATTTGAACAGTGTAAGTCAATTATTTCAGTTAGTTGGGGGAAAAAATTTTACATGAAATTTTAAGACTATTTACAAAAAAAAAGAAAAAAAAAAAGATTTTGCTATTCTAGCAGATCAGAGTGAAAATGAAAGCAAAAAGTTGAATACTTGGATCTTGCTAGAGGGTTGAAGAAGTGGTGGGACATAAACATGACAGTGATACAAATTACAGTTGGAGGAATTGGTAATCAGAGAAAAAATAGAGAACATGTTTAAAAAGAATAGAAACAGCATTGTTAAAATTGGCTAGAATACTCAGAAGAATGCTGTAGACCTGAAGAGATTTGCTGTTGCCCAGACTCCTACAAAAAACCACCAGTTAAAACTGGTTTGACAAACTCAAAAGGAGTAAAAGTAAAAAGAAAAAAGTTATATTTAAAGTTCAGCTGACAAGTGTTAAGACAGCAAATAATACTTTTACAGACTCAGTATTCCTATATCAGTTGGTTAATTATACTAAAAGCAAATAGTTTGCTTTGAAAATGAACAGTTAAAACTGAACAAATAATTATATAATCTAAATCAAATAACTAAAGATGAAAATAGACATCATGAACAAAAATTATGATCCTTTAAACTAAATGGTGGCATCTTGCCTTGCTATTGATAGGTCTGGTTTGTAAGAAGATCCCATAAAAAAAATGGTTCTCATATTTCTTTGTACATTTTCCCCTTCAAACATCGAATATTCATGAGCTGCCAGAAACAGACACAGTCAATAGACAACCCTTCTTTTTTTTTTTTTTTTTTTTTGGTTGTTGAACAGTCACTTTGATAGACAGCTAAAAATGGTTAGAACAATCAACTTCTGTCGTGAAGTCAAGAATAGTTGTCTCCACTTGGATCGGTTACCTATATATTTAAAGCTCCACCCTAACTGACCACATAAGTTTTATATTTCAATAAAGTTTCAAGTCAAGCTATTTCCTAGTTTGTTTTTCATTACAACTTCCAAATAATCATTAATCAACTGAAACAAAAATGTAAACAGACAGCCTAATGTTCAATTTTCTCCATTCCATGTTCTAGTAGAGGGTGGTCAGTTAGCTGAAATATTCAAATAAAGTAGCTCTAATTCATATGTGACAAATCAATGCTGACAACTTATTAGAATAGCTTTGCATTTGAAACTTTACAACATGTATATTCTATGAAATGAATATTAGAAAAAAAAATTTATATCTTAAGTTCAAATATTTCATCTTGAAGAAATTGTCCTCGGTGCACGATGAACCTGATATTTAACATAGAAAATGACATGAACAGACTAATAAAGGAACAATATGTCCCCCTCTTCAAACAGAAATAAATAGACCTAATAGCAATACTTAAAGTCTCTTTTTTATCTTAGAGAGATCTCTTCACCCAGTTTAGTAAGCCAGAAAGTTGTTTGAACATGCAGCTTCAATGATAAAAAAAAACCCCACCACCTTTTACTAAAAGGACATTGACACTGAAAAATACAACTACCATAATTATTCATGAATAACATGCACCTCTAAATTTGGGCAATGAAATTCTGGAAAAAAGTCAAAGAAAAAACGTATCTTGTATATAATACGCACTGACTTTTTAAAATTTGTAGCAAGTAAATTTAACATTTGTTGTTCAACTTTTTATTCAGTTCATATGGACTAAACATTAAAATTCATGCAATTGTGTTTTGAAACAAAACATTTACAAAGTATTTAGAGCAAAAACAGGGACACATTCACGCAAAAATGTAATAAACTTGTGTCAAAAATATTACACTATCACATTAGAAGAAACAAAATTATAAACAAACACACATTCCAATGGCTATTTATCTGTAGCAGCATAAAACAAGTATTTGTTATAAATTAATTAGTTTAGATCATAGATTTAACTTACATCTGATCATACCATCTTGAATATAGTAATGTACATAGCAGGATAAAAAGTTAATAATTTGGTTCTTGTGTATAATATGCACCTCTAACTTTTAAGCTTAAAAGAAATGTAGAAAAAAGTGCCTGTTATATACAAGTCATTAAGATATGACAGAACAAAACTTTTAGTACTTTTGAGATAATGGAAAATTATTCTCAAAAATCCAAATGTTTGCTTTTTATTCAAGCTTTTTGAATGGAGACAACTTCTTTTACAATAGACATCCTGACTCAACAATTTTGTCAAGTATTTGGTGCTTGATATTCTCAAAGAACCTTAAATAAAATTACTGTTGCTTATCACAATCAACAAATGCAGGTTTTTAAAGAATAATTTGATTAACTGATATAATCAAAAGATACTTGGGTAGTGTATTTAGTGTCTTTTACTTAAAAAAAAAAATTCAAACAAAATTCAGGTTATTTTTATAAGTTTACAAATATGATACACACATCTACAACAACAGAAATATTATTCCATTTTTGGTTTTACATAAATAGTTGATTTCAGCCCATCTAAAAACTTGAAAATAATGAAAGTGACTAATATGAATGGATATAGTTTTTATTCAATTTTTAAAAAATCATTGTCTGTACTTACCAAATCAGATGAAAAACCTTACATGTAGATTGTAATTAAAATGCTTTAAAGTCATTTGTCAAGACTAAGGTAGGGTTTGGCAAACAATGCACTTTTGTATGTAGATATGTGCAGCACCATAAAAAGTATACACAAAACTAGCATAAAAGAAGTGACTAGTATTTGCATTTATTTAAACTTAATAGGGAACATTTTAATAACAATGACACAAAATCTCAAGAGTAGTGATTCACACAATTCTGATTGTTCAAATTCCAATCTCTCTCTCTCTCTCTCTCTCACACACACACACAAAGCTTTAACTTTTGATGATCCCTCAGTCATCCACATTATCATCATCCTACAAATATGAGATGATTGATTTATCGTGGATTAAATTAGATACTGACGTTTTGCAACCACCTGATTTTATGATTAAGGAAAATTGTTTTTCTTCAGTCAAAAATTTTAAGCTTTTTCCCCACCACACAATCAAAAAAAAATTTGTCTTAATTACTAAGATGTCAATTTCCTGGTCAAAAAATTTGGGGACATAACCTAATATGTACAGTCGATTATTATGAGATGATTTCACCATCTCAGAGAGATTTTGAAGTTCATTTATTAAGAATAATGAGACTAATATATATAGTATATTTTTTATATCAAGTTTCAGAATCAAGCAGGAAGAATTACCCATTGACATATCTTTTAGAAGATATCTTTCTGTAGCTAAAAAAAGAAAAAATAATAATTTGGTCTAGTGTTCCAGTTCATATTTATGCAAATTGTAATATCCTTTTCTTAGCAACATAAAATACAAAGAAAAGAGAAAATCTTTTTGTGTATCGAAAATGAAATTATACATCATCATGATTTAATAATTTCTAAAAATTATTTTAACAATTAGACAGCTTTTCCAATTGACCAAATTTGAAACAAAGATCAATGATATAAACACAAAACCTAACTACTGAAAGAAAATTTATCTTGTTTTCATAATTATTGTACTGCGAATAATATTTAGTTGAAACTTTGTCAAATTTGAATCTGTATATAAATTTGTTTGCAATTAGCAACCTGGTCACAACTTTAATAATAATTGATTTCAAACTTATTCTACAACTAATTTACAAAGCTGACAAGGTCATAATTGATTATAACATTAATATTCTCATGAAACTTGCATAACACAGAAGCTTCAGATCAAAGTTTCATATATTCTGCAAGATGTGGAACTGTTTTAGTCCATTCTATACTAAGCAAGGTGACAGGGAGCACAAACAATATGTTGTCTTTATAACACATCTGTATTCTACAACAGTTTATATAGAGAAATTGAAAGACACGATGACCAATGCAATTATCAATACCTTCCAGCATTTTGTTGCCAGTAGTGAGATATGTCCATTTAGATCAGGTGTCAAATTTTGTTGAAGTAAACGATGAACTGGAAAGAACCCTAAAAGAAGTGGACAAAGAAAAAGTGGATGCATATCTGGCAATGTGACATTTACATAAATGCACATGATTAGTGTCGTTCTGAAGAGATATGAGAGTGGCAGATCCTGACAGTGACGAGTGTACGAGGCTTGGTCTTTGCATACAGTGCCAGATGATGATTTAAAACTTCCTTAAAGACATCCTTTTATGAAGTCATATGCATTGTAAATAACCATCAACTTGCAGTGAACAACACTATCTGTAAACCTACAAGCCCAACCTGAGAAATTCATTAAGGAAGAATTCAAAGATTGGTGGAGATGAATGAAATATTTGCTTGAACAATTTTGGAACAGGCGGTGGAAAGAGTATTTTGACAATATCACTTAGATAACAATGGCAAAATATAAGATGAAACGTAGAAGTTGATATTATTACAAGTGTCAAAGATTAAGAAATACTTCATAATGAAAAGAAACTTGCCAAATTTTTTAAGTATGTAAGGAGGATAGATTATCATGAGGAGCTACAATACAAATGGGAATATCTCAGAAAACCATCCCCTGTTGAACGACATATTCAGAAGTTATTCTTGTAGAAAGTACCTAACAAATGCTCTTTTGAATCTCCGGTGCTGTCAGTCACTGAATTCGTTATCTCCTTTCAAGTCAATGTAAAAAGATTCTTATATGAAACCATGTGTGTTGAGAATTCTGAATTGATGTCGAGTGGTATCAACATATGCATAGGAAAGGAATGAACTACAATCGATAGTAAATCGACTATATGGAAATCTAATCTCTGAGAAAATAAAATGAGAATTCATCTGATAGCCATGCTAATACTACAATATGGTTGAAATGCTTGGAGAAAAAGCAATATTGGCTAACCATCAAAAATTCATCAGCTCTGTACAGACACTGGATGCCATCTTAAGGACTTGTTTAGAATGATAATTGATAGAGAAGGATGGCAATTTAACCAGACAGCTTATAAAGTACTGCTTAACCAGATTGCTAAGTCTTTCACTTGTTCTTTGAATACCATAAGTCTCGAAACTACTATTGATTTATTGATGAAGTGTGTGCTATGTATTAAACATCACTACTGTATATTTGACTATTAATCAAGGGTAATTTGATGAGTGTGTAATAGAGGCTGATAGGCATGTGCGCACATACATACACATATATATATATATATATATATATATATATATATATATATATATATATATATATATATATATGTATAAAATGGTACACATGTTACCATGGTAAAATTGGTTGACAAGTAATTCTTTTTCTTCACACAATTATAATGCTTCTTGTTTACTCTAACTTTGGATACTGTTTTGAGTTAAACTCATTATTAAGTCATTTTGTTTCCACGTGAGTTATAACCAGGAAGTAGTATTAAAATCAGAGTGAAGCAATAAACATAGCAATGATTACAGTAAACTTTTGTCATTTTCTTATGTTAGTCGAGCATGTGAATGCAATAATGATTATTACCTTATCAAGATTTAATATTTGGTTTTAGAAGACCTTGAGTGTTTCTTTGAGTTTTCTGCTTGAAAAATATTTTTTGTTCTTTTCTAGTTTTCAGTGTTATTTAAAAGAATAACATGAATGTGAAAATCTTTAATAAATGTTGATCTCTTTATGAACAGTGTAGTAATGTTGGAACTTTCTCCATTTTTCAGTGAACTGGAAAATATTATATTTAATATCAAGTCAGTCATATTCTTTCTCCTTACATTTTTCCTTTTTTTTTTTTTAAAACTATTTTTTTATATTCTAAGCTGTTAGGGTAAAACAGTTACTCAAAAAGATGAAGTCCTTGTAACCCAGATAGTTTCATGACTCGTCTTTCCCCTGTATCCAAAAAGCGGTGTATCCTGAGTATGACACTTAACTGCATCTGATGGTAGAGATCTGCAGAGTGTCATTATTGTCATTACTCTCGGGTCTATTCTTACCCGGAGTGGTAGTACTTATTAGGGGTCATATCTATGGGTGAAACAGATCTGTTCGCAAATCATTCATATTCAATATGCAAATAAATAAATAAATAAATAAAAACCCTCTTAAGAAACAAATACACAAAAATATAAATATAAGCATAGAATAAATGCAATTCCCAAACGTCTGGGAATAAAATAAAGCTAAGCAGGTTAAGATGCTTATAAAATCAATCAAGCAACTAGACAGTTTCTTATTTAAAATACAAAAAGCTGAAATTCCATTTTTGTGGACAGAAATTGTTAAAGATTTCAACTATTGTAAATAACTTTTAATCAAACCTATCCATCACCACTTCAAATGTTTATACAAATATATATATATATATATATATATATATATATATATATATATATATATATATAAACATCATGGTCTGATGATTGCATAAGAGAGAAACTGACAGCCCCAAGCATTGTTGTCCATGTCTATGCCAAAAATATCTAAAGTAAATATACATGTTCTATCACTGATATTGAGCACTCCTATATGTATGTGTGTGTATTTTGCTAGGTTATTTAAAATTGAAGTTTTGTTGGGGGGTTTTTCCCACCATAATGTTAATCTTAAATGGTACCATGACTGTGATTTCCACTTTTAAATGTTCTGTTTCTCTTCTACATGTTAAATAAACAAATAAATTTATTTCACCAATTCATTTTTGTTTTTCTTTGAACATGTATCACTCAAGTTTCTCTAGGAACTTAGTTTTGAAAATTCTTTAAAATTAAATTTTGACAAATTGTTTTGTTCCTTTTACTTATTAACAAATGATTCATTTCTTCAGATGTCGTGCATTTTATTTTATGTTATAAGCCTGATGGTTGCAAAAGTTATTTGCAAGTTTTCTTTCCTTGTATAGACAGACATCCCAAAAATCACGAGCTATAAAAAAAAAAAGAGATCATTTGATTCACTTTTTTGTTGTTTTATGTGTTAAAAAACAATATCATCTAATATTGTATACCAATCTGCACACCCAATGTGTATATTTAAAACTTTAAATCTACAATAAAACCTTTCTTGGTTGTTGTTATCTACTATCAACTTCAAAAAGTTGAAAAAGAAACGAAAAAGTATTGACTCCTCTTGCTGATTTAAAGTCTATGCAGCTTTTGAGGAAAACATCTATCATGTCCATCTTGCTTATTGCCTTGCCAGTGACATTTCAAGTCTATGGAGAGATACATGTTTTAAAAAAATCTTGAAAATGTGGGGGTTTTTTTTAACTGAACATTTTAGACAATTTTATTGTACAAGTAAATTTGACCAATCATGTTAGTGTCTGACACTCAGATACCCTGTACCTCAGCTCAAGAAAAAAAGAAAGGAATCAGAACATACATTCAAACTTCATTTTAGAGCACAGATATATTTGTTTAAAGTTATCCAATCATTTCATTAAAAGAAAGCCTGTGAATAGCCACTATATTAAACCTTTTAATATTAGTAAATGGCAAATGAAAAGATGTTTTATTCTGAATTACCTTAATATGTAAACAAATAATTTTAATTTCATACCTTTCAATAAAATTAATGTTTATTACTTTCTAAAAAAGGTTCTTTAAGACTTTTTTTTAAAAATATTTTTTTCTCTTTTTGAATATTAATCAGTGATTGTTTTTTAAAATTCAGAGCAATATATCTGTTAAAGACAGAACTGAAGTTGTGACAAATCTATATCCATGCTGAGAAAATGTACTTTAAAGAATTTAAATAAAATTAAGGCAAAAAATTTGATTTACAGTTCTATATAAAATGAAACACATCTTAAGCACAAAAGAATCCATCATTAATTAGCAAATTTTTAAACAAAATTTCTAAATCAACTAAGTTTTTTTTAACACCACTTTATTTCTTTCTCAAAATCTTGAGCATATTAACAGAAACATTAGAGATTCCTTAGGACATTTAGAGTTAAAATCTCTTATAATAAATTTCTTC
The DNA here is from genome assembly GCA_963585895.1 of Sepioteuthis lessoniana. Taxonomy (NCBI): domain Eukaryota; kingdom Metazoa; phylum Mollusca; class Cephalopoda; order Myopsida; family Loliginidae; genus Sepioteuthis; species Sepioteuthis lessoniana. Next base: position 13,899,932 of record OY757921.1, on the reverse strand, counting down.
TGTAGCACTCTACAAAACAGTAGCTGTATGGCCACCTACCTTCCATCTCACAAACCATCCAAGTAGGGTAAGCAAGACATGCAGGCTAGTGCTGGAGAAAGTATGGATGAATTCATTAGCAATGTTATTTACGGACTCCTACACATGGTCATACCAGTTTAACTAACCAGCAAAAACTTACATTCATCAATTCTGTAGAGACACTATATACTGTCTAGAGGACTTACCAAGAGTAATGACCAATAGGGTTGGATGGGAAGAGAGAGACCCAAGGGAACTCATGCTGTCAGTACTCCATGAAGATGATTATAATTATCTTAGTTTTCTTTTTAAGATTAGATTTTGTACATGAAATAGATAACAATATATACTCAAGGATTTAAAATAATATAAAAATAAAAAAACTCATTAAATTCCTTGTGTCAAGTTTTAAGCATTCTCAAAGAATTTTCTTCTTTTTTTTTCTTTTGTAAAATAATGTTGAACTAAGATCCAAATCCAAATTTCCATGCAACTTTTATAGAAATATTTCCTACTTCAGTTATCAAGAGTTAAGCATCATTACATTGAAGTTATTATTCTTAGAAAGGGAAAAATCTCAAGTGTTTAACTAGTTCACTTCCGTTCCTGATATCAGCAACTATAATTTGGATTTACTATCACAGCTATAAATCTTATCTTTTTTATTTCCAAATCCCTCGTAAAGAGACTGATAGGGATCTATAAAATCTATCAGTAAAATTTTGGTCCCTCATTAAAATAGTTCTTCAAAAACATGGCCTCTTTTTTTAAACCAAAGTGAACAAACAGACCATTCAAATGACATAAAAAATAGACCAATTTCCTGGATTATGTTCGATTCAAAAACTCATTTCCATTCCACAGAGCTCAAATTTTGATAGCACTAAGAAAACAAAAATCTTAGTTGCTTCTTTTTGAACAAATATAAAGCTGCTATTTAATAGTTATATTTGCATATGATAAATGTAGCCACTATAAGACAAAGATGGTAAGATTTTAAATTCTTCATGTATTCTAGATTTGTCTTAGTTTGGTACTTGGAAAGTGTATTTCTTATGGTTCAACACATCAGTAGAAAGTTGATATTAACCTGAGATAGCCATTTTGTTGCTGTTGCTGATCATTGTTAATTAAATATCTACATATCAGTAAATAAGGTTATTGTGAAAATATTTTAGTATTTAATATTTGTTATATATATAGATTGTATTTCATAACAAATTTTAATCAAAGTGCTTTATGATATATATCATCAAAGCAAGCTGATGGCATGAAGTCTCTTGACTTTCCCTCGTCAGTCCCTATCGGCCATTGTTCTTGATAAATCCTCTTGATGGCATACGGTGTCCATACAGAGTTTAATCATATGTAGGAGTTAATAGGAGAATATTGTCAGTCACCATGTCACAATTAAGAGTTAGCAGTTATTTTATCTTTAACACAAAGTAAATTATTCTAGTTCAATATAACTCATCTAAAGAAATATAGAATTGTTAAACAAAAGTGATTCTATAAGAAAATAAACAATTTATAGAGAAGGTAATATGAATGATCTAATCCAAGTTTTGTGGTGGAGATTACTCTGAATAATCTTTCAGAGGCAGACCAAATGATAAATTATCAAATTAAAGTATTACTCAACATTACAGGTTATCTTGGGTATGATACTAAACTGCATCTGATGATGAGGCTCCAGTTCTGGATATATGACGAGTGTCTAGTACCTCCTTCATTATGATTACTCCCAGGTCCACTCTGATCCGGAGGGTCTCATCTATGGGTCAAATAGATCTGTTTAAAAATTAATTGTATCCTATAGGACTGTGTGCAAAAAAACAAAAACTTAACTACACAAATAATGTAAATAAAAAAAATAAAATTTACACAATTCCCTAACCTCTAGGCATAAAATAACACTAAATGGTTTGACATGCTGTTAAAATCAATCAGCATTAGAAGCAAATCCTAAAATTTAGTAACTGCAATTTGAACAAATGTGACCGCTTCCAGTTTTGTGTAAGTGTTCAGTTACTTATATAGAAATTTCTAGAAATTCTAGTTCAGTCATTGCAAAATCTTTGCATATAGTATGTGTGTGTGTGTGTGCGCACACACACATGCACACCACAAATTGGTTCATTATCCTTCCAACCCCTGATAGAACTTGATTATACAACTGAAGATCAGATTAGTTTTTAGAGAAGTCAAGGCCAAAGATAAACATGATTTTTTTCAAAAGTTTCATTTTTTTTTCTTGTTTTTTTAAAAGACAAAAAGAGTGAAAAACAGCAGGAAATATAAACAGATCCTTATGAAAGAACTTGAAAAAGATTTAAATGTTAAAACCAAAGATTTTTATCTGTCAGTCCTAACATGGAAAGAAGCATGGAAGTCTGAAGGAAAAAGTGAATATAAGCTATACGAAATATACATATATACACACATTTTTCTTTTTACAAATGTGCTAACAACTTTGAACATATATTTTTCTAAAAATAGTAGTGATGACGAAATAAAAATGTATTTTCCTAGTTCTTTTTTTTGGGAAAACTTTTTTTAATACTATTAACCTTAACAGTTGTGCCATTATAAGTAGTTAAAAGTTGTTTTTAAAACAATTTTATTTCTAAGTTTTGATAGATGATTCTGTAATTGTTTCTCAAGAGGTTTTTTTTTTGTTTGCATACAGTCATGGGATATAAAATGTTCCTATCTAATATATATAATTTACAGTTTTATGGTTTCAAGTAACTAATAATAATCCCTAAAAAACGGTTATAACTTCAAGTAACTCTTCTAAATAAAAAATGATTTACAATTATATGATATCAAGCATTCTATTACCAATAATTTGCAAACAGATCTATTTGACTCATAGATGGGACCCTAACAGGTACTAACACAACAGGTCAGAGTGGACCTAGGAGAATTGCCAAATCTCCAGAACTGGAGTCTCACCATCATATACAATTTAATGTCATACTCGAGATACTTTCTTTTAGATGTGGTGGGGGATCTTACTTCTCTGCAGAGGATATAGTCAGTGTATTCTAAGGACAGCTGAAAGGATGAAGATTTATTGTAACAATTTGTACTGATCTTATTAATTGCTTTAATGTAAAGTAAGTTCAAATGAATTGTGCCAAGCCATCTTTGCCTTACATGAAGTGTTCATTTGCCTGTGGTGTAATGGTTATCGTCATAGGAAATGGACACGGCGACACAAGTTCAAATCCTGGACAAGACTGATTGCATTTCACATAGCACTAATACCCTTGGGAAAGGTATGAATCCAATTATTCTCCCTCCAGCTATGGGTAAATAGTAGGACAGACTGGTTTCTTCAGCCTTGGTGAGGCAACTAGTCTAGGAGAAGGAATACTCTGAATTCAAACCTGTTAAACTCTGCTTAAAAATTGACCTTGAGTCATATCTTGCTTGAGCGGAGGGGTAGGTAAATATGATAAAGTGTTCATTTTATATTGTGTTTATATTGGTCACTTTGATGTGTGAATTTTGTAGATGTATGCATCAACCAATCCTCTCCTCCTTCAGGTGGAATTTGAATTGAGTTCTTCCTTCTCCTAGACTGGTTGCCATACCAAGGTTAAGAAACTCAGCCTGTCTTGCTATTTACTTATAGTAGAGGGAGAATAGATGCATACTTTTCCCAAGAGTATTAGTGCTATATGAAATGCAAACAACCTCGTCCAAGATTTGAACTCGGGTCGCCGTATCCATTTCCAACAACTATAAACCATTACACCACTAGTGCTTCCAATTTCACATAAGTAGGTGGATCGAGGGAATGGCTCACTTGATCATATTTAAATGTTTTGTTTTTGAAACAAAGAGAGAGACATAAATACTTGAAATTCAAAATATGAACTGACAAGTGAAATAAACCCTCAGTTTAGTTTTTATTCAAATAAATGGATACAGAATATTGGATGAGACTGAATAAAAATCCCAGTTTCAAACAAATATGTTTCAATTAGATTAATTGAATGTACCGAATTATCTAGAATTAAAAGAAAAGTTTATTATTCCATTAGAACACTAAATCACACATTGCTTTGGTAACATGGCAAAAATGATTATTTCTAGGGTGTGACGAAAGTTTTACCATATTTTGGTAACACCTTGTTGGCTAGGGCTGTAGAATACATCGACTACACCTATGCAGAGGGGTAAGACACCTCCCATGGGGCCACCTGTTGGGCATGGGCGGCAACCCATAAGGTGCTAGGACGGGATCCTGGTGGTTGGAGCAGTCATTGATCTGGAGACAGAATGGTCAATGACTTGCAACGCACCACTTTGGCCCTTACTTGGTCTGACGGGCGGTTGGATAGGCCCGATCCAATCAATCGGCTGGTCATGTCAAGCCCTAGAACCTATATGTTTTATCCCAACTGTACTTTAAATATGCACTCGCAGCTAGTTCCCAACCCTTACCTTTTAGGTACTAGAAAGCAGTGGCTGAGGGTCAATTGCATTGAGAGAATAGGAATTTGACCAGTGCTGAGAACCTGATATTGGCAACACCTTGGAAACCTACCCTCAGCTCAAGTTGTGTATCCCCGTCTCAACCAAGGTGAATGAGTTTCCCCCCTTTTGTACATTCCCAACACAAGTTGAACTCCATGGTGGGTGGTGGAGCACAGGGACCAGTGAAAAATATACATCATATATGGTGTCTTCAAATAAAATAACTAAACAAAATCTGTCAGAATTAGACTCGGAGAATGAGGCAGCAGACCTTCCCCAGATTCATTGTTTTTGAATCTTTGGAAGAGGTCTGCCTAACCAAATTCTTGCCTTTCCTCATAGAAAAAGTTATTTCTACAAGGGCTACTCCAAAAACTGAAAAGAAAACCAGAAACAGAAACTTGCTAGTTGAGGTGGATAGCCAGGGGCAGGCAGAAAGCATATTAAAAATGAAAACTTTTTATACAATGAAATGCAGAGCCAATCCATATGAGAAACTCAACACTTTCAAAGGAGTTATTAGGAGTAAAGAGTTGGCATTGGCTACAGAAAAGGAGATAGCATCAGCCCTGGGAAAACAGGGAGTTACAAATATAAGAATCTCAATTAGAAAAGGCAAAGAACGAATCCTGACATTTAATCAGCCCCATACTCGCAAGGAGGTGAAGATCAGCTATTGTCTTGAAAGAGTCGAGCAGTACATCCTAGCACCCTTGAAATGCTTCAAATGCCAAAAATATGGACACCACAGGGAAGCCTGTAGAGGAAGACAGACATGTACAAAATGTAGTGAAAAGGATCCAGACCACTAGGAGAAAGATTGCTTGAAGCAAATTAGATGTGCCAATAAGATCATCGGGCTTATGTAAGATCTTGTGATGTTTACAAAAAAGAAAAGGAAATAATTGAGGTGAAACACAAAAGGAATGTGTCCTTTCTGGAAACAAGGAAAATTGTAGGGAGCCACATGGGAGAAAACAGATATGCCTCTGTTGCATGGAGGGCGGATACAACCAATTAAGACAACAAATATAGAACACTCATGGAGAAATTAATCCAGTTGGAAGCAAATGATTGACCAAAGTTTCAGGAGCACCTGAAAAAACTACACTTGGTTAAATTTTACCAAGCACCAGCTTAGCAACAGGTTGGGAATGGGGAGAGATCCAATGTTGTAGTCCAAACAAAAACACATGTAGAATTTACCACTCCAACACTAACTACTACAAAAAGTGCAAAATCTCCAACAAAACAGCCATTACATAAGTCACCAATCCATCCACCAAAAAGCATTAAAAACAAACTAAAAAACTTGTATCCCATAAAACCTAAACAACTTGAACAAAAATCACAAGCTCCCATTAGCCAAGCTGGGAAAATACAGATGAACTATTAAAGACCATGAAGCACATTCAAAATGCCCTCAAGAACAAAGTCACTTATAAGAATCAAACAGTGCAATGCTCAAGGATCAACAAAACCCCTACAAAGAACTTATAGTATAGAAAGTATGGATAGTGATTCAGACTATGTAGTTGCCAGGCTTAACCTTGAAGAAACAATAAATAACTACAATACTTGAAACCATTTAACTGTGGGCAAACTTATAAACTTGCTCACCTTTTTAAATGTTAATCTCTTACATATCAATTTAAATGTGTGCAAACGAATGACTGATGTTAAATTGTTACCGTTACATAGCAACTCAAGAAATCATTTAACTTTGTGCAAACAAATGAGGAAAAGTAAATGGAATGATTCGTATTGGATAGAAATACTTGAAATCATTTAACTGAAGAAAAATGAGCTCAGGTTTGTTTTAAAATGTTATTAGAAAAATATTCACAACCATGTGTATTTAATATATAAATCTAAACAGGATTTGTCATTGAACAATTTGCAATGCTTGATATGACATAAAACCAAACCAACTCATGAAGAACTGCTTTTGACACTTGAACTGCATACTTATGTTAAAGTAAATTGTTTGAAATTGAACTGTTTTTTACATTTTAGTGTAAACAAAAACTGTACCTATGCTAAACTGTACTGTTTAAAATGGAACTGCTGATATGTATAAAAGTGGATATGGCATTGAATAACCTAAAATGGTTGAAATACCATAAAACCAAATCAAACATATTTTAGTAACATGATTCACAATTTGACAATTGATGATTTTGCTGAGGACTGGATGGAGAGATGCCGAGCTGGCTTGAGTCAAAAATATTAGAAACCTGAATTTAAAAGGTTTTGTTAACAGTTAAGAAACCATTAACAAATTTTCTTTGATTAAAAATTTGGTGTTTTTGTTTAAAATAACTGTCCATCAAATTTTCTTTGAATTCTGGTTTTACTGAAAAATTCTCAAATTTGTTTTTCCTGACTTTTCAAAAAAAACCTCTGGATCACAAGGTTAAAATCTAAATGTAATTAAATCTACACTTTATATGTTAAACTGATGTAAAATCAATTAACTTAAAAAAACAAAAAAAAAAAAACAAAAAAAAACAAAGATTATTTTCTTCAAAAGACTTTATAATATCAAAAATTTATTTAGTTATTCCCTTAAAATTATAAAAAGCATTTCTTTCTCAAAGTAAAAGATTTGACCTTATAAGTTAAAAATATTAACCTTGTCCCAATGAAAATTAATAGTTGGTGGTTTGAGAGAATCTCAGGTCTGCAGATATTTAAAGCAACCTGTGTGGATGATATATGCTTTTTATGCAATCACAAACAACCAGACATCATATTGTGTGTGTGTGTGTGTGTGTGTGTTTGTGTATGTAAAGCAATATAGTCATCCTTTGTCTACACATTTTTGTAGACATTCTTTTGAGTTGCTGCATTGATTCTATGGAATCCGGCAGGAATTGGTAAATAAACCTCGCATAATTAATTGATTCTATTGAGTTTAGGTAGTTTCTTTCTGATAAGTAACACCTAAAGAATTGCTTGTTATTTTGTTGTTCCAATATTGTATTTTCAGGAAGAGTTTTCCAAAAGGCAGTTTTAGGGAAAGAATGTTTTTCTTCTTTTAGATGTTGTGCTATTGAACTGGTATCAGAGAGATGCATAGTGAGTCATCTCAAAATCAGAAAGAAACTACCGAAATGCTAAACTCAACAGAATCAATTTTTAATCCAGTTCTAATGTATTTAAATGTCTTTAGCTACTGCTGCTATTTATAGAACCAAATTTCAAAAACACTACAACATACCAGTATAAATAACAAACACTCAACACTTACAAATCAATAATGTACATGCAAAAGTCACATCACTTTTGCAATATACACACCCTTGATGATGGCCCAAGATCAGGCAGAAGGTACTAGGGAACCAATTAATTATGGGAGGTTTTTTAACTAATTCCTGCCGGATACCATAAAATTGATGCAGTGATACAAAAGGATAAATACAAAAATGTGTAGACAAAAGATGTCAATATTGTTTGATCAAATTATTTATATAATTAAAAAATTAAAAGTCTATGTCACTGATTTGTGATTGAGAGGAATTTTTACAATGAAAAGTTACAATGTAACAAGCTAAACTTTGAGAACAGCTTATGACAAATGTAACTGACTAATCTAAACTGCTAATAGACTGTGTTAAATGGCATTCTTTATTCTACTTTTCTGCCAAATTTGACCAGATTCACATTAATCTAAGATTTTTGTAAATAAGCAAAATATACTAACACCTTCTCATGTGAGTAAATTATACATGCACGCGCGCGCACACACACACAAAAAAAAGAGTGGTTGAATATTTATCTTTTTTTCTTGCCACATTGATAAAAAGTTATAAAAAATACACATAAACAAGCTCTATAAGATAAATCAATTTCCTTTGGTTTGATGTGTGGTTTGACAGGATTTTATAGGTTTATAGCACTTTCATAAGCATTTTTTTCGGATGGAACCCACTGAAAATGCAAATGTCTATGTTTTAGGGTGTCGTGGGCATTGCTATTTGAACCATTTAGATACTGGGTTGGCTGTCAAGTCACATATGAAGTGAAGCAATGCACTATGTGTCAATGTACCAACTACTACAATACTACCAACCACAAAAAGTACCATCTCTGACTTAAATTGCTTCTGTCAAATAATATCCATGCTGCAAACTAGCACGTACTAAAATATTGCCAAATTTTTTGACTCACCCTCATATAGGTGTTGTACCTTTTTATTTAAATCTTTAGGGAATTCCCTAAATAAAAACTAAATCCAATTCCCTGAAATACTGTCAAAGATACCAAGAGCAGTTTTTGCTCAGAAAGACAAAAGTTCTGAAAGGATGAAAATATGAAGTCACTTTAAAGATGGCAGAAAATATTGGAACAAAAAAGTAAATTTGAAGATCATTCAACAAAAAGATTTTTTTTAAATTAATCCATACCCCTGATTTTTTTTCCTCATAAATGTGAATTGTACATGGTTTGGAATTGGTTTATAGTCAAAATCATTTATTTTGAGGCTATTCAAAATGACATCAAATTAAACAGTGATCTAGTCTTAAAAAGAGGTATGTCATCAAATCTTTGGTGGTTGAGAAGTACAAACCATGTGAAATTTACAGAAGAATGTGTGATGTGTATAGAGAAGAAACATGTTTTCATAAAAAATTTTTTTAAAAAATCATTACAAATGGGCAAAAGATGGGTTTGCGACAAAAAGCCAAGTAGAAACACATTGACAATGGAAAATAGAAAGTTCCAGGTGCAGCAGTCTGTAAAGAAGGTCATGCTGACATTTTGAGACATGAAAGGACTCATTACTATAGATTTCCTTGAAAAACATGCAACTGTAAACACTGCTTCCTACTGCCAACTCCTTAACCAATATTTCCCCCTATTTATTGAATAACCCTCGTGTGTTGTTCAAAAAAGTTATGAGAAAAATACATTATTTTTATTTAATAAACCAAACAAATATTTATGTTACCCAATAGAATATTATATACAATAATGAAAGGTGGCAATAGCTTATTCGTGGAAACATAACTTTCTAAGCTAAGAAATGCAGAAAAATTTAAACATTTATGTAAATTATGACTATATTAACAGTCCCATTTGCATGTTCTGGTTTTCTTTTTTATTTTATCTTTTCTTATATCATTAAAGTTTTAGTCACAATAAAAACGACTTGGATTTAAAACTATTTTATAATAGGAAAAACATTAAGAATACAAGAAATTTTTTGTTTGTTTCTGTCCACATAAATCTATATATCTTAAACAATTTTCTAGGAATGGGTATTTAAAAAAAAAACAACCCCAAAACAAAATCCTGAATTCTATATAGATAAATATAGACAAGAAAAATCAAGTGATTCCATGACCTAATAGTGTCAAGATACCATGCTAATTCCTTCATAGTATTTCTCAGGGTTATATTGATTACTTGGATTATCTCTTACCTAAGTAACATATCAAGTAATAAATATGATATTAGGTTAAATGATGTATCAGCTGCATAGAGTAATCCCTAAACTGAACTTTTAGGAGTGGTGGATTCATGCCTTTCCCAAAGGAATTGTTGTAAACTGAATACAAATTACTTCATATAGAATGACTATCTCACATGGTGTAATGATTAGTGAGTTAGGAAAGCAGACCACAGTAAGTTTGATTTTCACTGGATGCCCTATATTTCTGGCCTTGTGCCAAACTAAACTAAGTTTTGAATTTGAACTTACTTTGCTGATTCTATTGTTTGGGTTATCAAGTGTCAGGCTAACAACACACCTCCAAAATTTTGTAACAAGTAAATATTACCATACATGAGATGTGATCAAAAGTATTACGACTGAAGCTTTAAAATTTAAATGTAAACATACACAGCTGAGCAACTCATAATAAAGCAATGTCATCTAGACATTTAAATGAATCAGTAGCAATTCTTGATACTTTTTAATCAACAGTCTTGATAATTCTTCATCAGTATAATTTTTGTTTTAGCAAAACATGATTTCATTTAAAACATTCATTTACAATTCATTTTTCTGGTAGATACAGCTGCAGTTAACTTTAGGTAATCTTTGCAGATTAATGAAACAAAAGTTAATTTCTAACAATGTTTTCCAATATAAAAGAAGAAAAAGAAGAAAAAAACAAAACAAAAGTAAGCTAAGATTTGAATCTTGTATACAGATGAAATATTATTTTAATACACTTTCTATATGGGAACTTACCCAAGCAATTAAAAATAATCTTTACTTCTTCAGCCTTTTTCTTGATAAGAGATATCAAAAACGAGCAAAGAATGACACCATCTCAATAGTGAAACTAACTAGAACTTTGTAACATTACTTCTAATTTTTTCAACCTACTCCACCTCCAAAGATATACTGACAATCTCCACAATTTATCAAAGGCAATTCTAAGCAGAGATTTTTTTTTCTTTCTTTTTTTACTGCTATGATTGGTATTCAATTAAGAGATTTATTGTTTATGCAACCATGAGTTAAAAAAAAAAAACCCTCTAAAACTCACTTTTAGAAATATAAAGTAATTATGAGCCAATGTTCAAAGTTGTTAAAGCCAATAGCATTTTAGTGTAAACAAATGCTACCAATAAGTTATTAAAAGAATTCACTTATTTGAATTCTAAAAACTAAATAGAATTGTATTAAGTGAAGTAAAAAAAAAAATTCTTTGTCAAGTAGGGAGGGGGTCAACAATCAAGTCAGACACTTACTGGCAGAGTAATCTCTCTCCTCTTACTTCTTTCTTTGCTTCATCTCTCCGTCTTGCTACTTGGACAAACTGCTTCCTCCCAGATCTGCCGAAGGTTTTTCCATCTGAGACCAAAGCCTACCTATCCGGGCAGTGACACAATGCCAGAACCAATCAGAATAAGGGGTGGAAAAGAATGGACGCTCTAACATTTGTCGGTACGGGATACTCTGTGACGCTATTCTGAAGCTTGGTTGGTGCTTCATCTGTCTATTTCTATGAGGCAGTCCAGATCTTCTGGTGTTGATTGAACTCTATCTTGAAGTCGGGTCAATCAATACAAAGTGCAACACATACCAGAGCCTCCAGAAATTGCACAGTTCCAGCTCATGTGATGAGGACACCACCCAGTGCCTTGATAGTGTCATATCCGAGCACTTAGTCGAAGCAAGTATGTCTTTCTGCGTCAACAACACATTGACTCTAGCAGATTCACCAGAGTCAGTATGAATCCTCACTGATCCTACCCCATAGAATGTCTGTGTCTCGCCATTCATGGTCATTATTATGGTGAGAGAGCAGCCTGAATAAAGAAGAGCCAAGCAAGATGTTTGGTCAACGTGTACTTGGATGATTGGTTGTTCACATCTTTTCTGGGGAGCAGAGCAGCACTGACATCTTGTCCCCTGGCTTGTTTTCCCTGGAGAGCTTGAGACTATGTGTCCAATCCTGCCACACTGGAAGCAGCGTATGCGCCCACGCCTTTTTTCTGTGCAGTCCTTAGCGATGTGACCAATCTGTCCACAACAGAAGCAATTCCCTCTGGCATATCATTCCAGCCTACAGGGATTTGTATGGCCACTTTGGGCTGTTTGTGGCCATTACAACTGGCTTCCCCAGTTCTGCTTCATCCCTGATGATGTCCTGTGTGCACTCAAGTAATTGCTCAACTGGCATGCCTCAATGCTTGTGGATGTCCTGAATAGTTGTTTCACTCGAGCTAGGAATCCAGCCATGAATGCATATACAAAAGTCTGTTGAGGTAATCCTCCAAACAGTACCGCTAGCTTCTTTAGTGCCGCAAAGAAGACAACCACTGTCTATCCTTGAGATTATCGCAATAGGGATCTAACAGCTTTGTTTAGTAATATTCAATATTGGCTGCTGAAGTAAATTGATCACACAGCCCAGTTGGCTGGGGCGGTAGAATACACCGACTGCATCTCTGCAGAGGGGTAAAACCCACCCCCAACCAACGAGTGTCCCAGACATGACACTAAACAATCTGATTACTGGAGCTTTGGGGAATGCATAATACCCCTTCATTGCTATCACTCCCAGGTCCACTCTGGCTCACATATCAACTTTTGTGGGTTACTTAATACCAAAGCCATCTTTGTGGAAGAACAGTAGTGATACGATTTAATCCATAGCTAGAGAGGGGGATAAGAAGTTAATACCAAATATATCAAATTCGAGGTTTTACTGTATTACAAAAAATTACCTAATCTATTACATAAAAATTCTTTAATGACTATCATTAATATATTTAAATATACAAAGGTATAGGGAGACATTTGTGTCATGAAGGTTATTGTTGAAGGAAATACAATTAGCAATCTGAGTTTAAATCCTAGTCAAGGCTGTGTTTCACTTTATGCAAATGCTTTTGGGAAAGGCATGAATCCATCTGTTCTTCCTCCAGCTATTGATAAATAGTAGGGCAGACTTAGTAAGGCAATAAGTCAAAGAGAAAAATGACTGGAATTAAAACCAACTTTACTTTGCTTAAAAATTGATCTCATGTTTTATCCTGCTAGTTGATGAGAGGCTTAGTAAATACATACATGTAGGAAGTGTACTCAAAGGATCAAAGATTTCAGTTTTAAAATTAAATGAAACTGTGGACATAGCAAAGTAACTTATATGATAAAGTGAGAAAGAATGAATATCAATTTGAAAAGAAATTATGAAACTGGTCTTTATTTTTTGTTCAGCAGTTTTTAACAAAACACAAGATTGTGCATGTATAGCACCCTCCTTACCAAAACTGGTGCTGTTTGACTTTTTTTCTTATTCATGCTCTATAAAAGGTGTTTCAGAGATGATTTGACTAATGAAAGGAAAATTTGCCGAATAAACATGTTTAATGACAAGGGGACTATTTTGAAGAAAATTGATTCATTGTTCATTTCTATTTTTAGTTTTGATATGTTGGGAACACCTCAGATGAAACTGAAAGAAGACTTATAGAAAATACAGTTTTAAGCACCTGGTAACTTTTATACATTAAAGGAATAGTTCTAACTTTCCTAGAAAAGAAACAAAGCAATGTGAATAATATAACCAGGGCCACATGAAAAACGGAGAAATTCTCTATGTTCGGTTTGTCAGAAAGCATAATTACATATGACAGTAGTGACTGGTATTTGAAACTGAGTAAAGGTTTTAAATGTTGATTTTCAAGACTTTATCCACTTGTAGTTCATTCCTCTCCACTGTATAAAACTGATTTGTGAATAGACAGTTATAATTGCATCTGGCAGGCATAACAGCAAATGAATAATCACTTGATTTAATTTTATTTCTCACAATTTAGAAAATCAAAAAGGAAAATAATTACCTGACCTTCAGAATTCTTTTAGAAACTTACCTAAATGAAAAAAAAAAAAAAAAAAAGAATATTAACAATATAAACTATAAATAAAATTAAATAAAAATCAAATAATAAATGAAGAGAAATGCCAACAATTAAAATGTACAATATTTCATTTGAAAATCTATAAAACTTTAAGAGTAAAAAGCATAGAAATAAGTGACTGAAGAGGAAACGATCTTAAGATTATTTCATCCACTCATCTCTCCTACCTTGGAATCTTCATTTTTTTTTTTTTTTAACGCATAAAGTAAATTTTTAGTATTAATAATTTCTTACATAAAATACTCCAGTAAAATGTACAATGGTAGATAAATAATTAATAACCCAATAAACACAACAATATAATATTCTCTTAAAAAGAACAAACATAAGAAAAGATAAATGAATTTCAAGACAATTTTAAAAAAAACAACAACACAACTTCAGCATAGATCATCATATATACCAAATGGATGTCATTATGAAAACATAAAAAATAAATAAACAAATAGAAGATTAGTCTTATTTGTGATGTACTAGTAGGTTACAATGTAAAGATAAAAAAAGGTTAGTATATAACACATTAACATTAATCTTTGTAAAAGACTCTAAACTAAGTTCATTATTATAAGCAATTTGGTATTCTCTAAAGAAAGAAATTTCTAGTATCATCCCATTGTAACCAGTTTTAAATTGACACAATTAGAAGCTTCTAGAATGTTATGAATAAATTTACCTACAAGTTTGACCAGTCAATGTAACAATACCATAATCTTCCCTTCATAAAGTCTTCTTGATTTTATTTGTCACACTGTCTTTCAATAAAATTTCTAGAAGTGATCTCATGATAATATGATTAGGCTAAAATCTGTCAAAATAAAGTTTCTCAGCTTGCAATATAAAAACCAAATTATATGCCACAAGACAAATCATTTCTATTTTGTATGTATTTACTCAATAGAAGGATCTGGCACAAGATTGATTTTTAAGTGCTGCTGGTTTAAATCCAGTTTTCCTCCTGCTAGGCTGGTTGCCCAACCAAGGCAAAAGAACCCAGTCTGCCCTATGATTTTCCAAAAGCTGGAGAAATGGATTCATGCCTTTTCCAAGAACATTAGCATGAAGTGAAATGCAAAAAGCCTCATCCAGGATTTGAACTCCAGTCACCGGTTCGATTTCATATGATGCGAAGCATACCTCATTTCTACTTTGTGTGGTTTCAAATTGAATCAACTAGTTAAACTTATTTGTCTTGTTGCTTCCAAATGACTTAAGCCGGTGTGAAACAAAGATGGTAAAAATGACAATGAACTTTTTATGTTCCCATCTTTTTCTATAGTTGGTCAACCAAAAGAATGTAACAATAATTAACTTATTAACACTTGGTTTTATTCAACACAGAATATTTGTTTATTCATTGTTTCTGCTTAAAAAAATATTGTTTGTTGCTTTCTAATTTTCACTGTATTATTTCAAAGAATAAAAATTTTAAGAAACATTGACTTCCTCCTTTTATGATTAAAGATGTATATTCTCAGCCAAAAATTTAGAAACTGCTTTATAACTACTGGTTGTAACAGTCTGATCCAATCCTTCAAGATGACACAATGAGAGTGTGAGGTAGGCTTGGAAAGCATTGACAGTTCTTGATCTGTGACACCGAACAATCTTTGCAAGATTGTATTGTAATTTTTGGGTTTTATGGCATATCAACCTTTGTAGGTTATTTAATGCCAAATCCATTTTTATACAAATAAACATTTCTATTTCAAACAATTCAGTTTAGCATTAGTACAGTTTAATTGTCAAAAACATTTCTATTTCAAGCTATTCAATTTAAGCAAAAAGTTCTAATTCAAACAATTCAGTTAAGCATACAAAAACAGTTCCATTTTAAGCAATTCATTTTAGCATAAGAACACAGATCTATTTGACCCATAGATAGGACTCAATCAAGTGCTAACATTCCAGGCCAGAGTGGACCTGGGAGCAATGATAATAAAGGGGTACTCTGCATTCCCCAAAGCTCCAGTATTATTGGAACCCTGCCATCAGATTGCCTAGAGCCATAGAGTTGAGGAGGAGGTCTTACCCCTCTGCAGAGAAGCAGTCAGTGTATTTTACAGCTCTAGCTGACTGGGCAACAAGAAATTGTATTATCACATGCCAGTGGCAGCACTTGACATGTGATACCCAATAATCCTTTCAAGAAATTGCATTGTCATATAATTGCATATCAACATGGTATTGTCACAAGTCTCATCTTTGTACATCATCATGGAAAAACATAACACCAAATATTTATATAACTAATAATCGAGTGTAACTAAGTGTATACGTGTAGAAGAGATTGTAAACTACCAGAGTAAATACATATAGTAGATCTTAAAAACTGTTTTGATCCCTCAACATTATTTACTTAAAGTAGAATGAACTGTTTTAGTCCATTTTAAGGTGACAGGGAGCACAAACAATATGGTGTCTTTATAACACGTCTGTATTCTACAACAGTTCATATAGAGAAATTGAAAGACACAATGACCAATGCAATTATCAATACCTTCCAGCATTTTGTTGCCAGCAGTGAGATATGTCCATTTAGATCAGGTGTCAAATTTTGTTGAAGTAAACGATGAACTGGAAAGAACCCTAAAAGAAGTGGACAAAGAAAAAGTGGATGCCTATCTGGCAATGTGACATTTACATAAATGCACATGATTAGTGTCATTCTGAAGAGATATGAGAGTGGCAGATCCTGACAGTGACGAGTGTACGAGGCTTGGTCTTTGCATACAGTGCCAGATGATGATTTAAAACTTCCTTGGATGATAATTTAATGATATTGTATTGCCTCACTGATAAAGCAACTTTGATTTTTTCAACTATTTTCAAATCTCTTTTAATGTAATGTTAGTCAAAGCAGAAAAGCCTGATTCACACAAGTTGTTGAGGACTGAAGCAGAATTCCCACCAAAATTTTTCAAGTATTTTGTTGGGTACCACAATGAAATTTTCATCCAAAAATAATCTAATTCCATTTCTGAATGTTTGAGTCTTAAACATCTATCATTCTTCAGTTCAAGAATTTCTTTCGTCTTTCTGTGAATCTTAAACTTCAGATCTCATGAATCAGTTAATAATCAAGTTGTATTGCCTAATGCCTAAATCTGGAAAATAGTCATCAATTTTTTTCTTCATTAATTCCATATGATCAGAAATTAATTACCGATTTGCCCGAGACACTTATTCTTGGAAAGATGTCAAAATTTCTATTTTTCACATCATTCAACCATAAAATGAACTTTTCTTTAAAAGCATGAAGCTTATTAGGAGAAATCAAAATATTTTCTTTCATTGCATGTTAGAATTTAACATATTGAATTTCAAATATATCAGTAGATAAACTAATTGTGAACATACAAGTTCATCATGTAATATTTCACAGAATTTTATGTTATGTCACAAGTAATTATTTTGCACCTTTCATCTTTGAGTTTATAGTCCACAAACTTCAAAGCAGAAAAGGAGTGTTTTATGTTTAGAAAGCATTTCAATCATTCTTATTTATTTATTTATTAAAAATGAACACACACACACACACACTTTAAGAGACTTATTTTTGATAAAATTTACCATCTTTACAACATACAATGAATAAGATTTAAAATATTGAGGATAGCAAAGAAGATGTTTCAATGGCATTAGGAAAGAGTCCATATGTTCAAGCATCATTGTGGCTATTATATAAGGGTTAAAATTTTAGATGAAAAAGAAAGAAAAAAAAAAGAGTAAGTTGTATACATAGGAAACATATGGATCCAATTATCTTTCCTTTGGCAATAGGTAAATAGTAGGGCAGACTGGATTCTAATCTTGGTATAGCAAATAGTCAAAAGGGAAAACTAATTTCAAACCTGTTAAATTCTACTTGTATCACATCCTGCCAGTGTAAATACATATCCGACAGTCTATGCATATTGCATTATTAATCTTCGGTCCAAATTTTTGTCATTTAAGCTATTAAAATAATTCTATAGTTTTTTGTTTTTTTTTTCTTCTTCAAAATTCAAAATATTTTTAAAAAGATAACCACAGAAATATACTACACTCTTATTCTCATCGACTCTTGATCAATTTCATTTTTTTCATTTTTACCTAAAGCCTTAGATATTGAGATGTTAAAAACAAAACAAAACAAAAAAAAAAAAAAAAAAAAAAAGCACATACACAATGAACAAGTAATATTTCACTGTTCTGGTGCTTTCTATGGGGCATTAATTTTGATAGTGATAGATGGTATTCCATGTGTATAAGATACATTAAAAATATTTTCGTAAGGGTAGTTCCCGGAATTTCTTTACAACATAAATCCTTTTTTGTGAATGAAGTGAATAAATAGCAGTAAGCTTGCAGTTACACTATTACAACATGATTCATCACTGTACAATGCGTCTCATTCATGACATCTTTTATATTACTTTTGATATCTTCAGAAAAATCTGTATCATGCTTAACGGATGGAATTTTATCAATCTCTTTTTCAAATTCTGAATCAAACATTGTTTGCACACAATTACTTAGCAATCAAATAGAATTAAAGATTCTGCAATCTTGT
This sequence comes from Sepioteuthis lessoniana, assembly GCA_963585895.1. Taxonomy (NCBI): domain Eukaryota; kingdom Metazoa; phylum Mollusca; class Cephalopoda; order Myopsida; family Loliginidae; genus Sepioteuthis; species Sepioteuthis lessoniana. Next base: position 13,881,481 of record OY757921.1, on the reverse strand, counting down.
AGGGTTTCATTTCTTTTGCAATAAGTCCAGCTATTATAGAAATACTTTCTTGTATTCATCTGAAACAGAATATTTTAATCAAATTAGTACTTTTTTAAACCATTTTAACAACTTGTAGACAACTGTCTTTGAAGCCTAAAATTTGTGCTTTCATTTAACAATTTCTCATTACATATAATGCACTTTGGACTTAGTTCATTTTCACATCTACACTAAGTAAACTCATTGCAAGATAATTTTCATTATATAATCAATGTTTCTTTGGGTTTTTTTGTTGTGATTTTTTTAACAGTCTAAAGTAGATAATTTTGCACTTGATATTTTCTGCATCAGAAAAATTTGGATTTTCTCAAATCTTTGCTGTTTCTAATCTTTTGAAGAAACTTATCCATTTTAGCGTGATAAAAATAACTTTCTTTGTAACTTGTGAATGAATGAACTGGGACAAACAGGTTGTAGCAGCACCACGATCATAAGAGTATTTTTAAAAAGAGCAACTCCACAAGTTGAATCAAAGAAAGCTGTTAATTCATGAATAAAATAAGAGTAAGAACTCTTAGTAGAAAGGAAAGAGTAAAACAAGGAATACATTAAATGAAAACATATCAAATATATTTTGGAGTAGAAAACAAACAAGAAAGGATTTCTTTAGGTTATTTACAGGTGATGTTAAGTGTGCAGAACATATACTCTGATTTTTATAGTTTAAATGAAAGTACAAAATACTATAACTTTAAAATTTGGACAACAAACTAATATAGAAATATTAGTCCTGATATTTGTGGTTATTAAGATAATGAAAGTGGTAAAGTTGTTAAGAAAGAGAGAAGGAGAAAAAATAAAGACAGAAACAACACTAGTATTGCATTTCCCTTGTTAACCATTAAAAAAACTCTGCCTACTCCTATCAAATTGTCACCAATAAGCTGACTCTTCATAAAACTGAATTCTTAAAAAAAAAAAGCACATGTGTGGAGGTGGGACACTTCCTCCCCAATATTTCATTTTTAGGTACCATAGCTAATAGCATTTTTTGTTTTATGACTGTTTATTTCAAATCTCCAAGGAAAAAAATGAATAAAAATAAAGTAAAAACTGCAACGCTAAATGCATTTTCTCACTCATCGAATTCCTCTTTGGAATATTGACTATGCCTGTTTTTTTTGTTTTGTTATTCTAAAATCTCAAGAGATCCCTCGCTAAACTCTTTGATAGAGTTTTTGTGTATATACAGAGACTTTATAATGATTTAACACAAAATAATGTGACCTGCAACTAAGGTAAAATTTAAATAGAAATGTCTATTTATTTATTGTCTGTTTTCTTTTACTGCAATGTTAAAAACTGAATTTCGTTTGTTGGGTTTTAAGGCAACTAAAAGTGAATTTTAACATAATTATTATTCCGTAAAGACTAATTCTACATTAATCGATATTTATGTTGTGTATTTTCTTTAGTAAAATCGACAAGATTCACACAAATTGATTCTCATAGAAAGATAATGGCTAGTCTGAAAAGTTTTACTTCAAGGAAAAAAGATAGTATTCAAATAAAAAGCTCAATTGAGGGTGGAGTCCAAAATTTACCCAAGTTAGAAAAGCATGACAAATACAAATGGCACCAAAAGTGGAAGTGGTTGTGAAAATTATATGACACTTCTTTATAATAACAGATTCCTAAAATATTCTGATATATTTCTAGAAAATCATCTTTGGTTAATATAGAAAAATTTGATTTAGTGATGAAGTAAAAGATTTTTTTTGTTTTAACAGCAGTTAAACAAATGTTTAAAAAATAGAAAAAGTTAGTTATTAAAACTGTCATTCATTGAGGAATATTATATATATATATTACAGCAGTAAGTTGTATAATGAAATAAACAACATTACAATGAGGAAGTATACTTTTAATTATGATCAATTTCTAGACTTACACTGATCCATACTGATAGTATGGAAACAATTATAGTCACCACAATGATTTTTTTTTTTTCTTTAAGTGTAACATACTCAGTGCTTTTAAATCTTAATATGGAAGAGCGTTATTGTTCATAGGTTTTATATTTTATTCTTGGGATAAAATATATATATATATATATATATATATATAAAGGTAAGCTGAAAAGTTCAAATGATGATGTCATATCAGCTGACCTTTTTTTTACCATTGGGATTCAAGCACTGCAATACCGATGAAAGAAGTTTCAAAAAATAAACTTAGTTTTGGTCACAATCCATGAAGGTATCATGATCAGCCTATGAATTTTTCAGCTAACCCGTGTGTGTGTGTGGTGTTCAAGAGAATTCCCTTGAAAGTTGCTTCCTAGAAAACAACTAACCCAGTGCATTTCGTTTTATAAATGAATTATATAGATGTAAATAAAATAAATGCTTCATCACACTGGCTACATACAATAGTGCATTGAAATATATTTATTTAATGTTTTTGTTTTGTTTTGTTTTCCGGATTTTTAATTATTGAAAAATATCAAACCTATTTAATTCGTATGAAGGTGGTGGAGATGATGGCTAGTACATTTATTGTACTTGTGACAGATAAAGAAAAAGGTTTCGATTAGAATTGCACTAAACTGTTGTGGCATTGAAAAACAAAAACATTAATTGATTTTTCTGCAAGTAGACAATTTCAGTCAATCATTCAAAGAAAAAAAAAAGGACAATGAAAAAACATAATCAGTAAAAAAATTTTTCTTTCCTTCCTCTAAAATTCTTTAAAATTATTTTTTGTTAATTTGATATTTTTCTAGAAAATTACTACAAATACAGATGTTTGTATCAAAGGATGATTACCTATTTTGTTTTCAATCTCATTATTTGCAATTGTCATGGAATTAATCTTTTATTTATTTTCTCCATTAAAAATAAAATCATTTAATTTGCTAGAAATTCCTTGCATCCTTCTTTTCACCTTAAAATTTTATCCCCTATTTCTACCTCTTAAATTTTATCAGCTAACCCCATCTCAGCACTAGGACTGCTTGATCAATTCATCCCCTTTCCATTCACAACCATTATCTCTTCTCTACTCACTACCACCCGAACTCCAACCCTGAAGATGCTCTTCTTCTCATCACACAAAGAATTCCAGGAATGTATAAATTAATAAATGCTGATACACAAAGACTGTCATTTGATGAATGCATATGACCTGTGGCACATGAGTTAAATTTGCCTAAGAGGTACATGTCACTACCACAGCAATTCAACCCCATCCCACACATACCAACAGCTATGTACTTCTTTTTTTTGTGTAAAAGCATTTCATAAGCCTACTGAATGAAATACATTTTCTCTTCCTTTTGATCATTCATAAACTTCCAACTTAGCAAACAATGGAATGTAGCATGTAGACACAGGCATACATTTAGGGACCATTTCTTACATATCACTTCAAAATAATCTTAATATTTCAAAGAGAATTTTTAAGAGAAATGGGAGAGGTCTTTTTCTATAAAAATGATATCATAAACTAATACTATTTTTTTAAATTGAGTATCTTTTTTCTTTCCTTTTTAAATTTCATGTATCTTAATGAAGTTACTTAAAAAAAATCTCTCATGGAAGCTATTGTTTAAGTCAGTGATTTGGGTTGTTGAGATATAAACCTTTCGGGTATTAGCAGATGAAATCAATCATGTTTATTTTTTATTTATTTCTTTTTCTTTTTTTTTTTAAACATTAACACACAAGTTTCACATAGAAATAGTTGTTAATAGCTGAAAAGGGAGTTGAAATTAACTCTTTTACTCGCATGTATGTGGCACATTTAAAATATAGTGGAACCCATTTTCAATGAGAACTATCATAAAAGAATTGTGCCATTGTTGGAATTTCATGATTATAAATATCAAATATAAAAAGCTTGAAACAATTTTAGTCATGTTATGCAGAACATTACATTCATTTTGATACCTGTATTTTTGTATGGATTGTGGGAACAGTATCAACAAGGAAATACTTATTTCGAATGCTACTTCCCCACTCTCCAACTCTACTCCAAATATTTAAGCAATTCTGCAAATGCATTTATAAAATACCAAACATTTTAGGCTACTCAGCATTTTTCTTTTTTGTGCTTAATACTTGCTGTCTTATTTGTAATTTAATTATATATGTGTATATATATATATATATATATATATATATATATATATATACACACTGGAAACACGACGTGTATATATATATATATAACAGACTCATTCAATAAATAAGGTGAATTTTGAGTTAGCAACAGGAAGCAATGTTTACAATTGTACCTTTTTAAAGGAAATCAATAGTGATGAGGCATGACCTTCTTTACTGACCGCTACAGCTGAAACTTTTTCTTTACTAGAGAGTCACTGTGTTTTCACTCCATAGATTGTCTTTTCCATTCTGGCTAAAACCCATTTTTAGCTCAATTGTAAACATGTTTTTGAATAAAACATTCTTCATACGCATCACACATTCTCTTGTAAATTTAACATGATTTGCACTTCTCAGCTAACAAAAATTTGATAAGCCTTTGTGCAAGCCTGGAACACTCAGTTTGATTTGCCGCTATTTTGAATAGCCTTAAAACAAATAGTTTTCTGAGATTAAAATAATTTTTGGTATAAACTAATTTCGAATAATGCAAAGTTTATATTTATAGAGAGGGAAAAAAACAGAACAAAAATCCTCTCATCTATTGAATGATTTTTGTGTGTGCGAGCGCGCGCATTGCAGGAATAGTCTATTACATAGAGATGGGTAATTCAAATAAAATGATATATAAAATACAACTTGGGTGTGTAACATTTTCCGATATGGGGATTTATTTTTAGAATCCTAAAATTTAATTGAAGAGGAGACTAATAATTGAAAAGTGAAACTGAATTAGTCTCAAAGAACTGAAATGAATTACATAAAGCTTCTAAAAATTCAATACTTGTTAACATTTGGTCAGCAATTCTTAAAGTGTGTGTGAGGTGGAGGGAGTAAAGAAAGAAATGCTTGTTTATATCAGTTACTTTAATATATCTTACTTTTCCCTGTGTACCATAAGTGTTTGAAATGAAATCTTATTGGTTAGAGTAGAGAAGCAGGAGGAGATAGCAGTTACATGAATTACCAAGAATTAAGGTAAGGCAGAGAGCTGTCGCCAACATTTCTGCCACTAGTTCATCAAGTGAAAATATTTGAAAGGCAGCCCACTCTTCTGCCAAAATTAAAAGACAACAGCAGCAGGAAGCATTTCACACACACAAAACACTGGCAGTGTCACAAAAGGACAATAAAATATGTCATTATAACCTGGTATATTGTTAGTTCTGGTCAAGGCTGGGAAGAAATTCTTTCCTTCCTCAGGTTATTTGTCGGTAACATTACTGACGTTGTGCAACACTGTGTGTCTATAGTACCTGTATCTGAGCATGTGTAATGGTTAGCAAGCTAGATTAGCAGATCATTCATAGTGTGTTCGGTGCTCACTGAGTGCCTCATACGTCTGGTTTTGTGCCACATTTAAGCTAAGCTGAATAAATCAATGTATTATATGTATATATTTAATAACTAGCTGCCTTCAGAAAGAATTTTTCACATGTATGCCAGGCAATCGTTTAGTTAAAATTAGAGACAACGACATAAAGCAGAAAGAAAAAGGACTTAATTCTAAGGAATAAAACAACAAAAAAACTAAACAGTTTAATGTGTGATAATAAAACGTTATGATTATTTGTATATTTATGTTTTGTCTATAACGCTATTAAATACTAATTGTATAGCTATCTTCCTCCTTAGCAGATATGTAAACAGCGACCCATCAGATGACAGGGTAATTCATTCATTTTCACTGGCACATTTAGTTAGCATAACGGTTACCGTCGTAGAAACTAGAATCGTGGGATATAAGTTCAAATCCTGGAAAAGGCAGTTTGTATTTCACTTTGCATTTGTGTTGCATCCTTCCAATAGCGGAGGGTGGGTGTGGGAGGATACTATATTTATAAATGAATGGTGTTCAATATCAGTGATAGAGCAAGTTAGGATAAAGAAGACACGGCCAAAGGCGCTTGGTGACTAGCAGTTTCTTGCTTCTACGATCATCAGACTAAGTTTGTACCAAAGACAGCTGAAGCATGAAACAGACAGTCACCAAGCGCTGTTATGAAAACAATTTTATTAATCGATGTATATCTGCCAAAGAACTTTTTTTAAAATTGCAAATCATGAAAATAAAATATCTAATACATGAATATTGTCTTAAAATGTACCACTCTTCCTTTTCATGAAGATACCAACTGATTCAGTTGTTTTCCTTTAAGTTATCCATTAGCTTCTTATATATAACAATCAAATAGAAAGAAGCAATAAAATAAGGAAAAGCCTTTAAATAACTAACATAATTCTCATTAAGATGATGCAATTATTTCTATCATAGACAAACTTCTTCCATATTTTCTTTGTATTACTCCAAATTAAGGTCAAGGCTATTCATCTAATATTATTGGAGTATATTTACCAATGTCTGTGTTTAGTCATGAGCAACTGTGTTTGGTTTAGGGTTAGAACTAAAAAAAACATCTGAAGATACAAAGGTAAACCTTAAGATTGCATTGGATTAATACACAATGTTGGGGTATATATATATATATATATATATATATATATATATATATACATATATATATATATATATATATATATATACACACACACACAAGTTGTTTTTGAGATTGATAATAGTATTTTTGATTATGTACATTGGAGAAGATTGCTTTATGAATGTTACCGAACTGGAAAATGTAAATATTGCTCTAATATTTTGAATTCTTTTTTAAATAAATGAAGGATAAACAATTTCATTCATTTTAATTATACTTAGAAAGAAAATTATAAAGTCTCACATTCTAACAATAGTAAAGACTTAAAAAAAAAATCAATTTCATATATGCTATCATTTTTTAAGGCATGAGAAAAACTAGTTTACTATATTAAAAAAAATACTTTAACAGTCAATGCATCACTGGAGTAACAAAACTAATTTACAAATACTAGTACTTATTATATACCAATACATTGTGCAAACCTTTTGTTTGTTGTTTTATTTAATGTACTGAATAATGTTAATTAAATATGTCAAGTTTGCACACAAGCGAAAACCGAACTTTTGAAATTCATTTCCATGCCAGAAGAACAAAATAATCTACATACAAGATATAAAATAAATAAATTTAAAAAGTACAAATTTATTCATAAAGAATGGTAACAGCTTTAAATTGAAAAAGGAAAAAAAATGTATAATCATCAGATTCAAGATTTAGTAAATTATTTCTGTTGTGACATTTCTAATTAGTTTTCCTTCTCATGTCAGCTGATTAAGAACTATCAAAATAAAAACACTAGCCAAATGCTCTTAGACTTTCTTCCTGCTATTGTCAGTTCTCTCTCTCATCACAGTCTGATTCAGAATCTCATTTTTAAAAGTTAAAAATGCAAATGAAGTTATTTGAAACTATGTTAATTTGAAAATGAATTAAAGAAAACGAGGGGAAAATTTTTTTCTTCAAATATTTTCCAGTGCAAATGTTGGGATCAAATATGACAAGAAAATGTTTGAGATTAATGAATTTGTGAATGCATTTAAAGAAAAATTCTTCAGATTAAAACCCAAAGAGCTCATAAAAGTAAAAATTTCAAAAATATCAAATATTCAACACAATTAGTTTCAGGTTAAAAAATTCAGTGGGAGTAACCCAAAGTCAAACATTTTTAAGACCCTTTTTTTTCAATTAGGGAACAAGAAAAAAATTTTGGTAAAGTTTGGCCCATTTACCAAAACGGGCCAGATGGGTATTATTAAGTTAATTATCTAGTCCCAGGAGGCGTTCTTGTCAGGCAATATCTGCTTGGCAGGGCTAAGTTGATCGCTTGGTGACTGAGGTCCATCAAAATGGGGAATGTCAAGGGGATCAAGCATGTTTTGTGAAGGCTACACATAAGTCTTGATTCATGTCTCTTCCCATTAAAAATGACTTCATGTCAAATCTAACTTGGTGGGAAATCAGATACCCCACCCACCTTTACTGTGCTTTTCAACCTAGACTAAATTTTTGATTGATAAAAAAGATGAGAGTTCAAAATGAATATAGTAAAATATATATAAAAACTTTCATTGAAGGCTACTCATTGAAGCAGAACCTCATACGCTTCTTTGTTGTAATATTCAGCTATTGTAAAAAAACAAAAAATAAATAAAAATAAAATAACATCACGCACCTTCTTATGAAGACAACTCTTCTCATGACATTCAGAGTTACAAAGGTCAATATATAGATGAGGTAATTTCAGTAAAACTAAATTGCAAAATCAAACAAGTCAATATACCTATACATTTTATTTTAACAGCTTTTTCCAAATTGCTACAACAAAAGATCAGGACAAGCTAAAAATTTCAATTTTTAAAGTTAAAATGTTGAGTTTAGTCAGACAATTATAAAATTTTATGATTAAATAGTTCTATTTTCAATGGGAAAAATAGATATATATTCAGCAGATTATGGCAATGTTAAAAATAATTTGGGATATTGTTACAATTATCCAAGGTAAAATATAAACTGCACAGAGTATTACATTTAGCTTTAATTCATATAGAATTCTATGGAAAATGATCCTAAGTACTTTTGTTTAAATCAGACATGAATGACTTTTTTAAGAAGCAGGCTGCATGAGACATGGCTCATCATTAAGCAGGCCGCAGCATTAAAAAAAAATTCAAGGTAATTTTACATTGAAGGTACCTCAACCTTTTTCACTACAGAACACCAGACATGAGGAAAAAGCTGATGTTTTTATCTTTTCAATAAAAACATGAAGTCTTAAGAGGGCTATTCAAAAAGCACCACAAACTGAAATTGACCCATAATTTAATTATAAAATAGTAACATGTCACAAAAATGTTTGGGTTTCTTTGTTTTAATAGCATATCAACCTTTGTGAGTTATTTAATGCCAAAACTATCCTTGTAGAAGAACAATAGGGATACTATTAAACTCATAGAGTATTAGGTCAAAAGTGGATTTAAAGTCCAGTACATTAGCCACTATACAATGAGGACTCCTTCACCCTTATATGAATGAAAAATATCAGATCTATAATTCAATGTCACATGTTGCCTGAAAAAAGGATAAACTAATATGAGGATACCCTCTATAAAAAAAAAAAAAAATAAATAATGATTTAACCTTTCCCAAGTAATATACATTTTAAAAAGTTACTTCATGAAGAGTACAATATTGTTTTGTTTTTTTTATTTTTACACTTTATATATATATATATATATATATATATATATATATATATGATTTTCTGTAGTGTAATACTATGAAAGATGAAATATAATTTTTTTTTTAAATAAATTTCAAATGTTATTTTCTAGGTTACTCTAGTGACAACAACAACAAGAAAATAAATAAATAAAAACACTTCAATTAATGTTTTTAACTTGCAGAGCAACTTTTTCTTTAGCTCTTTCCAAAAAGCAAAACCAGTTGGGCCAGGTCTCATGTTATATTCCCATAAATATACACACAAGTCTTTGAAGATACTGTTTGGAAAAAAAAAACAGGAGAGGAGAGAAAAAAGGGATAAAACAAAACAATAGAAAACCCATTTTTATATGAATATTAATACTACAGTTTCAAAGAAATGTAAAAAGAAATATTTAAAATTCTGAATGTCAGTTATTTTTTATTATAATAATAATGTGTTTTATAATGATTAACATGTACAAGAAAAAGTGATTGTGTACTGAATGAAAATTCTTTTAAAAACCTGTGTTTGTAAGATCAAAATCTCTACTTATTATCAAACATTGAATTACAAAAATTCTATAATAAATAGTTTAAGAATTATTACTGGCATACAATAAGAATTTTCACTGAAAGAAATTTTAATTTTTTTCTTAACTTCAGTTTTATTCATAAAGTGTAAATTTAATAATGAGCTTTATTTACCACTGTAGACAAAATAATCTTTCCAATAAATATTACAAATTTTAAAATACAAACTAAAAATTCATTGGAGACACAGATAGATCCTAAATTCCATAGGTGTACCTAGTGGTTTTGATAGATAACACTGTTACCATGAAATATGTAACTGTTCAAAACTAGGTAATGGATTTATCCAGGTCAGATTTAACACAAGGTCATTTTAGAGTTGGAGGCCACGCACAAATCAAGATTCATATGGGGGGGGGCACCAAAAAGCTCGATCCCCTTGACATTCTGTAAAAATTTATATCTAAATTCCATATAAAAAATTGATTAAAGTGATTTCAAGTTATCAAGAGATTTATACAAAAAGTTTCCTTTTTAAGACACAAACCGTATTACCCAATTTTGTTCAGTATTTAGAACAGAATTGAAAATTTAACCTTTTCTCCCAAGCCTCTTTTAATCATGAGTAGTATTCTCTCTCTCATTATATAAATAAAAAAAAATATAATATTTGCTTTAAGGAAAATTAGAAAGACCATGAAGAACCATTATTGGTAAAACAGTATTTTAACTTCTTCAACTTTAAGGAGTGTTTTAAAGGCTCTGTGTGTGTGTGGTGGGGGGGAAGACACCTTTGATCCTAAATCTGCCCAGAACATTTTTGGCTTACAATTGATCAGAAAGGTCTAATTCAGCCAGAAAGCAAATAAATTTTCCGTCATTAGGAGTGTGGAGAAACTGGGTTTTTTTTATTTTTTTTAAATTAATAAACCAGAACTCCTTCATACAGAAAGCAAACAGAACAATTTTTTCTTAAAAATGATATACAAAAGCAGATTTTGTTTATCTTGGAGAATGCAGAGTTCTTCAACTCATGTGAAATAATACTTTAAATGTTATGATCTTTGAGAACACTTATGAATATTGACCAGAAACCAGGTATTCTAAATTAGTGTATAAAAACCAAAGTGATTAAAGATATTCCTTAATTAGAATTTAAATTAATTTCAATTACTAATGAAATTAGAGAAAACAAATGCCAAACCAAATGAAAATGAATGATGGATGAAATATTGAATATCATTTCAGATATAAACAGCATTTTTGTATAAATGCATTGTATTGATAAAGACATTAAGGAGAGAATTGTTTGTTTGTTTGGATTTTATGGCATATCAACCTTTGTAGGTTATTTAATGCCAAATCCATTTTTATATAAATAAACAGTTCTATTTCAAACAATTCAGTTTAGCATGAGTACAGAGTTTAATTGTCAAAAACATTTTTATTTCAAGTTATTCAGTTTAGTCAAACAGTTCCATTTCAAACAATTCAGTTTAACATACAAATGCAGTTCTGTTTCAAGCAATTCAGTTTAGCATAAATACGCAGTTTACTTCTACTTGATCCATAGATAGGACCCTATCAGGTGCTACCATTCCAGGCCAGAGTGGACCTGGGAGCGATAGCAATGAAGGGGTACTCTGCATTCCCCAAAGCTCCAGATTGTTTAGTGTCATATCCAGGACACTTATTGGTGATGGTGGGTCTTACCCCTCTGCAGAAATGTAGTCAGTGTATTCTAATTAAGGAGAGAAAACTATTGGTTTATATTTAATTGTGAACTCGAAATTAAATGAATTTAACAAAAATGGCAGTCAAATAAAAACAAATATAAGGAATAAGTGTTGTAATTTTTCCTGAGCCAGTATTTATTTCATTTTAATAACGGTTAAAAGAAAAGGGGGATTCTAATGTTGTATTAGTTTAAATTTGTTAATGTACAATATCAACAACTTATATAGAAAATATTTTATACATTAATTTTTTATTTTTTTCAACACATTACATTAGCCTTTTCCATTAACAAATAACTGCTATATGACTAATGGTTTAATCAAGTCATTTCAATAGAAATTAGTCCTGGTTAAAAGTGCAGTTATAGTAGCTAGAAGCCAAATATTTTTAGACCTTATTGTTCTGATGCAGGGATTATTGTAGAAGAAACGTTTTAGTAAATGTATCAGGCTTTGGTAAACTTATCAAAACTTTCCTTGTTCCTCTATGATACCTGCACTGGAAAAATAATGTTTAAAAAGTTTGGCTTCAGATTGCTCTTACCACACTTAACCTGAACTAAATTGCAGTAACTATAAAGACTTTTTTTTTTCTTATAATTATACAAAGTTTAAATTCTTAAACTACAATCTTCAACTTCTTTGAATTGGTCATCATCAGCTTTAAATGAGAAAATTTTCAGCATTTTCATTATACATGTAAATATAATTATTAGTAGGACTGATTGTCATCCAGGCCTGTTGACTGGGGCTGTAGAATACACTGACTACAACGCTGCAGAAAGGTAAGACCCCCACCCCCAATGAGTGTCCTGGATATGACATTAAAACATCTGATGAAGAGGCTTTAGTAATGCAGAGTACTCCTTTATTGCCATTGCTCCCAGTTCTACTCTGGCCCGGAGTGGTAGCACCTGATAGTTTAAATGTCAAACAGTTCTATCTGACCTGAGTGCAAACAAATAACTTATGCTAAATTGAATTTCTTGAAATAGAACTAGGCGATCATTTAACTATGTGCAAACAAATGACTGATGTTTAATTGAATTGTTAATGATACATAGCAATACTTGGAACTATTGTTGACTGATGTTTACAAATTATATATATCTAATATATATCTGGTTTCCATAAACCAGATTTGGCATTAAATAACCTACAATGGTTGATATGCCATAAAACCAAACTAAATCCTGATCATCATCATCTGCAAAGTGTACCAAGAGTACAGATCCCTTGACTCTCTCCATCCATCACTATGGTTCATATCTCTAGCTAAATACTCTAGAAGGCACACAGTGTCTTACATTCATCAGCTCTATACAGTTTTTTTGCTGGTTGGCCGACATAAACCAAAGTGATTAAAGATATTTGTATAAAAATGGATTTTGCATTAAATGACCTACAAAGGTTGATATGCCATAGAAGAACTTCACTTCTGACTTTGTCCTTACTTATCTTACTTGAATGCTTTGTGTAATGGCACCATCTTGATTAATTTCCATATTCTTAACTTAAATTAAAACCCACAATACACAAGTATGATACATTAAAAGTCAATGAGAGGGGAACAGATATTTTAGAATAATTATATAAAACATTACTACATTTAAGTTTGTTTATTTTTTGGAAATTGGCAAATGAGCTGATAGAAATTTTAAAAGGATAAAAAAATATTTTGAAATATTTATGAAAGGCTAAATGGATTTTGATAAAAATCAAATGTGGATTATGTAAGTTGTGTTAGACAATTTTAACTTAGCAAAACAATGAATATAACAAACAAGTCTGTCTTTAATGAAAATAATAAAGACAAGGCAACAATGCTAATATCCTCATTGGTAATTAAGCAATTATGTCACTAGAAAACTACTAAGAATTTTTCCATATACAATGAACTCAATTTGGCAAACATTCCTGATTCCCTCTCCAATTTTACTGAAATTTTAAGATTATATTGAAGCCAATGCCAATTCCTCAAAAATGTGTTTTTATCAGACTCTAAAGTTTCATTGTGGGTAGGAGGAGATGAAAGACTACCCATATTTGAATATCCTTATTAGGAAATCTATCCTGTCATCATAAGCAATGGCTTATTTTCATGTGATTGCAGTTGTCTATTCCAAATCATTCCTCTGATAATTTCATTATTTATCAATAACATCAAAACCTAGAATGATTTTTTCCCTTCAAGTATCTGATAAGGCTTACAATGTTTTTTTCTCTAACCATAAATAATCTAATATATATTAAAAAAGTTTGTAATTAAGAGACTTCTGAGTCATAATAACAAAGTTATTGAAGCATAAGAAAAAGTACAGAAAGCTAGTACTTTAATCTCATTAATCTTTTTTAGATTAGAGTGATATTGACTAAAGAGTCATTTACTTAGCTTAGTTTAGTTGTGACACAAAGTTAGAAATATAGGGCACTAAGTGTGGATTGAATTTACAAGTAATAATCTACTAGCAAGACTCAGAAGAATTTAGCACCACAATAAACACATGGTCACTGTATTCTTTCTGGGAGGGATCAATTCCGTATGAAAATTGTTCTATTCTTCTGATACAATTATGCTCAGTATAATTTAATTTATTTTTTTGCAAATTATATTCAATGATGTATATACAATAATATACAAGTAAAAAGTAAAGTAAAGCTGGCAACTGTCATCGAGGGCGACCCGAAGGCTCCCTTTTCACCGAGGTGTAGGGGAGGGCACTACTCCTTTCTCTGGATTGCTCCACTTTACCTTGATCCGTACCTTATGTTACTGAGTGTTAAGTAAGGGGTTATCAAGTACCATTTTTTAAGTCTTTAGTATGACTCGACCTGGGATTGAACCCCGGTCTCCCAGACCATTGGTGAATACTCTACTCACTAGGCCAATGAGACAATTCAAATTTACATAAATTCAAAATTTTATAAACATATAGGAATATAGTAAAATAACCCAGTAACCTGAAATCACACACAAAGAAATAAAAAATTTAAAAAAAAATTTTTATAACAATTTTTCCCCATAATTGTAAACCCTACACTGCTTGGAATTGTTTTATAGAAAAAAATTATTTTAATCTTGCAGAAATGTTTTGGGGTTATTCAAAATGGCAGCAAATCCAACAGAATGCTTCAGGCTTGTAAAGAGGTCTATGAAATTTTTAGTGGTTGAGAATTGCAACAATGTGAAATTTACAGAAAAGTGTGGTTTATGTACAGAGAAGCCTGTTTTAGTCAAAAAATGTTTACAAATGGGTTAAGCATGGGTTTGCCACTATGATGAGCCTGAGTGGAAAAGACAGTCTATATGTATGGAGTGGAAACACACTGATTCTCCAGTAAAGAAAAAATTCTAAGCACAACAGTCTTATGGGATATAAAAAGATCTATCATTATTGATTTCCTAGAAAAAGGAGCAAATATAAACAGTGCTTCCTATTGCCAACTCCTTGAGAAAAAAAATTCCCTTTATTAATTGAATGATCGACCTGCATACATAACACCAAGACTTGTAATGCACAAAACATTTAATCCAATGTTTTTGTTCATAGCTAGGAGTATAGATAAAATATACCTTACAAAATTCTGAAATATGTACAAATAAAATTACTTTTGCATACTTAAATCAGATTTTAAAAAGTCTTTATAGTATTCGTAGATGAAATAGTGATCACTTTATTTTTTTAATTATTATTATTAATAATAATAATATCATCATCCATCTTGCTTTTTATTACAATGCATTAATCATCACTTCAATGACAACATTAGAAAATTACTTTTACTTCACTCAAAACCTGTGATGTATCTTGTTTATGATAGAGAGATTATATAAATACATACTTTAGGTTTACATAACAAAAAAGTTAATAACATTCTTTTAAAATTAAAATTCAATGCTAAGTCTAAATATAAGCATTTTATCATTTAAACTGCAATAGTCATGTAAAGAAAAATATTTTTTCCTGATAGTTAAATACAATATCATTATTGGCCCAGCGGTTAGAGTGTTCGCCAATGGCCCGGGAGACCTAGGTTCAATCCCAGGTCGAGTCATACCAAAGACTTTAAAAATGGAACTTGATACCACCTTGCTTAACACTCAGCATTATAAGGTACGGTTTAAGGGTAAAGTGGAGCAATCCAGGGAATGGAGTAGCGCCCTCCCCTACACCTTGGTGTAGTAGCTATCGAAAAGGGAGCCTTCGGGTCACCCTCGACTATGGTCGCTAACTTTACTTACTATTTATTGCCAATATAAAAATGTGAAATTTCTTTCATTCCATTTTTGTCTTACTTTAATAAATTAAAAGTGAAATTTTTGTAAAGTACAATTATGGTACTTCTGTATAATTACCAGAACATTATTCTCAATTCAATAGTCTCAAAATGAAATCGGTTCATAATATTGGGCTAAAGTCTAATTTTTGATATAATATTTAAAAACATCTTTTTTGCTCTTTTTTGGCTAGTGTTCAATAACTGAAACAAAAATATTGGACTAAACAAATTAACTGACAATAAAATTAAATCTCATGAAAGGAGAATATTTGATTAGTCCATAATTTTGCTTATGTCAACACAGAATTTTTCCTAAGAAAAAAAAAGATTTATTGATAAAATTACTGTCAGTTAAAAATCTGAGAAAATTTAATTTTTGGCAAGCAAACTAAAAGCATGTTTTGCTCTTGATATCACAAGTGAATAGGGTTATATATATATATAATTAATAATATTTAGGTATACACCCTAATGAGAAATACTAGCTTTACAAATAGGCATAGTAGGTCATTGGCCAAGGGTCCATAGGTTATTCAAAACTATAAAGGCCCCATTACAATAAGTATAGACCCATAGAGGTCATCAGGCCAAAGGATGAGTTTGGCCAAGAGCCCACAAGTAAATCCCACCCTGCTAGTGAGTGCATATATGTAAGTTTATATTGGCATGTATGAACAAATCTTGTGAATTTTTAAAATGTATATAATATACTAGAAATTCAGAAACTGTATTGATAACTTTTTTCTCTAACCTTTTCTTCTGGTTTTCTCATGTAATAAACCTAAAATATCCAATGATCAGTTAGAAGTCAAGCCTTCCACTATTTTCTTTAGCATAAAGTTATATAAAGCAAAGTAATATTTGTATATACTAATTGAAGATTTTATATATATATATATATATTTATATACTTCATTATTTAAGAGAAGGGGAAAGTGGTAGTGGTGGTCGTAGTTTTTCTCGATGATTCATTTAAACTAACATCTTCATCTTTGTTGATTTTATAATCATATTTCATCTACTGCACCTCTTAGCCTTTTCATACAACTTGCCCCAGGGGATAACTTCAATATATACTTTAAAATATATCACTGATATTTTATATAAGGGTTTAAATATAAGCAAATGCTTAGCTTAGAACATGGCCTCTACTGACTTTTGACAACTTGAACTTGAAATCAACAATAAAAAAAATAAATGGTCATTCTATTTAGATTACAATCTGTAAACTTAAACACTAGAAATCTCATAACTTTTAAGAAGCATACACCTCTGAAGTAAATATATATTGTTGATAATAGAACTAAAATAAAATTTTTATTTGTATATCATGAGTCTTAAATAAATACATATACCCGATTCATTTAAAAAGCTGATTTATTCAATGTGTCTGCCGGACATTCAGTAGAACCTGATCATTTACAAACTTAATCATTCAGTGAGACTGGATAGGAAAATATAAGACTTGCTTTCACATTCCCAGCCTAAAACAATACTCAGCTATTGAGAAAAAAATAGCTCACTCAATTTTCATGTTAGCACATTTCTTTCACAATATAACAAAGTATTCCCCAGCCTAGACTAAGTTCTTTGTCATGTTGTACTTACTCCCAGTGAGATAGATGAATTATAGTTCATATAATAGTTTTTATTTGTTTAACACCATATCTCAAATTGTTACTGATCAAATATTGTCAATGTACAAAATTTCTCTAGATCAATGTTTATAAAACAGATTTTGTTTCAAAATAAATTGTGTATGCATTAAATTTATTCATAGCTGATATTATCTAAAATTTTAGACTATACATTAAAAAGCCAATGATTTTCCACACACCATATGCGCTTTTTTAACATTTAATCAACAATATCTATTCTACTATCACAAAAGCTTCATCTCATGGTAAAATGGTTATCAGGCCACTGTTAATGAATTTGATTCTCACAGTGCCCTATACTTTTTAGTGTGTTAAACTAAGCTAAGCTCAGAAAATGGTAACAACATTCACCCTCATTTTATTTTTATTGTAGAAGAAACTAATAACCTGTTTTTGTTACTTTTTGTAAATGACTGATGCACTTTTTTTTCTTTTTTTTTAAATTCCACTCTAAATAAAAATACCATCATTATTTGTGTGTAAGATACACTATTTTTCCAGATTTTTCAGTCCAAAAGTTAAGAGTTAATATTATATATGGAAACTATATAATTAACTTATTTCCTAGCCACATACCCTATTTAGGATGGGATGACTGGAAATAAGTTATATCTAAAGTCCAATCAATTGTATTTTATGCTGTTATAGAGTAACATCCACTAGAATGTGTGATTATTTAAAATTCTGTTTCCATTAATATGAGCTTATTTTTGCTGCAAGTTTATTGCAATTTTATGTAAACATGTCTCTGTGTTTGCTGTGTAAATTGTGCATTTCGAACAATTTTTTTTTATTTTTAGTCAGTAAGAACCAATTAAAAGTTGAGCAAATGTTAAATTGAGGTGTTACAAATTCTAAAAAGTCAATGTTTATAATACACAACAATTATATTTTCTAGCACTAAAACAATAGAGAAGTAGAACTTTATTCAATAAAATTCATTTTCTTTTTATAAAAAAGACGTGTGTGTATGTGCATATATGTGAGAGCCAGCTGAAATGTTCAGAGGCTGATCAAGGTACTTTCATGGAACGTGACCAAAGCAGGTTTATTTTCAAATATAGTTTTCTTTGTGGCCCACATACTTCTTCCATTGGTGTTACAGTGATTGGATCCTATTGATAAGGGGGAGGGAATCAACAGCAGATATGACATCATCATATAAACTTCAACCCACACCTCACATATATATATATATACACACACACACACACACACAAACATACACACACGAGAGAGAGAGAGAGAGAGAGAGAGAGAGAGAGAGAGAGAACAGGATTATTGTGGGTCAGAGTTTTACATATGACAAAAAATATCAATCATTTTAATCTTAAATCTACCTTTAGTTAATAAAATAAGTATTAAGTAATAAATCACATTTAAAAAGTTGACCAAGTAAAAACTCAGCTCAACTTGAACTTTTATTTAAAAAGATAAATATTCTATTACTAAATTCCATCTAATCATTCTTTTCTTTTGCATTTTTTTTTTCAAAGAAATTAAATTATACAGAATTATTTTACTATATTTTTCTAAATTCAGGATTTTTTTTGTCTTCTTTTATGTGAACAGTTTTGCTCAATTTTTACAATGAAAAGTGATACATTGTTAACACTTTTGTTCTGACAGAAAATATAACTAAAATCATTTTTAAAAAACAGCTTCAGACATTTACAGTAAATAAAAACAAACCTGAAAAAAAGAATAAAATGGTCAAAAATTAAAAAATAAATGAATAAAATGAAAGCAAAATAAGTATTAAGCTATGTGAACTGTAAATAAAGTTGTTTTTTTTTTATTTCTTTTTTTAAACTATTAGGCGTCAAAATCTGATAGAACATTTAAATCAGTTTGTCATGCTTATTTCCCTTTAGAATCATCAATCCACCATGACTGATTTTCAGCACAACACCAACAAATGCCTCCTATCAAATAAGTGATAACACAAACCTTATGAACTAAAATTAAACATTTTAGTGTTTTTTGTAAATTTTCAGATTACAGTAAAATGGGCAATGGAACATTGGTGGACAAAACTTTTTTTTTTTTTACTTGGCTTTAAAAAAATGAATATAAACAATAAGTTTTTAATTATTTGAAATCAAAGTTTATCAAATTTAAAAGTATAATAAACATAAGAAATTTGGGTTTGTATGACACTAAAAAAGTCAAAAATTGTGACAAACATTAAAATTCCTCACACATCCTATTGAAATATAATCAATGAGCTTAGCATCAGGGAGTCATTCCTCTTCAGACAGCATCTGCATCCTCATCTAAAAGGGCTATGATGAGGGTGAGTGCCAGATTCTTAAGGTACACAAAAGTAGAAGCTATTTTTGGCACCACCTTTAACAGTGCATTCATTTGCATGAGAGCTTCCACTTAAAAGTTGACCTTATATCTGACTTTCATGGAAGGAAAAGGTAAATAAAACCATGAAAAAGAAAGAAAAGAAACAGATAAGAAAATTATTCTGTTATAGGAGGGTCTTTTTTTTTTTTTTTTAGAAAAGCAAAATAGATTTTCCAGAATCTTTCATAAATGTAAATTCTGCTTAGTTAGGAACTGGTTTATCGCATTATTATTGTTTGTTTGGCTTCCTAGGGCATCTCCCCTTTTACTATCTTCTTGCATCAACCTTATAAAGAAAAAAAATCTTTGCACCCCAGAATATATAAACTATCAATACATCAAATTACAAGTCAAATACAGTTAAGTAATTCATCTCGTCGTTCCCAAAAATGCCCTCTTAAATTTTTCTTTTTGTACCATTTTTTCTGAAATCACCCATTTTAATCTTTTTTTTTTTTTTTAACACTTGCTGTTTTTAAGCAGATTAGGTAATTTGTTCCAAAAATATATTACTCTATTAGCAAAAATATCCAATGGGTTTTTGAAATCAGCCTTGAAAGTAAATTTCCAGTTTGAAGAGAAATATTGAAAACGTCTATCATAATTAGAAATTGCATTCATTATTTTGAAAGTTTCAATGAGATCATCTTTCATTCTTCTTTCTAGTAAAGTAGTTAATCCTAATTTCTCTAATCTCTCTTTAATCTTTTACTTTTGATTATTTTTGTCACTCTTATGCCTTCTTATCTCAATATCACACTCCAATTTTGTTGTCTTGATATTTGTTTTGAGGCTATCAAAAATGGCAACAAATCAGAGCCCTCCAGGCTTAAACGGAAATATGTCATCAAATTTTCAGTGGCTAAGAAGAGCAACAATGTAAAATTTACAGAATATTTTATGTATACAGCAAAGTATGTTTTAATCAAAAGGGTGTTTACAAATGGGCTAAGCATGGGTTTGCCACTATGAGGCTGAGTAGAAAAGACAATGACTTTCCAGTAAAGAAAAGCATTCCAGGTGCAGTGTTCAGTAAAGAAGGTCATGCTGAGTCTTCTGAGACATGAAAAGAGCCACCACTACTGATTTCCTTGAAAAAGCAGCAACTATAAACAGTGCTTCCTATTGCCAACTCCTTAGGTAAAATTCACCTGATTTATTGAATGACCCTCATTATAGACACAGACACACAATATATATATATATATATGTATATATATATATATATATAAGACAGAAAGAAAATAAACACTCACTCACTCTCTCTCTCTTATATATATATAACAAATCACGGCATGAGTAATCTGTTCTGCATTATTTAATATTTGACATGATTAATGTTTTTAATCTTTCTAATTTTACAATTTTAATGGGTCAAGAAAGTGGATCTTAAGTTAAAAACTCAGATAAAAAAAAAAAAAATTAACAATTACTCTCAAATATATATTTTTTAATTTGATTAAAAACAGTTTTAGGTAAGAAAAAAAAGTATTCTTATAAGAAAAAAAAAGTATTCTTATAAGAAAAAAAAAGTATTCTTATAAGAAAAAAAAAAGTATTCTTATAAGAAAAAAAAAAGTATTCTTATAAGAAAAAAAAAAGTATTCTTATAAGAAAGAAAAAAGTATTCTTATAAGAAAAAAAAAGTATTCTTATAAGAAAAAAAAAGTATTCTTATAAGAAAAAAAAAGTATTCTTATAAGAAAAAAAAAGTATTCTTATAAGAAAAAAAAAGTATTCTTATAAGAAAAAAAAAAGTATTCTTATAAGAAAAAAAAAGTATTCTTATAAGAAAAAAAAAGTATTCTTATAAGAAAAAAAAAAGTATTCTTATAAGAAAAAAAAAGTATTCTTATAAGAAAAAAAAAGTATTCTTATAAGAAAAAAAAAGTGCCCAAGTTGCAAGGGAGGGGAACTGGACTTGAAATAATTAGTCACAAATTTAAATATGATCAAGTTAAAGTGTTTTAAGTGTTAACAAAAATAATTCTTTTATTTCTTTTTTAAAAAGAGTTAAGAGTGAATTATTATTTGAAAAAGAAAACAATGAGAAATGTGCACTTCCTCGATTAAAATAATCTAAAAGAAATATTAGTGAATGCTTGAGTCATTAAATAAAGATTTTATTAAACAAGACTCAGATGTACCCAATTGTTTCTTTGACAAACCAACACAAAATATTCTCCATTATATCACAACCACAATGCACAATTCATTTAAGATTTTAAAATGAAAAATTAATACCAGTTCATTTTATATGCATAAACAATTATTTATTCTTTATCACCATTATAAATAAAAGTTCATTCAAATCACACACATATTGTAACAACAGTGGCAAAGTCAATCAAAAATTGTCCTAAAACTTTTATTGTTTAAAAAATACCATATGAAAATAATACAATTGTAATTGATATAGCTTAGTGGTTTGCTTGAACCTAAGGAAGATGGTCAAGTCCAGTGTCAGTATATCCATGATATACTAACACTGAACAAAACAGGATAGTTTGGTTCAGTTTGGTTTGGTTTAATGGCTTATCAACCATTGTAGGTTATTTCATGTCAAATCCAGTTTACCTATTTTAGATATATATGATTTGGAGAAAAATTGAAAAACAAGGAAATCCAAAAGTGGTGAATGAATTAGACGGAGAGTCAACATTAAAAAATTTCAGTTTAAATGAACCTTTGTTAGGACTTTAAAATGGTGAAACAAGTTGATAGAACAACGATGGATTACTTCCATATATATGATTTGTAAACATAAGTCAACAAAGTTAAATAGTTCCAAGTATTGCTATGTATCACTAACAATTCAACTGAATATCAGTCATTAATTTATACACAGATGATCAAACAAATCTATTTCAAACAAATTAATTTGCCATAAGTCATTTGTTTGCATTCAGTTTAAACATCAAACAGTTCTATTTGACTCGGAAATAGGACCCTATCAGGTGCTACCACCCCAGGCCAAAGTGAACCTGGGAGTAATGGTAATAAAAGGGTACTCTGCATTTTCCAAAGCTCCAGCATTACTGGAGCCTCACTATCAAACTGTTTAGTTTCATATCTAGGACATTCGTTTGGAGGGGGGGTTTACCCCCCCTGAAGAGATGTAGTCCGTGTATTCTACAGCCCCAGCCGACTGGGCTGAAAATAGAAGGTAAGAGAAGATAAACACATTTGTATACACAAGAACATTTAAGCTTTTATATACATACCAATGGTTTCAGAGGAGTCCCCATGTGGCATAATGGCTTAAGGGCTGGATCACATTATAGTAAGTTCAAACTCCAGTTCAGCTACTATATTCACTTTAGACAAATACCCTTGGAAAAGGTATGAACCTTTTATCCACCACCAGTTTTAGGTTAAAAAGTATCACTTATTTTTCTACAATTGTGGTTATGGCATTAAATAAACCACAAAGCCTGATATGTCATAAAACAAACCAAAAGTATCAAAAAGAAATATATAGAAATGTCCCAACAGCTAGAAATATATCTATATTGTTCCATGAACAAGCAGTATGTAGAAAGAGTACTTAAAAAAATCTTATTTAATGACACAAAGTAAAAGTAGCCACATGGCTTGAGACATTTCTTTCTTGTACATTTTTTTTTTTTTTAAGTAGAGGAATTATATAGTGAATTCAATTCACAACATTTCTTTCCTGTCCAAAGAATAGAGGCATAAGAGTTTCTGGGACTGTTATGAGACATCTAACAGACATACCCGTTCTCCAAAGGAGATAATTATTTATTGCTTTCCTATAAATCTTTTATACAATCTGATCATATTTTGAATTGATCTTTAAACTTGGCAGAAACCTCATCGATGCAAAACAAATCAGATTATCATTTTCTAATTCACTTTTATATTCGAAGAAACACAATGCTTATAAAATTAAGTTAATTTATTCAAAGTTGTACTGAGACAAAATGTACTTTGTTTAAATCATGACAGAAATTCTTTTTTTCTAAAAAGGACAAATTAGATAAAATTACAAGGATAATCTTTTCCAGACTATTAGAATGTGACAAATGCCCTGAGTAATGCTTACTTTCAGAATGAAATTTTCATTTCAAACTTGATATTTTTTAAAGAAATAAATAAAAATCCCCATGACAATACACTTAAAAGCAACAACATGACATGTAGGCTTTGTCCTATTTAACGCTGCCATCATCATTATTATTAAACAAATAATGATCATTTCAAACAAATATCTAAAGCATGAAATATTCATTAAACATTTTTATTTATTGTTATATGCTTTTCCTATAGTTTTATTTTTTCAATTGCATTTATTTAAACCTTGTTATAGAGATTATGGAGCCATAGTAGGTATAATGTTTATTATTACAGGAAATGACCTTGATGACCCAAATTCAAATCTTATTGAGGTTATTTGTGTATCATTTCAACATTGAAAATGTATAAATTCATACCTTCTCTGGACCTCCCAGTTATATGCAAAGAGTAGGGCAAACTGGGCTTTTTAACTCTGTTGGCAGGTTAAGTTGTTTGAATTCAAAACCAGAGACAGGAGTCTCTAATGCAGTCTGATGTCAACTTCAACCTCATTCTGGTAATTCCTGTATCATTGATAATATTAAGTTGTATTATTCTTTGCCATTACTCTTGGACAAACAACAGTATCATTAAGAGAGGAGATCAGCAGCAATCTTAAAATATTTCCTATTCATTAGAGATAGATATGGGGTAACTTACATTATCTCAATCAGCTTCTTCAGACATTTTCTATCCTCCTAGACACAAACTTTTCTTTTTTTATATAATCAAACTTTTGATTTTTTTTGGTGTCTAGCTAACTAAATGGGTATAATATTTTATACACTACCCCCACCAAAAAAAAAAAAAAAAAAAAAAAATTACTGCTTTCTCTCTAAATAATGAATTTTGTTTTGTTTTTTATCCAGTCAAATGCAAACAATATTTGTTTTAAATCCTAGAAAAGACTATTTGCTAAAGAAATAGGAAGTTGTATAAAATTCTTACAGCAAATTCAATGCCACTAAAAGTTTAATAAATCTTAAATGAAATGCAACAACAGAATTATAATTTGTTTTATTTTTCTAATTTTTTAAAATAAATTGTTTTAGGTTTTACTAATATTTCAAGGTCATTTGATTTGTATATGTCTCACTGGAAAATTATATAAATCAACAGACCCTAAAATATTTGTTAGAAACCGATTCTTTACAAAATAGCCAAGAAAAAAATTAGACAAAATTCTAGCATTGGAAAAATAAGTAGTAGTTTGTTTTTAAGTCTATTCTTGCAAAAAAGCATATTATTTAGTTATTTCTAAATGATTTGTTTGCATAGAAAACAACATTACTACCAACTTTCTTTTATGAACTTTGAAGTTTCTGAAGAAGAATTTTTTTTTTTCATATATAAAAAGATTTCTTTTAAGACCTGTTCCCAAACAATAAAAACAGAATCAACATAATAAAATCAACAAGTAAATAACTTTAGAGATTTTATTAAAGTGAAAAATAATAGAATTATTGAAGTAGAAAAACAAAAGCAAGAATTGATTTAAAATAAAACAATGCATATTTATAACACTAGGCTGAATTTTTGATTTAAGAAAAAGGGGAGGAAAAAAGCAGCAAAAAATTAACAAAAATGTCATTTTATCTTATCCACAGCTAATTGTAATATTTTACATGGCAAATGGAATGTAAAAATTCAAAGACTCCAAGACAATTATCTTTCTATTCAGAATCAATCTTTAGATCTTGATTTCTAAGTAATCTGTAGGATAAAAAAAAAGATCTCATTTTCTTTTCCTGTTATAAGCACTTTAAAAACATACACACACACACTATAATGCTGGCAAAGATTTTATGGAAGACCTATTAGGATCAAATAAATAAAGCCTTATTAATGATTAAAAAGAATTTCAAGGACCATTACAGAAAAACCACCATCAATAATCATTTTATTTTCAAAGATTTAGCCTGAAGATGATTCTATATTTTTATTTTCCTCTTTGTTTTTTTAATTCTCTTTAACACATTAAAGGCAAATTACATTTTTACCAGGAAATTTAATTCTGTAGAAATACCATAGAAAAAAAAAGAAAAAACCCGCATTTTTATGATCACTTAACCCAAGTTGTTATGTCCTTGACAAACAAGATATTGCCAACCATAAATTACTAAGAAACCATATCCTGATATAAATCTTTACATGAAAAAATAACTTAGTCAACTTAAAACTTTATTTGGTGCCTTTGGGGACACTACCACACACACACACACACACACACACACACATATATATATATATATATATATATATATATATATGTCATCCACAGAGACTGTTTCAATATATCAAAACTCTTCAATGTGGCTAGATATACAGGACACTTCAAGCTAGGATTGAAACCCACCCAACTTTACATTAGACTTAGTTTCTTACCACTTAGCCATTATGTGACATACGTCAGCTTGGGAATTCTAGCGAATTATGTATTAGCTTTCATTTGTTTACATTTTGCCTTACCAGATACACGAGTGCTTAATTCATTAGAAGAGCTTTGAATTATGCAAGTGACAGCCGTTAATTCCTTCACCAGAGTGCTCAACCCCCAGGAGGTGAGCATATATATTGTCATCCACAGACAGACTATTTTATAGTATCAGAACTCTTCTGTGTGGCTAGATACATAGGATGGTTCAAGCTAGGATTGAAACACACACTGCATTTTTTCTAACGTTTCATTCATGTCTGCCTATTCTATCTTTGATCTATTCAAATAAATGCCATATGTTTCCTAATGCTTTTGGGCCCAACTCGAGCTATCTTTGAGGGAGTGAATCATGAAATGACAAATCATATGCATTTACATAAAGAGTAGGAAGAACAATTGGGAAGAGAATTTACAGAAGAAAAGGATTTTACTAGAGTTAAAAAATACAAAGATGGCTCCAGTTGGAGGCTGAAAGTACATGGGAAATGTGTTGCCTTTCTAAATTGATGGTTCTAGTTGGAGGCTGAAAGTACATGGGAAATGTGTTGCCTTTCTAAATTGATGGTTCTAGTTGGAGACTGAAAGTACATGGGAAACGTGTTGCCTTTCTAAATTGATGGTTCTAGTTGGAGGCTGAAAGTACATGGGAAACGTGTTGCCTTTTTAAATTGATGGTTCTAGTTGGAGGCTGAAAGTACATGGGAAACGTGTTGCCTTTCTAAATTGATGGTTCTAGTTGGAGGCTGAAAGTACATGGGAAACGTGTTGCCTTTTTAAATTGATGGTTCTAGTTGGAGGCTGAAAGTACATGGGAAACATGTTGCCTTTCTAAATTGATGGTTCTAGTTGGAGGCTGAAAGTACATGGGAAACATGTTGCCTTTTTAAATTGATGGTTCTAGTTGGAGGCTGAAAGTACATGGGAAACATGTTGCCTTTTTAAATTGATGGTTCTAGTTGGAGGCTGAAAGTACAAGGGAAATGTGTTGCCTTTTTAAATTGATGGTTCTAGTTGGAGGCTGAAAGTACATGGGAAACGTGTTGCCTTTCTAAATTGATGGTTCTAGTTGGAGGCTGAAAGTACATGGGAAACGTGTTGCCTTTTTAAATTAATTCTATCTAAAAGTAAGATGACTCATATAAAGACTTGAATGGATAAAAAAATAAACAGACATAAAATATCTGTCCTATTTCATTAAACACACACACACACACACACAATATTTTATACGGTATTTACTTCCAATTTTATACAGCTATTAGTACAGCTAAGCAGCTAATTAAAGACAATTAATTCTTTTATTTTTCAAATTTCAATTTAGCATTTACAAGCACATTATTATTAGAGAGAGGATTTTCCATTGTTTATCAGCTAATGTATTCATTAAATAATGAACTGAAATGCCTTAAGGCCTAGTCATATATATCATAGCAATTCTTTTTAATAAACCAAATAATTCAAATAAAATGAATGGAAAAAAAATCATGTTCTTTTATTCTCAAAAGAATCATCTTTTGTAGAAATATCTTTTATTTGCTTTTGATCTAAATTGTCATAAAAGAAAAAAAAAAACAGATTATTTTAAAAATATTCCAGGATTTAAGTTTAGAAGTATAAAACAGTACCAGCTATAAACAAATATCTATCTCAACGATAATATATACAGCACATGAAAATGTCTGAATTCAAATACAAAAAATTTAGAATACATATATTATCATTCATGAATAAATACACCTCTTAACAATTTTTCATAAAAAGTTTTGTTTTTTTTTAAAGTGAATAGTTTGTAGGTAATATTTTTTTAAAACCAGTCAGAGTTCATTTGTTTGCACACAGTTAAATGGTTTCAAGATTTGCTATTTAACATTAGCAATTCTAATCCACATTATTCATTCAGTTGTACACAGTTGAAATGGTTTCAATTATAGAAAATGATTAAATAGTTCTATTTGACCCATAGATAGGACCTTAACAGGTACTACTACTCCAGGTCAGAGTGGACCTGGGAGTAATAACAATGAAGGAGTACTCCACAATCCCAAAGCTCCAGAACAGGAGCCTCACCATCAGAAGATTTAGTGTCATATCTATGATACTGGTTAGGGAGAGGTCTTACTCCTCTGCAGAGAAGCAGACTGTATTCTACAGGCCTAAGTCCTGGGCTGTCAATGCTGTAGAGTTTTATAATAAATAATAACACCTGCTTTGACTGTATCAGGTTCTACTACAAAAAACAAAATCCTGGTATCTTTGGTTTAAATGAAAATCAATTTTTATATAAAAATTGTTTGAGGTCAATCCATTTATGGGTGATAATATACATATGTTTGCAGATGGACACACATCACAAATACACTCATAGCGAGGGTATTAGATATGATACTGGTAATGTATGGACATTAGCAATTGCATATCTGCATGGAAAAACTGTCAATGCCATGATAGATGTAGCTATGCTTATAGAATTGCAGGCCCTAAAATCACTAAATAGCATCGAGAAAATACAACCGAAGATGATGGTAGATACTTTTAATGGCAACCCCAGAGCAACAATCATCTCCCGCTACAGCCCTACCAATGTTAGTGAAGAAACTGACCTCATCGCCTTCTATAATGAGCTATCCTCCCTTGTTCATAGCATCCCAAAACACAACATTCTCATCATTGGTAGAGACATGAATGCCCAAATTGGTAAAAATATAAGCCTCAAATTCAGCTTACACAACTCGTCAAACAGAAATGGGGAACATCCTACAGATTTTATGCTAAAAAATAGATTAATATGCCTCAATACAAAATTTCAGAAAAAGAAGAGTAAACTATGGACCTACACCTATACAAATAATACTAAAGCACAGATAGACTACATCTTTATAAATAAGAAATGGAATAATAGCGTATTGAATTGTGAGGCATATTCCTCTTTTGAGGGTGTGTTCTCTGATCACCGAATTATCATGGCAAAGATACAACTGAGTTTACGAAGGAATACAGCCCGAACATCAACCACTGTACAATATGAATGGTTCCTGCTTAATAACTGGGATATTAGAGATAAATATGCATTAACACTAAGAAACAAATTCAATACACTACAGGAGAAGTCAGAAACACATACTTTGAATGACGAATATGAGAATTTTGTTAATGCCCACTTAGAAGCAGCAGCAGAATGCATACCAACTAAACAAACAGCTAAATCAAGAGGCCCATGAGAAACATTAGCAGTTAGAAAAAAGAATGCAGATGTGAAAACTGCTTCCATATTCAATAGGAAGAACCCAACTAATACCAATGTCCTGAAACTTAAGGCACAAAATGAATTAGCAAACATATACCTAAAAGAACAAACAGAATACATACAAAATCAGATCAATAAGATTAGAGACTCAGTTCAAGATAGACAATCTAAGATAGCATGGCAAACAAAGTTTGTAGAAGGAAGAGCACTGTGAAAGCTAAACTGATAGCTACCAGTCAAGAAGAACAAATACAACTATGGAAACAATATTTCAAAAATTTACTTGGAAACCCTCAGAAAGTTAGACATAAACCAATCATGAGAATTATTAGTATACAACTAGACATCAAACTAGGGCAGTTTATGCAAGAACTCAATTCAGTATAAAAAAAAAAATTGATAGAAAAGCAGCAGGGCTTGATGAAATCCCCCCCCCGAAGAATGGAAGACCAAGTAATTCGATGATATACAACTACAACACGGTAATGCTGAATATAATCAAAACACAATAGACAGATGGACAAAGGGATGCATCTTCCCTAAGAAGGACGGCCTCGGATTAGCCAAGAACAACCGATAAAATAAAACAAAGTTTCTTCCAAGCAGCGGTCATGTCGATACTGCTAAATGGATGCACTACATGAACGCTAACTAAATGCATGGAGAAAAAGCTTGACGGCAATTACACAAGAATGCTGTGAGCAATATTGAACAAGTCCTGGAGACAGCACTCCACAAACCAGCAGCTGTATGGCCACTTACCACCCATTACAAAAACTATCCAAGTTAGACGAATCAGAGATACGGGACACTGCTGGAGAAGTAAGGACGAACTCATAAGTGACATACTCCTGTGGACCCATTCACAAGCAAAGATGGGATGACCAGCCAGAACCTATATATAACAGCTCTGTGGTGATACAGGATGTAGCCTTGAAGTCTTACCAAGAGGCATGGACAATAGAGAAGGGTAGCGAGAAAGGGTCGGAGATCCATGCTGGCAGTGCGACATGATGATGTGTGTGTGTGTGTGTGTATATATATATATATATATACATACATACAGAGTTTTAACATTTTATTACATTCATGATGAATTTTTGTATATTTCTATAAAGTTCAGGACACATGTATAAAGGAAGAGTTTACTTTTAACTTTTCATTTCCTCTTTAAAAATTTAGCCCCTTCACTCTAAGATAACTGGGAGATAATCACACACAACAAAATGAAGCATAAAACACATTAAAACTTTGTTCCTAGGTGCAGGCATCTTTGTTTAAAGCTATCCCATTATTCCATTAAAAGAAAGCTTATGAATGGTTGCTATTCTAAGGCTTTTATTAATATCTAACAATGTCTTATATTCAAGCTTACAAGTGTATTGTAAAATGGAGCTCAACTAGAAATAATAGGCTTACAAGTTGAAATGCTATTGTATTCAAATATGTGCTTCCTTTTCTGGGAAAGATGAAGCTTTTAAAGACTTTTAAAGTGTATTACACTAAATGGATACTAGTATATGAAAAAGGTATTAATAACAGAATAATAATAACTAATGCATTTTTTAAAAGGTTATAGCAAATAAAGAATGAATAAAGTTAATTACATTCCCCATCTAAATGTGAGTGCTGACAAATTATTTGTATTTGAACAGGCTTTGCTTTTTTACTGTTTATTTCATTTGCAATTACAAAAAGAAAAAGAAAAAGTTGCATAATAATCTATCATTTGATTTACAGTCATCAGTGAATAAAGATATTTAAATCAATTCAGAAAAGCATTTAACAAATCAAATTTAATTTTGTATAATTAATTACTCATACAGTCTTGTGTATATCAGTTGCACTACAAAATATTATAATATTTGGTTGGGTTTTATGGCATATCAACCATTGTAGGTTATTTAATGCCAACTGCTGTTTACACTGATATTAAATATATATAATTTGTAAACATGCAAACATAAGCTCATTTTTTTTTTGGCACACTATTAAATGGTTCCTAGTATTTTTATCTAATACAAATAATAATATTCACAATGTATTATTTGTTTGCACACAGTTAAATGGTTTCAAGTATTGGTATGTAACAGTAACAATTCAACAGTTATTTGTTTTCACACATTTAAATAGATATACATATGATTTGTAAGTTGATAGTTTGTAGGTAATTTCATTTGTAAATGCGTTAGAACTAATTTGTTTGCACACTCGTATTGCTGTTTCAACACAGTTCCTTTTATTTTTTAATTATCGCCATCAAACACAAATAATTCTATCCAATATTAATCATTTGTTTGCAGACAATGAAGTGGTTACAAGTATTGCTATTTAACATTAATTATTCTATTCAACATTATTCATTCATTCATTCATTCGCACACACTTAAATGGTTCCAATTATTGCTATGTATCACTAACAATTCAATTAAACATCAGTCATTTGTTTACACACTGTTTAAATGTCAAACAGTTCTATTTGACCCATAGATAGGACCCTCTCAAGTACTACCACTCCAAGTCAGAGTGGACCAGGGGACAATGGCAATGAAGGGATACTCCACATTCCCAAAGTTCCAGGACTGGAACCTTACCATCAGATTGTTTAGTCATTGGGGGGGGGTATTCCCTTGCAGAGATGTAGTTAGTGTATTCTTCAGCCCCAGCCAACTGGGCTATAATATTGATAAAAGGCAAAATTCAACAATTGTGCCTTGTGTTTTCATTTTTTTTAAAAAATGCAATGATTTTTTTCATTTTCAATTAAGATAAATTCAAAAAGCATAAAGACAAAAAAAAAAATAGTGACACATGCCTCAAGTCAATAAAAAGATAATGTTGATGACAAATAGAAAAGAGAACTTACAAATATGAAATAAAGATTTCTATATAAAAGAACAACTAAAATAAAGATGTTAGAAACTAAAAACACATGAACTATATATAAATAATCACTGCTTAGAATTTTACAATCAAAATATTTGTAAAAAAATATTCTTCTTTGACATTTTAGATGTGTGCGTGTTTGATGATAACCTTAAGCGATTTTCTCAGGTATTTTATACATTAAACCATTTTTAGAGGCTAAACACTTCATGCATTATTTTAACACAAAATGCATTATTGTCATTTTAAAATTTTGTAAATGCATTGGTGATTGTGAGTTTTATATATCTAAATTTTCTCTGTAAAATTATGATAAAAAAATGCTAGACAGAAACTAATACAAGAAAAGTATTTCCTAAATATATATCAAGCTCAAGAGGGTATCCATGACTGGCAGAGATAGATAAATTCAAACTGAAATACTTAAGGAAGCTGCTCTGAATTTTTTACCTGAAGCACAAAAC
Source organism: Sepioteuthis lessoniana (assembly GCA_963585895.1). Lineage (NCBI taxonomy): Eukaryota > Metazoa > Mollusca > Cephalopoda > Myopsida > Loliginidae > Sepioteuthis > Sepioteuthis lessoniana. The sequence continues at coordinate 13,848,520 of OY757921.1, read as the reverse complement.
CAAAAATATGTGAGTAAAACAGTCTTGTGAGTCTTCAGGAACCTCTCCTTATAAGTGAAGTAATAAAAGCTGACATGTTTGTCATGAGAACATAACTTATAAGCAAGACTATTATGCCAGGTATTGTTGAGGGAGAATGCAGGAGGAGGGAAACAATGCAAGGGTTAATAAAACATGAAAGAATGAACAGATAACCCATGACTCTTGATGCATGACACAGAATGATGTCAGGAGGAACCTCAGCTTCTATCTTAGAGTCCTCTTCCCTGAAGATGACAGAGGTCAAGAGACTAAAGAGATAAAAAAAGAAGGCTCAACAAGAGAAAGGTCAAGTCAAATTGTTAAATAAATCTAGAAAAAACAACCAGATGTTTTGTCATTCAGACAAGCAAAAAATAAATCAATGGATAAATTTGTTTAACAATCACACATTGATTATTTTTTTTATAGACATTTCTATTTTTTTCTCCCCAAAAGTTACATATATAAGAATGTAATTTCTTTGAGAGATATACAAACATTATCCACAAATACACACTAAAATGAAAGTCATTTTGGAAAATATATTAAAATTTTAGTCCAGTTGGCCAGGGCTATAGAATACACTGACTGCATCTCAACAGAAGGGTAAGACATCCCCCACCATCAATGAGTATCCTGGATATGACATTAAACAATCTAATGGTGAGGCTCCTGTAATGTTGACACTATAAGGAATTCAGAGTACCCTTTCATTACTATTGCTCCCAGGGTCACTCTGGACTGGAGTGATAGCACCTGAATAGGTCCTACCTATTGGTCAAATAGAACTGTTTGACATTTAAACATTTATGCTAAATTGAATTGCTTGAAATAGAACTGATCATTTAAGTGTTTGTAAACAATTGATGTTTAATTAAATTGTTAGTGATACATAGCAATACTTGGAACTATTTAACTTTGTTCACTTACATTTACAAATCATATATATCTAATATATATGTATAAACTGGATTTAGCATTAAATAACCTACAATGGTTGATATGCAATAAAACCAAATCAAACATTAAATTTAGGGAACTTGCTAAATATTTTAAAATGCTTAGAATTTTAATCTAAATTTTTATACAAGTATTCTCATTTTTGTTTTTACCATAAACAATATTCTTTTCTTAGAGGTACATATATAAACTGATCATAAGAGCCAAACCCAGTTTTTAAAAAGTTTCATACAATATTAGAAAACTCTGGTGCTCCCTATAAAAAAGGATGCTGTTTTAGAACAGCTGGGTTCAATTTCAGGTTGCGTCATACCAAAGACTTTAAAAATGGTACTTGATACCTCCTTGCTTAACACTCAGCAATATAAGATACATATCAAGGGTAAAGTGGAGCAATCCAGGGAAAAGAGTAGTGCTCTCCCCTATGTCTCAGTGTAGTAGCTATTGAAAGGGAGCCTTCAGGTCGCCCTCGACTATGGTCGCCAACTTTATTTTACTTATTCAGTACTTTACAAAGAATTATTTTTTTTATGTTATTTGAAACTAATTTAAGCTGACATATTTTCTTCTGACAAAAAGTGAATTTAGGTCATATCAATGGTTTATAGTATTTTAGAATTTTTTTTCTAAGATTTTAAGCACTGCTATATATTTAATAAAGTTTTATTCATAAAATTGCTTATAAAATTGGAAGAAAAAGTTAAGGATGAATTAAACATTTTTTTTCATAAAATCTTTCTACTTTCTCCATCGAAACAATTTTCATATCTATATGTCAGCATTGAGCACACACACACAATTATCAGATTCACAAAACACCTTAAAAAGAACAGAGTATATCATGGAAAATGTGTTTAAGAATATGAGGTTATTATTTGGAATAATTTATGGAACATTGCCAAATAATTGTCCTTTTAACAGAAATGCTTTATTCAGAACAAAAGGTAATTGTTGGGAGTATTTTAAATGAAATTAAGAAAGCAACTCAAGAATAAACTCTATCATCTGCTATTTCAGTAAATAAGAGAATGCTTTACTGATGCCATTAAAATCAAAATAGAAATTCTTGAGTATCTTTGTACTAAATAATCATTAAATTGAGCCTCAGTGCTTAGTCTTTCTGAATATACATACCAGACAGCCCCACCCCTGCTTAAAAAACAAACAAAAAAAAAAAACAAAAAAAAAACAGAAGCTTTCCTCTCATAATAGAATAAAGCAATAATTATCTGTAGACTTTTTCCAAGCTAGTTGAACTTATAAAAATATAGATGTTCAAAATCACAAGATAATGAAGAGCAGTAAGATGTTTCCCTAATACCAAGATAGAGAATTAAGTCTCCTAGCAGTAAGAGTGAAGTATGAGGGAAGAAAACCTCCACATGTTACTGAAAGAGTTTTTGGTGTCAAAAAGTTTTTCAGACTGAGAAGATGATTAAAGAAACATAGAAACACTTTACTATGTTAAAAATAAATCTTTACTGAAAAAATGTCAAGGGCAAAAACATACGTGGCCCAAGGTTAACACCACCAAAAAAATTCTCTACTGAAATAAAAACCATTATGTAAATAACAAAGAAATTCCTTAATGCATTTCTAAAGTAAGGAAATCATTAAGACCTTTTGTTCTTGCAATCAAAAAGAACACAAGTTTTACGTTGGTAAAAGAGTGGAAGGCAAATGTTAGACTATACTCAACAACCAAGACAGTTTTAAATGGATGCTTAACACTTTTGCTAGCAGTGCAACATTTTTGTCATTTAATTGATAGCTCAATGTAAGGCATTTTTCTATTGGCTGCTTGTTGACCAATTTAATGTTTATGTAAAGAAACGTAAGTAGGAGGAGCCACAGTGGTGTATGATTGTGTGAAGGTCCTTTTGCAAAATATAATCAAAAGCAAGTGCTTTGTTTTCATGTTATTGAACCATGACACACAACTACTGATCAAATGATGTTTTTTTTTGTGTGTGAGAGAGAGAGAGAGAGAGAGAGAGAGAGAGAGAGAGAGAGATTAATTGTTTGAATATACCCTCTATTTTGTAAATTTTCTGAAAATAACTTGTCCACTCTTCAAAGATTCAAAAAAATTATCTGCTGGCAGAAAAAAGTTTAAAATTTACGATACAAGATAAAAAGGTTAAAAAATAAGAGGTAAATAAGAGGTTTATATGCAAGAGCTATATTTCTAGGAAAAAATGTTAAATATATATAATTCAATGTTAAGGCTTAGAATTATATATACTTGCTTCAAGCAAATAAACTAAATTTGCCCAAATGCCAAGTAATTTGATAATAAATAGCCACAAAAGGGGATAATTTAAGTCTTTAATAATGAATAAAACAATGAATAATTTAGAAAAATTTAAGAGCTTTGGCTTAATATTAAGTTTATGTAATAACTTTCAAAGTTTTCTTTTGTCAAAATCATTTAATTTACCTAAATTCATAGCATCATTATTCAGTCATCAAAATACTTTTTTTTTTTTTTTAACCTTACACTATCTTTCAAATAAATAGAGTATTTTATCATCAAAGATCTCGATGGAAACTACAGAAGGATGTTACATGCCATTTTGAAGAAATCCAGGAAGCAGCACTCTACAAAACAGCAACTTCACGGCCACTTACCTCTCATCTCACAAACCAACCAAGTTAGACAAGTGAGACATACGAGGCACTGCTAGAGTAGTATGGACAAACACATAAGTGACATTTCTCCCATGGACTCCAACTCATGGACACACCAGTGTTGACTGGCAAAAAATTTACATTTATCAACTGTGTGGGGACTGGATGCCGTCTAGAGGAATTACAAAGTGCAATGACCAATGGGTGGCAGAGAGTATCAAGAGAATCTATGCAATCAACATGCCTTGATGATCAAAGAAATGGTTTTGGTTCAATGAAATATCTAAGAAATATTCTAATGTCTTGAAGCTACTAACCAGATAAGAATTGTGAAACAATTACTAGTTTTAAATTAATAGGTTTAGAGAATATATTGTACATGAAAATAATCATTTCAACTCAATTATTTACAGAGTGGCGTTTGCAACATAACACATATCATAAAGCAAGATCACAAATGAAGTTCCTTGTCCATAAAAAAGTTTCCCCCCTCACCATGTACTTAACATTAAAATACAACATTCAAACAAGCCAATAGTTCACTGTAGCATTGCATAATGATGGCAGGTTTAGATTCCAGCTATTTATAATGAAGAATTCTTTTTGAAACCATCATAAACAACTTTTTTTTCTGTAATAGATTCCATTTATGTTGAAAGTTGTCCAGGAAGTAGCCATTTTGGATGAATGTAATCTATTGTCATCACCAGTGATTATCTTGTAAAATAAAAAAAAATAGATAAAGTCAGCATTAAGAAAACAGCAATGTTCTGTTCTATTAATTCATGAGGAACCCTCTTCTATATTCTTGAATTCTGATTTTTTTTTTCTAAGTTTTTTAAATGATGAACACCAGTTGATAGATTGCACAACTAAATATACTTTAAAAATTGTAGTTTAAATTGAATCGTCTTTGTTTATTTGAGTCTCTTCCCATTGTGACTTCTTAGTCTTTTCTTTCCTCTTCACTTTCTCAGTAACTGGCAAAAATCCTGAAGCATTTTTTTTACAGCTGGATGCAAAGGTTTTTCAAACAATAAACAAATAAGATGTCTCTGAAAAGCCACTGCCTTGGCTTTTGAACCATTTTAATTAAGAGGGATGACACATCTATATATTTACTTAAATGAAATTAAAAAACGAAACAAAACAAAACAAAAAACATTACTTCTTAACTAGAGGTTGCAAGTTTAATTCCTATTCTGAGCAGTACATTTCATTTTATTTTCTCTTTAATAACAAAGATTTTAAAAAAACTTTTCTCTGTATAGTACAAAATAATGATACAGAAACTTTTGCATTAAATAAATGAATTTAAAACTAAAGAGTTAATGATTTAGTCATCCATTATTCATATTTTCACAAATTAATCATATTGTTATCTGAATGTAATTCTTATAAAAATGGTTTGTGAATATACTAATGAAGAAAGAAAAATTCATTGGTACACAAATAATTATCAAGTTTGTATATCTCCTTCCTTCAGGAATGAGTAAAAAATTCAAGAACACTGGGTTCATTTGGACCCCCCCCCAAAAAAAAACAGGCAGGCACATGGCTAGGAACTCTACCCGATAAAACATACATGCTACTAAAATTGTAGTACAATTACTGACATCATGAGGCTACTGCCCAATGCACCACATGAAGTCAAAATAAAATATTAAAATATCACTAATAAAAGATTAAACAAATTCTTAATGCCACTCAATATTAATTGAGATGTTTTTCTTAATCCATCAGTGGGTAAGTCGTTTTAATATATATTCAAAACCTTTTATGAATAAAGTATGCACCTATTTATGAACTTTTAAATAGACCCACAGCTTATGAAGTGTTTTAGGAGGAAAAAAATGATGCTACTTTGCTAATATTAAGAATCAGAAGAAAAAAATGCTGTATCATGGCAGTTCTATATTTTAGATATTTGAAAATGAAAATCATAAGATTTAAGAAAAATATAATTAGCAGTAAAATAACATTGAAAGAATGACCAAGTTCAGAGTATAACACACACACACACACACACACACACACACACACACACACACACACACACACACACACACACACACACAAATTAGTTAAGGGGAATAAAAAAATCCAATAAAATCAATAACTATTCAATTAATACAGAGTTTATCAGATATTTAAAAAAATCTATCACACACAATGTCTTATTTACATTGTTGCTGCAACAAGAAGAATCAACTTTGTGTCAGACAGTGAAAAAAACTGCACCACAAACTTATTGCCACAAATTTTGATGAAATTTCAATGGCTTAGACACACATAGGAAGTGATTATTTTCCTCAATTATTGTTGTCAAAGTTTTCTATGTGAAAAGTCAGAATTTTTTAAAATAGAAAATTTTCAGAAATACCCCAAAAAATGAGGAAGTTTCTTTGATTTGATATCGTAATTTGTGATTAGTCCTTTGCCAATGGCTTGATAGTAGTTGTCAATCTGAAAAAATGTCAAATTGTGGCATACAATGATTGTAGATTGTCACTTTGCAATATTGTAAAGAAATTAAATCACCATCATTCAGCAATTGATGTTTTCTACAAAAATGTTAAGAAAAATTGAAATTATCATTTAAAAAAAAAAAAAGAAAAAAAAGAGTTATGGCTCCAAGAGAAAAACCAGTGCATCTGAAGATACAAAAATTGTTAAAAGGAGCAAAGCAGCACACTGCAACATCACAACAACTCAAAGATAAATTGAGATTAAATGATTTACAAAAACTATAATGTCAATAAAAAGTTTTTTTTTTTGTTGGGAGGGGATGTCCAATATTGTATCTTGAATTTTTTATTTAATCAGCCCATCACAAAGTATCCAATGCTGTTTGTTCAAATGTTTAACTTTTATCTTGTGCATGCAAGCATATTATTAATATACCTGGTTAAGACTGGCTTAAAAGTTGAACAACTTCTTGCATATAGGCTTCTATTTAGTATTTACTAGTAAATACATAACTTGAAGGATTGATTCAATTAGAAATGCCAAATAAATTATTTCAGTTAATAAAATCTATCAGGTTTACTTAAGTTTGTTTTGCAAAAAGGTAGCATATGATTTTTTTAAAAAATCAGTAAGACTTAAAACTCTTTTAAGTAGTCAGCAGAAGTACAAGTCTATGTAAAGAAATAATGAGAAAAAATAAGTGGAGATTGGATAAACTAAAACACTGACAATAAGTAAACACAATGAGAGAAAGATCTATAAGAACTCATAACATAACACTTATTATTAGAAATGGACTTAATGACAAGAGTTCAAACCCTGAACAATACTGTTTGCTTTTCACATAGCACTAATATCCTTAGGAAAGATATAAATTCAACTACCTTATTTCTATGGTAAATAGTAAGATAAATTGGACTTAATAACTTTGGTGTAACAACCAGTTATACTTTGCTTAAAAATTCACCTTGTGTTGCATCTTGTTTATGGCGGAGAGGTTAGGTAAATTGTTCAAACAAAAAAAATAACTGAATAATGTGTTTACAGATAATCAATATTTGATCAACAACAACAACAACAAAAAAAAAAGGTTGATTTCGTTAATATTTTGATATTCATATAGTTGTTATAATAAAATATTCACAAAATCAATAAGAATTGTTAACCAAATAATGTTGCCTTTTTTCTTGGAGTGTGCATGTGGGGTAGGGAGTACCTTTAAATTTAGACTGAATTCAAAAGAAAAAAACATTTAGTTTACATCAAAACTAGAAACATTTTATCTTTAACCCTGAAGAAAGAAAAGCAAAATCTAGTTTAGCTAATATAAAAGAAAACGATTCTTAATTTTTCTAGACTTCCTTCAGTTTCTAATGAAACATTTTTCTTGAAAAGATCTTCATTATTAACCAGGATAAGCAGTGCTTAACTTTGGTAATCAAGTGAAAAGCTAAGCTTTTAATTTGATATTTTTGAAAGCATAAGTCTTTCATTTTTCAAGATGACTATTTACTTTATCTTTTTCATTTAATGTAACCTTTAGTTGGCCTTTAAGTGAAGGCTATAAATAAATGTCTACCCAAATTCATAATGATCTTAAGTGAACTGGTTTGGTGTAGTATCAACTGCTATCAGAAGGCACATACCAATAATAGTCATTATGACCAAGTTCTCTATGGGGACAATATAACACATCAACTTAACCATAACAGGAGAAAAGACCTTTACTAAAAGTTTATATTTAATCAACATTCACAAATCAAGATAATTACCATACAGAGTACTGTATATAAAAACTTTTCACCAAACTTGATTTTGTTTTCAGGAGATAGGGACATCATTTTATAACAAAATGAAATATATAGAAGCCAGTATCCATTGCTTTGTAACAAATATGTCACCCTATGTTTTTAGCTTTCCTTATTCATATCAGATGAAAGTCTTACATTTGTTTACAGCTGAGTCTTATTTGTCAACTCAGTTTAAAGTTCAAGTAGATATGTAGTAAGGAAAGCTAAGTCAATATGTGATGAAAGCCCACTTAAATTTACTTTAGCCCTGTCAGTGAGGCTTAGAATATGTCACCTGTATACACTACAGAGGGAGTAAGACTCTTCCAAAAAGTTATGATCCTAAACTTCATCTGATGGTGAGGTTCCAGTTCTGGAGATCTGAGAAGAGTGGATTCATTGCCATTACTTCCAGGTCCATTGTGATCCAGAGCAATAGTGCCTGTAATAGTCTCATCTATAAACCAAATAGATCTGTTTAAAAGTTATTTCTTTTTAATAGGACTGTGTGTAAAAAAAAAACTCTACTACACAAAAAAAAGTAAATCTGAATACACAATGAGCATGATTCCTTAACCTCTAGATATAAAATAAGCCTAGATGAGTTGAAATGCCGTTAAAAATCAAATCACAAGTTTACTTGCCTCAATGGAACAGTTGAAGTATGGATAATCAAAAATTGAAAGTATTCCAAACATAAAACACGGTTATATAATATCAACACTAATAGATTTAGATTTATCATGAACAGATACTACTGGATGACCAGTTCTTGAAATAGAATGGTTAATAGCAAAGATGTCATTTCAATCTTTAAGATGAGTACAATATTGCCCAACAATAACTTACGAAAAATTACTAAAGTACAATATATAAACAAAAAAGAAAAACATATATAAAAAGAAAAATAATTATTATCTTACATTCGTTGATTCTCAAAGTAGATCAGTGAATATTTAACAATATTCAAAATAAATACAATGGCTAGAGGGATTAATAAAAGCCTTGGGAAAGGTATGAATCCAATTATTCTCCCTCCAGCTATGGGTAAATAGTAGGGCAGACTAGGTTCTTCAGCCTTGGTGAGGCAACTAGTCTACGAGAAGGAAAACTCTGAATTCAAACCTGTAAAACTACGCTTAAAAAAATTGACCTTGTGTCATATCCTGCCTGAGCAGAGGGGTTGGTAAATATGATATGATAAAAGCTCCTCTTAAGCTTAAACTAAATCATTTTTAAACCAAAATAATTATACCACTAACTTCTTCGGAAACAAACATCAATATATGATAGATTAATAATAAATTGGTTGGATTCATCATAAGATAATTTCTCCAGTTTTGAATCTGCAAAATATAGTTACCCCCCCCACACACACACACAAAAAGAAAAAAAAAACTATATACAAGAAAAGTACAACTAGTGGGGAGAAGTACTTTTAGTGGATGAAATAAAAAATTTTGTGTATACTTATTTTACTTGCTGTCAACAAAACAAAGACCCACCCTAAGATAAACCTTTTTTCTTTCTTTCTTTCCTGCAGTGGACGTTGAGGTCAAGTTATTATAAAAGTAATTCTATCTCCACCCATTGAATACAGGTAAGTAATCAAAGTAGACAGTGACAAACAAAAAGAAAATAAAAAACAAAGATAAAAGAAAATGGCTGAAGCACTTTCTTTTAATTATTTAACGAAGACTATAAGTTAGATATTTCTTAAAGACTTGTCTTGGGATCTTTTCCACTGTAAATAAACTTACAAATGGATTACAAAATAAAAATATTCTTGCCATAAAAATACATTTTAAACCTTTGAAATAAAATTATCATTCAAGTTATAACATTTTGCTTCAGTGTCAAAATACTAACATCAGAATAAAAAGCAACTATAAGATGGAGTAAAACTATTAATTAAAAAAAGTGAAAATGCTTCATCCCATTATCAATGTTTACTGACAGCACAGATTCCATTGACTCTCACCATCCATTCCTATCAGCCATTATCCTTGGTAATTCTTCCCGACAGCAGCTAGTGTCTGCAGAACTGATAAATGTAAGATTTTCCTGGTTGACCAAAACTGGGGTAGGAATTTAGAAGAGAACATTGCTAATGGGTTTGTCCTTCCTTCTCCAGCTGTGTTCAGCATGTCTTCCTCATTTTTCTTGGATGGTTTGTCACATGGAAAGTAAGTAGCAATAGAGTTGCACTTTTATGAGGTGCTGCTTCCAGGATTTGTTCAAACAGCAAGAAGCAATATTATATAGTTTCTATCAAGCTTTTCTCCAGGCATTTCATTTAAGTCCAAATGGTTCAACCCTATATATAGCTACAGCTTGGAAGAATTCCCATTTTAAAACATACCAAGATGTTTTTCCATGCACAATTTGAATATGAATGCTGTTTTATTAAAACAAAAATAACTGTGTTCACCAATGTTATTTCAGAGTGCATTATGAAAATCATAAGCTTATAGAAATGAACAGGATATTCTAAAACAGTTATGTCACTAACAATGATGAAAAAAAAACCCAAACATATTTCATATTTAATGACCACCACATGAAGTTTTACTTAAAAAGCTTTCATAGAAATGTGTCGGCTTTTATAGTACATTTAAATACATATAATTGGAGGGGGAAAAAAGGTGAAATAGGCCTATGCAGGAAATCTGCAAAGGAAAGTACTAAAAATTTATGATTCTCACCGATATAGGATCAGATAGATTGTGAAACATTACAGTTGAGCTATGTGCAGTACATATTAAGTTAGTTGCTTGTTCTTATTGCATGATAGATTGACAGATAATTAAAATCACCATCCAAAGCAAGATGTATGCTTAAAAAAATAAAAGAAAAAGAAATACTTTCACACTATGGGAAATGCCTTTAATGTATTGTATACACTTACTGCAACTTAAGTAGATACCCTCCCCACACACACACACAAAAAAAAAAAAAAACAACAACCCTTAAACCAAGTTGTGCAATCTAGAATATCATCTTTCTACAATTTACCAAATGTCTTTTTTGTCTCTCAGTCTTCTATCATATAACCCAAGGATGGATAGAGCGATAGACATTAAATTTTTCACAGTGGCTAAATAGAGCCAACGAACATTTTCAGTAAATTAATTTTTGAAAATCTAAAGTTTTTAGTCAGGGTTCAATTTACATTTACAAATTTATGCAAATATAATAATACTAAATTAAACTCTTACTTTATGCTCATCAGGTAAACTGAAACATCCTCTTTTTTGATTAATCATATAAAGTAAATATTGAACAGAAAATTTTATAACTAGAAGTCAAAGTTATGTTTTTCTGGGTACACGTACATGTAAAAACCAGATTTTTGTAAACATAATAGCAGTGGAATCCCTGTGACAGTGGCTAACCTGCTTGCCTATGATGTTTTGAATTCCAGTTGCACTATTACATTCACTTTAGGACTAATGCCCCAAGGGAAAGGTAGGAATCCTCTTATTTTCCCCACTCTTGGATATATAGGCTAAACAGAACTACTACTGTTCTTCTACAAGGATGACTTTGGGATTAAAAAGGTTCATATGACATTAAACAAAGAAATTAAACCAAAACAAACAATGGCCACAAAGAAGTCATAAATATTCACCACTTGACAATGTTCATTAACAATATAGTTCCACATTAAAATCCTAGCTAGTATCTGTCAGATAGGTTTTTAAAATCCTCAGAAGTTTCTCCTTTGCTTTTCATAGTGAGACAAGTATTTTACCAGCCTGTATATAAAAATCATTATCATCATTGACAGATTTACTTTTTGTTAACATATTTCAGACAGTAATGTTCTCATTCAGTCATTGAGAATCAATGTCAGAAGACTTGAATGTGTTTATCAAATGCTACCATTCATTTTCTATGACCTCCATATTTTTTTGGGGGGGAGGGGGAGTGCCATATTCTCATTAAATAGGACAGCCTGATCACTGAAGCAAAGCCAAAAGCCCAATGTTGCCCTCTGTTGAGAAGTAAACATACTTCAGCTGCCAACATGTAAGTATTAAGCTTCAGTGTAAAGTCTCTATATCCATTGGGCAATGAAAGAAAAATTCAAGAGCAATTCACTCAAGTAAAAATGTTATCCAAGAAAAGATTACATTCTTAAAAGTCAAGTTTGTAGTACAAGTATTGTCTATGTACATTCTACTGTAGCCTTGACCCAACATCATGAGATTTGGTCCTATTATGCAAAGAAACTCATTCAAAACTAGCAAACATAAAATGTTAAATTCTACACGGCAAAAAGGATTTATTTTAATGGCATGTTATCCTGTCTAGAGTTATTTTATGTCTACAATTTAGGGAATTGGGTTTATTTTATATTGGTACAAAAACTCGAGAAACAGCTACACTAAATTGTATGATTTCAAGTAACTAATAACACTGGTCAATATGATTTTTAGTGTCAAGAAACAAAACATGTTTATTTAGCTAATTTGATGAAGATGATGATGATGATGATTCTGAAAATGATTTTAGTTTTCCATGGTTAGGTACCATTTTTGCTGTACTGTAATTGCTCGTTTTTGGAAAAAAGATCAATTTACGATCTTGGCTGATCACAAAATTTAGTTAATAAAGGTTGTAGAAACCCATCAGTTTTCAAGGTAAGCCAAGCAGTTTATGTCAGCCACCTGAAATAAACTATTTTTATGAGAAAAAAAGAGAAGTATTTTTGAGTCAAAAAATTTAAAATAGAAGTACAGAATTTTTCCAATTATCACCAAAATTCAAATTACTGATTAAGTTTATCAGTAATACACTTTAGTAAACCTGATAATTAAGGTGATAAAAAAAATAACAAAACAAAAAAAAAAACCTAAAATCTTTTGTTTGATGTTCATAAATTTGTCCCATCACTTTTGTCTCTTCATTATGGAAAGGAACCAAGCACAACGAGGGTTTTTGAGTATGAGTTTTGTTTAACGGCATTTGATTTAGGTCATTTAATGCCAAGAAAAATTAGATTGGTTTTGTCTTCTATGTGGGTTTTAAAGTTTAGAGTATGGGTTTCTATGATAGTATTTGATTATATTTGGTCAGATTTTGGTGAAAAGATACCTTTTTTTGTTTTTGTTGTTGAAAACTCAAGATGTTCTCAAATTTAGTTTGGTTGGTTTCTTTGGCTCTATGGCACATCAACCCTTGCAGGCTACTTAATGCCAAATCTCACTTACACAGATATTAAACCTAAGATTTCCTAACGAATACTTAGCAGATAACATTCCAAACAAACCAAAGCTCACCAGCCCACACACAAACAACTCCAAGCACCGCTACACAACACTAACAATTCAGTCAAATCAACAATTTGTTTGCACATAGTTAAATGGTTATACATATGATTTGTAAACATTTTGCTAAAAACATTCTTAAACAAGCCTGAGCTTATTTTTTCCACAGTTAAGTGATTTTGCGTATCTCTATCCAATACAAATCATTCTATTCACTTAATAGTTTGTACACAGTTAAACAGCCTCGAGCACTGCTATACACCAGCAACAATTTAACATCAATCATTTGTTTGCACACATTTAAATATACATGATATGCAAGAGATTAGTAGGTTGGTAGATTCATTTTCACTTTTAAAATGGATAGTTTGTAAGTAACAAGGAAAAAAAAGATTCAGCTCATCTGTTTGCACACAACTACATGGTTTCAAGTATTGTAGTTATTGGTTATACCTTTCAAGGGAAGGCTGACAACAATGCGGTCTGTGTCACTATCCATGCTTTCTACACAATAGCATCTTTGTAGCGATTTTGTTGATCCCTAAACATTGCACTTAATTCATTCTCATAGGTAACTTTGTTCTTGATACTGAAGGGAGTGCATCGAATTTGGCTGGGGGCAGTTTAAATGCACTTCCTGATCTTTCACTGTTCACTTTGGTATTCATATGTACTCTTCCAGCCTGACCAATAAGGGCCTGTGCTTTCTGTTTAAGTTGCCCCAGCTTTTTGAGGGTGTGGGTGTTGAGTCCATTTCAATTTCCATTTGCTCTGTATTTTTAAATTTGTTTTTAATTTTTTAGTGGCTTGGGATGGAATTGGTTTTTGATTTTCTTCTTTTTTCTTGAAGTTGATCTATACATCCTTTTTGTAACTTGTGTTTCATTTTTTTTAGTAGGATTTGTTGTTTCATTTTCTGTTGGGTTGTCTTTGGTATTATTGTTATCCATTTTTTTTGCTGGGGTATTGTTGAGTTTTGTAGTAATAAGAGGGATGACTGGAGTTTGTTGTCATTTGGATTGAGTTTTTGTGTGGTTTGATTTTTTGGGGTCTTCAGCTTTGATGATCTGTGGTTGGAGGTTTTCCTTTGGATCTGGTTCTAAAGGGGGAGGTTGTTTCATTTAGAGTATGGAAGCCTGTAGTTCCCTCAGGAGGGTTGAGAATACTTCTGGTTTCAGATTAAGGAGTTTTTCTATAAGAAGATTGCATTTATGGCATTCTAGAGTGGAAGGGTTTTATATGAGCTGTGTTACTCTTGAGTAGGACCAAACTGGGAGAGTGGTTTCTACAATTTTTCTTGTCTCTGGAAAAGGGATGTCTTAAGGGAATTTTATTTTCAGGATTTCTTTTTCTCTTTTCCATGCTGCATGGAGTCTAGAGTCAGCAGAGTGATCTCCATTGCAGTTAGCATATTTATATCGTTTAATGGTGGATTCTGGGTGGTCAAAACCATCCTCTCCACATTTTGTACATATTCTCTTGTGCACCAACTTTCAGGGTGCCCAAACTTTTGGCAGTTGTGGCAATAGAGGGGATGGGGAATATAAGTGTCGACCTTCGCGATCAGGTACCCAATTTTAAGTTTAGGTGGGGGTTTAAGGGTATTAAAAGGTAAAGAGGTTGGTGTCAGTATTAATAAGTTGGTCATTTTTTTCTTATGATAATCCTTTTTACCTCTGACACTTGTTGTTTTCTCAGATTGTGTTTGATTTCTTCAATGAAGCAGGAAGATAGTTCTGAACTTCTCACCACACCTTAAGATGGGTTGAGGGATCTATGTGGGGATAGGAGGCCTTGATTTTCATGTTGGGAAGAGTGGTTGTTTTTAGTAATAGATCAGCATATTTCTTTTTTGTAACTTCCACTATGAGGGTATTATTGCAGGCTGTTTTTACTGATCTGGGTGCTACATTAGACGAGAGAAATCTTTCTGTTACAAAAGGGGAGAGCTTGGTGATGGGTTTTTCCTAGATTGATTTGAGGACTATAAAGCTCGGGAAAGAGGTAGACACTTCTATATCACTGTCACTGTATGTGTGCATCGGGATGGGATTTCTTGGGTAATTTATTTGTTATACATTGAAGTTTTTTTTTATTTTTATAAGCCATGTCTATTTATTAGCTTTTTATTGGTCCTGTGCTCCATCCCCACCATGGAGTCCAACTTCTGTTGGGAATTAACCAAAGAAGGAACTCTTTTGACTTAGTTGAGATGGAGACACAGTATCGGTATACTCAAGTCAAGAGGAGAGCCTTGAACCCTTGCCAATCCCAGGCCACTAGTATCGTATACTTGGCGCCCTATGATTCAACTGAGGTCAAAGTCCCATCCTCTCAACTCAATGGGCCCTCAGCCACTGCCTTCTAGCACATATATGATAAAGGGTCGAGTGTTTGTTTGCCACAAGTGCAATTGGAATATGGCCAGGACTAAACATGGATGCTAGGGCTTGATGTTACCAGCCAATTGATTGAAATGGACCTGTCAAACCACCCGTCTAGCCCAGTTGGGGCCAAAGTCGTGTGTTGCAGGTCACATGACCACTCAGTTGCTAGATCAAGGACAGCTTGAACACCAGGATTCCATCCTCAAGCATCACAGGTTGCCACCCATGGCTAACAGGTGGTCAAATTTGTATGTGGGGGGGGTCTTACCCCTCTGCAGAGGTGCAGTCAGTGTATTCTTACAGCCCCAGCCAACAGGACATGAGATCTTTTTTTTTTTTTTTTATAGTTGGAAGGACTCCAACAAAAGATATCTGAATTGAATGCACCTATTCCATTGTACATGAAGAACATTATGAAAATCATTTCACCGTAACATCAGGAAACTCATTAAGGATGATGAATTTGTTAATTCAAAGAATGACTTGGAATTACATGCTTGGTCGTCGTTTGTTGACGTGGTGAAAAGCTTCTCAAGCAATCTCTGGACCGAGAACAACAAGGAGTTTGTGGAAAAACTGTTGAAAAGTCTACAGGGCATAGGCACTAATATAAGTGTTCATTTTTTACAAATCATCTAGATAAATTTCTAGATAATTGCGGCAATGTAAGTGATGAGAAAAGGAGAATGATCCCATCAGAATATCAAAACAATGGAAGATGGGATGGTGGGACAAACAAATGATGGCTGACTACTGCTGGAATATCATAAAGGAATTAAATGATATTGAATATGACAAATAATCAAGACAGAGAAAAATTTTTTACCATAGTTCTTATGTTAATGAAGGTTTTATTTTTGCTGTTTGTTTATTAAATGACTTGAAAATACTTGTTGGTCTTAGTATATTTGTGTTATCTTTAAAGTCTTAGTATTTTAACAATAACAATCAGACCCTATTTCTCAATAAGGAGACCAATATTTGTTGGTTTAAATATGAATTAAGAGGTTTCTACGATTTTACTTTGAGAAATATTGCCATGGGTCAATAGCACATATACAAAAAACAAATGAAGAAAATGTTTTTTTCCAAAAATGAGACATAAAAAATGGTAGCAAACCAAGAAAAAGTAAGGTCATTTTCAAGTTATCTAAAAAAGAGGTTTGGTTTTAAAAATTTCAAAAATTTTTTTTGTATACGACTGTAATCCTTAGTATACAATTATAACTTCAAATAACTATTCTTAATACGAATAATTTACAGTAATGTGGCATCAAGTATTCTTCATGAATATAAGTAATAGAGATGGGCAGTTAAACAAAAAAAAAAAAAAATTTTGGTTTCATCTTCACACCATGAAACTACAAAAAAAATTTTTTAGGAAACCGAAATCATTCAGTTTAGTGCTATCACTACTGAGTGACCATATCCAAGGAAATACTGTTGAAAAAGACTTTCAGATTTTGATAAAATTTAAGTTTATCAACATTTATAAAATTGTAAGAGGAAAAGATTGAACAAAAATATAAAAACGTTTAATTGACAAGTTTTAGGAAATAAATGTGAAATCTATTTGTTTACCAAAGAAATGAAGAAAAAAAGGAAATACGACAGATACAACACTTGGAACTTAACAAAACAGTGAATAAAAATAAAAATAGTTTCAAAAACCATACAATTAAAAGATTCAAGTCATTGTTCCAAAATCAAAGAAATCACAATTAGTCACTTTTTACTTTTAATTGGTTGGCAGGTAGTCTTTTATACATAGACAAGACACCCAACTTTTTAAGGGGTCTGACAATTCCACAGGGGATATTCTAAAATTCATTGAGTAATCTTCAATTTTTATTGATCGGACACTGATGGTTTGATTTGGCTTGATTATATCAATCTTCATGGCAAAACCATCTTTGTTGAAGATTAGTAATGGTAGTGTCTAACCCACGTTGGGGAGTGGGGAATAAGAGGGAATCAGTATTAGTCTGAAAGTGAATATAATAGTGCTGCAACTGGAGTTCAAACTTGCTTACAACAAAGTTGTAGTCAAGCACTTTAACCACTATGCCACAAGCAGTTCTGACAGGATTTTGGTAGAATAAGCCAGTAAGTTAAAGTTAATATGAGTAGTGACTTATCCTTGTCAAGGTTGACTATGAGTGTAATAGCTTTCAAATGCTACTAATACCAAGACAAGTAAGCTATTTAAGAGAGAAAATTCAAAGAGAAAAGTAAATGGATACTAATAGGATATCATATACATACACACACACACACACACAATCCCATGACAAATTACCAATAGTGAGAGGTATTTATAAGACAAACCTTAGATTAAAGTAATTTTCTTTAAATTCTCTGGTGACATAAAGATATAGCAAGAAAATAGATATATAAAGAAAGAAAACAAAATGAAACTAAAGCCAATGACTAAATAAATTGGTTCTAAGTGGAAACTGAACATATTCATAGTTGTAAGATTATTTTACATTATGCAGTTTACATTATTTCTCTCTTTCTCTCTTTTTAGCATTCAGTGACATTCCAAATGACATGGAAAAACAACTCATTAATAAAATAAAGGACAAGTCAATGAGGTCATGGCTAAAAATAGCAATTGCAAATGCTTTTATTTCTTACAAATTTATGAAGACTTACTGATGATGTGACCATATTCTAAATAGTGTAAGATTATGACCATTTTAAGATTAATGACTGTATAATCCAGGGTTTCTCATGCCCTGCCTCATCACCCCCTTTTGGTATTTTTTTTTAAAACAATGCCCCCCTCACACCAATGCCCTAAAATGAAACTAAAATGACATTTTATTTGCCTTGCTTTTAAATGTGACTTGATTTGTTGCTAGATTCTTAATACAAACACACACACACACACACAGAGATTACCATTAATATCTTCAGAAACTTCTGTTAACATTTACTGGATATAAGAAATTAGTTTAATAATGAAAATGGAAAAAAAAAAACATTTTTAAAAGATGTTTTGTGATTCTATAATTTAGAATTACTTTCCTCTTGTTTCTTGATTTTAGGGATATAAAACCCACACTAATTTTTTTCAATCCCTCCTTCTAACAAGTTCAACTTTCAACCCTTGAGTAATGTGGTGATTTGAATGATTAATACTATTTTGCAACTATAAGAAACACCTTTATTCACACTAAGTCATGAATTTCACATTGCAATGCTCATAATATATATTCTATTTTTGAAAATGAAATACAAAATAAACACATTTTTTTCTGTATATAGATATATGAAAGTAAAACAAATACATTGATCCAACTCAAAAATTTAACCAAGGTTTTTATTACTTAAAATTAAGAAATAAAAATGGATCAAAATTCTTCATTGTACTGCATTTAAATCTTCAAGCAGATTTCTTTGGCTTGTATTGATTTAAAAATACTGATAAAAGAAAAATGTTCATGCAAACTTGAATAAGAATATAACTAAAATTTATCTTCTTTGTATCAGATATTCATATTCATTAAGTTGGAGTCTACATAGCAAGTAAAGAAAACTATAATAGACTTTTACCAGTCATGGGGAACTTTAACTCGTGGGTTAATTGCAGCCTTCCTAGATTTATGAATGACCTATCTAATACTTCCAATTTTTATTGAAAAGATCTTTTTGTCAAAGAGAAAAGAAAAAAGGGCAGATGCTTGCTTGTATAGTCTTCTCTATTGAAAATTGTTGATGGGTTGGTTTTTTCTTTTAATAGCATATCAACTTTCAGGGGTGATTCAATGCCAAAGGCATCTTTGAGAAGAATAGTAGCAATACAATTTAACAGGGCATTAAAAAGGGCATTAACCCAAAAGTAAATGCAAATAGTGTGACAAATTCAAACTTGCTTCAAGGCTGCAATCCAGCACTTTAGCTCTAATGCTACAGGACCCCCCCCCCAATAGTTGGTGGTACCTTGAATGTAAAATTACCTTAATATAGCTCTCACCCTAAGCATGCCATAGTTTGGACATGTATCCTTTCCTCCTTTCTGGTAGATTAATGTGAAGGGAAACAATCATATAAGGACCCATATCTATTAGAAATCCCAGAATGCAAAATGAATTCCACCCAGGCAAGGACCAGTTGTAAGATTTGGGGGGAATTTTGTTTGTTAAGAATTGGACCTTAGTAGTTCTTTGATACCAGTTACCGTGCCCAGTATTTCATGGTGTCTTGAATTCAAGCAGAATAAAATTAGCATTCAGTCAGACATCAGTAGAGACTTGTTTTAATTTTCAACCAGAAAAAAGGCGTCTACGAGCTGCTATAGTGAAATACTAGCCACCTAGCAGTAAAATATCTTGCTACAAGATAAAGCTGAACTGGAGGAAATGACTGAAATCTTAGAGCAATGTAAGACAAAAGTTGAGCAAGTGTATGAAAGTTTGCAAATGTTGACCACACCACTTCCAGATATAAAAAGGAAAACAGATACCTGCACCTAAGTAAAAGGTTACTCATGCCTTATATAAACTTATATAAAATAAATAAATACTACAACTAGTATTGGAGAAATTAAAATTTTATGAATGAAATTCAAAAACTGAATCAAATAATTTACATTAAGCTACAAATTTTCTTTAAGAATTTCAGTTTTCATATAAATTTTTATGACCATAGCCACAATAAGCATCAATTTCAATAAAACATGAATAAAATGTCTTCAAAATGTACGGGAGTATTTTTTAATACATTTCCACAGCTTGACAGTAACTATTTTTTCTGACAGAGCTATATACTGTAAGAAAGTTGCGGGTCCACTGACCAGAAGGAGTAGTATTTGATAGGGTTTCATCTATGGGGCAAATGTTTGAAAATTATTTGTATTAGATTGAAATACTTGATATCAACCTTTTGCAAAAAAATTCTTGAATAACTACACAAAAAAATGTAAATATTACTTGACAATGTATGCAATTCCCTAACCTCGAGGCATAAGATAATGGTATGTAAACTTGTCTGAGATTAAAATCAAGTAATCATATTTACATTAAGGCTGAAAAAAATTTTCTTTCAGAATGAATGTTCAACAGCTGAAGTTTTAAACCTCCATTTACCACAAGCTTGAAAAATCTCATTCAATACTCTAACTTTATATGATCCTTGAAGTTGAACTTTATAATAATTTTACAGTCATTATATTTGCAGTTGATGCAAAATTCTAAGTAGATTAAATACAATCGTCCTAAAACTGAGATTTTCTAACCCTTTCCTAGAAAACTATGTATAGTAAAATATCTTTTTAATAACTGCTGACTCCCAAGTATTATTGATAAGAATTTCAGATTTTTCTCAAAATCAACATAATCTTAACCACCCGCACAAAAAAGAAAGAAGAGAGAGACAACGTTTCACTTTAATATTACAGTATACAAAACATTTAAAGCAGCTCAGTTGGCTGGGATATTAGAATATACCGACTGCATCTTGGCAGAGGAGTAACCCCCCCACCACCACCACCAAGTGTCTGAGATATGACACTAAACAATCGGATGGTGTGCCTAAATTGAATTATTGGTATTACATAGAAATACTTGAAACCCTTTAACTGTGTGCCTAAATTGAATTATTGGTATTACATAGAAATACTTGAAACCCTTTAAGTGTGTGCCTAAATTGAATTATTGGTATTACATAGCAATACTTAGAACCATTAACTGTGAGCAAATGAATGAATAGTGTTGAAAGAACAATTAGTTGGGTTGTTTGTGTTTTATGGTATATCAACCTTTGTATGTTTTTTAATGCCAACTCCATTTTTATACAAATAAAGTTTTATTTCAAACAATTCAGTTCAGCATAAGTAAAGTTTAATTGTCAAAAACATTTCTATTTCAATCTACTCAATTCAGTCACAGTTCTAATTCAAAAATTTAGTTTAGTATAAGCATGGTTTTTGTTTATACACAGTTAATGTCAAAACAGTTCTATTTCATACAATTCAGTTTAACATAAGTACGCAGTTTAGTTCTATTTGACCCATACATAGGACCCTATCAGATGTTACCACTATGAGCTAGAGTGGACCTGGGAGCGATGGCAATGAAGGGGTGCTCTACATTCTCCAAAGCTCCAGCATTACTGGAACCTCACCATCAGATTGTTTAGTGTCATATCTCAGACACTCGTTGGGAGTGGATCGTACCCTTCTACAGAGGTGCAGTCAGTGTATTCTACTGCCCCAGCTAACTGGGCAATGAAACTTGTAACCACTTTATTGTCTGCAAACAAATGATTAATACTGAATAGAATTATAAGTGTTAGATAGTAATAATTGAAATAATTTAACCATGTAGAAACAATAGCTATACTAGTGTGTAATCAAATTAGTCTTCGTTGAAAAAATGAAATCACCAACAAACTTGGAACCATTTAACTGTGTGCAAACGGATGAGTGGTGTTGAATTGAATAATTAGTGTTAAATACCAATACTTGTAATCATTTCACTGCGTGCACACAAATGATTAATATTGAACAAAATTATAAGTGTTAGATAGCAATAGTTGAAACCTTTTAACTGTGTGGAAACAATAGTCATACTAGAGTGCAAACAAATTAGTTCTAACTTATTTAAAAATGAAATCACCAACTAACTTACAAGTCATATGTATATCTATTTAAATGTGTGCAAACAAATGGCTGATGTTACAATGTTACTGTTACATAGAAATACTTGAAACCATTTGAATTTATGCAATCAAATGATTAATAGTAAATAAAATAATCCATGTTAGATAGAAATACTTAAAACCATTTAACTGTGTACAAAAGAATGAGCTGACTCATTTAAAAACCTATCTTATATATATATATATATATATATATATATATATATACACACATATGGTGCCTTCAATAAGTTTTCAGCCGTTTTTTTTGTACAGGCATTTAAAATTATCGTAGAGTCTTGAAAATTCACTGTTATTGCTATACATCTTATGAGAAGACTGACCAATTTTTATGATTTCAGGTTCAAATCAACAGCTATAGCAGAAATTGGAATACACCCTACTAAAGCCTGAATGTCACAGCTGGTGAATTTCAAAAATGCAATCTGGATGTGAGGACACTTTAGAAGAATGATATGCAATAAAATTGTGTTTTAAACTTGGAAAAAATGCCACAGAAAAGTATGGAATGCTTCAGACTGCTTTTCAACCATCTTGCATGAATCAAGCATCAGTTTTTGAGTGGCATAAGAGATTCAAGGAAGGCACAGAGTCTGTGAGGGAGGATGAAAGGTGTGGGAGGAGTAAGGAAGTCAATACACCAGAATTGATTGGCCAAACAGTTAGGGTTAGGGTTACTATGTTGAGGTTTTAAGGGAGTTCAGGAAGAGATTCCTTGGGAAGAGGCTAGCACTCTTCAAATCGGCTCAGTGGCATTTCCAGCAGGACAATGCTGTACCAGTCCACAACTCCATCCTTGTCACAGACTATTTGACCAAGATGGGCATCAGTACAGTTCCTCAACCTCCCTATAGTCCTGACCTTGCTCCCTGTGACTTTTGGTTATTCCCTAAGCTCAGAAGCTGTCGTTATGAGACAATTGAGATCAAAGAGGCTGTGACAAAGGTCATTGACACACTCACACAAGAGGACTTCCAGAAGTTGTTGGAACAGTACAACAAGTGCATAGCAGCTGGTGGAGATTACCTTGAAGGGTACTAGAGTTTCATGTGTGTACTATCAATAAAAGTGCCCATACGAAAAAAAAAGTCTGGAAACTTATTTAATGATCCTCGTGTATATATATATATATATATAAGCAGGATTTGGCATTGAATAACCAGCAATTGTTGATATGCCATAAAACCCAACCCAACCAACAAAAGCATTTAAAAGGCATCAAATAGCCAATTGCATGCATTAAAACTAAACTTTTTGATTAATGTAGAGAAAGAAATTATACAGATAAGAGTACAATTCAAGTGGCTTCATGTTGACCAAATGATTATTTTACAATACAATTTGATATCCACATTTATTAATAGCTGCTGAAAAACCAGCACCAACAGCCATCAAATTCATGTCATATTCATAAAATTTATATTACAATTAATTGCAAATAAAGGGAAAGTATTCTATAACGAGTATTTGATAGTTATCTTCCCTGAGAAATTATTATGATCAACAGGAATATGAGTCTCACTCTATTAAGTTACAAACTGCTTTATCTTATTTAAAGCCTTTAAATACTATTGTGCTAATAAAAATCACCTCATGATATAAATTTTTATTGCACTAGTGTAACATACGCACAAAATCACATCAGTATAATATAGATTTGCTGTTTATATTGCCAGAGATGTAGAGAACATTTCTTGAAAGAGTTTCTGGATATGAGATTTTCCTTTTTCTATTAAAAATATAGATAAAAGATCTTTTAGGAACTGAAAGAAAATTTAATTTCACTAATGAAAATTTAAGAGACTCATTACAGTCAAGTCATACTTAAAGCACTTGATACTGAAGTTATACAACAACGAACCTTCTCAGTTCTTAGAAGGGTGACCACTTAGTAACAACAGGTATGGTAATCACCCCAAAGCCTGTGAGCCAGATCTAAGCAAAACTTAGTATAAAAATTTTTGTACATAGACTTTCAGTGAAGTCAGACTGAAAGCTCTGATTTCCACAAGATCACTCAAGTTAAACAATGATGCACCTGTTCAGTATTTAGATGGGTAACTACTTAACTAACCATAGGTACTGTAACCTGAGGACTGTGTGCCATATTGAAGTCAAGTCATACTTACAACACTGGTTCCTGTAAGATCAACAAAGTTAAGGATTGATGAGCCTGATTAGAACTTAAATGGGTGACCACTACTTATAATACTTGCAGTACTGAAAGTAACTAAGCAATTGTGGACCAGACTAATTTAGTAAATAACAAGAACTTAGAATTTTTTTTTCTTGATAGGAGATAATTGTTTGGGTCTTTTCTTATCATCAAATAATTGTAAGGACAATATAGCTATTAACAATTAAATCATGCAGAATTTTACAACTTGTGAAACTAATTATATCAGTATATTAGAAAATGTGAATAAGAAATACGTTTTCCTTAAAAATAGCAGCAGCAGAATATCAGTTACAAAGAATTTATGAATGAGAATCTGATACTCAGATGGAAGTTTTTTTATAAAATAGTAATAAAGAACATTTCATTTCATTCACAAATACACACCACAAACAGAATTAAAGAAAAAAGAAACAGTGAAATAAATTCTACACTTTAAAATCAATTGTTAAGTTTTAAGAGTCCACCTTTTATTAATAAGATTATTAAAATAGAAAGAGCCTGCAGGAACAGTTGAAAGACAGCAATAAAGCAAACGAATGATGATAGATCACAAATTAACTAAAGAGTCCTAGAATAAATAATATTATTTTAGCAAGAGATGAAACCCAGAAATACTAAAAGAGACACAACCTAATCGAGGAGAGAAGAAACACTATTTTTTGAGAGGAATATGTATGCTTCTTAATGAACAACGTAAGTAAAGTTGGTGACCTTAGTCGAGAGTGACTTGAAGGCTCCCTTTGCAATAGCTACTACACTAAGGTGTAGGGGAGGACAATACTCCATTACCTGGATTGCTCCACTTTACCCTTGATCCTTACCTTATAATGCTGAGTGTTAAGCAAGGTGGCATCAAGTACCATTTTTTGAGTCTTTGGTATGACTCAACCTGGGATTGAACCCTGGTCTCCTGGACAATTGGTAAACACTCTAGTCATTAGGCCAATGAACATACGTTATCAAAAATATTCTTAAATAAAAATTACCAACTATCAAGTTACCTGAAGTATAAAAACTAAGATAGAATTTAAAACTCACAAGAAAAGTGTACTACTAGAGCAAGTCAAAAGTTTTGCAATATTTCAAACTGTTTCAATGTCTGTTCACAAGGCCAAGTTTATGGAGGTGTTAACTGATGGTGCTTTGTGAAGGACCAAGTTCTGCTGACCTTGTATGATTGTTTGTACTTAGTTCAACTATTTTAAGCAAGGCCTCATCTTTCACAACATAAGGCCTACCTAATCTTGGTTTGTCTTCAAGGAGGGCGTCTCTTTCCTTGATATGCCTGAACCAGTTTTAGGGCCAAACATTCATTGACAGTAACTCTGCCTTCCACATCATTAATGTTTTTTTTTTCACCACTACCCTTGACCCAATCCTTTATTTCCTTAAGTAGTGTAAACAGGACTGACTGCAATTTGTTGAGCCTCAATATCAAAGATTTCAAATAAAGACTAAACATTTATTATATATAGAAATAAGGAATAATTCAGCAATAATTGGACAAGTTGTATTGAATTAATCATACATGGAGAAATAAGTTGCCAAAAATCAGTGAAAAAAAAAATCTTTTGACTCAACCTGATAGTTTTGAAATATTGCAAAACTTATGACTGACCAATGTGTGAAGGTTGAAATATTCTTTAAAAAACTAAAACTAAAAGCAAATAAATTTAAGATTTAAAAATAAATTACTTAGCTTAACAGCAAGAGATCTTTCAACTCACCTGCAAAAGAATAAAACAAAAAATAAGTTACATTCTTTTATTAACATTCAATAGAAACATGAAATTAAATGAAAATCAAACATTTACAATAGTTTTAGATGTGTGTATATAAGAAAACTTGAATAAACAAACAAACAAAAAAACAACAGATATTGAAATTTTAATATATCAACTATTGGTGATATAACTCAGTGGTAGAGGATAAAATAAAGGTAGAATTTTATTAAGTGTATGTATTTATATCAGTAAGGGTTTTTGGACTATTATCTTCATCTTTATAGTTATTTTCACAATGTTTTGGCCGATATGTTCTCCGGCCTTCTTCAGGTGTTTGTCAAACTTGAGAACCTACACAGAACTTCAAACTACGTCCTTTATTGAATCCACGGGGGTCGCCTGTTCTGATTCCATTAACCATAACCGGATATAAGGAGGTGCCCAAGGTGTAATGGTTACTGTCCTAGGAAATGGACACGGCGACACGAGTTCAAATCCTGGACGAGACTAATTGCATTTCACATAGCATTAATACCCTTGGGAAAGGTATGAATCCAATTATTCTCCCTCCAGCTATGGGTAAATAGTAGGGCAGACTAGGCTCTTCAGCTTTGGTGAGGCAACTAGTCTAGGAGAAGGAAAACTCTGAATTCAAATCTGTTAAACTTCGCTTAAAATTGACCTTGTGTCACATACTGCCCGAGTGGAGGGGTTGGTAAATATGATATGATAACCGGATACAAGTGATAAGAATTCCTGTATTGTTACTAACCTGCAGTCAGGATTGAACCTCCAGGATTGTCTCCTTAGAAACTTAGGGAACCAACACCTATAACCGTTACACTATGTGTCCTGCTGGACACATAGGTAAATACATATAATAACCGTTACCCTATCTCCTCCACTACAAGGTCAATTTTTAAGCAAAGCAAAGCTGGTTTGAATTCAGCCTGCCCTACTATTTTCCCATAGCTGAGGAGAGAACAGACGGATTCATACCAGGGGCATTAGCATGTAGTGAAACACAAACAGCATCAACCAGGATTTGAACTCTGGCTGCTGATTCCATTTCCTATGATGATAACTGTAACACTAAGTGTGCCTCCTTTTATGAGTCCTCTTAAATCAACATTAACCTGTATCTGATGGTGAGGCTCCAGTTCTAGAGATATAAGGAGTGTGAGTACCTTTTCATTGCCATTAATCCCAGGTCTACTCTGATCCTGAGTGGTAGTAACTGTTAGGGTTGCATCTACGGATCAAATAGATCTATTTAAAAATTATTCATATTTGACAGGACCATGTGCAAAAACACCAAAATAACCTCTTATGAAACAACTGTAAATATAAATGTAAAAATGAATGGGATTTCCTCGACTTTAGGCATAAAATATGCCCAAGATTAGTTGACGTGCCATTAAAGTTGATCCGAGGTTATCAGTCTGTTTAAAAATTAGTTATGTTTCCTGGACTGTTTCATTAAGAAACATAGATGTATTAAGAGTCAATCAGTGTTCACCTGCACAATTACACCTTCATTTTTCTTGGATTTCATGACTAAATTTATGGCAAGGGTCTGCTTCTTGTGTATAATCAAGAAGATTATGTTCATTAGGGTAGGTCGATTTTGGAACTGTAAAAAGAATAACACGGTGAAAGTTGCAAAATAACATCAGAAATTACCCCACAAAATATTTTTTTCCAAAATTTTGTATTTTTTGCGAAATCACATTTAAAGATATAATATTTTGTGATTTTAGTTGTGATATCGGTGATGCTGGAAACCTGTATCCATAAAATAAAAACTGAGACTAAAGGAAAATTAAATAATAAAATTTATTAAATAATTGATATTTTTAAGTTTATTATCCATTTTCATATTATGTTTAATTAAATGACCAAAAACAAAAATAAAATACATTAAAATATATAGTTTAAAATACAAATAACGACTTACTAA
The DNA here is from genome assembly GCA_963585895.1 of Sepioteuthis lessoniana. NCBI lineage: Eukaryota > Metazoa > Mollusca > Cephalopoda > Myopsida > Loliginidae > Sepioteuthis > Sepioteuthis lessoniana. Next base: position 13,820,460 of record OY757921.1, on the reverse strand, counting down.
ACCTCGTTTTATTTACCGGATATTTTTCGGTTTTCACTGGTGGTAAATATCTCTCCGGAGTACTTCGGTTTATTTATATTTTTTACCCTTATAATTAACGCAAATATATATATTTCACAAAGTAGACATACTATTAAAATATTTAAACATTTTATAATTATTGTAATCTATTTATATTTTAAAATTTAGTGTGTTTTTTAAGTGAAAAGTCGGTTTACGAGTTAATTTTGGAACTAAACAGTACAATACTGTTGTTTGGTAAGTAAACATTATTACTTTTTTTTTAATGAATTTCGAAATTTATTTACAATTTTTTTAAAACATCGTGTATTTTCAGATAATATATATTTTTTTACAGATATTTTAATTAAAAATGGCAGGAAAAAACACTGGAGTTTCCACTCGAAATAAAGGTGCAATTAAATTTTCAGGTTTACCATCACCATTGGATAAAACTGAGACAGGAACTTATCGACAAATAATTCAATACTGCTATTTTTTAATGAACACTTATCCCCACCTTTCTTGTTTAGGTATTTCAAATTAATAGCAAAGGACGTGATAGATATTTGGAAGGCTGTCAACCCTCGTTTGCCTTTGTTAAAGGAAATTAGTATTGTCAACAAGGTGAAAATTCTATGCTTTCAGAAGGCAAAGCAAATAAGTAGGAAACATCTACCTGCTGCCCAAATAAAATTCTGGAAGGAAAAGTTGGATACATTTTTTGATATATCATCATGTTCGTGCAACCTGCCAATTTTAAGTTGTGACAATATTAATGTCAAATGCACCAAAGAAAATTGCCAGACTAAGCACATCATCTGCACTTGTCCTCTGACAAAAAAACCAACAAAAAAGTATGAAGATATCCCCACCAATAGTTTCAACATTATATGTTCAGGGTGATTCTTCCCATTCTTACTAATCTTCTCCAAGTGATGAAACAGAGGATGATAAACAGCTAGATAGTCCTCTCCAAGTGCTTTATAACCTCACAAAAATTCCAAGGTAAACTCTTGAGTTAGTTAGGGGTGATATATTTTCTAATCTTGGAGCCAGCCTTGCTCTTGGATTTGAGGGCTATTGGCCTTTTTATCCCTAATATAGATATAAAGAATATCTATATGGATAAATGTAAATTAGAGCAAAGGCCAAAGTGAAAACAAATGCCTATGAAAAGCAAAATGAAAATGTGGAGAATCTTCTTTGTATAGGAGTTGATGGGAGGAAAAAGACACACTACACTACAAGGAATCAGTGGAGGAAAATGGTAGTAAAATTCTGAAAAAAGCCAAAGGACCTAATGCCACTTGACAATCACAAAGGAGACACCAAATGAGAGTATATATTTGACTCACAGGGTTCTTCCTGATATTGGTGCAACTGGTACACTATTAAGGCTGTCCTTGTTGACAACACGAATGCAAATACAGGCTGTGAAGGTGGACTTGTTACACTTTTATAAAAAAAAATAAAAATAAATCTTCACACAATTGGTTGCTCCTTACATCAAAATGAACTTCCATTTAGAGCTCTATTCAAACATTTAGATGGCACCTCAAAAAGCCACACTACATTCAATGGTCCATTGGGTAAATTATGTGCAAATGGTTGCCATAATTTACCCCCAAAATCTTTTCCAGCTGTTGAGAATCCCCTGGAGTTTCATTTTGGAATGAAAGATATGGATAGCCTTAGTAGTGACCAAAGACTACTCTATGAATATACAGTTGGTATTTCTAGAGGTAAGGTGGACCCTAGATTTGCATCGTGGAAAATTGGTCCATTAAACCAAGCAAGGTGGTTAACTTTGGCCATCAGGCTCATGTGCCAATGGACTCGTGGGGCATATCCACAGAATCTTTCGACCAAACTATATAGTTTGATGAATTTTATTGTGAATGTTTAGGCTATTTGTTGGTTTGATATAAAAAAAAGTAACAGGTTCCATCACCAGCAAATTTATATTTACAATATGATTGACAGGATACGAAAGAAACCAATTGAGGTTCAAAGGATTACATTAAAAAAAACCTCCAGTATAATGCCTAGGCATTACTTCTGGAGAATGTTTTATTTTCAATGGTGAATTTTGATGAACCTGAAGTGAGAGAAGAGGGTATAAAAAGAATTTTGGCCATAAGGTACATTTATATTTATTCATACAAAACTGGTTGAAGTACTTGTGCCAATTTATTGAAACATTTTAAAGATTACATCTGATTTCACCAAATATTATTAAAGCAGAACAAATTGCATTTAAAAATTAAACTCAAATTATCTTTTATATTCTTTCAGAAGAGGGAAGCCAGTCAAGAAAAGATTTTAAAAGATCCCAATATCAACTTTAAAGTTGTGCACTGGACTGATTTAATTGATTTGTCAGTAAATGGAGTCTGTGAGCCACCACTCACACTAGACTTTTCTGATGATGAATTACAGAATTCATTGTTAACTTGTGAAAAGATTAACTTGCCAGATTTTCCTTCACATTCCCAAAGTGTGGAACGGGCAGTTAAGTTAGTAACGGAGACTTCTCAATCCGTGTATGGCTTTGAAGCAAGGCACCAGCACATACCTGCAAAAGTTTTGTGCCAACAATTGAGACCAGTGTTTTCATCTAAGGGCTCATATATGGAACTATTTGATTCCATATATTAAAAATTATTAAACAATTATTTGTTTATTTGTTGTATTTCAATTCATATCAGGAAAAAGTTTTTTTTTCAATATATTCGAATATTACTGCTTGAATAGTATCTTAGATTCGACACAGGTAAAGCAGGGTGGGGTAGGGGTTCAATTTTCAATTTGAAGTTTTGTTATAATTTATTTATTATATTTTCATAAAATAAAATAAGATTTCCTAATTTAAATACTGAAATTGTTTGGTTTTTACATCAATATTTAGGCCAAATCTGGCAAAATCGAGGACTTTTCAGTATGTGTTTATTCAAAATCTTTCATGCCAAATTAGCAAAAAACCGTTGAAGATTCAGATCTAATTTTTGGTATGAGTATTTAATAGGTATATACACAACTTTCAGTGCATTATTCTTTTTGATATTTAAAAAAAAGTGAAAAATCAACCTACCCTAATGTTCATATAAAAAAGATAGAGCAGCTTCTTTGGCAATAATAACATTATAATTCTTTGATAAGTATGAAAGTGTAATGCTGTAAACATTAAATGAAGATAGAATAACAGTACATCTATATCTGAGAATTTTGGAGTTGCCTTGTAAAGTATCCACTTATCATTGCTGTTGAAATTTATTTTTGAAATTAAACATTTAAATATGATCCAGAAACAGGAATTTTTGCAAGCTGTAGCTTTGTCAGTTATACAGGTGTTGGAACACTTGGGGTATAAGCTAGATGGAAACTATGCAAGGATAACAAGGATATTGAATGCAGTTTTGCACAAATCCTGAAAGCAGTCCCTTACAGAACAGCAGCTGTATGGCCATTTACCTCCCATCTCACAAACCTTTCAAGAAAAATAAGTAAACATACTGTGCATTGCAGGACAAGGTAAGGATGAACTCATAAGCAGCATTCTCCTGTGGGCACTCGAGTTTTGACTGACCAGCAAAAACTTACATCCATCAACTCTGTGAGGACACAGTGCTGTCTAGATGACTTATCAAGTGCTATGGTCGATAAATACAGATGGCAATAGAGAATCAAATAAATCCACACTGTTGGCACACTTTGATAATAATTTTCTTGTTTTCCCTTATGTACAAGTCACATATCAATGTGATTAGTCTAACAAAACTGGGGCAATTGATTTCCACTATTTTAATTTGGATAGTTTGAGGATATCAGTTTATTGGCTGCATTGTATAGAATCGATTATTCCCAAGCAATATCTTGATTTAATTGCTATCAGTTAGGATGATCATAAAAGAAAAAAAAAACCAACATATCTCCAGCACAAAACTTCCAAAACTATTTTTAACAGGTTTTATCATTATTCACACTAACCTCTCTCATGAATTACACAAATTATTTCTTGTGCTTGAGACACATTTTTACATAAAACACAATGTATTTTCTTCCATCATCAATACTACTTGGGTGAGTTAAAAGTTTTGCAATATTTTGGCAATCTGACTCACAATTCAGTAGCTTCAGATGCCAAGATGATCAAGGTGATGAAACACACTGCACCGTAAAATGCCAAGCTTGCCAGATAGTCTCAGAGTGCTATTAACCAGATCTGCCTCAATGGCTTGGAGCACGGACCTTGGAATCCATGGTTTTAGGTCTACCTGACCTTGCCTTATCATTGAGGTTCTTGAACTATCTGGTTGTTGTACTGTGATCAACTGCACCTTTCACACAATAAATGTTTTTGGATGCTTTCATGATGTCATGGCCCATTCTAACTCATAAAGCATAAGTTCTAGAATTAGATTACATTGTATATTCTTCTGGGTGGCTTTCTGTAGGACTATCTTGTGGGTATAAGCTATACAAAGGATAGACATTTCAATTTATGAAATTTCCTGTCAACACCAGAAATTCCTTCTGGTAAAAATTGGTCAATCAGAGATGAAGACTGAAAGCATTTAAAATCCTTTTCAACTCTCCTTAAATACTCAGATACTAAATTGCTTGTAGAAGTTTCTGCTAAGAAAATGTATCTTTTGGATTACCAACACTGGATTCTGTGAACAAGAGATGAAAATGGTGATAAGGATTCTAATGTACATGGAGTGAAGGAATGCACAATGTGTCAGCACACCAATTACCACTATACTAGCATAGTGGATACTCCCCATAACTTGAACCTCTTCAGTTACACAATATATGTGCCACAAACTAGCATATACCAAAATAATGCAAAACTCTAGGCTCACTCTAGTAGAATCAATAAAAAAAGACATATGCCAACTTAAGAATTTTTTTTTTTAATGCACACTAATATGACAGCTGTCATAATATCATCAAAACATCCTCTTGACTCTCAACATTTGTGCCTATTGGCCATCAGATTTGTTAAGTCCTCAAGATTGCATCCAGTGTCGGGACAGACTACTGCTTTTCATCAATAAGGATGGTGTCTATTGATGAGAAAAATAACCATCAAAAGATTACCATGACTTGAATTCATCAAAACTAAATATTCCTAATATCATTTATAAAAATAATAAAAATACATCTCATCATTATTATTTCACATTGCCAACACGGATCTTCCTGACCCTCTCTCGACACCTGTCTCTATCGTCCATTGCTCCCAGGAACTCTGTGCCAATCTAATTGAAGCATAAACCTGAATTACCAACTTAGTTGGTTTATATGCCAACATAAATAGAAAATGTTCAAGTTATGGGCATACATAGTTGCACTTCAATCATATAATTTCTTAAAAAGTTTGCATCATCAAATTTAATTTCATCATTTAAATTTATCTAATTTTAAAGAATAAAGGTTTTGATTTAGAAATGACCAGTCACATTACCGAAGTAAAATGGAATCGAATCTAAAAAATGATGTATAATGATATTGCCATTTTCGTTCTGTACTAAGTAATCTTAAGTTATGAAAGCAAAAATAATCACAGATATTAACAAACAAGTATATAATGTAAATATTTATTTCTGCACCAGTCACTATGAGGTGTATAAAATTGAGAAAATCAGAACACATAAAAGAAGAAAAAAAGTTATATTTTGTTAGATCTTTTCTCTAATAATATTTAGATTGAAATGAAGAACTATTCTTCCTTTACTTGCACAAGGGTACATGCGTGTGTTTATATATATATATTAGATATAGAGAGAGAGATAGATATACATAGATATATATATATAAAAACACACACACACCACATTAAAAAAAAAAGTAACGGTAATGATTCTCATCATCATCACTCAACAAAATTTCCCACCCACAAAACAGACATTTCATATTCAAATCAAAATAAACCTTTAGCTACCATAAAGTTAGAAAGAAAAAGAAATTCTGATTGCAACAATCCATTTCCTCCTCCTTCACACTCTTCCTTTGTCCACTCCTTCCCACCAAGAGACAGTGGAGATATGCCACAAAACCCAACCAACCAACATATCAACCTTTGTAAGTTATTTAATGCCAAATCTATTTTTATACAAATAATCAGTGCTATTTCAAACAATTCAGTTTAGCATGAGTATACAGTTTAATTGTCAAAAACATTTCTATTTCAAGCTATTCAGTTTAGTCAAACAGTTCTAATTCAACCATTTCAATTTAGCCTAAGTACAGTTTCAATGTCAAAAACAGTTCCATTTCAAACAATTCAGTTTAGCATAAGTATGCAGTTTAGTTCTATTTGACCCACAAAGAGGACCCAATCAGGTTCTACCACTCTGGGCCAGATGGCAATGAAAAGGTACTCTGCATTCCCCAAAGCTCCAGCATTACTGGAACTTCACCATCAGATTGTTTAGGGTTATATTCAGTACACAAATTGATGGAGTCTTACCCTTCAGCAGAGAAGCAGTCAGTGTATTCTCTAGCCCCAGCCAACTAGGCAAGCGAAGATATGTGTAAATATGTATACCAGTACATGCCATACTAACATTCAATGACACACAAACTCGGGCACACACACAATAACCCCCACTTCTCAAATTAAAAATTAACCATATTAATTTTTTTTTTAAAAATAAAGATCTTCACTGCTGATTGCATGAAACCCAGGATCACAGACAGTACCATCTAATATAATATATATAGTATATATTTCTCCATGTAAATGCTCTATCATTGATACTGAGCACGATTTAACAATGCTGCAATACTTGGTCCTCCATTAACTCACCAAGTAAGCTAGTAAGAATCATAAGCCTATATATATGATAGATAAGAGGCACTTATGGTATAATGGTTACCATCCTAAAATTTGGAGTAAAAAAAAAAATTCAACACAAAAATCAATATTCAAATCCTGAATGAAGCTATTTGCATTTTACATAGCACTAATACTCTTGGAAAAGGTATGCATCCAATTGTTCTCCTTCCTGTTATGAGTAAATAGGACAAACTGGGCTTTTTAACCTTGGTATTATAACTAGTCTAGAAGAAGAAAACTTTTAAATTCAAACCTGTTAAATTTCTTAAAAAATTGACCCTAGGTCATATCTTTCTGCTTGTGGTGAAGAGGGTGGGTGAATACATCAGATAATCTCAAAACTATACTTTTTGCAAGAATCAAACTTTTTTAATTTGAAATTATAGTCTCTTCATTAACTGATTTCTTTTTTTTTTAAGGACTAAGAGACGTAAGTAAATAGACATCATCACTTCAATCAAAATTGGCATCTAATTGAGATGTAGTAAGTAAAGTTGGCAACCGTAGTCAAGGGTGACCAGAAGGCTCCCTTTTCAATAGCTACTACACCGAGATGTAGAGGAGAGCACTACTCCTTTCTCTGGATTGTTCCACTTTACCCTTGATATGTACCTTATATTGCTGAGTATTAAGCAACGATGTATCAAGTACCATTTTTAAAGTCTTTGGTATGACACGACCTGGGATTGAACCCCGGTCCCCCGGACCATTGGTGAACACTCTACCCACTACATCAATGAGCTGGTATATGTACTCATTGTTAGTTAACTCAGTTTACTAAAAAATACAAAAAATAATGGTAGCATACTTTTGAAATGAGGTATATATTCCAGGTAAGTGTTAAGAAGGAATGTGCCAATATTTAAGGCACCTACACTGGAAAATGCAGTGTCAGCTATGAACAACGTGACCATACAATTTATAAATAGAAGACAATTACACTTGTTTAATATTTGGATTAACTTAGGCTCTCAAAAAATATTTATATGCTGAAAAGAAAGGGAATTTTTTAATCTGTTATAAAATGGCAGTTTCAAAATCAGTCTGAAAATCAAATAGAATATGAATTATTGCAAGACAGCCAAAAGAAATTCCCTTTTTAAAGTTAATATTCAGTAAGAGAAGTAGCAGACAAATGGATGAACAAATTCTTGAAATTTTGGCATTATGTCATCTCTTCAAATAATCCCTCACCAGATATTTGTAGTTTATACCCATTTATTTATTTAAATATGTTTATTTTTTTTAAATTTAAATGCCGGGCCAAAACAAGATGCATCTTATAAGCCGTTAAATATGGTACTTCATTTCTGAATTGTGAAAGAGATTGAAGAGTCATAATCGTCTAAGTTCAGAAAGGTCATGACAATTTCTCTTCAATGGATCTAGAGAGAATACCTACCCAAGAATTTCCTTTAAATTGTCTATAACCCAATATTAAACAACAGATTTTGGATATAAGTATAGGGAACATTTTAGAGATCATTCAAAGCTTCTATGGGTCTACAGAGAATACCTACCCAAGAATTTCCTTTAAATTGTCTATAGCCCAATATTAAACAACAGATTTTTGGATATAAGTATAGGGAACATTTTAGAGATCATTCAAAGCTTCTATGGGTCTACAGAGAATACCTACCCAAGAATTTCCTTTAAATTGTCTATAGCCCAATATTAAACAACAGATTTTTACTTATTAGTATAGGGAACATTTTAGAGATCATTCAAAGCTTCTATGGGTCTACAGAGAATACCTACCCAAGAATTTCCTTTAAATTGTCTATAGCCCAATATTAAACAACAGATTTTTGGATATAAGTATAGGGAACATTTTGGAGAACATTCAAAGCTTCTATGGGTCTACAGAGAATACCTACCCAAGAATTTCCTTTAAATTGTCTATAACCCAATATTAAACAACAGATTTTGGATATAAGTATAGGGAACATTTTAGAGATCATTCAAAGCTTCTATGGGTCTACAGAGAATACCTACCCAAGAATTTCCTTTAAATTGTCTATAACCCAATATTAAACAACAGATTTTGGATATAAGTATAGGGAACATTTTAGAGATCATTCAAAGCTTCTATGGGTCTACAGAGAATACCTACCCAAGAATTTCCTTTAAATTGTCTATAACCCAATATTAAACAACAGATTTTTACTTATTAGTATAGGGAACATTTTAGAGATCATTCAAAGCTTCTATGGGTCTACAGAGAATACCTACCCAAGAATTTCCTTTAAATTGTCTATAACCCAATATTAAACAACAGATTTTGGATATAAGTATAGGGAACATTTTAGAGATCATTCAAAGCTTCTATGGGTCTACAGAGAATACCTACCCAAGAATTTCCTTTAAATTGTCTATAGCCCAATATTAAACAACAGATTTTTGGATATAAGTATAGGGAACATTTTGGAGAACATTCAAAGCTTCTATGGGTCTACAGAGAATACCTACCCAAGAATTTCCTTTAAATTGTCTATAACCCAATATTAAACAACAGATTTTGGATATAAGTATAGGGAACATTTTAGAGATCATTCAAAGCTTCTATGGGTCTACAGAGAATACCTACCCAAGAATTTCCTTTAAATTGTCTATAACCCAATATTAAACAACAGATTTTGGATATAAGTATAGGGAACATTTTAGAGATCATTCAAAGCTTCTATGGGTCTACAGAGAATACCTACCCAAGAATTTCCTTTAAATTGTCTATAACCCAATATTAAACAACAGATTTTTACTTATTAGTATAGGGAACATTTTAGAGATCATTCAAAGCTTCTATGGGTCTACAGAGAATACCTACCCAAGAATTTCCTTTAAATTGTCTATAACCCAATATTAAACAACAGATTTTGGATATAAGTATAGGGAACATTTTAGAGATCATTCAAAGCTTCTATGGGTCTACAGAGAATACCTACCCAAGAATTTCCTTAGAATTGTCTATAGCCCAATATTAAACAACAGATTTTTGGATATTAGTATAGGGAACATTTTAGAGATCATTCAAAGCTTCTATGGGTCTACAGAGAATACCTACCCAAGAATTTCCTTTAAATTGTCTATAGCCCAATATTAAACAACAGATTTTTGGATATAAGTATAGGGAACATTTTGGAGAACATTCAAAGCTTCTATGGGTCTACAGAGAATACCTACCCAAGAATTTCCTTTAAATTGTCTATAACCCAATATTAAACAACAGATTTTTTGGATATTAGTATAGGGAACATTTTAGAGATTATTTCAAGATTCTAGACTAAATGGCAAATATCTCTTGAGAAAAGTATAAATCTATTTTGTAAAAAGAATTTTGCTAAATGTTCACCCATGATTATTTGGATATAAAAACAGATATCTTTTTATTCAGAATAGTGTTATATTTTGACCCTCGCCCCAGCCCAAAAATGCTATTCCAAGGTGATACACCGGAAGGAAGTGACACATTCCAATGGCCAGTAATCGAAAGAGATCGCGTGGGCGAATTAAGGCTTATGATATGGGACATGGTGAAGGTCCCATTGTGCCACTACAGTGATGCACTGGAAGAGAGTAACCTCTGAACTGCATGACAGTTATTTCCACTTGATGACGATTAAACATTCGATTTCAAAGATCAAGTGGGCGATCGTGTGGGCATTGAATTATTATATAATTGAGTTGAGTTGGGTGCCAAAGCAGTTGCCAGGAGAGTTCCAGACAGTAGAGACCAGATGTGGTAAGGAAGGCCACACCCGACCGAGGGGGCCCTCGGAAAGCCCCGATGGAGTTGACCCCAACATCAGGAGAACAAGAAAGACACAACATGACGGTCATAACAGTGGGGTCAAAATATGAAGTTTATGTTCGGTCTCCAGCACCCTCTCACATGCAAACCTTGAACAACCCTTTCAAACCTTGCAATAAAGTGAGAGGTAAATATATTTGTAAAGAAGTCTTCTTGCGTCGTTTATTACTGCGTCTGTTATCATTGCGTCGGTATGTATCCAGTATATATATGTATGCAACAATAGATCTTTCATGCCATACAGTATTAAAAACTTGAGAATCACTAGCTTTAAAAAGTATCAAGTGACACTCGTGTCCAAGTCAGTCTCTTGATATGAATCTTATTAAATATGCTTTGGTCACTTTGGATTTAAGTAAAAAGTACAATATGTAGCAGAAAGAACTTTGTATTTTTGTTTGGCGCATCAATTAATTTGACCATTAGGGTCGATGCATATTTTCACCCAATGAGAATGACTTATCCTATTCATCCTGGACCATTTTCCGGGCATCACCAAATTGGGGAAAACCCGCCAAACACTCTTCCTCAGAACTTTTTTGAACAGGAGCAGACAGTAAGTACGTCTGTCCTGTTCAAAAAAGTTCTGAGGAAGAGTGTTTGACGTACTTACTGTCTGCTCCCTTCATAGCAGCAGCATCACAACACCATAAGGAAAGCCATCTAATTTATGGACTTCTTGAGTCTATTCTCTTAGACCAAGGATTCCCAGTTTAATATGAATTAGTTGTATTCAATCAGCCACACACAGAAACACCTTCATTTTCGCCTCCAACCTTAGCTATGTCTATGGCCATGCACAATTCCACTCAGACATCCAGCTACTTCATCCCTAGGCAACATTTTCTGGAGACATTCACACTTCTCTCCCACAACAACCAGGACCACACATTCATGGGTGACCACATTCCTGTCCTAAACCAACAAACACAACCTTTACTACACCTATGGCAGCCATATCTCACCCAGACATTCAACAATGCCTTAACCATAACAATGCACATTTCACTCAAGCATTTAGCTGCTAAAATACTTTCACATATCATAAAAACTTTTCTACATCTTGGTTCTTTTCTCCTTTATTTTCCAACAACATTTAGCGAGGAACTACCACTAAAAACATAAACCCTTACTTGCTAAAAATATATATTTTGTAAAAAATTTTCTCCATGTTTTGTTTAAACATCTTTTTTTTAACAAGCCAATCCAATAAATGAAAAATTGAAAGAACAAAACTAATTTTAGTTATAATTTCTATATAAATATATTACTATTATCATCATCAGGAAAAAAACAAACAAACAAAAAAAAACAAACTTTCCTTTGCCCAGTTGGCTGGAGCTGTAGAATACGGCGACTACATCTTTGCAGAGGGATAAGACCCCCCACCACCACCAACGAGTGTTCTGGATATGACACTAAACAATCTGATGGTGAGGTTCCAGTAATGCTGGAACTTTGGGGAATATGGAGTACCCCTTCACTGCCATCACTCCCAGGTCTACTTTGGCCCAGAGTGGTAGCACCTGAAAGGTACCTATCTATGGGTTAAATAGAATTAAACTGTGTACTTATGTTAAACTGAATTGTTTGAAAGGGAACTGTTTTTGACATTAAAACTGTACTTACGCTAATTTGAGTTGTTTAATATGGAACTGTTTTGACACTTAACTGTGTATAAACAAAATCTATACTCATACTAAACTGAATTGGTTGAATTATAACTAAGAGTGTTCGCCAATGGTCTGGGAGAGCTGGGTTCAATCCTAGGTAGCGTCATACCAAAGACTTTAAAAATGGTACGATACCTCCTTACTTAACACTCTGCAATATAAGGTACGTATCAAGGGTAAAGTGGTGCAATCCAGGGAAAGGAGTAGCGCCCTCCGCTACACCTTGGTGTAGTAGCTATTGAAAAGGGAGCCTTCTGGTTGCCCTCGACTATGGTCGCCAACTTTACTTACTTTTACTCATGGTAAACTGAATTGATTTTAAGGACATGTCAACCCATCTAGAGTTATTTTATGTCTGGAGGTTTGGGAAATGCATTCATTGTACATTTGAATTAAGATTCTTTTTTTGTGACAGGACGGTCCTTACTGGATATGAATAATTTTTAAAATATATCTATTTGACCAAAGGATGGGACCCTAACAAGTACTACCACTCCAGTTCAGAGGGTACCTTGAAGTTATAGAAATAAAAAGATTCTCTACACTCGCAAAATTTCCAGTTTAGTCCATGGTAGAGTTTTACCCCTCAGCAAGGGATAAAGTCAGCATATTATAACCCTGCAGACAAGGTATCCAATAAAAACTTAATTTGACTTGATTACTCAGCAAAATCATAAAATACTATGGCTTACTGCTTTAAAATGCAATATTTTTTCATATAAGGTGTCTTTCACTTCAGCTATGAAGTGTATGTAAACTAATTCATACCACATCAAAGTGATGAAAAGTTCTATCACAAATATCAAAGGAAACTACTTTTTTCTAGTGAGATATCTATATATTATATTATATATGATTTTTTTTGTCTGATCATAAAAATCGGCTTTTCAAAAACCTTTTCGGGCTTCCTTAATTACATAAAATGTACATTGTAGAGAGTTTATTCAAAAAGGTGATTACGATATATTTATAGGCACAAAAGGTTCATTAACTTCAACTGATGTTTAGTTGAGACTTATTAGTTTTCTTACATTTTAAATTGATGAACTACTTAATAAAAAAGGTCTATGAAAATTAATCTGGCAAATATCTGGTTCTTCATTTCTAAAATAATATTCCAACATAAAGAATTTAAATTATATTTAAGCTTAAAAGAATATACAATTTGAAATAACTGACAATTATTCAAGGAAATTATCTGAAAATCTCAATATACAAATCTAAAATATAGTTTACTGAAAAAGTGAAAAGAATATTGTATCTTATTTTAGATTTAAATTTCTACCATAAAACAGTATTACAATTTGTCCCATGAAACTTTGTACAGTAAACAAAATTGTAGAATTAGAATTATCTAAAATTTCTTATTCAAGCGTTTTTCCTTAAATTTTATATCCAGATGATCATTTAATAAATTCAATCATCAAATATGCATAAATTATTGAAATCCAATGATTTAGATTACCACAGCTTTCTAAAATGTCTAATCAAATATTGAACATTAAATTTCCATAATTGATTTGTACTAAGACAACTGTAAATATTTTTTTTTGTTTTGTTTGTTTTTAGCATTATTGGAGGTATATGCAAATAATTGCAATAATTTTTCATCATCTGACAATAAAGTCTATGAAAATCCTTTCCTCCCCCAACTTTTTGGTAGTTGTCATTTTTTACCATTTTCTCAGTAAACACACTTGATAGATTTTATAAAATAAAAAGGTAAAAAATTTGGGCATAGTGCAGATTTCACAAAGTTAGACTTAGATTAATCAATCATGATTTATTTTAATGACATGTCAACTCATCTAGTGTCATTTTATGTCTAGAGGTTAGGAAATATTGTTCATTTTACATTTATACTTCTTTTTTTTTTGTAGTTAATTCTTTTTTTTTTTAATTTTCTTTTTTTACAAAGTTTTATCAATTAGGAATGATTTTTAAACATCTATTTGATCTGCAGATAGGACCCTAACAAATACTACCACTCCAGGTCAGAGTGAATCTCAGAGTAATGGAAATGTAGGGGTATTCCACACAACTCAGACATCCCCAACTAGATCCTTACCATCCGAGGCAGTTTAGTGTCATACCCAGAACACCCCTTTTTAAGTGGGAAGGTCTTACTCTTCTGCAGGGGATACAGTCAGCATATTATAAGAGCCACTGACAGGGATATTAGTCAATTACATCTGAACAGAATAAAGATGATTATTATTGTAATAATAACAAAAATACCACCAAGAGTGGATATTTTACAAGTTAAATAATAAAACTTAACAAATACAAAGAAAATATTGTCTCATCCTCGTCACTGGCATAAAAAATGAACAGTTTTATTCAAACTAATACTTCCCATTTTTTTTCTTAAATTTTATTTATATACACAACATTCATGTTCAATTCCCAAGCAACTTTCTTAAAATGTATAATGAATTATGAAAGTCTCATTTTGTAAAAGGAAAGGGAGGATTATGTAGACACATGCAACAGAGACATTGTAAGCAATTAGGGTATTTTTGTTGACACTAATCATATTGGCCAAGCCTCACACAACACAACCCCCAATCAACCCCATTCTTTTGAATACCAGTTGTGTCAAGTGACTAAGAATTTAAGGAAAATCACATATCCTGATTTTCAAGTTATTTTGTCGCTGTTTTTTTCCTGATTATACATTAGAAAATATTTCCCAGCATGGAATCAAGAACTTTTACTTGATACTTAGAATATTAAGCAATAAAGAAAACTTTTTTCTTTTTTTTAATCTCCTGATTTCACCTGAATAGAAAAAAAAACAACTATATATTTACTTGATATTACGAAAGAGAAATGCTTCTTTACAGGTCCCTACTAAATTAAACTTGAGTACATTAATCCATTTTCTTCAAGTGACCTATGTGTCCACATTACTCTTAGGAATAAACAATACTAATACAATGACATATCATTCAGTGTGGATTTACATATGGGCTAGTATGGGCTACAATTCAGGGGCTTCCAAAAGTAGATGGAGCCCTGATTAAAACAAAAAGAAAAAGATAAAGAGAAGATTTGCTAATTTTTAGATTTAATTAGTCTCTTATAAACTAATTTGAAACAATTTAGAGTAATTGGGCCTCTCTAGTTGGGGTGGGCATTTTAAAATTCAATGGGGTCTTTCTTTTTTATAGATGAGGAGAGAGACAAACATATATAATCAAGAGGGCCCCGAATTCTACAATCCAGAGGCTTTTTAAAGCCTAAATCCAGCCATGGACACATTACTAAAATATTTCATCGAGATTAAATGCTATGTGTTTTGTAACAAAACAAAAATGTGCTTAACTTAAAAGGTTGTAAATACATTCATTTTAGTCATCAAAGGAAGGGAGAAAACTAAACATATGATTTCATATACACAACTTATGATAGCAGTTTCTCCAGCAATTTTGATTTCAAAATTGAAAAGGTTTATTTCAATAAGACATGACTTTCAAATTTTAACATCCCAAATTCACAACTAAAATTCTGATAAAACATTTCAGCAACAAATATTGTACCATTGTGGTGCCAAAGACAATTTAGATTCAGATGTGGTAAAGGAAACATGCAAGAAACTGTTTAATTACCAATAGGGTTTATTTACTACTACAATTTGTAGGTAGCTACCAGGAGAAAGAAAGAGAGCATGGAAACTGAAAAGAAGCAACATATCCTGGTGAGAAAAAAAAAAGAGAACTGACACACAACTTGAAATTTTTTCCTGGTTTTCTATTGTATTTCTAACATGCTTGTTCGTGTGGTCCTGTCTAGTCTAAGATCCCCTTTGGAGTGCACCCCCAAAATTGGGGCTCATAAACTTTTGTCTCCATACAATTGAACACCATCCACGAAGAGGGGGTGTCCTCGTGGTGTAATGGTTAAAGCGATGAACTGCGGAATCGTAGTACGCGAGTTCGTACTCCAATCGCGCTATTACGTTCACTTTCGGGCAAATACCCTTGGGAAAGGTATGAACCCCCTTATTCTCCCTCCAGCTATGGATAAATAGTAGGACGGACTAGGTTCTTCAGCCTTGGTGAGGCAACTAGTCTAGGAGAAGGAAAACTCTGAATTCAAACCTGTTAAACTCCGCTTAAAAATTGACCTTGTGTCATATCCTGCCCGAGCGGAGGGGTTGGTAAATAGTACCATCCACGAAGAGGTACGTCTTTACCTCATCATGTCTCGATAACTACCCCCCCACCAAAAAAAACATGAGTTGTCTCCTCTCTTCAGGCCTCTTATTGGAGGGAGGGACACCTGATTTCACACATGCATACTAGAATTTTTAGGACCTCCAGTTTTCCCTAGTCATTCTTAACTACAAGAGCCTTAGCCTGGCCATTTGGAGACTGTCTGCTTTTTTATTCATTTATTTTATCAATTTCAATTTTCTATGAGCCATTCAATTATGTCACAATATATCTAATCAATTTTGTACTGTGATATCTTAAAATTCCTGACAAGCAAAAGATTCCTGATAACTTATTCTAAACTTTCTATAAAAAAAATTCAAAAAGAAAAACTCTTCACAGACACCTGAAAAGTATACCTGTCTCTTCCACATTTAAGACGCATTTTGTAAAAGACTAATCCAATAACCTGGTTTAGTCATGGGGACACTACTGATGTGGCATATCTTGAGCAGGAATAGCCGAGGGGAACCCATCCCTCTCCAGGTCTACAACTAGTTTCAATTTAATTTTCCTTCTTATAAACCAGTTGCCATACCAAGGTTAAAGAGCCCTGTCTGTCCTGTTTACCCATAGATGGAGGGAGAAGAGTTTGATTCATATCTTTCTCAAAAAGGCATTTGCCCTATGTGAAATGCAAACAGCCTCATTCAGGAAATGAATTCAGGTAGCCGAGTCCATTCCTACAAGGGGAATAATAATAACAACACAAGTGACTCCCAATTATACATTTAGAAGAGAAAAAAAAAATTTGCAAAATGGAGACTGAAAATCTATTTATCAAAAGTAGAATTTTTCCACAAGCAGGATATAACACAAGGTCAATTTTTAAAGCAGAGTAAAGCTGGTTTAAACTCAAAATTTTCCTTCTCCTAGACTGGTTGGCTAACCAACACAAAAGAACCCAGTTTGCTTAACTATTTTGTTCATAGTTTAGGAAAGGATAGAAAACTTCATACATAACCTAAGGGCATTAATGCAAAATGAAAGGAAAACAATCTCATACACAATTTGAATTTGAGATGCTGATTTTATTTCTTAGGATGATAGCTGTTATATTAAGTGCTTCCATCATTTCATTATTATTACCCATTTTATTAAAACCCTTTTAAGTATATTTTTATATCATGCAATATGTATAAACTGAAAAATAAAGAAAAGCAAGTGTTATATCTCTTAGGAGAATGATTCTATTATAAAATAAGTACCTCCAAGTATTGACAAGAAGAATTGTCAAGATGCTTAACACTCCATCTATTTGACACCA
The DNA here is from genome assembly GCA_963585895.1 of Sepioteuthis lessoniana. Lineage (NCBI taxonomy): Eukaryota > Metazoa > Mollusca > Cephalopoda > Myopsida > Loliginidae > Sepioteuthis > Sepioteuthis lessoniana. The sequence goes on along the minus strand of OY757921.1, from coordinate 13,802,648 downwards.
GTTCTATCTCAACGCCTTCAAATACATTCATGCCCCTTCTACAAATAGCAGAAAATTCTAACTGGAAACACCTCCAAATTATCCAAAGAAAAACAAAACATCCAATTTCTAGAGATTGGAGATTATACATTTTGCTATATTAATAAAAAGTGCTTAATATCAATGATTGCGCATATATATCTAAAGAGTGTGTGTGGGGGGGGGGATTGGTTGGTTGGTTGTTTGGGTTTTATGACATATCAACCTTTGTTATTTAATGCCAAATCCATTTTTATACAAATAATCAGTTCTATTTTAAACAATTCAGTTTAGCATGAATACACAGTTTAATTGTCAAAAATATTTCTATTTCAAGCTATTTAGTTTAGTTAAACAGTTCTAATTCAGCCAATTCAGTTTAGTATAAGATAGATTTTGTTTATATTCAGTTAAATGTCAAAAACAGTTCCATTTCAAACAATTCAGTTTAGCGTAAGTACACAGTTTAATTGTCAGAGACATTTCTATTTCAAGTTATTCAGTTTAGTCAAACAGTTCTAATTCAAACAATTCAGTTTAGCATAAGTATGCAGTTAGTTCTATCTAACCTATAGATAGGGCCCTATCAGGTGCTACCCTTCCGGGCCAGATTGGTCCTGGGAGCAATGGCAATGAAGGGGTGCTCCGCATTCCCCAAAGCCTTAGCATCACTGGAACCTCACTATCAGATTGTTTAGTGTCATATCCAGGACACTCGTTGGGGAGAGGGAGTCTTACCTCTCTACAGAGGTGCAGTCGGTGTATTCTACAGCCCCAGTCGACTGGGCAAATATATATTGGAGGTGCTCATGATGTAATGGTTACTGTCATACAAAATCGATATGGTAACCTTCAACCTTGGTAAGGCAACCAGTGTAGGAGAAGGAAAACTTGGAATTCAAACCTGTTAAACTTTTCTTTTTAAAATTGACCTAGTGTCACATTGTGCTTGTGCAAAGGGGTTTGGTAAATATATAAATGTGATTTGGAATCATAAATAAAGAATGTTTAATACTATCGACAGAGTGTATGTAGATCTAAGTTAGGATAGTTTAGACAAATTAATGGTGTCTGGTGACTGTCAGTTTCTTACCTTTCTAATCATCAGACAATATATGTATAATTATAAGCAGACATTTTTATTCTTCCATTTAAATATAAATCACTTGATTCCTTTTACCATTCATGAGTAATATGTTAATTCCTATTATCAGCAAACATTTTATAAATGTAACCAATGACAGGAGGAATTAACTGACACTTCTTTTCTTGAAGGTGGCGGAGGTGGTTCCACAACCTGATAAATGGATAAAACTATTCACAAAATACAATTGCTTTGATTTATATCATGTGCTAAAATAAACAAATAAATACTATACCATATGATGAATTTTAATTTTGATATATTTATTCATAACTTTTTCTTTTTTATGAAAGTGGCTACAATTACACAATAAATTACAATTTTGCAAATAAATAACTTAAAACAAGAGGTTTTGCAAATATTTCTAGTCTATTTAAATTAATCAAATTACATTAATGAAGATATGTTGATATTTCCCATGGTTATTTCTCTCCTCACTCCGAATGTTTCAATGGAGTCTGGAGTCCATCTTAAGCTCTAAGATTTCCTACCGATATTTGAGTCAACCTTTTTTATATTTATTGGTTTAAAGGAATATTGGCAGTTTCTGGCTGGTTTTAAAATCTGTCCCATATAACAAAACTGCTTGTTGGAAAAGCTTACTTTTAAGTTAATAAATGTTAATAGAGACAGTAATTTCCCAAATTACTAACTGCTTACATTGTTTATGTTTTATTTATAGAAAAAAATCACAGTTACAAGTCACATTTAAAATGCTTTTCTAAAGAGTTCATACAAGTCCTATATTTTATTTGTAAAATAGTTTGATTTTCTTTTAACTTGAGCACATCAATTTTAACATGTAAAGAAATGTAACTATGATTCCAAGTACAAGTAACAGTTTATTTCAAGCTGAGGTCAGTATGTATTTACTCGAACCCCCCACCCCAAGCAGGATGTAACACAAAATCAATTTTTAAGCAGAGTAAAGCTGGTTTGAATTCAGAGTTTTCCTTCTCCTAGATTGGTTACCTTACCCAGTATTCCCAACTATTTATCCATAGCTGAAGGAAGAAAAGATGGATCCATGTCTTTCCCAAGTGCATTAGTGACAATACAAACAGACTCATCCAGGATTTCAACTTGAGTGAACAATTGTTTTCTAACTGCAATTAATATATTAAATGATAAGCAGGGCCATTTTTAAGCAGATTGTTACAACCATTAATTTTAATTGTGCATAGTTTTTTGATAATTTTTCAATTTCTCTTTAAGAGAAAATATCTACTGAGATTACTATATTTGTTTTAGTTTCATTTGACCCATGTTCATTTTTTACCCATTTTTATATCAATAACCAAAGAAAAAAAGGTACTAAACTTAGAATCATGTTTTTGTACTTTATATTTGCCATAAGGTAAGCTACTTGCCAGATTTGCTAGAGTTGACATTTATTCTTCTTTACTCCCTCATTATCAATAAATAAAACCAAAAATATATACAATCTCTCAACTGAAAATAATAGACTTTGATATTTGCCAGAGAAAGAAAAACAAAAAAATATCAAGATGATTTATAAGAAAGAACAAAATTATCATAAATACTGATAAAGGGGTTGGAATAATGAGTAAAAAAGTAACAGGGAAAAAGAAAAGAAAAATCAAGATGACTGAACTAACATATTTAGAGTAAAGGATATATGCTCATGTAAATCCCTACAGGTAAACCTTGCCTATATCTTGCTCTAAACAGGCAATGTAAGAGGATATTTGTCACTTCACAAAGGCAAAAAACAACACATGGAATAAGGCTGTATACCAACCCCTATTGAAGGCTGCATGGTAGGTTATTTAGAAATGTCCATGTTCCCAAAAACTAATGTTACAGGCTTGATGTGTACTGCTATTCCTATTAATACAATAGAGAGTGCAATCTGAGAGATGGATCTCTAGCCATCAAACTTGAATTCATTTTGGTTTCTGTTCACAAATGACCAGAAAGTCACTCTTAAAGAAATCAAAAATATCCAAAAGTTTGTCTTCTGTTAGGCATGCTGACAGCATAGATTTCTTTGACACTCAGCCATCATTCTTAGTAGGTCCTCCAGACGGTATCGAGTGTCCACGCATAACTGATCACTGTAAGTTTTCACTGGTTCAATAACACTGGTATGTCCATGTGTAGGAATTTATAGGAGAAATCCTCTAATAAGTGCCTAGCATGTTTTGCTCATCTTAATAGGATGGTTTGTGAGATAGGAGGTAAGTGCTCATACAGCGACTGTTTGGCATGGTGCTTCTTACAGGATTTGTTTATAACAGAATGCAGGATCCTTGTGTAGTTCTCAGCTAGCTTTTTCTCCAAGCATTTCATAAGAATCCAAGTGGTGCAACCATAAAATAGTACTGACACAACTACAGCTTGGAATAATTCCTATTCGATTTTATCAGAGAAATCAGATTTTTATATGGTTGATAACCTGTCAACAACAGTCCATGCTTTACCTATGCATATGTTGACATTGCTTTCAGTAGATGAGATATTGCTACCAAGGTATACAAATTAGTCTACTAACTTCAAAGGTTTGCCAATTAAAAAAAAAGAGATGGTGCCATCTTGAACTTCTCATTAAGCATTTGTTTTTAGCTAGATTATTTCAAGCATCATAAATTAAATTATGAAACTTTACAAATGTATTTGCAGGGGCTGCTAATGTTAAATCTGTTCCAGTTCAATATTGATCAATAATCAAGTTTAAAAACATGTTGCTAAGACAGATGATAAAGAATTAAAAAATGGAGAAGGTAAATAAAGAATAAACACAATATAATGATTGTAAGTGGAGTACCTAACCTAGTTTATATTTGATAAATTCTGGAGTAACCAAGAACAATCTCACCCAGTTTAATATTAGATAAATGATTTTTCACTACATGATAAACATTCTAAGAAAGCCCTTAAATAGAAAATGATTGCTTGTGGCATAATGGTTAACATAGCAAATAGACATGGTGTGAACAAAGTTCAAATACCAGATGGGGCTATTTAAGTTTAACATAGCACTCATACCATGTGGAAAAGTATGAATCCAACTATTCTCTCCCTAACTATGGGTAAATAGTAGGGCAGACTGTACTCTTGTTATAACAACTGGTTTAAGATAAGGAAAACTAGTGGTACTCTTAAAAATTGACCTTGTGTCACATCCTGCTCATGCCGGTAGGGTTGGATAAATACATACAGGTAGGCAAACTTTTTGTATACAACACATACTATTTACAAATGCCTTGCTTGTACAACTTGAAGCTAAACAAAAAATAAATGAAACAGCAAAACCTGATAAACTAAATGAAAGGTTAAAATTTGAAAGAAATCTAAACTTATTTTTCAGTGTAATTCAGAAATTATAGCCAATCTCTCAGCCACAAGTGATTCATGAAAGCATATTGAGAGAAATTTGTGAGAAAGTACGGTTGCAACTTTGTTCATTTAAAAATACCATGGAATTCCATTGGGAACTATTATTGTTTTAAATGAAATTTTATTCTTTTATTTTTCCTTTTTTGTGTGAGTTAATAAGATGGAGTGGGTTAGGGTTATATTTGAGAAATGTAGAGAGTGCATTTCTTTTTATTTTATTTTTGTTAATATGCTCTTTGCACAAAGGAGTTTATCTGATTAATTGAATGTTTGTTATTCCTTAATATGAATGTGAAAGTGAAGGATGGCTATAAAGGTATACACGGAGATAGTATATAGGTTTGAAAATAACAATTTTCAAATTCTCCCCCTCCTCCAAATCATTTTCTGATAAAGGACTTTGAAGTGTTTCATACTTGGACTGCTTAACTCTAAAATCTCCATGCTTTTTAAGAACAAATTTTCTCAAATGATAATGACAGAATAGCCAAGTGGGTAGAGTGTTTGCCAATGGACCAGGAGACCTGAGTTCTATCTCAGGTCGTGTCATACCAAAGACTTTAAAAATGGCACTTGATACATCCTTGCTTAACACTCAGCAATATAAATTACGTATCAAGGGTAAAGTGTAGCAATCCTTGGAAAGGAGTAGTGCCCTCCCCTACAACTCGGTGTAGTAGCTATTGAAAAGGGAGCCTTCTAGTTGTCCTCAACTACAGTCGCCAACTTTATATATATATATATATATATATATATATATATATATATATACCAACCCCTCCGCACGGACAGGATATGACACAAGGTCAATTTTTAAGCAGAGTTTAACAGGTTTGAATTCAGAGTTTTCCTTCTCCTAGACTAGTTGCCTCACCAAGGCTGAAGAACCTAGTCTGTCCTACTATTTACCCATAGCTGGAGGGAGAATAATTGGATTCATACCTTTCCCAAGGGTATTAGTGCTATGTGAAATGCAGTAAGTCTCGTCCAGAATTTGAATTCGTGTTGCTATGTTCATTTCCTACGACGATAACCATTACACCACGGGCACCTCCAAATACACACACACACACACACACACACACACACACACACACACACACACACACACTATTGCCTTCAATAAGTTTCCAGACTTTTTTTGTTCAGGCATTTAAAATTGTTGTAGACTCTTGAAAATTCAGTATGCTATTGCTATACATCTTATGAGAAGACTGACCAATTTTTATGATTTCAGCTTCAAATGAACAGCTACACCAGTAATTGGAATACACCCTACTAAAGCCAGATTGTCACAGCTGGTGAATTTCAAAAATGCAATCTGGATGTGAGGACACTTTAGAAGAACGATATGCAATAAAATTCTGTTTTAAACTTGGAAAAAATCCCACAGAAATGTATGGAATGCTTCAGACAGCTTTTTGACCATCTTGAATGAATTAAGCATCAGTTTTTGAGTGGCATAAGAGATACAAGGAAGGCAGGGAGTCTGTGAGGGATGATGAAAGGTGTGGGAGGAGTAAGGAAGTCAAAACACCACAGTTGATTGGCCAAATAAAGAATTTCATGGATAAGGACCGTCGTGTGTCTATAGAGACAATAAGTGCACAGTTTGATGTCAGTGTGGGAACTGTACACACAATTATTCATGAGGAACTGAAGATGTGGAAGATTTGTGCAAAGTTTGTCCTAAGGGTGCTCAGAGAAGATCAGAAAGAAAGACGTTGTCATGACAGCAGGGAGATGGTCGAGCTGATCAATTCAGATCCTGCAGTTCTTGATGATCTGGTGACCTGCAATGAAAGCTGGATCTACTGCTATGACCCAGAGACCAAGAGACACAGTTCCCAGTGGAAGCATGCTGGCTCTCTCAGACCCAAGAAGGCCAGACAGAGCAAATCCACCCACAAACTTTTGATGATTCCTTTTTTTGACAGCACTGGCATGATCTACATGCACTGGGTTCCCACTGGACAGACAGTCAACAAGGAATACTATGTTGAGGTTTTAAGGGAGTTCAGGAAGAGATTCCACATAGAAGAGGCCAGCACTCTTCAAATCGGGTCAGTGGCATTTCCACTAGGACAATGCACCAGTCCACAACTCCATCCTTGTCACAGACTATTTGACCAAGATGGGCATCAAGACAGTTCCTTACCCTCCCTATAGTCCAGACCTTGCTCCCTGTGACTTTTGGTTATTCCCTTAGCTCAAGGAAAAACTTAGAGGCTGTCGTTATGAGACAATTGAGGAGATGAAAGAGGCTGTTACAAAGGTCATTGACATGCTCACACAAGAGGACTTCTATGGGGGGTTAGAACGGTACAAGTGCATTGCAGCCGGGGGAGATTACCTTGAAGGGGACTAGAGTTTTATGTGTGTACTATCAATAAAAGTGCCCATACGAAAAAAGTCGGGAAACTTATTCTGTGCTCCTTGTGTATATATATATATATATACACACAATTCAACACCACAACCGCTTCTAAACAGAAAAAATAAGTGATCAATACAACAACAACAAAAAAAAAGAGCAAAGCAGTATTACAATATTTTAAGAATTATAAAATTAAGACAAAGTAATAACTCACAACTCAAAGTTTCACATCAGCAATTGTCAGATAAGTTGGTGTGGATTATCAGCTCACTTGACAAAGATGTGTACACATACACAAATATAAATGATGCTTTTATTTTTATGCAGATTAACATTTAGCTATGTCTATTATTAATACAATCTGAACAACAATTAACAATAATTTATTCTATAATTTAATAAATTTACATTTTTTTTTTTAAATATGTTTCATAGAAAAAAATTATCATTAACAGTTCATTTTTAATTGAAAACCATTTATCATTACATCAAGTTAGAAATCCATTAAATCTTACATTATATACAGAACGTTTGAGTGTTAATTTGAGAAATAAAAAGCAATATAGAAAGTATATTATTCACCATCAGTTTTATTGAAACAATCAAAATATATGGACATGAATAGTAAGGAAAATTATAATCCCAATAAAGTATATCCTTTCAGGATCTCTTCATTCACTCATCATGTGCTTTCAACTTTCATCAAAACACTTCTATCTATTAACAATGGCTGTATCTTCAGAGATAATCTGCAGAAAGAAATGCATTTGTTTAAGGTAATCAGTAGGGAAAAAAATGAAAGATTTGTCCATTACTTGTGCTAATGTTATATGGACAACACTAGGTTTTCTCACTAGTATATTATAATGTATAATATAGGTTTGTATTTAAAAGCAAATGTTCTTTCAGCAAATCCAATGTTCTCCTCCACCCCACCTCTTTCTGCTCATTTTATCAAATTGAATTCTTCACTTTCTTATAAGCACTGAAGTCATTCCAACATTTAGCAACTTTAAAATTTCCATCTCTTAAGGCTGCAAAATTAGATTTGGCTATGTTCCAGTCAATATACTTTCACTCTATATAAAAACCATTACTCAAAAGAAATAAAATATATTTGTAGTATTGAGTTTATACAACTATTTTCTAAATCCATATTTACCATTTTATTGACACAGATTGTAATTCTTCTATTCAGTAGACATGCTGTGGTTTGCTTCTTTTTTTTTTTTTTTTGACCTAGAAAATTATATATTAGACCAATTCCTCTTTTAAAGATATATTTAAAAAATACATTTTTTTTTCAACCGTTTGGTGTAGAGAGTAATTCAAGTTGTCCTAATATACTTAAGTTGCATCTCAACCTTAATCATTAAGTGTACTTTATTTAAAAATTTTTAATTTTGCACAACATACCCTCTAGTTTGATATCCCTCAGACCTAAAATTAAAGAAATAAATACTTTTACTTCTGAAATTTTAATAAAACATTCATTTTTAGAAGTATCAGAGAATAAAACATTCTCTAACAAACACAGTTGTGCAATATATTTTTTCTCTTTAAAAGCAGCATAGTTTGATAGTCACTTCCCTCAAATTGAATCACTTCTGTATTATATGTTAGCAATCACAAAATTTGAAGCAAGCCTTTTTATTTTATGGTTAAAAGTGCATTCTAGTCATGGAATTTGTTGCCAAATACACTGCATCAAAATAATTAAACTTAGAACAATTAAGAATAAAAACCACTAAAGAGATTTTTTTACTATCTTCAACTAGCAATTTCAACAAAAATCTATACTGAAAATACTTCAGGAATACATAAAAATTTACAGTTAGATGTTTCTGTCAGTTTCATTGAAAAGTTACAAGAGTAAGTTAAGTTTTGTAATATCTTTTTTGGTAGTTGATCACAATATAGTAACCAGATGGTTCAAGAAACTTAGCTTGGGTCGCAAGAACCTCTATGATCAGGCAAGGTCAAATAGGCCTAAAATTGTGGTCTGCAAGGCTGTGCTCCAAGCCATAGAAGCAAACTCAAAGGGTATGAAGTAAGCTTGGCATCTCATATTCAAGAGCTGTCACCTTTACAAATTCAGCAAAAACATTTAGAGTTTTTGAATTGTGTCTCACATGACCAAAATATTGCAAAACTTTTGACTCTAGAATTGATTGTTTCTAAAATATACTTCAAAAATAAAAAGGTAAAGAAAACAAATAAGTTAACATAATTGGTAATTTTATGAGGATCATCCTGACAATCTAAAATGTTGCCTTGATAATTTCAACAGAAAAATAATATGAAGGAATGTTTCCAAGTTCCATTATTTACTAAATAAAATTTGGTAGTAGTAGAATTTTAGTCAGAAAGAAATTACCATTTTTGTTAAATACTTCAATATTTCTAGGGGTATTGAAGTATAATCACTATTTATATCCGCATCTTAGAGATTATGTAAAGCTATGGTTACCATACTTGGAAAGAGTTAAAAATCTTCTAGAAAAAGTTTGGAGACTTGTTAGTAATTACCTGATTAATAGAATATGAATAATGAGAATAGGTTGAAAGAATTAGGTTTTATAAGATTAGAAAGTTGGCTGAGTGACTGAATAGTTTAGAATCAGTTTTTCTTAAAGTGTTCTTTATCAGAACAGGTCATGAACATTATATTGAAGTAAACAAATGTAGATTAGATATTAGGAAAAATGTTTCTGTAATAAAATTGTAGGTCTATGGAATTGTTTGCCAGAGGATATTGGCTCAACTAATGTGGATACTTTTAAAAATTATGATAGTTATTAAAACACAAACATTATAAGTGATCAATGGTTTAAAAATTGACAAAGTATTCGTATTTGATGTGTGCTATATATATATATATATATATATATATGCACACGCGTACACATACACACACAGGGGTGGGCTGAAAAGTTCATATGATATTCATGACTTGACCAATATGATCCAAGCACATTAACACCGATAGAGAAATGTGCATTGCAAAAGAGACTATATTGAAAAATAAACCTCATTTATTTGGTTGGTTGGTAACTCACTCACTATTTGTTTTTAGAACAATTAGAAGATCCAAGTTCAAACAGTAAAATCAATATCAACAATTACCCATTTAAGCATTAAAATTATTTAGAAATATATAAATTGAATCTATATTACAGAAAACCCCTAATGTATGATAATATTAGTAACTACATTCTTAGATAGGTATGTTTGTCTCTTGGATATATCACAGTAGCATTTTGGTTTGAACCTGAACAAAATGAACAAGTTGTAAGTATTTTTTGTTTTACTTTACACAAGGAATTTTAAAATTTTGAAAACCAATGATTTAACCATTTATAAAACTGAAAATGTATAACAAAATATCCTCTATATAACTGCTAATCCAGATTAAATTTGGGTTTTGACTGTAGAGCTCAGCAGTAGAGCAACGTGATTCTTAGTAACTGCTTTCTCTATCAAGATATTTCTGAATTTTTCTCCAAGTTTATTGCTCATGACACTTCTACCTCGGACAACATGCTGAAGAAATTTTTTTAGGGCTTCTTTCTATTGTAGGAATTCAAAGTATTATCTTGAGCACAAAAATTTAAATTCAGAAAGCTAGTTAAAGAATTAGCATTCTTGAATTCTCTCATAGCTTTTTTTTTTTTTTTCTTGGTCTCCCTAACAGATTACATAGTTATCCCCGATTTTAATCAGATGAACTCATTCTATGAATTCATAGAAAAGAAGGAAAAAATTCCAAATTTCTCATACTTTACAGGATTTTTTTTTTTTTTTTTTTTTTTTTAAGAAAGACCTTGCAAAAATTGAAAATATTCAAGATTCTTTTTTAACACCAATATTTATTTTATTGGACAGTATGTTTTATCCAACACTACGATTGAATATATACTATAATTGAGATTATGTCGGTGTGTTTATAACTACATCACAAATGTCAATTCTTTTAGTTATTTCATCATCATCATGTCGTGCCGCCAGCACGGATATCCCTGACCCTCTCTCGCCACTTCTCCCTATCATTCATCGCTTTTGGCAGGTCTTCAGGGTTACATCCCATATCCTCACATAGCTGCTGTATGTATGTTCGAGCTGGTCGTCCTGCTTTTGCTTGACCATATGCGGGGGTCCATAGGAGTACATCACTGATGAGTTCATCCTTGCTTCTCCTGCGTGTCTGGTTTGTCTAACTTGTATAGTTTTCATGATGGGAGGCAAGTGGCCGTATAGTTGGTGTCTTGTGGGGTGTTGTCGCCAGGACTTGTTCAATATTGCTCTCAACATTCTTGTGTAATTGCCGTCTAGTTTCTTCTTCAGCCATTTAGTTAGCGTCCAAGTAGTGCATCCATATAGCAGTATCGATATGATCGCTGCCTGGAAGAAACTGCGTTTCATTTTATCGGTCAGGTCTGATTTCCATATGATCGAGAGCCTATCGATAGCTGTCCATGCTTTAGTTAGTCATGTGTCGATGTCTTTTTCGGTTGATGAGACGCTACTTCCTAGGTAGGTGAATTTGTCTAAATAATCATTATTCAATCTTAATAAGCATTTTTTTTTTAAACAATGTTAAAATTTGTCCATCAAAGGTTAATATACCATTAAACCAAATAACCTAACTTAATTGCATTGTTTGAAACTTTATTAAAGAACTTATGAGATGAGCCTTTTGTGACCAAAGTTTTTGAGGGTAATGGGATAATATATTAAAGTAACAAAGTGCTTTATGCCATAAAATATTTCAAGAAATTATCACTAAAAAAATTATTACATCTCATAAACTAGGGCAGAAGGTAGGGAGTCTCCAGTGCCAAATTCAAAATATCTACATTTTATTATCATAGCACTTTACTGAAATGAGTTTTAGCAAAAAAGTTTTCCATTTAAGAATTCATTTAAGTCAATTGAAATAGAACATTATATGATATGATAACATGTTTTTTTAAACTGGAGAAAATTTTTCATTACTAATAATTTTTCTTGAAAGGTTATATTCATAATAGATTTTGTTTCATTGCGCGTGCGTGTGTATATATATAGATAACATACACACATGATGAACTGGATATTAAATCTAAGCATCCTTATTTTTAAAACTTGGCAATTTTATTCTAAAACATTTTCTAGAAAAATTACATTTTTAGGACAAAAACCATTAATTTACTTCAATATTTTAGAAGAGAAAATACAATTCAGAAGATGATAATTATTTTTCATTGTTACATGAAATATAAAAGGTTTTTTATAAAACTATGTAAATTTACATATCTAGAAATAATAAACTTCAGGGGGAAAAAAATGGGGAGGGGAATATTCATTTTCACTATGATCAATTTAAAAAAAAAAATAAAATAAAATCTCAGTTCTATTTTATTTTTTGAAGATTTAAAATATTGCACAACTGTGAAGGTAAAAGTTAGAGGCTTTCCACTAACTTCTATTTTATGTATTTGTGAATGCAAAATATGTGAATATGCAGTTGTAATTGTGAAGAAAGAAGAAAAAACAGAAACATTATAAAATGAAAATCAATGCAATGCATGACAGAGGTCAGAATTATCAGAGTATGTATAACAGAAAGAGAAGGAAAGATAGTTGCAAAACATAGATTCTAACAAGAGATCTTCCAACAACATGCTTTGCTTGTATCATTATCAGTGCAGCTCTTGAGACTGCCGCCATCACCACCATACACAACAGCAGCAGCAGCAGCAGCAGGCTACTTCAATGCTATCAAAAGCAACTTGCATGGATGACTCAGTCACAGTGGAAGATCCTAGTTTGTTTTTTTTGTTTTGTTTTGAGAGGGGGAAGGGAAGTGTCTTTTGTTTTTCCTATTTTCTTTTGTTCATTCAAACTAGAAAATAAGATAAGCAAAAAAATTAATAAATGAAAATACATTTAGAAAACAAAAGTTACAATCATATTGTTATTTAAAAAAAAAAAAAAATCCCCCCTCCAAAAAAAAAAAACAAAAAAACCACCTAGCATAAGAATTTCATGTTCAATTAAATTATCAAATTTATTTTCCATTTTAACTACCATTCATTAAAAATAATTGAAATGTGATATGCATTACAATCTTTGGAAAAGGCCTAATAGTATAACTTTTTTTTTTTTTAATCTGATGCATATCAATTTTCACACACACACACACACACACACACAAAAGGCATTGTTAATATTTTTCAGAAATCTTCATATGAAAATTTCTACAGCCAGAAGTAATAATGTAACATTACTTCGTTTTATTAAAAATACAAATTTGTAATAAATATTTTTTAGATTTTCTTTTTAGTTTTGCCAAGCCATTTGCAGTTTCTTTATGAAAAAACACTGATCCAAAATGACAATATCACTGGTGATCAGCAAGAATAAATTTGGTACAATGCCTTTTAACTGTAAGTAAAAAAATCAATTTGCTTTAATAGAATCTTAAAGTTAGGTAAATATAAGCAATAGCACTTATTAAAATATTTGAGATATAACAATAACATTGGAATATAAAGAGTCAGTTATGTTTAAACAGGATTAAAGTGTTTAAATATATAATTGTTAGACTAAATCAACTTAGTTAAAAGACTTAATTCAGAATGAAGGTATCCAATAACATTATACAAAAGTATATCTGCCACTTTGTTTTTTGTTCATTCCAAATTTTTAAAACTAGTTACAAACTTTTTTTTTTTTCTTTTAAATATAAAATGTTCTGCAATTGTCTATTTACTTTTTATAAACATTTGGAATATTTTGCATCTAATATATACTTTTAATATTATAAAGTTAATTAAATTTGTAAATCATTTTTATAAATTTTCTTTAAGAAAATATTTATTATTAGCATCTTTTGTCACTCTTAAGAATTTTAAGAGAATGTGTTAAATTGTATGTTTTTCATATATTCTATCACTGGGGACTTTATAAAAACAAATAATGCAATTAGACCAACTTTGTTACAGATAATATAAGACTGATGAAAATAAGATGTACATTCACACAACACTTAAGTATACCAGATAAAATAATATTTAATGCATAGATTTAGTAATGAAAGATTCTTAAAAAAAAAAAAAATAAAAAGGTTAGTACCTCGACAATGTGAACTGATATTTTTATAATTATGAAGTGTTTTTATCATTAAGTCATTACTTATTTAGAACACATTTATTTTAGCATGATTAACATTTTCCATGTGTATCAATGAAAAATTACAATGCAACGAAATACATCAAATTTCTTCATAATTTTTCTTGTCTTGGATAGGCAATTCGATTTTTATATTCCTATAAGGACTGCTCAAATTTTTAAGTTAATCCTGAGCCTCCTGTGACCATTAGCCTCTTCCCCTGGATTCCTTGGCTTAAAAAAAAAAAAAAAAAAAAAAAAAAAAAAAAAATAGCTATAAAATGATTTGATGCTATATAACGGCTTTACAGGCAGTTAAATAACAGGTTATAACATTCTAAAGACAATTTGAAATACATAAAATACAACAACTGCAACATTTTATTGGCAATAGCGATGTAGAAGTCAGAAATCCACAGTCGAAAATTCCAGCTGCCCAGGTTAATGTACTTCTAGTTAGCAGCACAAATACTAGCTGCTCGGGTTTAAAGGGTTAATCTATATTTTATTTGTTCAGGCAGATAATAGAAGGCTTAAGAAAAGCTGATACCTTTCTAAGATTTTCTGACAGACTTAGGCTAAGGTATAAAAAGGAAAATGTTTCCAGTTTAAGCTTAAAGGATTGTAGACAATCAACAGTTTAGGAAAACTATATTTCATTCAGTCATAAGTATCTTAGACAAGTGACCAGTTTCACCTTTTAATGACCCATTTCAAGATGGAATGTCACCAATGTGGTCTTGGTATTTGAATAACAGCTGATGGGGAGATAAGGGAGATATAACAAAAAAGTTTTACTTCTTTCTCTTTCACATGGGTATTCCTGACCAGTTAAGAAATAACTAGAAAAGAAATATTCTTAAAATGACAAACTTTTCTGGAAAGATGCCAATAAAATAGCATAAAAAGGAGAATTCAATTTTCATACACAATAAAAAAAAATCCTACATATTTACTAGCATAAAAAATTTGCTTACTGCAGTGAACTTCACAATCCAATTCAAGGTGAACAGATTAGCTCTATTTATAAGGCCTTGAAAATTGCTCAAATGATAAAAATGCCTACAGTATCAAGAAAATTGAATTAAAAAAATAATATCAATGACATGTCAACCAGTATCAGGTTATTATATGCCTAGAAGTAAGGGAACTTCGTTCATATTTACATTTTCCTTGTCTGTGTAATTGTTTTTTCAAAGTTTCCCCTATCAATTATTAATAAATTTTTCAACAAATCTATTCGACTCATACATAAATGGATGGTACTCCACATTCCCCAGAACTGGAATCTAACAATTAGATGCAGTTTAGTGACATACTCAAGACACCCCTTGGGGCGGAGAGTCTTCCCTTTTAGTGGAAGTACAGTCTGCATATTCTAAGCTCCACCAACAGGGCTAAATCAGAGCAACCCAAGGAGTATAATCCTCTTCAAAAAACAAACAGTGTAAAAAAAAAAAAAAAGTTTAAAAAATCTATAGCTTCAATTTATAGTGTGTATGAAATTGAAACAATTCTATAATATTTAAGAACTTATAGTTTCCCTTTCATTAACTATGTCCAAAAAGAAACTGAACTTAAATTTATTGCTTTACCTATAATTTAATGAGATTTGTCCCTTTCAAAAGAGTCCATTTCACAATTCATATATTAGGAGAAACATTGGGAGTAAGGGGCCATGTTGTGGGACAGCATCTAAGTTTTGTTTATCCTGCATTTCTCAAATGTTTCAGGACCTCTAAGTAAAACTCTTTATTGATAATCTGATTATTTAGAATAAACATATGGTGCTCTAACCAAAATGTTCCAACCCACAACATTGATTGTATTTGCTTTGACAGTTTTGATTAAATAGACAGTTGACATGCTGTTAAAATCTAAAGTTATTTTTACTTAGAGATTAGGGAATCACGTTCATATTTATATTCCTTATGTAGTTAATTCTTAAAAGATTTTTTTCCAAACACAGGGTTCTATTAAATACAAATAATTTTTAAACAGATCTATTTGGGCCCTAACAGGTACTATTAATCCAGGTAATGGTGGACATGAGAGTAATGACAATGAAAGGGTACTCCATACTCCCCAGATCTAGAGAACTGAGGTAAACAGCAGATATAGTTGAGTGTTATATCCAGGACACCCCTTTGGGTGGGAGGACTTATCCCCCACCACCACCACAGGGGATAGGATCAGCACATTCTAAGCACTGCTCACTGGATGTTTATTATTTATGACTTTTTTTTCCAAAACTTTTTTCCTTAGCTTTCACGCACAATCAACCAACTCTTGACTGATTGTGAGAAGTTCTTTTTTGTTCATCTTTCAACAGACATGACACAAAATTTGATGGTAAACATAATATATCATCAGTTTTCCTTTTATGAAATTACTTGGCATGAAATTATAAATTCCTAACTCTTTGGAAACTTTGTAGAGAGCCAATATCATCAACAGAACATAGTATGCACTTTCTCAATAAGTGCCATCCAAATATGACATCATCTTTGGTAGATGTTCTTCCTGATTTGTAATGCTGGTACCACTTGTGACATTTTGTTTAGTTCAAACAATCTTTCCTTCAGTCTGTTGCAACATAGGAAAATTTTCTGTAAACGTTTTTCTTACTCTGAAAGAGAATTTCATACAAAATCCTTTAATTTTCAGTTGGGTGGAAGGGAAAGAAAAATAGAAATACATTATACATGCTCATTGTAGCACATGAAACCCAATTACTCACCAACATGGTGAGATAGTAGTTGTTTTTTGGGTTTGTTTGTTTTGTTTTTTTTGAGAGGCTATACAAAAAGTTGAATGTTCGGTTTCTTTTAAGAAATGCTTCAAAAATTGATTTTAACAGCATTTCAACCTGTAGAATTATTTTATGCCAAGAGGTTAAGGAATTATGTTCACTGAATAATTATACCAACATTTTTAGTGAGATCTATTTGATCCATAAATGGGACCACTCCAGATCATAATGTAATGGAGGGATATTTCACACTTCCCAGAACTTTAGATCTGGAGACTCACAATCAGATACTGTATAGTGTCATACTAGGACACCCCCTTGATAGGGAGTCTTACTTCTCAGTAGGGGATTCAGTCAATATATTCCAAGTCCTGTCAACATAGCAGATCCCACATAAAAAGTTTGGTAAACTAAACATATTAGATTAAAAAATGTTGAGCTTTGAAATAAGGTGTGAAGCATTTTTA
This sequence comes from Sepioteuthis lessoniana, assembly GCA_963585895.1. Classification (NCBI taxonomy): domain Eukaryota; kingdom Metazoa; phylum Mollusca; class Cephalopoda; order Myopsida; family Loliginidae; genus Sepioteuthis; species Sepioteuthis lessoniana. The sequence goes on along the minus strand of OY757921.1, from coordinate 13,785,378 downwards.
CCTGAAGAAATTATTGATTATAATAAACAGACCAATATAAACTTACTCATGGGATTTATCAGATTTGTATTGGGAAATAATGACTAAGCAAAAGAGAAAATTTTTAAAATAAACTAGACTGTTGTCAACCACCAGGTTGTAATGCAAGTCCTTGAAAAGCCTCCTAGTCAATTCATATCAGAGTAAAAATTGCTCTAATGAGCAACTATGATAGGAAATGGACTTCTGCTTCCCATTTTTAAAAAAAGAACAGAGAGAGAGAGAGAGAGAGAGAGAGAGAGAGAGAGAGAGAGAGAACAAAAAAATGATTGTTCATGTCTGAAGAAAAATGTTTACAACTGAAACAAGTATTCTTTATTCAATGATTAAATTTGCATTAAATAAAAAGATGGGCCAAGTATTCATTATCATTGAACCAAATATTCAAAGCAACCATATACACTTGTGTATATTGCAACTTTCTGCAGCTTAAATTTTAGCAAGATACAAACACTGAGTGTGTAAATAGCTGACCAAGACTAGGCCTGGACCAACAGCTACACATACAATTTCCAACTGCAAAAAGTCTCAGAAAATAGCATGATACACAAGTATATGATATTGTTTTAATAGTTTATTAGATTAATTTTTCTAACAAAAATTTTCAAATGTTAATAGCTTTTCAGATAGGTAGGATATCATAGCACACTGGCATAGCAGAGAAAGGTTGACTGGAAAACATGCAAGGTGGGAATATATAACTGCCTAAAATTGAATACAAACTGAAGTCAATATGGTAAACATTATTTCCCTTTCATCTGACAAACCCTATTTTTTCCCTATTTATATTGGACTGGATAAAAACTCAATTCTGTAAATGTTGTTAGATGTCAATGTAAGAGCATTTACTTTTGAATAAGTTCATTAAAAAAAAAAAAAAAAAAAAAAAAAAAAAAAAACAACTTTTGACTGTATTATGAAGTTGGGTAAAAGATGGCAAAAAAATAAATAAAAATAATGTTGAAATTAAAAAAAAAAAAAAAAAACAAACAAACAAAAAACTCCAAACAAACAAAAAAGTCTTATATTTACTTTATAAGCCACAAGTTTTGATTGCTGAATAGTTTGTCTGGTAATGCGTTACAAATTCCACATAGCTTAACTGGGATGGTGTAGGGAGTTACAGTTACTTACAAACTTTCTTATGCTCAAGTCATTATTGGTCATTAAACAAAATAAAATTCAGAACCATTCAACACCTGTATTCTCTTTGTCAATTTTGACAGATTCTTTTGCTCTCAAATAAAACATACTAAAATCAAGTGAGAAATTTTTTTTTAAATTAAGGAATTGAGCTTCTTATTTGTAGTGATATGTAAAGAGCCTAATTAGCATAGGTAGGGCACATAGCCGATATAAACACTCTACTTGTAAGTAGAGAAATAGAAATGAATATTCAAGTGTAGAGAGAATGGAAACCTAAAAGACACAGAGCAACACTTTATAACAGTATTTAACCCCACCCCTCCCAGATGATTTACTTTGAAAAGTTTTCAGTAGACATTTTTAACCAAAAAAAAAAAAAACGTTGACAACTCGATTCTGAAAAGGTTTCTTTGATTATGTATGAATTTACCCAACCCCTCTACCAGAAGCAGGATGTGACACAAGGTCAGTTTTTAAATGGAGAACAACTAGTTTGAAGTTGTCTAAATTTCTGAGACGAAGCTTGATGATTTTTATCATTAAGGGTTTTTGTACCATTGTCTTCATCTTTATTGTTATTTCCACAACATTTCAGCCGATATGTCCTCCGGCCTTCTTCAGGTGTTTGTCAAACTTGGGAACCTTCACAGAACTTCAAACTACGTACTTTATTGAATCCACAGGGGTTGTCTGTTCTGATTCCGTTAGCCATAACCGGGTACAAGTGTTAAGTATTCCTGTATTGTTACTTGCATACAGTCAGGATTGACCCTGCAACCTCCAGATGATTGTCTCCTTAGAAGCTTAGAGAACCAATGCCTATAACCGTTATGCCATGTATCCTGCTGGACAATTCAGAGTGAAAAGGGAAACCATCTACCCTAATGGGATAAAGTTGAAATAATTGATAGGGCTGAACATTGGAGGATAATACGCCTTGAGGAATCAGCACATATGTTGGGCTACAATGACCTACTGAGTAGACCAAGTATAGAGTTGAATACAATATGGGAACTGATAATTAAGAAGGCTAGATAAAAAAAATCAATAAAAAAAATAAAAAATAAAAAATCTGAATATGAGCCCAGGTAAAAAAATCATACATAATAGTAGTAATTCTAGTCAAGTAAAGAACATTAAATTTATAAGTCCAAAAATGTTATTTTCAATCTCCAAACTTAATGGATATGTTCCAAGTTGCAGCTGGTTCGTCCCCTCTCCAACCAAAATGGCTTTAACCATTAAGCCTAATTTAAGCTAGTTGAAATTTCTCTAAATCTCCTTTGCTTTCAACTACTAAAAGAACCTCTACAAAATATAGTTTTGTTTTTTGAAATACTTTACTCAGAATATCTAAGTTTTGAAAATTTTGCTCATTACAACATCCTTTAGACATTGTATAAAATTTGACAGTTATCTAAATATATTACTAGAAATATACTGGAGAGGAATTACTTTTTACCAGTCTCTGATGGAATTTCAAAACAATGTGTAAATATTTTTAAACAAGAGAGAAATAATCATTTCTTTTCAGAAAAATATCCAGAAAAAAAAAATCCAATAAATCTAGATATTTTTATTCAGCTTATCAGTGAAAATAAAAATCAATAAATAAAACAACTGTGGCCTTACCATAGAAACTATAACTACTTAATATTAATTGAAGAGGTAACATAAGTCTACAACGTGGCCCAAAAGTTACATGTGAGAACATTAACACTTTATAAATTGAATTACTATGACTAGAAAATCTGGCAGCCACTTGCATGCAACATATGGACCCACTGAACAGCTGTTTCAACCTTATTAGGTCTCCTCAGCAGTGTATACCCCGATCTCCCCCACTAGAGATCGAACCAGCGACCACAGAATGCAGAGTCGAAACTCTACAACTGAGCAACTGGTCTACAACGCACACAAGTGATGGTAAATCAACTAGTCATGGTAATTGCATAGCCAATTAACTTTATGTGTCTTGTAAGTTACATACTCTTACAGAGGACACAGTCAGCTCCATGGGGGAGATCACAGTATACACTGCTGAGAACTAATAAGGTCGAAACAGCAGTCCAGTGGTTCTGTATGTTGCGTGGATTTTCTGGTCATGGTAATTCAATTTATAACATATAATTCCTCTACTTAAAAATAAGAAAATGTACATTAACAATTTAACTACATATATTTTTCAAATAGCATTTAAAAATCTCTTTAAAACTATCAAACAAAAAAGAAGTATAAACAATTGTATTTCTAAAAAAAAGTTTAAAGGATTTAAAAACATCTTTTCATTTCTGAAATATATTACAAATCGATGAGAAAAAATTTGGATCTATTTTGAAACTAAGTATAAGAAAGATATTTCCATTGCAATCTTGGGATAGTTTTCAAGTCAGTATGATTTCAAAGACGACTTCAATTTGAAATAACACTTCCTGATCATCACTAGTTTCATAAACTCATAGCTTTAGTGTTATAGAGGCACCACTGAGAGCTCTGACAATCACCCATCATCTATCTTAAATGTGGTAGTTGTCATCACCATGTGGCATATTTTGGGTAAGAAAGCATGGTGGAACCAATCCCTTACCTAGTTTATCATGGCTTAAGTCTTCTGACTAGGAAAGCCTACCAAATAGGTTACTTCCCCAGCAGTGCCCAACAGGTCTTGCTTTGATGGTTTATGAGATAGGAGGTAAGTGGTTATACAGCTGCTATTTTGTAAGGTGCCGCTTCCAGGATTTGTTCAAAACAGCAGAGAGCATCCTCATTTAGTTGCCATCTAGCTTTTTCTCCAAGCATTTTGTTAAAGTCCAATTGAGGCAACCATACAGTAGTACCAACACAACTACAGCTTGGAAGAATTTCTATTTTATTATTTTATTAGAAAAGTTAATTATCAAATTACTATATCATTGGAATTATTATCAAAGATATTAGGAGGTGGGGAGGGCACATAAAACTGTTGGCATACCACTAAAAAAAAAAAAAAAAAAAAAAGATATGAAATTTGACTTATCTAAAAGAATGCATTCAAAATGCAATTATATGAATAACACCAGCTGTGTTGACACAAGTTCACTATGAATGGGAGAGGCATATCCAATTATATTTTCAAAGTAACAGCAACTATAGAGAGCAAATATTTTAAATAAAGTTACAGTAAGAAAAATGTTAATCCTCCACCCCTTTGCATAAAGATTTTTGGACCACCCTGTATTTTTTAAAATAAGTAAATCCTCCATCAACTGATATTTGCCTCAAAATTACCTTATATGTAATGAAGCAATTAATTAGACTTGTTATTTATAACAAGGTCACCTAGTATTTCTTGAAATTAAAAATACTTCAGGGATTTAGTTTAAGACACATTTAATGCAGCATTTCATTAGAAATGAATTGAAAATGAATAGTACAGTAAATGGAGAGAGAGAGAGAGAGAGAGAGAGAGAGAGAGAGAGACCAGTTTTAGTCTGATTGTAATTATATTGGACAATGCCTTTTCTTCCATTTGTGATAACAGCATTTAACATGTTTTGTTTTTTTACTTTAAAGCAGAACAATTTTCAAAGTCAATTTCAACATGTTCCATTGACAGACAAACAAAAAAAAATCAACTTAATTTCAAATTAGAGGAAAAAATCTTAAGTCTACAAAAAAAAAAAAAAGAAAAGAAAAAGAAGATATCCTAGTACTTAAATTTTCTTGAGTTATATATACTATCCTTTGTATTCCACTGAAGTGTGCAGCCTGAAAAAAAAAATACAAAAACAAAGAGAATGGTCATGTTATCTGAATATAATTAGAGAACATGACAATTAAAAGGAGAGACAAGGCTCAATCCTCCTCTTTCACTATAATGGATAAAGAAGAGAGGAGATATTTACTAAGGTTAACACTACAGAAGATGACAATTATGGGAACTTTGTAGAGGATCAAAATTTACACTAGTGGGGGAAAAAATTATCATGATTCTAAAACAAAAAAAAACAAACAAATAAAGTGTCTGTCCTTTTCAGTTCATAGAAAAACTATATGAAGTGATACAAGGACAGTTTCAAAAAAATCCCTTGACACCTATCACACTGAACATTTCTAGAGCTGAAGACCATGACGCCTGATATCTCACCATCAACCATGCTGTCTCCTGACCAGACCTTCAACTGTAGCCTGTCTTGCATTAGCCTTGTCAACAGTCAAAGTGAACCACCTCTTCCTTAATCTTCTTTCACTAAGCTAAGCCATGATACTCTAAAGTAACAGAAAACTGAAAAACATACTAAAGTTAAAAATTTCATCAAAGAGAAAATATGAAAATTGCAGAGAGAAGATGTCGTAAATACTACTAGCATGTGGTCTCCAAATAAACTGTTACAGCTATAATGATGTGTTAAAGAAACACAAAAGTAAAGATTCACTCACCTGATGGAGACACAAACTTCTTTGACATCATTGCTGGAGTTTTGAAAAAAGATACTTTAGCACCATATTTCTTTATAATCTGCCAAGACTATGTACTTCAAAAGGTTGATAAATCTAATAAAAGAAAATTGCTTAATGCTAAAAAGGCAAGAAATGGACAATATCCTGCAGAAACTATGACAGAAGCAGACTATGTGGATTGTGTCTTGCAAATACACCAGCTCAAGCCGAATCCCTGCTGCATAGTCTGGAGCAGAAGGTATTAACCTCTAGATGAACATAATGAGAAGGAGCCATCTCCACTCTAAGTGGTAAGCCTCAAAAATTAATAGAGAAGTTCACGCGTACATCGACAGCAGTGTCTAATCTGATGAAAGTTATGTCGATATACACCTAGCTAAGGCGTGGACTGCTATCAATAGGATATCAATCATATAGAAGTCTGATCTATCTGATAAAGCAAAACGGGATTTCTTCCAAGTAGTGGTTGTGTCAGTACTACTATATAAATGCACCACATGAACACTAACAAAATGCATAGGAAAAAAAGCTAAATGGGGATTACACAAGAGTGCTATGATCTATTTTGAACAAATCCTGGAAGCAACACCCAACAAAACAGCAACTGTATGACCAGTTGCCTCCAATCTCTAAAACCATCTAAGACTAACAAAACATGCAGGACACTTCTGGAGAAGCAAGGATAAACTCATGAGTGATGTTCTTCTATGGACCCCTACACATAAACGTGCTAGCAAGAACTTATTTACATCAGCTCTGTGTAGATACAGGATCTAGTTTGGAAGATGTGCAGAGAGAGAGAGAGAGAGAGAGAGAGATCCATACTATCAATGCAACTTGATGATGAGGATGACGACTGGTTATGAATTTTTTTTCCCTTTTTAATAAATGGAATAGATACATAGATAAAAGTTTTAAATTATTAACCCAGCAACTACATATAAAGTTTTGGTTATCATTTCTGAGAATATTAAGCAAGTAATCCAACTAAAAGAAAAAAAAGATTAGGTTAGATAATCAGGTTTTCATTTTTAATAGCTCTTTAGAATGAAAGGCTGAGAAAGGAAATTTTAAAAATTAAGTGCTTTTCTTCCTGATATTATAAACCACGTATTATTCAATATCTAATATGGATTCTAGTAGAATATAGCATATGAACAGAACAATGTGTGTGTGTGTGTGTGTAAGTAAGTATATATATATATATATATATATATATGAAAGAGAGAGAGAGAGAGATAAAATATAGAACAACAAAAGACCCCTCCTTCCTTACAGAAGTGCTAACAACATTAATGGAAACTACACTAAAATTAAACAACTCAAACTTCAATCATTGATACATTCTACAAACAAAAGAATGTGACATGGATATTGCTGCAGCCCTTTCATACATCACCTTTTACATGTAAAAGTTTGAAAACACATCTACTCTGAAATTAACAATGACTACCTTTTATACTAAATACACTGTGTATAAGAAGAATATGTTATTAGACAGAAGTAATCCTGAACAATAATATGATATATGACTGATCACTAAAATTCAACACAAACAAATTTCTAGATATGCTAGTACAAGACAACTACAAACAACACTATACACAAAATCTACAACTATTTCCATTACAAATAAATCTTAAACACAAGATTTATATAAGGAGAGAGAGAGAGCGAGAGCAAGAGAGAAACCTTCTCTACCCAGAAACTCTAAGACTAAGAAGAATCAGCAAAGTTAAAAATGATACAAGAAAGAACACCAGCAATAATTTTTTTTTTATCAATTTGCCAAAGGAACAAATCTCCAATAACAAGCAAGTTGGTCCAAAAGTTGCCTGCTGATAGCTTATATTGACCAGAGACAAGAGTAAAGAGCCTGGATGTAGCTGATTTGTCAAAAAGCTTATATCTAAAGACACCATGGCCTTTTCTACTGCTAAAGGGAAAACCCAGATGTGACCTTTGGCAAACATATACGCAGGCAACTTGGAGTCTCTTTTGCATTTGTACAAGTAAGCTTTGTAAACAAAACTAAAACAGCAGCTCTCCTCTTGAGTTACTGAAAATGGTATGACTGCAAAAAAAAAAAAACAACACAATGAAACCTAATAAAAAATGAATGAATCATTTTTTTTAAAAAAGGAGTCAGTAGTAAAAACTAAAAAGGTTAATGGAGCTACCAACTAACATGGCATTAAAAATTAAAAAAAAATTTTTTTTAATCAGTAAAATTGTTTTAAAAATTATTCCTAAAGAAAAAAAATTAGTGATAAAGATAAAAAGGATTCTATGTCAGCATATAGATTGATTTTAGTAGTATGTCAACCCATCAATCAATTCAGGGTCATTTCATGCCTAGAGATTAGGGAATCATGGTCACTGTACATTCATATTCTGTGGTCATCATTAAACAATTTAGTAGCAGTAGTAATACAAGAATGAGTCAAAGGTTTTGCAATATTTCAGTATGTGTTAGCTTGTGGTGCATATATCATGTGACCAAAGCAATTCAAGTTATGGTAGGTATCTGCAGTGGTTGATAGTATTGTGGCAGTTGGTGTGCTGACATGTACATTGCTTCACTTTGTGTTTTATTTAAAAACTACACAGATGAAGTGCAACATAGTCTAATTCAGGAACTTATGCTTTATGAGCTTGAACTGGGCCATAACACCACAGAAGCAGCCTAAAACATTTACTACGCAAAATGTGAAGGCACAGTTGATCACAGTACAGAAACCAGTTAGTTGAAAATTTTTTTCTTGGATTGTAAGAATCTTGACAATCAGGCTAGGTTAGGTAGGTTGAAAACAATATATCCAAGGTTGTGTCCTAAACTATAGAGGTGCACTCAGAGAGTATCAAGCGAGCTTGGTATCTCACAGTCTAGTGGGATTGGTTTACTTCATGACCTCAGCAAAAACTGCAGAATTGTACCTCATGTTACCAAAATCTTGTAAAACTTTTGACTCACCCTAATACAATTAGTCATTTATGTACAATATTACTTTGGCTAATTTTATTCAAGACCATAATTTAATCAGGTCTAGAAAGTTTGTTTCTTTTAGTATAATCGAGTCATCTTTGCGGCAAGTAGGTCCATTTAAGAGATTTCCTTTATGCTATATATCAGCACGATTTAAAACCACATTTAATTTTACAACAATGTGTGAAAAAAATAATTTCAAATAACAATGAGGATTAAGAAACTCTGAATTTTAAAAACTATTATGAAGCCCATTGGCCTAATGAGTAGAGTGTTCGCCAATGGTCCGGGAGACCGAGGTTTAATCCCAGGTCGAGTCATACCATAGACTTAAAAAATGGTATTGATGCCGCCTTGCTTAACACTCAGCCTGATAAGGTAAGGATCAAGGTTAAAGTGGAGCAATCCAAGAAAAGGAGTAGTGCCCTCCCCTAAACCTCGGTGTAGTAGTTATTGAAAAGGGAGCCTTCAGATGATGGCTGCCAACTTTACTTTATAAAGAAATAAATGTAATTTTCTTAGAGAAAAAAGGCAGAAATACATGTACAACAAAGTTCAGATTCCCACTCATGGTTTATCTACTGGAGAGACTCATGTTGTAACAGTTATCATTTTAGAAAATGTACACAACAAACAGAGTTCAAATCTTAGAGGAGACGTTGTTTCATATAGTGCCAATACTCTTGGGAAACATACACATCCAACTATAGGTAAATAGTAGGACAGACCAGGCTCTTTAACTTTGGTTTGGAAACTGGTCAAGAAAAAAAAATGAATTCAAACCTGTTAAAGTCCATTTAGAAAACTGACCTTGTCTCATATTCTGCTTGTGGAGTGGGTATAGGTAAATATATACAAGAGTTGATTTATTCAAGGATTTTAATTATTGCATTTCTATGAAAGTTTATAATTTGGCAAAATTATCTTATAGCTTAACAATGGAATCTACTGAAATTTTTAAAAAGAAAACTAAGTGCAAAATTCATAATAAAAGAAATACTGCATAAAATGCTAGTGATTGACAGTAAAGATTAATAAAGACATTTTAATGTAATTTATGTAAATTATATACTTGCTTAAAAGGTGCTGTTGGTGGTCATTAAGCATCAAGTTTCGCACTATATTTATAGAATTTATATTATGACAGTATAAATACAGACTCACACAATAAGTTCCAAGATGGACTGGAAATTGTTTTATTATTGCATTCTAATGCAGTTGTGTCAGCAAAATTATCACAATGATGTGCTATTTTTGCTGTGTTAATGAATTGAATCATAAGTCACTATCAATTTTTTAAAAAGGACCTTGATACAAATTCATCAATGTCAATGGGACAAAACCATTAGGTACATGGAACCCCCCCCAAAAAAAATTCTTAATATAGTTGCCAAAGATCTTTTAATAGTCTGTTGTACTTGAATATATGCAAATCAATCTGTCCCTCCAATGACAATCACTTTCATCAACTAAGATTCAAATTATAGCAATCATAAGAGAAGAAAAACAATTCTGAAGATGAGGATTTCATTTGAAAGACTGATTGATTTTAATGGAATGTCAACTCATATAGGACTATTTCATGCCTAGAGGTTAAGTAATCATTGTCATTGAAGGTTCCTATTTACATTTTTAGTGAAATTGTTAAGGATGGCTTTTTCTGAACATGGCCCTATCGATTATGAATAATTTTTCAACAAATCTATTTGACCCGTACATAAATGGGACCCTAACAGGTACTACCACTTTGAGTCAGAGTGAACCCGGGAGTAATGGCAATGAAGTAGGTACTCCACACAACTAGAACCTCAATATCAAATGCAGTTTAGTGTCATTCTCAGAATACTTCTTTAGAGGAGGTACAGTCTGCATATTCTAAGCTCTACTGAAAGGGAGTAATGGCAATGAAAAAGTACTCATACTTTCCAGATCACCAGAAGTGGAGCCTCACCATCAAATGCAGCTTAGTGTTTTGCTTAGAATACTTAAAAAAAAAAAAAAAAAAAAAAAAGGTGGGGAGGTATATCATTTCACATGGCATAGTCAGTATATTCTAAGCCCTATCAACAGGATGTTTAATTAAAAAGGTTAAAATAAGTTCTATAAGTGGATAACCATTGAAAAATAAGCTAAAAACATTAAATTTTGTTTATAATAGGCAGTTTATATAACTCGTCTTTATTAGGATATAAGATTGAAATGTTTAAAGTGCTGCAGAGATTTAGTCTTTGAAATTTTAAGATTTTTAAAAAGTTTAACAGAGCAGCTCTTAAAGTAACTGTTATAGGAAATGGAATTGGTGATCCAAGTTCAAATCCTGGACAAGGCTGTTTGTGTTTCACTTCAAACTAATGCCCTTGGGAAAGGCATGAATCCATCTATTTGAACCCCCAGGTCTATGAGAGAATAGTAGGCAGACTGAATTCTTTAGCCTTGGTTAGGCAAGTAATCTAGGAGAAAGAAAATTGAATTCAAACCAGTTAAAAAGAAAGAAAAAAAAGGACAGTCACATTATGTGGTAGATGGATTAGGTAATTATATTCAAGCAAGGAGCGGCTAATTGAGAAACAATTAGTTTGGAGATAAACAATTATAATATACATTAGAAATGATTGGAATGTAAATATCAGCCAACTTTGAAATGGTCTAAACAATAAATGTAAAAAAGAAAAAAATGGACTTAATCTGAGTTGAATATCACATTTTAATAAAATTTAGTTAGACTGTCATTTACAGATTTATTGCTGTTAAATTGCAATTAAAATTATTGAAAGTGTAAAACAAAATTTTTTGAGAACTGATTACCATATAAGTATAGCATATATTAATGTATAAGATTAGTTTTAGATAATAAAATTCTGGAGAAAAAATGTTCATGGATAATATGCACAGACATTTTACAATTTTTAGCAGTTAAATTTAATCTGAAATTGTTTAACTTTTTATTGTTTTTACTGACAAAAAATAAGAATTTTTATAGTTTACATTATGTTTTGAAACAAAATTTATATTTAAAACAAAAGTACAGACATGTTTGTGTTAAAATGCAACAAATATGCAGTATAAATAAAGTCACATTAGGAGAAACAAAATTATGAACAAACACAAATTCCAGTGGATATTTCTCTAGAAAGGTGGAAAAGAAATTAATTTGAACTATAGATATAACTTACTTTATCTTATCCCAAATATGGCAAGGCATGTAGCCAGAAAAAGAAACCTAATTATATAACTTGTGTAAGATATGCACCCCTAATTTTGGGGTTGAAAAATCTGGTGGGGGGTGTTTCTTATATACAAATTATTATAGTATGTATTTCAAGATATGTTAAAAAATTTTTTAACACATTCTTTGTGATGCTTTAGTTAACACAATTTTTCAGCCAACCCATTCTACAGTCTTATTTAGATTTACAATCCACAAAGAAAGAAAATCTCTTGCCTTCAGAGATTTGTAGCAAACTAAAGAAATGTTGGTAGTTTTACTTCACTATGCCATTATCATCAAACATCAAATTCAGGACTGTTTTAAACAAATATATTTTTTAAATTTAAAAAAGCAATTACATTTTGATATATTACAGTTTGGGTTGTAATTTAATGACAGTTGAAACAGTTTCAAATTACAATCCAAACTGTAATATATCAAAATGTAATTACTTTTTTATTTTTATTTTAAATTTGCTTAAAACATAGAAGCCAAACTTGAATTTGAAGTTTGGTGATGAAGGCACAGCCGAGATAAAATTTGGCATTGTACTTAAAAATCTATTTTTGATTAAAAGCTGAAGTAAAAACAGGAATACATTTTTAAATGTAATAGAAAATTGTATTTTATGAGTTATCCATTAAAATGTATTTAAACATTTAAATTTGTGAGTGACAAACTTAAAGTTAACTTTTTTTCATCTTAAGTATCAAACATTACAAGGTGAATGAGGCCGTTTGTATTTCACACAATGTTAATCCCCCTAGGAGAGATATAAATTCAACTATTTTCCCTCCGGCTATAGGTAAATAGTACAGCAGAGACTAAGCTCTTTAACTTTGGTATGGCAATTAACCTAAGAGAAGTAAAACTGAATTTAAACCAGACCTGTAAAGAGATAGGCTCTGCTAGGCTATTCCTGCCAATGACATGCTACATAAGTAGCACCCTTATGACCAGACCTGGTTATGAGATAAGTATAATCAAACAAAATTACAAAAAAAAAAGTACAGTAATAAATAAACTTTCTAATGGCTTCTGCAGAAAGCTAAAAACTTCACTAAAGTTTTTGATGTGGTCATTAAAAATAAAAAACATCATTTAATAGGTAGCTGGTACATCAGTAAGAGGTCGAAGATTGAAAAAATCTCCAATTGTGGAATTTTGCACATATTTTATCATTTAAATAATTTACAGTTGATTTTATGGTAATACACCATATGCAAAAAGCTTAATCCACTAAGTTACAGACAACTAAGCAGAACAATGTCCTTCATCAAGTTGCACTGGCAGCACGGACCATCTCTATCATCCATCGCTCCCAACAGGTCTTCCAAACTATATCCAGTGTCTACATAGAATTGATGTAAATAAGTTCTTGCTGGTCAGCCAACACTGACACATATCCATGTGTAGGGATTCAGAGAAGAATGTCAATGGCCTTATAAATTAAAAATGAAATTAAAAAGAAACAATTTTACTAGGAAATGGTCAAAATTTGAAAATATAAATCAAAAGCCTAACTTTAAATAGGAGAGACAACTAAAATTTTTGTCCTTACTTTGATCAACATTAAGTTCCAAGAGAACTAATGATAATGGTTCCCTTGGAACTTAATGTCATTGTAACATTTTACCCTTTTGGCATGATCAAAATGACTATCATCCACTGAAATAATGAATATTCTTAAATGAAAAACTTATGGTGAAAGTTAATCACTTTTAGATCTTGTTGGTGTATCCCCCTTTTCTTATTAATTATTTAGTAAACTGTATTACTTAATAAACTTTGTATCATTAATAAAATGTTTATCAAGATATTTATAGTACTAATTCTATCCAGTGTTAATATATCAGTATTGATATGCATTTCTTTGTAAGGAACTCCGTAATAATGTAATTAAGGTTATATCTATTATTATTTAGAGGCACATTTAGTCAAAGTTATTATCATTGGAAATGAAATCTGGGACTAGAATTAAGATCCAGGATAGTGTTGTTTGCATTTCATTTCATGCTAATGCCCCTGAGAAAAGAATGAATCCATCTGTTCTCTCAGATATGGAAAAGAAGGAGGACAGAATAGGTCCTTTAGCTTTGAGTATGCAAGCAGTTGAAGTGAAAAAAAAACTCTGAATTCAAAAAAGAATTACTCTGCTAAAAAGTGACCTTGCTTCTAGCAAAGAGGTTTCTATAAATACATACTGAACTAATTCTATCCCTAGTTAATATATCAAGGACTGATAAGCATTTTTTGTAAAGAATCCTCTAATATAATTATGGCTATATACATTACTATCTTGGTAAAAGCTTTTTCATTCATATTCCATTGCCTGAATTCATTCAACTTAATCTCATGTTAGTAAATATTCTCATTGTTGAACATAGGTTTATTGTTCTTTGTTCATTTCTGAATCTATCTCCTGTCAATCTCTTAGTAAATAAAGAGGCAAGATCTTCAATAACAATGAAAGAAAAGAACTGTTTTTTTTTAAAGAACTTTTTTTATCAGCAACCTTTGTAATCTACAAGTACTAACATAAAATAACTTGGTATTTTGAACTTAGCAACACTCACACAACTTCCCATCTGTAAACAATATAATTATAATGACAGTTTGAGGGGGTTTTTCTCTCCTTTTTAATAAACTACTCAAAATACATGATCAGATAAAAAGGAAATTACTGTTTTACTATAAATCATTGGCTAATTTTTGCTGCTTCTTATTTTATTTCAACATTCAAGTTATTACATTTTCAGAGGATAAAATGTCTTATCTGTAATCCCTCAAAAGATCAGAGCTGGAACATACCTTTTTTTCTACTTTTTATCAATGATCTTCTGGAAGCCATGAATGATTTTCAAAAATATTTGCTGACAATATTAATATGATTGTAAATTCCCATAAACTCCAGTGCATTCAAAATTACATAAATCTTTTGTATCCATACAAATATAATTAGCTGCTAAAATTTATCATTAAAAATTATTACACATTTGAAAATGAATAATAAACTTTTAGAGTTAATTTTGGAAATATATAAAACAGTGAAGGATTTAGGATTTATATTCAAATTGAAAATTCAATTTTAGAGACCCATACATCACACTCTCACACACTCTAAATAGGTGAAACCACTATAACCATTAATAAATGCATCTATGAACATAAGATTTTAAATTAGGTGAATCAGCAATACTTAAGCAATTCAAAAACCAATCAGTTTCAATTTTTAAGATTCCAAAATGATAGAATAAATTACACAGAATCAACAATCTAATTGTAATACATTTACACAAAGACCAGCTCCTTTTAATTTATCTCCTTTGGTTAAATAAGCTCTAAATAAATACAATATACAAATTAGTTTTATTCATATTTAAATTATACTTGGATTCAATAATTTTATTGTTTTATAGACTTACGGAATAATCAATGATTAAAGATGTTATTGTTTTTAATTTAAAAAAAAAAATTCAGCTCTGAATATATATATATATATATATATATATATATATATATATATATATATATATATATAATAAACAGACTTTTAAAAAATTCACCAAACTGAAATAGCATCCCAACATCCTGGCAACTGATTGTCCGACATGGACATTGCCTTTATGAATTAATTGCTATCACTGTTTTATTTGCTACCTTAAAACAAATGTCTAATCACATAGAAAGAAGTGATTGCTAACCCAGTTTTTTAAAAAGCAAGCAGACTTTGTAAAACAAGCCTTTTGAATCTAAAACTAAGGAAATAAAAACATAACTGTTATCAATGGACAAAGGACTTTCTTTCAACAGAAACAGACTTAGGGTACACTTTATACAACTACAATGTTACTTGTCAGTCAAAAAGCAAAATGCTAATACTTCCTTCAAGAGGGAGCAAGGATATATATATATATATAGGCTTTCAAGATGCAATACACACACAATAAATTCAAAGTAAAAGCCTACAAGGGGGGGAAAAAAAATCAATATCCTATTGCTTAGCTTTAAAATGCACTAAAATACTTCCTTACAGTGATATAGAGGAATTATATACTTTCACTGAGAACAACAATTATTACTATTAACTAGCAAAAACATGTGCCCTCCACTGGGTGCAAGTATTTAAGTTTAAATGTAATAAAACATTAAGTTAGAAAGACAAATAAAACTAAATAAAAATGACGACATTAATTCTCATTTAAATTGATTTCTACATAAAATTATACATAGGATGGCTTTTAATGCATTAGAAAATAAAACAATAATATCAAAAATCAATAGCACCCAGAAATTATATATTAAAACCAACATGCAAATTATCCACACCATGCACTATATAAACATTTATTTCTTATTGACATATAACAACTTCTTAAATGCATTAATAACATGGGCTGTTTTGAAGCAAATCTAACTCAGATAGAATTTAAAAGAGACATTATTAAGATGCTAATTAAGATTAAATGATTGTTTAATAATCATTGAGATAATAATATAAATAACTAAGGGAATTTTGACATTGTAACTGAAAGTGTCAGACAAACAATCTCTATTATAAAATTTAAAAGAAAAAAAAATGTGGCTTAAAAAAAACAAAAAAAACAACAACTTTACATACATATAATAATGGCCCTCCAAAAAGATCACCTACATAAAAAAAACATGTATTTTATGTGTGTGCATCATTTCCAGCACATTATGATTTTTTTCCAGACTAGCTTAGACTTTGCAGATGTAGGACAAGTCTATTGTCTGAATGTATGAATTACTCTAATTAGAAGGGTAGTAAAAATGAGAGAGAGAGAAAAAAAGATAAAACAAAAAATTGTGGTTGATTCAATCAAAAGATTATTGGGTGCAACACATAAGGAAAGCTGAATTAAATCATCAGGTGAAATGAAGAGATAAAAGATCAAGAAAATAGAATAACAAATATTTCACCTTGGAACTTGTAGAGAAAAAAAAATCATAATCATCTGGGAGATAATTGCTTTGGCAGGTGAATTTGAAAAGTTTTAATTTGTCAACTAAAGTCTCTAAGTGAAACGTATCAGACTGGGAACATGAAAGAAAAAAGAAAAAAAAGGCTACTGTGGTATTTTCAATCATAGGAAATGGACTCTGCAACCCAAGAAATGTAAAGGATATGGAAAGCATTTGAAAAATATAACACTGTAGCTTGACAACATATCAAAAGAATTTCTATCTTGATAAATACAGCTTCAGTCTGGATACTTTTTGAATCCACATCTTTTATGATTGCTGGAGAAAAAAAAATGCCATTGGCCAAATGACATGAATATTTAACAGTTACAAATTTCAAATATGTTGAGACAACTTAATTCTTTTTGAGATTTTAATTTATACACCTTTATTCTGCTGAAAGTTGTTCAGATAGAACTAAGAATCAAAGTGTGTCTCAAGGTTTCTTCAACATATCTACAATGATTTCAGATGAATTGAATTTTATTTACAAACAACTTCAGCTTATTAGATTGCCCACATAAGACTTGCACTAGAAATACTGGAAACAAACTTCAATACAACTGGCACTTTAAAGTTTTTTTATTTAGGTTTTAATTTTTACTTTTGTTGGTACCAATTCTGCCCACTCCAACCAATAGAAAAGTGATTATAAAAGTTTTATTTCTTTTAACTTACATGAAGATAATCTATGAACAGATTTTAAAGGTTTGCCAGTGACAAAATTAGGATCACAGCCAAAATTCTAATTGATGTTGGTGTAGTCTTTCTACTAACTACAAGCTAGACATTGAATGTTTTACAGACACATCAATTTCTACAGGGTTCAGGTGTCTGAAAGCAAATTCTTTCACATCAATATTGATACATTAAGCTTTCAATTTGACCTCTGACCATTTTGTACTGATCTGGAAAATACATATTGTTCAACTTGTGAAATTTTCAAGCATGGATTCAAGTGAATTATTGGTATTTAAATGCACAAGGCCATTTTACGGTGGAGAACCATGTACAAATTGAGACTCATGCAGCTGATACAAAAAAAAAATACTTGGCCTCGTCAACATTCCTCAATTGGGGCCCCTGAGGTATTGGGCAATAAACTTGGCCCTGAAAAGCAAGCAAAGCCTAGTGGAGATGGCCTCCTGAGTCCAAGCATTCAATCAGTTACCAGCCTGACACAAATGCTAGGTTGGCCTGCCTGGAGGCAAGTGATTTGTTAGGTATGTATCTGACCTCCAACCAAGCGAGAATACAGCACAAGGGTATTTTATAGTGGGGACTGCACACAAATCGACTTGTGCACAGCAGGTGAAAAAAAAAAAATACTTTGCCTTATTGGTATTCTAAATGATCATAGTACAGTATTTGTGCACTAAATAGTGTAACACACACACACTTGTGCTCAATATCAGTGATAGAGCATATGTAGATACAAGTGAGGATGGCATAAGCAGAGTGTCAACAGCATTTGGTAACAGTCAGTTTCTTCTTTATGCAATCATTAGATCAAGTATCACCAACTGCTGATGGTGATTCTACAGCACACACAAATGCAAACAATATAGGATATATTAGCTTTTTTTTTTTTTTTTTTTTTAAAATAAGAATTTTATTTCTTTAATCTTAACAATTCTTGGTAATATGGAAAGCTGATCAAGTCATGATTTTATTTTATATTGACAAAAATGAAAACAAACTGAAACTGTGAAGAAAGTAAAATTCATGATCAGAGACAATGCTGAACAGTAAGATTTGGTAAGATTCTGAAAGCAGAGATTTCAATTTAAAAACGCAGAAGAGAAGCTGGTCAAAACCATCAATTAATGATACAGATTTCAAGATTATGATAGGAAATGGTCTTGAAACCTCACAACACATTTTATGTATTGATAAGGATCATTTGAAATCATCCCATAATAATAACTGGTAGGAAAGAAAGCTCAGTAATGGGTTCCATCTAAATTAAATAAGAAACAAGAGACATGGAAGTCTAATCATCTTCAAAGGAATAAAATCAATCAGTTTGTTTTGTTATATCCTCATTTATAATGAAAAATGAATTTTGTATCAATATAATAACCAGAATATAAGAGCTTGGTGTGAAATGGCAAACTAATTGAAATTGTATGATAATTCTTGGAAAGTTAGAGTATATGTCAGATATAATAAGACTTGTTTAACAGATGACAGCTTTTTGCAAAGTAGCTAAACAAATAATGAATATATATTTTGATATGTTTAAAATAATATGTTCAAAATTCAATTGTCTATACCAGAAATTGTTCAGCAAATGAAACTTCTTCATATTCTTGATATTATTAAAGTTTGAGCTGATCCATTTATCAACTCTCATCATATATATATATATATATATATATGATCCAAGAAAAAATAAAGATAAAGATGAATTTCTTAAACTTACAGAGAAAACATTGTCCAACAAATGGACAAAGCAATTTTGAAGCATAAAGCTGGCTCCTTTGTACAAAAATAAAAAAAAATGAATAAAAAATGATGCCACAAAAATCAAATCAATAAAAGATGGAGATTTTATTGTAGGTAACCTCTTTTGACTTTCATAGATTTATTTCACTCATTCTTAGAGGCAAGAATTTATCCAATGAAGATTAAAGTGAAGAAACCTTCATATTAAATATATACTTAAGGTTTCTTTCAGTTTATTTTTGTTCAAATAGGGAATTTCAAGATTGGACAACTAAAATAACACAAGTTAAATTGTTCATGCACACAGGATTCTTTTAGGAGTTTTGAACAAATTTGAAAATATAAAACAAGATTTATTTCTTTAGAAATCAAATAGCCAAGCGTTAGATGAAGAACAATTACTTGCAAAGCTACCAGTGAAATAATTGTAGATTATTAGTGAGAGAAACCAAAATGAACATGAGCCATATCAACATTTGTGTGCATATACAAACATGATCTGTGGTGAAATATATTGATCTCATTAATAACATTTATCTATTTTTGTTGTAGCTGCATTCTTGATAAATATTATTTTTGGCTAGTACTCAAAGAGTAGGTTGGAAAAAAAATAAAATTGAGAAAATGCTTATAGTACAGCCATAGACAATTGGACACTTAAATTGTGAATGATTACTTCTAAATATTAACTTTTAATGGAAACAAATATTAAAATAATAGGATCAGTTTTAGATCCATTCATATTTTAAATTGAAAAATAAAATTTAAAAAAATAAAAACTGAACCTTTTTTTTATTATTACCCCAAATTTAAATGAAACTTCAATGGTTTAGATATGCCTAGTAAGTGCAGACTACTTACTAGCCATTAGCAAAGGAATAATTCCAAATTAGAATATCAAATCAAAGGAAAAAAAAAATTCTGAGAAACTTCCAATCTCTTGGTATTTCCAAGAATTTTCTTTTTAGAAAATTATTTTTCACAACAACTAAAAGGAACATAATCACTCATGTATATCTAAGCTATTGCAGCTTTATTAAAATTTCTGACAATAATAAAAAATGGTTCAGTTTTTTTTTTTTGTTTTTAAAAATCTTTTTTAACAATACTGTACTTACATAAGAGAGAAATAACAAACAACTAAATATCACATTCCTACTGTTTAACAGTAATTAGTCTTTGACAGTATAAATGGTCATGTCTATGCTTTTAGTATACAAAGCCTGGTGACGTCAGAAAAAAAATCTTAACCCTGTGTTTCCCCTCATATCCATGAGCCACCTTTGCCCAAAGTTCCAAGCTGACAAGTAGCAGAAAAACATAAAATATCATAATCTGTTATTTAACAGCATGTAAGGCTATTAATTATAGGCAACAGTAATGTAGAAATATTATTCATAATAATATTGTTGATTGAATAATGAAAATTAGCCTTTTTTTTTTAAACACACACCTCAGTGGCTATAAAATGAACTCAAGTACTTAGAAACCAAAAAACATTACAAAAATAATATTCTAGAAAATCATAACTAATAATAATATAAATATGAATAATATAATGAACAAAAATATTAATAAAGGTAGGCATAGAAAAATGATCTGGTTTAACCCAACTTTTGGCAAACTCTAATATTAATATAGGGAAATTATTTTTTAGGTCTAATAGACAAACATTTTGAAAAAAAAGATAATCCCCTCAGCAAAATAATGAATGTTCCCAAGGGAATAAATGTCTCTTTAATAATATCATATATCAAGTTAATATCTCAACTAAAGAAACTAATGCAAATGAAAAAACATTCATAGGTATTACCAGTTTAAACTGGAAGTTTAGGTATTACAGCCACCTCCAATCATTTAAAAATCAAACATGATTTAAAATTTTTTTTTTTTAAATCAAAGTGTCTAATCTAAATATGACTGGTATTTGAAAGAGCTAGGATTAACACCTATTATAATTTAGAAAATCATAACAAAATCTTCCTCTACAAACAGTTTACATGATAGGTGTAACTTATGCTTAGATGAGAAAATATTTATACTGAAATATAATGATAGAAACTTACTAAATAATAGAAATGAATTAATAGTAAAATGTAAGCATAGAAATAAATTCTTAGTAAGATTTAATTTGATATCTTAGATATATTGAATATATTTAACATTACCAAATAAATAGGTGATTTACAATTTAATTCTAAACATTGAAATATTAAAGTATAATCAATATAATTGATTGAATAATCTAAGTATAACCTTTTTTAATAAAGAGCATTTTTTTTAAGAATAAAGTATAAATATACTTCTTTTTTAAAAAAGAAAATAATTTAATATAATATGTATTTTATAAAAAGATTCAATATTAACAACATAGTCCTAAATGTTAGGGTGAACTATTCTATGTACCCTTTTAGTATACATAAACAAATATTTAGTAACTCATTTGAATAAATTTATATTTGAAACTACTATTTGATTTAGTAATTATTTAAAAAGTTAGGAATTCTTTAGATACATGAATCTAATATCTATTACAATATTAATCCATTATTTATTATGTTTAACTTAACAATCAATATGGTAATTTTTCTTAATATAAGTTGTAAGTTGGTGACCGTAGTCGAGGGCGACCAGAAGTCTCCCTTTTCAATAGCGAGTACACCGAGGTGTCGGGGAGGGCGCTACTCCTTTCCCTGGATTTCTCCACTTTACCCTTAATACATACCTTATATTGCTGAGTGTTAAGCAAGGAGGTATCAAGTACCATTTTTAAAGTCTTTGGTATGACACGACCTGGGATTGAACCCAGGATTTCATAATAGTAATAGACTTTTTGGTTAAATCAATATTAATTTGTTTTTAGACTACATTTCTTATATTTTTTAATTTTTATAATTCACAATAAATCCAACAAAATTAGGAATTAATTTGTATTTATATTTTATTTAATTGATTCTCAAGTTACTATTAATATATCTTAACATTTACCATTTTTAAAATTCAGTAATGTTTTAAATAATAGGTAATGGTTTTTATCTTTAAAAAGAATGCATAAACATTACATTTCTTAATATATAATGATATTTCTACTGTAAAAAAGTTTGTCTTTTTCTTTTTTATTAAAAAATTTAATTTGAAATTCTTTTTGCCAGAAGCAGTAATGTAAACCTGTCTACATTATGTTCAAATATATAACTGTATCTCGTACATCTGAATGAGGTCATTTCATATGGCTGAAATAAATTTATAATGAAATCACAAAACTGAATTCTTTTTCATTTAATTTTATAAAAAATATATACATAACTTGTAAACAAATAGTTCTAGTAAACAATTTTTAAACAAGCCAGAGCTCATTTGTTTGCACACAGTTAAATGATTTCAAGTATAGAAAATGATTAAATATTTCTATTTAACCCATAGATGAAACCTTAACAGGTACTACCACTTCAGAGTAAAGGGAGTAAATCACAATGAAAGTATAATCCACATTCCCAAAAGTTCTAGGATGAGAGCCCAACCATCAGATGGTTTAGTGGCATATCTAGGACACTCATTAGCGATGTGGAGGAGGGTCTTCTCCTCTGCTGAGAACCAGTCAGCATATTCTACAGCCCCAGCAAACTAAGCTGAAATGTAGAACAATATCTCAATATATTTCAAACAAAACAGGATAAAAATTCATGCTTTTGATCCTCACGTGAGCTAGTATTACAACACACACAATATTATATATAAAATCTATATGTATGTATGAATACATTTTCACTTTAATGTAAATCCTTTCCATATTTAGTTTTATCAAATTTTCATTTCTAAATCCTGTTGCAGTTATCAGATGTTAATGAATAATTTCAAAATTAAAAATGAAAATGGGAATATAAAAACAATTAAAAATTGTAAAATTATCTAAAGTCTTGATATAGCATGAATTAAAGTCAAGAAATGAATATAAAAGATTCAATTTTTTTTCCAGATATTGACGTGAAAAAAAAATCTATCTAATGACTTCATATAAATGATTCAAATCAATAATTTAGTTTTAGGAGTTGTACAAACAGTAAACGAAAACTTATGGCTTGTCTGGTTGTAGTATTTTGCAACACTTTAATGTAAATGTGAATTGTGTTTGAAAAGCCAACTCAAAGTCTAACTGCTTTCCACTAAAATTCTTTTTTTTTTCGTTTTTTTTTTTTTTTTAAGAAAAATGCAGCAATTGTGTTTAAATAATAAGTAAACTTCGTGAGACCTATAAATGAAAAAAAAAAAAAAAAATGACTAACCATGGGAAGAAACTTCCAAGGAAATTATTTACTAAACAAAAGAGCATTTTATGTAAAAGTAAGATCAAGAGAATTCAGAAACTAGATACAAGCCTGTATCATTTTTTAAAATCTTTTTATTTAAGCTTCAGATAAAAAGTAAATTCAAACATTTCAAACTCTCCAAATAAAATTAAAAAAAAAATCAATAATATATCCCCCCACACACACACAGATAAAAAGAATGTTTTAAAAAAATTATGACATTTAAAGTCATTTGAGAAAAATTCATTATAAATAAAAGACTTCAAGAAAGATTTTTGTAAATAATGATTCTAGTGGGAAAATCTTTTTGAAAATAAAACATCACATCTACATATGTATTTTTACTCATATATAGGCAATCATATCATTATGCATACATGTGAACAGCATTTTAGAGGTACACAGTAATGTTTATTGTCGCAGGAAATTGAATTGGCACCCAGAGTTCAAATCCTGGACAAGACTGAAGTGTTTGTGTTAATTCCTTTGGGAAAAGCATAAATCCATCTGTTCTTCCCCAGAAATGGATAAATAGAAGGGTAGACAGGATTCTTTAGCCTTGATTAGACAACTAGTCTGGGAGAAGAAAAACTTAATTCAAAACCAACTTTATTCTGATTAAAAAATGAACCTTGTGTCATCCTGTTTAGGTAAATACATACATATGCACATAACCTTATAAGTGATTTACTAAGCTTCAGACATAAAATGTAGATAAAAGATCTGTAACACTTTAAATGAGAGAACATGCATACCTTTAAAATCAGCACTAAAAACCCTTATCATTTACCTGGGCTAGAACACTGACAAACAAGATTAGTTTGAAATCAACAACTATCTCAGCCAATAGATAAGACTATGTGATGACTATCACATCTTAACTACCAAAATTACAACTCAGTCTGACAAATAACTAATCCAACTTGTGAAAATATACAAGATGTGGAAGATAATAAGGTAGTAAAACACAATTAGATTATAGTGACATACACTAGCATGACACTTATGCTACTCTCTGGGTCTACATAGCTACAGTCCAGTGATGAACTTAGGAAGATAACTGGTGGCTATGCAAATTGCAAGTTTTATTTCAGAGAGTTTCTCAGTCAAAGGATATCTGCAAGTGAGCAGAAGTTTGATGCTCAGCTTCCTCCTCCAGTTTTGATTTTGGAATTAACTTCTAGAAGGATTGCCTTCACCAAGGCTTTGACATCAGACTGGATCCCCTTCTACCACACACACAATTCATTTGATACAGCTAACAGCAGTAAATTCTTGAATATAAAATTTCATGTCAAAAGAAAAACAAGTAATAGTAGTAATAATAAATAAATAATAATGCAGAGATCTTTAACATTTTTATTAAAACTTTGTAGACATTTACCTACCAATTCACATGTGTTAAAATGTTACTAGAAGACAAGACAGGAAAAAAAAGGTAAATATACACAGCAAAATTGATGGTAACAAAATTCTAAAAGCTTTCCTTTCTTACAAACATTAACAAGAATAATTTTTTAAAAAGATATTACATTAAATTAAAAAGCTAGAATATCTGGAGTTCAAGTCAGTGATACTCTTAAAGGGTTGCCAAGATAGATGGTATTTATTTTCGATAAATATATCACCAGTTTGTACCAAGAAGTTCCATGGGATAAAGGTTATCAATGGAGAAAAAAGGAACCAGCTTACTGGATTCAAATTCTAAACAAGACCAGTTGTATTCATTTTGTATCAATGCCCTCAGAAGAGACATGAACTTATCTCTTCTCCAACCAGTTAAAATAGGACAGACTGGATTCCAAAACATTATTAGCTAGACAACCAAAGAGAAGGATAACTCAAAAACCAACAGCTGAAGACCTTAATTCCTACCCTAATGCCTTGTAGGGGAGATTTATTCAACTTTTCACTTAGTCAGATTTGAGTAGGGAGACACATATGAATTGAGACTCACATGTTCATAAAAATGCTTGATCCTCACAGCATTCTCTTTTAGGGACACCTCAGGCAGTAAGTGATAAATTCAACCTGCTAAGCAGATATTTGCTGGGTGGAATGTCCCCTGGAAGCAGGTGATAAACTTAGAATGGCCCACCCTGGCCTAAACCAGCTAAGTTACCCTGCTGCCTTGTAGGTTGGTTGTAATCATTAAGGTGTACCAACATCAGATTCAATTGACTCTTTCTTGCCATCCTTCCCTATCAATCATTCTCTTGACAAGTCTTATAGACTCTAGTATCCATACAGAGCTGATGAGTAAGTTTTTGCAAGTAAACTTACATTGGTGTGTCCATGTGTAGGAGTTCATAGGAGAAGCTGCAATGTTATTTTGAATGAAGAATCATTATCAATTTTTGATGACTATTTCTTTTAACTTAATTTTAGTGGATCTCTAACTAAAACTACTTAGAGTGTCAATTCACAGCTACTAAAAAACAACAGGGATCAGAAATAAAGAATGATCTCAACACAAATTGCATTTTCCTTTACTTGAGTTTGAGGAGTTTCAATAAGAGGGCAATTAAAATTTAAAAGAAATATTAGTTAAAAATTGATAATGAAAGAGTTTGTTGCAAAGTTAACAGAGAAATATCTGATATGGTCCAATGAATTTCAGTTTCTTACACATTCCAGTATCTTCAATTTTACAATTGAATATTTTATCTTTTGACAGTATTTTCAAATCATATTTTAATGGAAAACCTCAAAACTTAATATCCTTTTCATAAGATGAAAACTTAGCAGACAACTCTAAACAAACTAAAATGTATTTATGCAGATTCTGATTAATGACTGGAATCTGGCAAGATGCCATTGAAATTTAACTGACAATGGTCTGTACAATCCCTATAACACTTTAATCTCTTCTTTTATTCAAGTTTTCTAATATTGTCATCATTTATCAATGGATTACCTTGAGAAAGTAAGATAAACAGTAAAGCATGCTACTAGCTTACTATTGCTTTAAGCTACTAAATAATGTTTACAATAAAAGGATAAAACATTGACCAATTTAAGTTTAATTAATTTTAAATCTAGTGACAACATCCAAGTGATTCTAAATATATACGAGAAAAATTGAAAATGCAAAAACTCCAATAAAGAAAAAGTAAAGAAAATGATACAAATATAATACCATTGTTAAAAAAGAACATTGAAAATGATTCTGAATTTAAATTAAAATTTTCAAGAGGGGAAAAAAAAAAAAAAAAAAGACAAAAAGTTTTGAGAAGACAAAAAAAATTAAATTTGATTAAATTCTGAATCGGTAAAGTTTTGAGAGAAAAAATCTTTTCTGTCCAGTCATCATTCTTATAAAACCTGTGCATATTTATTCATTTAAATTTTACTAAAATTTCACAAGACTAATTTCAAATGCTATTTCCTGTTCTACTTAATGTTTAATACAATAAAGCTATGTTATTAGAAATGATTTTCTCTACAGTCAGGAAGTAGACTTGTATACATTTTTAAGCCCTCAGTTGTTTCATTTTGGAAACTTCATTAGTTTCCCTAAAAAAAAAAAAAAAAAAAAAAAAAAAAAAGTTTGGTATAGGATCTACAGTATTTTACAGCACAGATTAACTTAAAAAAAAAAAAAATGACCACCCTAATTTTATTTTCTATGACAAATCTGAACTGCATACAAGGTATGGTTAAAAAGAAACCTAACTTTTAAAACTAAGTATCAATGAGACGATTTAGAGTGCTTGAAACTAAAATGTTATGCACCTATGACCTTTTGTCAATTGATTTTAATTGCATGTCAACCTGTCTAGGGTTATTTTTTGCCGATAGGTTCTATGATGTTTATATTTCCATTTTTTGTGTAGTTTAATTTTTTTTACACACAATTATGATATCAAGTATTCCAATCTAATATAAATAATTTGCAAACAGATTTATTTGACTCATAAATGGAACCCTAACAGGTACTACCACTCAGGGTCAAAGTGAACCTGAAAGTAATGGTAAAGAAGGAGTACACCACATTCCCCAGAACTCCCTAAATGAAACCTGGCTACCAGTTTAGTGTCATAATCAGGACACCCCTTTGGGGAGGGAATCTCACGCCTCTGCAGGAGGAATCAGTCAGCATATTCTAAACACCACTGACAGGGCAGAATGATGTAATTTTCTGTCAGTGTTTGAGATACACATGTCAAAGCAAACAATTGTGTGGTACAAATATCCCCACCCCCATATTGAATAAGGAAAATTCTGAATTTCTTTTCCAAATATCAAAATAAAAAACTGAAAAATTTTTATAGACTTTTCTAATGCTACAACAAGTCTATGGTGGAAGAAGCAATGTTTCAAATCAAAAACATCTACCAATAATCCAAAATTTGAATGACCTTTCACATTGCCAAACATTATCAGTGTGATTGATTGATTGATTAAGCACAAAACAACTCCCCCTCTAAACACTTTATTCTCAGGATTTGACCACTTTGGACTTTTTGCCTCCCAATTCTAATTCTTTCAGAAAGGTCATCTATTTTGAAGGAAACAAGTGCCATTAAGTAATAGGTAAAGCAATAAAATATATTTTTTTTAAATTTCAGTTTCTTTTTCGCGATAGATCTGTGCAATGTATATAGAAAAACTGACAGTTAAAAAGCTATACAAAGATTAAGAATAGTGTTACTTTTAGATAATTTCAATAAGTAAAAATAAAAAGAGTATCATACTGAATAAAATTAACAATAAAAAGGAAATGGATAAAAATAAGATTTCTAAATGGAAGGCAAAAGAAAAAAAAAAAAAAAATATCATAGAATTTATTGGATTTAAAAAATAAAATAAAATAAAATAAATCATAAAATTTATTGTCTCATTCAAGCAAGACAAAAATTACACAAGTAATTGCCAAATTAAAGCTGTTGAGTTGAATATTTATTGGTATGCATTGTTTTATTTTTCAGATAAACAGGCTAAAATCTATAACTCAAAAATTAGTTACATATGATCAAGTCACAACTCGAAAGAGGGAATTACTTACAAGTATATAAGCTAACATTTAATTAACACATTAGCTGATGTTTTTACTACAAATAATTATTTTTAATTTCTCAAAATATATTAACAATAAAGGAGTTAAAAAAAAACAACTCACACACACACACACACACACACACACACACACACACACACACACACACACAAACTATATTTTCAAATACTCAACATAATTCAGAGAAAGCTCAATTAGCCACTTGAGGAAAAGGGTTATAAAATGACAAATGAGGAGGTAAGGATGTAACAAGAATATTACAAAAGAAAACAAAGCACAAATTCAAAATACGAGAAAAAAAACAAAACAAAAAAACATAATTATGAGAGGGGTGAGGACAGTCATGTGGGAGTTTCATCCACAGTGCAGATATTCTAAGAAAGAAACTGTTGGAATAGAACATGCTCTTGTGTGTGGAATATTCAGAAAGAACTAATGCTGCTTGCTAAAGACGGTAAAACAAGTTCTTACTGAGAACTCTTAAATAAGTTGAATCAATGAATATAGTTCATTTGAATATCTTGTATAAGAATAGCAATAAAAGAGGAACAAACTGGCTATAATCAAGTGATGAGAAGTGGCTGAAGTGACCAAAAATGATTCTCTTCCACAAGGCTATGCAACCAATTTTATAAACTATCCAAAGTAAACATAATAAACCAAGAGGAACCTGATAAAATACAAGTATAATATTCCTGTCTAGAACAAATCCGGCTTTTATTTAAGTTTGAAAGTCCTCAAATTATCTTACAAAATTTATTTATATTTCTGTAATTGAAATTTTTTTTTTTTTTTTTTACATTTATGGGCATTGCACAAAGATGCAGCATGCTGTTTTGAACGAATCCTGGAAGCAGCACCTCACAAAACAGCAAATGTATGGTCACTTACTTCCCATCTTACAACCCATCAAGTAAGACAAGACATGCTAAGCACTGCTCAAGAAATGAGGACAAACTCGTAAGGGATATTTTTCTATGAACTCCAATACATACAAGTGTTGGCTGACCAGCAAAAACACAATTATCAGCAGTGTATAGACACAGAATGCCATCTCAAGTGATGGTTGATAGGAATGGTGAGAGAATCTGTGCTTTCAATAATGATATATTAAGATCCATGAACATCTCATATATTTTCAAAAAAAAATAATTAGTAGGAATCATTAGTTACTGTGTTAGTAAAGATACTGATCAAAGGAATATTTCCAGCACTTAAAAGGTTTTCTGAAAAATTAATTTTATAGTTAATAGCAATTAACTATCAATCTAGTTATCATGAATGACAAAATCCATTTCTGATTTGCCAATATTTTAACCTGTCTAATAAATAGAAAGATTGGAATGAGTTATGTTAGAGTTTAATACTAATTTATAATCTCAACAAAATTAACCACATTATAGAAAAATCACAAGAATTAAAAATTACTTAACGCTTTCACAGGTAGATAATTTTTTAATCTTTCAAGTGTGGAAAAATTATTTTCAGAAAATTTGAAAATACAGGATATGTTCAAATAAGTCAATCAAATTTAAAAAAAACAAAAAAAAACATGATAATTTGATTTGTCATAGCACAATAGCATGAAAACAATAAAGTACTAACTTTTATTTATGATCTTTTGCAAAACAACCTTTATACAATCCTATACTATAGTGGCACCTCCTAGTGTCATTTTTATACATTAACATTGAACAGTCAATAAGAAAATGCCTTATATTGAGTTGAAAAATGACAAAAATGTTAGCCTGCCTGAAAAAGGTAGAAAGCAAAATTTCTGTTCCAATTCAATGGATATGCAAGCGTTTTCTATTACTGATCAGTAACTTTCCTATAAACAATAAATAAACTGGTAGAAACCTCGAGTGATGGAAATAACCTTTAATATTATCCAGAACCTTGGTAAGATGTTAAAATTGATTTTTACAGTAGCAAAATGGAAAGATAAGCATATTGTAATCAGCACAGAGTCAAAGAAATAAAAAAAAAATAAACAAAACAATAAGATCCATACGCACACACATATATAACAACAGTTTATCGTTATCACTATCTCACTTGGTGGCTTAGTGGTAGACCAAATGTAGTATAATTTGGAGAGTACTCAATATCTGTGATAGAGCAATCATATAATATGATAAATAAATAAAATTATATATATAAAGTAAAGTTGGCGACCGTAGTCAAGGGCGACCAGAAGGCTCCCTTTTCAATAGCTACAACACTGAGGTGTAGGGGAGGGCACTACTCTATTCCCTGGATTGCTCCACTTTACCCTTGATACGTACCTTATAATGCTGAGTGTTAAGCAAGGAGGTATCAAGTACCATTTTTAAAGTCTTTGGTATGATGCAACTTGGGACTGAACTCAGGTCTCCCAGACCATTGGCGAACACTCTACCCACTAGGCCAATACGAGGTGCATACGATAAGTTTCCAGACTTTATTCATATGGGCACTTTTATTGATAGTACACACATGAAACTCTAGTCCCCTTCAAAGTAATCTCCTCTGGCTGCAATGCACTTGTACCATTCCAACAACTTCTGGAAGGCCCCATGGAAGTCCTCTGGTGTGAGTGTGTCAATGACCTTCGTCACAGCCTCTTTCATCTCCTCAATTGTCTCATAACGACAGCCTCTGAGCTTAGGCAATAACCAAAAGTCACAGGGAGCAAGGTCTGGACAATAGGGAGGGTAAGGAACTGTTTTGATGCCCATCTTGCTGAAATAGTCAGTGACAAGGATGGAGTTGTGGACTGGTGCAAATATCCCTGACCCGATTTGAAGAGTGCTGGCCTCTTCCCAAGGAATCCCTTCCTGAACTCCCTTAAAACCTCAACATAGTAACCCTAACCCTTTGGCCAATCAACTCTGGTGTATTGACTTCCTTACTCCTCTCATCATCCCTCACAGACTCCCTGCCTTTTTTGAATCTCTTATACCACTCAAAAACTGATGCTCAATTCATGCAAGATGGTCGACAAGCAGTCTGAAGCATTCCATACGTTTCTGTG
Organism: Sepioteuthis lessoniana; assembly: GCA_963585895.1. NCBI lineage: Eukaryota > Metazoa > Mollusca > Cephalopoda > Myopsida > Loliginidae > Sepioteuthis > Sepioteuthis lessoniana. The sequence goes on along the minus strand of OY757921.1, from coordinate 13,753,782 downwards.
GCCTTTTTTCCAAGTTTAAAACAGAATTTTATTGCATATCATTCTTCTAAAGTGTCAGATTGCATTTTTGAAATTCACCAGCTGTGACAATCAGGCTTTAGTAGGGTGTATTCTAGTTGCTGCTGTAGCTGTTCATTTGAACCTGAAATCATAAAAATTGGTCAGTCATCTCATAAGATGTATCGCAATAACATACTGAATTTTCAAGAGTCTACGAGAATTTTAAATGCCCATACGAAAAAATGTCTGGAAACTTATATATATATGAGGTGTATACGATATTTCATTAGCATGGATGCTTATCTGCGACCACTGGGTTTCATGCCATCTTTACATGCGAATTATCAGACTCAGTGATTATTAAATAACACACACACACACAAAAGTGGGAAAAAAGTTTATATGTCATATCTGCTGCTGACTTTTTTACTGATGAGATTGAAGCACTGCAACACTGATGGAAGAAATGACTGCAAGGAGGACTATGTTGAAAAATAAACCTCATTTGGTTATTCCATGAATATCTTGGTCAACTTATGAACTCTTAGATGAATCTTATCAAAAGGGTCGGCAGCAGAAAGCACTGTTTAGAGTTGCACCTTTTTTCAATGAAATCAATTGTGATAGATCCTTTCATGTCAGAGAAGACAATCAGTATAACCTTCTTTACTGACAGCTACACCCAGAATTTTTCCATTGCTGGAGAGTTAGTATTTCCATTAGTGACCATTTTTTTCATTCAGGCTCATAGTGGCAAACTTATGTTTAACATGTTTATAAACATGCTTTTGACTAACACACTCTTCTGTAAATTTCACATGGTTTGCACTTTGAAGCCACCAAAAATTTGATGACAGACCTCTGTTCAAGCCTACAGCACTGTTTGATTTCCCACCATTTTGAATAGCCTAAAATGAATTTCTGCTAAATTGAAGCAATTTTTACAATAAATTATTTCTAAACAATGCAGAGTATATATATATATATATATATATATATATATATATATATATATATATATATATATATATCCAGTCACACACAGTGTTGGACAAACAAAAAAACTGACCATTGAAATAAAATTTAAAAAAATAAAAAATCTATTATTACAATTGATGTAGTTTAAGTTAAGATGATTTATGCTTCTTAATATTTGGAAGGTTAACCATTAGCAATCGATGCAGTGGGGATTTTTGGAGTCATGACCTTTTTAATGACAATTTCCAGTTTTCTTATTTTTGTGGAAAACATCAATTGTTGAATGATGGTGATTCAATTTCTTTACAATATTGCAAAGTGACAATCTACAATCATTGTATGCCACAATTTGACCTTTTTCAAATTAACAACTACTTACATTGGCAAAGGACTAATCACAAATTACGATATCGAATCAAAGAAACTTTCTCGTTTTTTGGGTATTTCTGAAAATTTTCTTTTGAGAACATTATGACCAGCTATAGCTAAGAGAACTTTGACAACAATAAGTAAGAAAAATAATCACTTCCTATGTGTGTCCAGGCCATTGAAATTTCATTAAAAATTGCGTCAATAATAGAAAATGATTCAGTTTTTTGACATATATACCTCACATACATACAAATAATAATGATAGCATAACAAAATAAATTAAAGACAAATGAACAGGGTTAAAAAAAAAGAAATATCTAACTTTCAACCCCAAAAGGTTTTCATAATTAACATTTGTCAGCCACAGCCATTTTAATTTTGATTGGGGGGGGGGGAAATTGTTCCGCTTACAGGTATAGCAACAATTTATCTCCCTTGTTTTGTGAAGCCAAGTTCAATTGAATGAAATTTGAATTTACTATTTTCTAGAAAAAAAAAACTTGACTCACTAATAGAGTTAAACCAGTCAGACCCCATTATAGTTGACCTTGTATACATGCTATACAAAAATATCTATTTCTTCTTCCCTCTTGTCAGTCATGTCAGGGGTAAAATTTAAGAGCCTATTTCAACACATAACATGAAAGAAAGATTAGACCAGTGTGCTAATAGAGAAACAGGTGGTCTCACATAGAAAAAATGGTAAGACATAGAACAGTAATTCTAGGAGTGGGTGGTACCCACCCCAACCTGCAAGAGGAGAGGGAGGACAATGAGGTGAAAGTGGTAGCAAGATGTCATCAGAACAAAGATTTTTTTTTTTGGGGGGGGGGAAATATGTGTGACAAGACACTTAAATAAGATGTATGCTTTACAAAGAATAAAAGCAATAGAGATATGCACAAAAAGCACGTTTTTATTTTATTTTGTTGCCTGATGTGTTTTAAATATGACATATGAGGTATATTCAAAAAGCGTTGAGATTGAAGCTACATTTACTGAGACAGAAATGAATAATGAAATATTTTCTGCAAAAGTCTTCTTAGCGTTCTAAGATTATTCCATCAGTCAAATCACTTCTGAAACTTCTCTTTTGATATTGTGTGAAGATTTGCCATTGTATTTCTTTTAATGTCCTTAAATCTTACCTTGAGATTAATTTTTAGTTTAGATTATAGAAATTTACAATTAGTCTGGTGAATATAGAGTGTTCTTGCTCTTGCACAATCTTGTGTTCTGCTTCATAGTTTTTTTCAATTTGGTACTGACTTTAATTGCCCAGTTGGCTGGGGCTGTAGAATACACTGACTGCACCTCTGCAGAGGGGTAAGACCGCCCCCCCCCCCCAATGAATGTCCTGATATGACACTAAACAATCTGATGGGGAGGTTCTAGTAATGCTGGGGCCTTGGGGAATATGGAGCACCCCTTCATTGCCATTGCTCCCAGGTCTACTCTGATCCAGCATGGTAGCACCTGATAGGGCCCTATCTATGGATTAAATAGAACTAACAGCATACTCATGCTAAACTGAATTATTTGATTAAACTAAATAGCTTAAAATAGAAATGTTTTGACAATAAAACCGTACTTACATTTAAACGGCATGCTTATGCTAAACTGAATTGTTTGAAATGGAACTGTTTTTTTACAATAAAACTGTACTTGCACTAAACTGAATTTTTATAGAACTGTATTGACAAAAATAAATAAAAATGGATTTGGCGTTAAATAACCTACAAAGGTTGATATGCCATAAAACCCAACCAACCATCAACCAATTGACTTCAAGACATCCTCACTTTATATTTATCACAAAACTGTGCCCATATTTTTCTTTAAATTCTAAAATAAGAATAATCAAAATTTCAGTTTTGATACTTTTGGATAACATCTCATGCCCTACACGCCAATCAGATTAAACAGCAGATACCCTGCTAGGACTGGTTTTTACAACATTTTTACGGTTGCAAGGGCCAAAGCTCTAAGTAGGTAGGATCAAGGACTTAGTTTTAGATTAGTTATTTCAAAATTTATAGTCATACCAAGAAAAAAAAGTGGGCATGTCTATTACATATGGTAGGTCAGAGAACCAAAAAGGTTTAGGAACTACAAAATAAGAGAACGTCAAAACTATGAGAAAGTGATAGCAACATTTCTACATGATATTCTATCAGAAGAATCTTATGTCATTCTTAATCATGTCACTATTTTATTTTTTATTTTTTGGTTTAATACACACAACCACTAACACATAGATATTAATAAATACATTATTCACAACAAACTTACATTTTCATTCTTTAAGAATATTAATTCAATTATCCTTTAAATTGATTACAAAAAATTTAAATAGAAAATTTCCTAACTAGGTAAATTTCATGAGGTCAGCATAAAAAAAAAGAAAGAAAATTGAAAACAGGAATATATTTAATAGAGCTTAAAAGCAGACTAATCATTTGGTTTAATTAGATACAACGGATGTCTTTCTTCAATTAACTGCTTTGTTATTACAAAAAACTTGTTGTAGGCACAATCAATAAGATGAAAATTACCTTTCAACAATTAAACATCATCCAATTTGAAAAAATCTGTTTAAAATATTGCATTGAAGGACTTCCAATATTTGGTATTGAAGGCCTTCCAATATTTTAATCAACAAAGTAATTTGATCACTATTTAACCTCAATAACTAAAATTGTGATTGAGGGAAAAAAAATCTTCAAATCTGTTAATGACCATCAAGTTTTAATTTGAATGATAAAATAATCTTGAATGCTATCAGTTGTTGATTATGGCCACTTTTAAAAATAATATCTGAAGAATTGTGTCATTCGATATGCACAGTTTTTATAATAATATTTAACATTTTCTATGCAATTCAAATATCCAGAATGCATATATAATCCAAACTTGAGGATTTCTTAAAACTCGTTGTATGACTGATTTTAATGGCATGTTTAACCCAGCTTGGGTTAGGCCTAGAGGCAAGGGAATTGTATACATTGTATGTTTGTATTTACATTTTTTTGTGGAGTTGTTTTTGAAGTTTTTTGTATAAAAGATAGAAATACATGAAATATAATTAATACAAATAATTTGCAAATAACATCTATTTGACCCATAGATAGAACCTTGACAGGTATTACTACTTGGTCAGAGTGGACCTAGGAGTAATGGCTAAGAAAGAGTAATCCACACTCCATATCTCCAGAACTAGAACCTCACCATCAGATGGTTTAGTGTCATATTCAGGATACCCCTTTTGTGGAGAGGAGCTTACCCCTCTGCAGGATATATTCTAAACTCCAATAAAGAGGGCAGAAAACATTCTAGGACCTCTAATTATTATTATTGGAAGAAAAAAAAAAAAAATTTCAAATCATTGTGGTAGTCATTTAGTCAACTTATTTTGGGGAGTCACCCAAGGAGAACCAAACTCATTAATCCTTATTCTTCCACTGGAGATGCTCCTTTAATTGAATTTCAACTTTAAAAGAGACCCACAAAGTTTATTATGGCTAAAATAACTTATCTTCCTAGAATCTGAAGATTTCTTTAAAAAAAAAAAAAAAAAAACAACTTCCTTGGGGCCAGAACAAACAATGTAAGTGATCTGTTCTCACCATGTTTAAATAAGCCACACACACAAGGTTACATGATAACTTACACAGCTTCTCATATCCTTACATTATTACATCACACAGAAGGTTTGGTTTTGTTTCTATTTCGAGTTAATATTAGACTGTAAATTTTGGCAAAAAGATATATAAAAATCAGGCATTCAAATTTTCAATCAGTTCTTGAAAATCTATTTTCTTTATTTTTTAACTTTGCACAAAATTAATGGTGAACAGATGCAATATTCACAAGAATTTTCTTTGTTATTCTTTTATATTAAAAGATTTCAATTGTTTTTCTTTTACCACAGTAATTTGGTCCAATCAATAAACAAATTAAAGAAATGTGTATTTGTTGAGATTATAGAAAGCAAACATTCAACACATGCATTTTTGACTACATGAATAAAATACAAATGCTGGGATTGTCTTAAATTGTTACTAAAATTAATCTTTTTTTTTTTTTTTAAATATGGATCTACAATATTCAACCAGCTTTTCTTTTAAACTCCAAGAGAGGGAACAGTTATATTGGACTTGTGCTAAATAATTTAGAATATTACAAGCACCAACAATGAAATTGCAATCTCTCTCTCTACATATTCTTCTGATGATATTTTAAACATAATAAAATTCAATAACTATTCAATATGAAATGATGGTTATAACTAATTGATTTTAATGGCATGCCAACTCATCTACAATTATTTCATGCTTAGAGGTCTGGGAATCACATTCATTACATGTTTATATTTACATTTTGTATAGTTGCTTTGGAAGAGTTTTGTTGGGGTTTTTTTTTTTTTACTCACAGTTCCATCAACTGAGTATCGTTTTTTTAAACTTCACATAAACACCATATTTTTTGTTTCAATGTCTAAATAAATTCTATCTCCTAGTTACTAAATGTTGGCATCAATTTTTCATGGCACAAGTGAAGTTTTAAATTGAAATATATAACACCCCTATTATTAACCTCTTTTTCAATGAACAATTTCTTAGAATCCATGTGGTATTTTTCCATAAAAGTTTCACTATCAAAATGATGCAAACTTTATGCCAATTGCATTACTCATATGGTATGAAAGAAATATTTTAAAGTATTCTGCACTAAAATGATTTTTAAATGTTTTCTAAAATTACAGAGGTGATTTTTTGAGCTAACAGAAAGTATAATTATTGATATTTAAAATTCTTGCAATTTAGAGAACTTATGAAATTATTGTCAGGTAAATATTGAAAGGTGAATTCATTTAATCATCAAAAAGGATTTGAGGATACTGAAGGAAATCATAATCCATGGGATTTATAAATTGCTTCAAGTAAATTTATCAGGTTTGTAGAAGCAAAAAAACTAATGATAGTTATTTCAAATGAATGTTTTTATTGGGGAAAAAAAAAAAAAAAAAAAAAAAGTATGCCCGGTAATACAATTCAAAATCTTAAATTCATTTTGACTTTATTACCAGTTATTTGTTCTTAATGACTTGAAAAAAAAAATCAAAAAGATAAAATTGTCCCTTGCAAGTAAAATAAAACATCAAATATCATCAATAAAAACCTTTTATAATGCAGTTAAGATTAGTGCAGAAGTTGGCAGTGCAATCTTTTGTTTAATATTAGGAAAATCTTAAAAGTGTCTTAAAAGTTTTAGTTTGATAGCTTTTATATGCATACTTTTTAGAAAGTGTCTACTTTATTTTGATTATAAACATGTTTAAATAAAAAATGTATATTTGATACTATCTACTTTACATTTCTGAGAAAAATGCAGTGGAAAATAAAGCAATGGAACTTTGAAATATGATAATGATACTGTAGGTACAAGCATGTGTCTAGAATGGTTGACAATGTTTGTAAAAAGAGATTTAAACTCAAGGATGCCTGGAAATTTGAAAACTGGTGAACTGGAAGAACTTTTAAAAATGCAGTATAAACTAAAAACAAACTTAAAAAATAAAAAGTTATGTCATTTGGAAGTCTTAGGAAAAAGTCAAAAGTGAGAAAAATAAATTTTGCATGAAATTACAAACAGAACTTATCAGTTTCTTTCTCTTCTTGCTTGACACAGGAAAAAAATTATTTTTGAACAAGATAGTCACAGACATTAAAAAAATGGGTTCATTAAATTAGTAAACCAGTTAGTACACCTCCGTAGCAATATCTCATCAACTGAAAGCAACATTAACATTTGTATAGGTAAAGTACAGACTACTATTAACAAGTTATTGACTATATGGAAATCTGATCTTACTGAGAAAATAAAATGGGAATTCTTCCAAACTGTAGCCATGTCAGTACTATTGTACAGTTGCACCACAAGAACTTTAATGAAATTCCTGTAGAAAAACCTATATGATAACTACACAAGGATGCTGCTTACAGTTTTAAAACAAATCCTGTAAGCAGCACTTGACAAAACTGCAAATGTACAGCCAATTACGTCCCATCTCACAAACCATTTAAGTAAAATGAACAAAACATGCTGGGTACTGCCGGGGAAGTAAGAACTAACTCACAAGTGATGCTCTCCTACACAGGGACACACCAGTGTTGGCTAACCAACAAAAAACTTATATTCATCTTCTCAGTGCAGACACTAGGTGCCGTCTAGATGACTTACCAAGAGCAATAGCAAATAGGAACAGATGGCAAGAGATAATCAAGATTCATGATGATAAATCCAAAGAAAATCATGGCTACATCCAAGAGAGTCTGCAACATCTTAATCTAAATGGAGTTTCAGACCTGACTGATCAAATAAAACACAGCATCCCGAAACACAACATGTTAGTCATTGGCGGAGACATGAATGCCCAAATCGGGAAAAACGGAAACAACAAATACAGCCTCCACAACACGTCAAACAGGAATGGGCAACATCTAACAGATTTCATGATAGAAAATAGATTAGCATGCCTCAATACAAACTACCAAAAAAGAGAGGGCAAACTATGGACATACACGTACGCAAACAATACTAAAGCTCAGATAGACTACGTCCTTATAAACAAGAAATGGAAAAATAGTGCATTGAATTGCGAGGCATACTCCTCTTTTGAGGGTGTGTCCACCGATCACCGAATAGTCACGGCGAAAATACGGTTAAGCCTACGAAAAAACGCCAAACGAACAGCGACCACCAAACACTATGACTGGGCCCTATTAAACAACAAAGATATAAGAGATAAATACGTATTAGAATTAAGAAACAGATTCGAAACACTACAAGAAAAGACGGAAAAAAGTACACCAAACGACGAATACGAAAATTTCGTCAATGCACACCTCAAGGCAGCAGCAAAATACATTCCAACAAAAATTAAAACTAAATATAGAGTCCCATGGGAAACTTTAGCGGTGAGAGAAAAACGTGCACTAGTGAAAACAGCCTCCAAAAACTATCGAAAAAACCCAACAAACACAAATGCCTTAAAACTAAAAACGGCACAATATCAATTAGCAGGCATATATATAAAGGAACAGACAGAATACATTCAAAATCAGATAGATAAGATTAGAGACTCGGTGGAAGATAGACAATCTAGAATAGCCTGGTAAACAATAAACGAAGTGAGCAGAAGAAAGAACACAGCCAAAGCAAAACTTAAAGCAGCAAACCAACAAGAAAGAATAAAACTGTGGAAACAGCACTTCGAAAACTTACTTGGAAACCCACCAAAAATAACGCATGAACCAATCACCAGAATAATTAGCAAACAATTAGACATTAAACTAGGACCATTCACACAAGAAGAACTCGACTCGGTTCTCAGAAAAATTAAAAATAGGAAAGCTGCAGGGCTGGACGAAATTCCCCCGGAAGTATGGAAGACCAGACAATTCGACGACATACTGCTCCGACACTGCAACGCAGTATACAATCAAAATCCGATAGATAGATGGATGAAGGGATGCATACTCCCCTTCCCTAAAAAGGGGGACCTCGGATTAGCCAAAAACTACCGAGGCATAACACTTACATCCATAGCTGCCAAAATCTACAATGCCCTACTACGAAACCGAATAGAACCCAAAATCGACAACATACTTAGAAAAAATCAAAATGGCTTCCGAAGAAATAGATCCACGACCTCACAAATATTAACCATCCGCAGAATCCTTGAAGGTGTACGGGCAAAGAACCTACAAGCGACATTAATATTTGTCGACTTTACCAAGGCTTTCAACTCCATTCACAGAGGAAAGATGGAACAAATCCTACTAGCGTACGGCATACCTAAAGAAACCGTAGCGGCAATAACGATTCTCTATAGAAACACTAAAGTAAAAGTACGATCACCGGATGGAGACACAGAATACTTTGACATTGTAGCAGGAGTACTACAAGGGGACACGCTGGCCCCGTACCTCTTTATCATTTGTCTAGACTACGTACTTAGAACATCGATTGACAAAATCAAAGAGAATGGCTTCGAACTGACGAAGAAAAGAAGCAGAAGATACCCCGCAACAACAATTACCGACGCCGACTACGCCGATGACATAGCGATACTGGCAAATACACCTGACCAAGCCGAAACATTTCTGCATAGTTTGGAACGAGCAGCAGCAAGCATAGGCCTCTATGTTAATGCACACAAAACAGAATACATGTGCTATAACCAAACGGGGGACATCTCCACTCTAGAAGGAACCCCACTTAAACTAGTAGACAAATTCACGTACCTAGGAAGCAGCGTCGAATCAACCGAAAAGGACATCGAAACGAGGTTAACGAAAGCATGGACAGCTATCAATAGGCTATCGATTATATGGAAATCAGACCTAACCGATAAAATGAAACGCAGTTTCTTCCAGGCAGCGGTCACATCGATACTGCTATATGGATGCACTACATGGACGCTAACAAAACGGCTGGAGAAGAAGCTAGATGGCAACTACACAAGAATGCTGCGTGCAATCCTGAACAAGTCCTGGCAGCAACACCAACTGTACGGCCACCTGCCCCCTATCACAAAAACTATTCAAGTTAGACGAACCAGACATGCAGGACACTGCTGGAGAAGCAGAGATGAACTCATAAGAGATGTACTCTTATGGATCCCCACACATGGCCGTGCAAAAGCAGGACGACCAGCTAGAACGTACATTCAGCAGCTATGTGAGAATACGGGATGTTGTCCTGAAGACCTACCTAGGGCGATGAACGATAGGGAGGAGTGGCGAGAGAGGGTCAGGGATATCCGTGCTACCAGCGCGATATGATGATGATGATGATTTTTTCCAAGCAGCAGTCGTGTCAATACTGCTATATGGATGCACTACATGAACGTTAACTAAACATATAAAGAAAAAGCTTGACGACAATTATACAAGAATGCTGCGAGCTGTATTGAACAAGTCCTGGAAGCAACACACCACAAAACAGCAACTGTACGGCCACCTACTACCCATCATGAAAACTATCTAAGTTAGATGAACCAGACATGCGGGACACAGCTGGAAAAGTAGGGACAAACTCATAAGCGACATACTCCTGTGGACCCCTTCACATGGATGAGCAAACCTATATACAACAGCTCTGTGCCAATACAGGATATAGCCTGAATGACCTCCTGGGAACAATGGATGATAGAGACGAGTAGCAAGTGAGGTTCAAGGAGATCCGTGCTGGCAATACATGATGATGATGATTTAGAAAAAAGGTTCTTGTGTGTTCTATGGTTTCAAAAGATATACTTTTTTATAAATTGCTGAAACCTAAATAAATGTTTCAGTGAAAAATTGATTCATTTGAATGAGACAGTTCAGAAAAAGATTTTTTTTTTCTTACAAAGAAATTGATTAATAATTTGATAATTTTGCTACATGACAATGCCTATCCAAATGTTACAAATGAGAACTGGAGCCTCACCATTGGATGCAATTTAGTGTCATATCGAGGATGCCCTCATTTTTTTGTGGTGAGGAGAAATCCTAGTCTTCTGCAAGAGATAAAGTCAGCATATTCTAAGCTCTACTGACTAGGCTAGAAATAAAAAGCTACTATTAAGAGCGTTCGCCAATGGTCCAGGAGACCTGGGTTCAAAGACTTTAAAAATGGTACTTGATACCTCCTTGCTTAACACTCAGCAATATAAGGTACGAATCAAGGGTAAAGTGGAGCAATCTAGGGAAAGGAGTAGTGCCCTCCCCTACACTTCAGTGTAGTAGCTATTGAAAAGGGAGCCTTCTGGTCGCCCTTGACTACGGTCACCAATTTACTTTTTACTTACAAGTGTCCAAAAGTTAAAATGAAAAATAACATCTTTAAATAAGAATAAATACAAATATAAGGAAATAATGAATTGATTTTAATGTCCTTATGGAATTTATGTTTCCTATTTTAGGCAATAGTCTACTTATGTCAAAATCATCTGCAACTTCTAATCCCTTAAACTGAAAAATTATTCAGTGTGTGTGGGGGTGGGTATTTACATGAAAATTGGCCTAAGTTCATATGAAAAATAAAAAAAATAAAAAAAATTTTAAATCAAAATCAGGGAAAAATATGATGATTAAATGATATTATGATCTTAATCGGTTTTTTTGTCAAAAAATGCTGCAAATGTCTGTTTCAACCAAATATAATAGAAATATTTTTTTGAATTATCAAGAATACATTAACCGATACAAGCTTCTATTCTATTTCTAAGAAAAGTATTTCAATGCAATGAAATTAGAAAGATTAATAAAAACAAATCACAGAACTCAGAAAAAGATAACTTTTTTTTTTTTAATTTAGTTTCTATATAAGTAGTAAAGTTGGCAACCGTAGTCGAGGGTGACCCGCAGGCTCCCTTTTTGATAGCTACTACACCGAGGTGTAGGGGAGGGCATTACTCCTTTCCCAGGATTGACCCACGTTAGCATTATAAGGTACGAATCAAGGGTGAGTGTTAAGCAAGGAGGCATCAAGTACCATTTTTTGAGTCTTTGGTATGACTCGACCTGGGATTGAACCCAGGTCTCCCAGGCCATTGGCAAACACTCTAACCATTATGCCAATGTCCAGTTCTATATAAAATTATACATAATTTGCTTTTAATAAGTTTGAAAATAAAACTACTACAAATTGATAATACCAAATAATTATTTTTCAATGATAGTCTTCATTTTTGTTATATTCACAATGATTCAGCTGATGCATCCTTTGGCCTTCTTTAGGTGTATCATGTCAAACACTGGAGCCTACATAGAACTTTGAACTGGGGGGGGTGTATCATGTCAAACACTGGAGCCTACATAGAACTTTGAACTGGGGGGTTGTATCATGTCAAACACTGGAGCCTACATAGAACTTTGAACTGGGGGGGGGTGTATCATGTCAAACACTGGAGCCTACATAGAACTTTGAACTGGGGGGTTGTATCATGTCAAACACTGGAGCCTACATAGAACTTTGAACTGGGGGGGGTTCTAAATCCGTTACCCATAACTGGGTAGACATGTTAAGCTTTTTCTGAGTGAAATCATCTGGAGGTTGCCAGTTCAATCCCGACTACAAGTAAATAACAAAGAATACTAACTATAGCTTAACATTTGTAGCTGGTTACAGTTAACAGAATTAGAACAATCCACCCCCATGGATTAAATAAAGGGATCAGTTCAAAGTTTTGGGTAGGCTCCAGAGTTTGACATGAAACACATGAAGGTCAAAAGATGCATTGGTCAAAACATGGATATAGGAGTAATAATAAAAATGAAAATAATATTCCTAATACTCTAAATGATAATACTTATAAAGCTTAATTTCAAAAATTTACACAAACACCAAGTAATTATTAAATCCAGTTTTGTTAAAACCAGCATACATATTATCCAGACCATATATTATGTAAGCTTTTTATTTCTTAGTGATATATAATACACATTGTAAGATGTTAGACACATTAATAACATGGGCTGTTTTGAGACAAATTTAACTCCACTTAACTTTAATAGAGACATTATTAATTAAAAAAATATGCTAATTAAGATTATATAATTATTTAGTAACTACTGAAAATATGTTAATAACTAAGGGAATTGCGATATTGGTGTTGATGCAGCTTCAGTAACAGACAGAATCTCTATAATAATATAACAAAAATGTAAGTAAAAAAAATAAGTTGGTTTGTTTTCTGAAGATAATTTTAGCTGTGTCACTTTTCTTTCCATATTTCCTTAATGTTGGCCATGTCAACAACCATGAGTATAACTCTTACATAAAGTAACTATAATCTGGTTGCATTTGGAAAGTATCATCATGTTGAAATACTGACAATTGTACAAGTTAATGTTGATATATTACTCAATTATATGCACACAGAAATAAAGAGAAAAAATCCCAAAACAATTACCTCATTAGCAACCATTGCATATGCTATAAAATAACAGTCATAGTATCCATTATACATTTTTCTACCATTAAACTATATTAGTTACATTATATCTTTAAGATTAATAGACTGCATTCAATTGGAAAATTATTCTAGTTTATCAGAAGAAAAGTGAGCTTCAGTATGCCCAGTCAAAATGATAAGTATATTTTTTAAGTGTTAATAATATATGGCTAAAAATATTGTGACTTGTAACCTTCAAGTTTAACAAGTTTGTAGTTTCTTTTAGAATATAAGATTTACTATTTTTCTTGTAATTACAGACTTTACGACTTCATTTTATTATCAACTTTAAGTACTATGGCGAAACAAAGTTTTTCAATATTTCTGGTATGAGCTAATTTGCAGCATGTATTTCACAAAGCAGTTCTAGCTGCAGCAGGTATCCACTCTGGTTGGTAGTATTGTGTTAGTTTGTGTGCTGACACATTGTACATTGCATCACTTAATAAGCAATTTGAAAACCACAGATAAATGTGCAATAAATGTCTAATTTAGGAACTTATGCTTTACAAATTCAAACTGGGCGATAATGATAAAGAAATAGCCAAAAACATTTGTTGTGTGAAATCACAGTTGATCACAATATAGTAACCAGAGTTGTAAGAAGCTCAACAATCAGGCAAGGTTAGGATGGCCTAAAACCATAGATTCTAAGGCTGGTAAGTAGCACTCACAATCCAGTGTGGTTCGTCACCTTTACAACCTTGGTAAAAGCATCTGAAACTGCAAATTGTGCTTCACATGACCAAAATATTGCACAACTACTTGCCATCAAAAAATAATTTTTAACACTCAAAGCATGCTTTTAGTAAAAATTATGCCTGATGTTGAGTCATGTACTATTTATAGAATTTATATCATAATAATTGGAAATAAATGAGAAAGTTTACTATAATTAACATGCAATAGTTCTCTCCCTTGATAAATTATAAGGATTAGGGTAAGCATGAACACAAACCCAACACTGTTAGTGGTTGATATCTTCATTTGTATTGATTTCAAACTATTTATTATTCAGTTGAAAATTGGAATTGCTTTCTTTTTTAATTTAGAGATTTTTGATAGCACTGGGAAAACAAATCTTGCTACAATATGCCATTTTTGTGGTAACAAGCATGCAAAAATTACATCAATATTACACTTGAATATAGATGAACTGTGCAAGTGCTGGGTTCCTAATGTTACAATAGAAGGAGAAAAGAATTTTAATTAGCATTACATAGCTGTTATATTAAGGATTTGGATTATTATAAAATACACACAACACAAAGTTAACATTCAAATGCAAACTGGACAAGAAATTGCTTTATTAATCTAATGAAAATTTCCCTATATGCCACTTTTGCTGGATTACGATACATCCACCCCACACATACACACACACTCACGAGTTTTAGCAATTAGTCTTAGAGGTAGATAAATAATTTGCTTCCAATATTTTAATAATATTCAAATTTGATTTATCATAAAAATATGCAAAACTTTCATAAGCAAAATCATTATGATGCTGAAAGATTTCTTGCAAAGATTCACTGTTATACTAATTAGATTGTGTGAATAAGGCAAAAGACTTTTTTTAAAAAAAAGAAAGGAAAAAAAACTGCTTTACTCTTCTTTAAAAATCTTGATATGTGATATGAAAATCTGCCAACAGGTATACTGATGGGGGCGGGCTCATCACTTCAACTTAGCTAAAAAGAAAAAAATCTCTAGTTTTCAAGACTATCATTGAACAAATATTAGAGGCAAACAAAAATCAAAAATGATGAATTGGAGAAAAAAAGAAAGAAAAAAAAAATAATGAATCACACAGAAAATCTTTCTAGTTTTTAACTATCACAAATTCTTGACCAGTTCAATTTTTTCTTTCTCAGAAAATAATGAACACCTTTTAAGACGTGGGACATTAACTGTTGCTTTCTTAAGGGTTACTTCCAATAAAGAGGGGAAAAGAAGTGTATTGGTAGGAGATGTTATCCATCCCAAAGTTAGCTGCTTGGCTGCTTAGCTAGGAGAATAGTGTAAGCTGTGTGACCAAAGGGAATAGGATGGCTTGGTCAAGGTCGAGTGGGTATCCAACCTCGAATATCTAGTATGGCTATCTACACTGGAATTTACAGGTGAACTAGGCTGTGGCCTAGATTCACTTGACATTCCTCAAGACAGACACCCCTTTATCTAATGTCAATGTAAAAGAATCAGTCAAACAGCAACTTTACCTTTTTTATGTTTAGAGTTAAGGAAATAAGAACTAATTGAATGAATAAATAATTAAAATGTAATTAAATAAATATGGAGAGGAAAAAGAAAAAATATCTCAAATTGATGAGTGAAAAGAAAATGATACGTTTTGTTTTTATTTGTTTTAAATCGATCTTAATAATTTGGCTTTGTGCGTGTGTGAAAATTAAATACTAGCTTCAGTTAGCTATTTATCTTGTTGCACTCTGATTTAGTTTGAATATATATAACAATGATAAAACTTATTGCTGGACTATTACAAATTTAAAAGGAAAAGAACATAAAAAACAAAGTCTTTTCACAATTGAATCAAAGAAAAAAATAAACCGTAAAATTTAATAACTAAATTCAACCAGAATTTTAAAATAAACTGAAAATAAATTAAAATTGATTCTTTGTAGGAAGTTCTTTGCATTAAAACCGTCTCTTAAACTTTGAAATCTCAGGATCAATTTCTTCCCGAGAAGTTCTTTTGAATCAGACCAATTTGAAAATCTCATCTAATGCTCTTGATGCCACCCTACCCCCAGAAATTTGGGACACTTACTCATTTCAGCAAGAAAACAACATGCATAACAAAGAAATGCAATACTTTTTGTATAAATAAGGTTAACAAAACATCCCAGAAAAAAAAAAAATCTCTACACTATTTTTTAAAATGCTTTTAGTAGTTAATAGGCAATAAATAAATAAGCTTTAATGTACAAAAAGGTTGAAAGATTTTCTCCACTGATAAAACATGATTTTTAGTTACATGTTTTAATTTTATTTCGTAAACTACAGAAACTATATCTTCAATCTCCAATTTACTATGTGGGTGAGGATCTGAAGAAAAAGATTTTATTAGTTTGTTTTTATTCATTCTATTTATTTTTTCACAATTATAATTTCAATGTAATTCAAGAAAATGTACCAACATAAAAAAAGATTGAATACAATCTTTTCTTTATTTCAAACTGAATGATATCAGCCTTGCAAAGACTATTCCCCTTTAATATTTTAAAAATGCCCTTATGAGACAAGCTAACTATTACTATTCTTTCTTTAAAAAATTATATATATATATATATATATATATATATATATATATATAGTTTGACCAAGTTTATCAAATTTTGAAATGAGACATTTTCTTCCATTGAAGTAATCATAGAAAATGTCTTATCATGGAACACTGTTTAACAAGCACTTTAATCCTAAATCAGTGCCCTATACTAGTGACCTCATACCAAACTACATCAACTAAATGTTAATGAAATGTTAATGAAATAATTAGAAAACTGCTTATCCTTTTTCTATAAAAACATATCTCAAACTAAGTTAGAAAGTATAATATTCTTGGTGCAAGGTTTAAAAAAGTAATTGAGAATTTTGTTTTTAATTTGATTAAAAAACAAACAAAAAACTAGTAGAAAGATTGTTCAATAAATGATTGTAGTGAATAATAAGCTAACTCGAAAACAAGTTGATTTTAATCTTGTCTGGAAGACGACAGGAAGTAGCTAATAATTCAAGTTTGAAAATTTAAATTACAAAAGGACTAAATGTTATGTACCCACACTAGTGATACTAGCAGGTCCTTTAGATAACTTTTCTTTTTGAACTTTTTCAGTGAATAGGCAAAAGGAAAATCTAGCCACCTATATATATATGTACAATAATAACAAATAAAATAAGGTTTGTTCGGCCATTTAAAATTTAGTTAACTTATTAATCCGACAATCATAAAACCGAAGATTATGTAATTAAAAAAGATTTTTTCTGATATTATCATTTTACATGAAAACACCAATGTTTATTACAAAAGATTGACAATAGTTTTACCGATGCTTTAAAGATAATTATTCAAAATTTATAAATTTGGTTAATAATGAAACTGCATTTGGCCAACAACCTTTTTCTTCCATTTTGACGATTATTTAAAAAATGAGACAAAGAAGAGTGCAAAGAAAATAAAACAATTTTAGAGACACCTGTAAAATATGTAAAAGGAAAAAAGTTCATACAGTCTAGAGTGAAATTGTCTGTATAAATTTCATATAAGGGTTAATTATTTTAACTATTTGGGGTGGGGGGGAGAAAAGATTATAAGTTGAAAAAAAAAAGGTAAATAAATAAAACAAATACCAAATTGTTAAAAAATTAGGAAAAATAGAAAATTATTGATAAAAGAAAAATTATTTTTCACTGCCTTCTTGAGATCAGAGTATTAAGCTGTAAGTATAATCAATCATCTTAAAAAGCAGACCGATATTTCAAATTTTAATGTGTTCATTTTTTTTAACTGAAACTATTTTTTTGTTTGTTTAATATTTAGACAATTATATGCACGTACATACACTATTCCATAGGATCAAATAAAAATATATTCCTTATGTCAAAAGATTTTTGGGATTAGAATCAAAATTCATATTTGATTAAAATAATGGATACATTTTTTAGCATTGAATTATCAACAGTATATATATATATATAAGAGAGAGAAAAAAGGTATTTTAACTAAATGATTGGGAACTAAACCAAATAGCACTATAAATTGTTTTTTCCCTTTGTGAATTTCACATTCAATGAAAGATGTGATTTTAATATGGCACTAGCATAATTGATAGTTAAAGACGATTATAAATATCAAACTAAAACAAAGTATTTGATATATTTGCCAAGGTGCACTAAAATGTTCTCAATGACAAGAGTCAATGAGTTGCAATGAAAAATATAAAAAGGATCAGTATTACAAGAACTTCCAGTTTTTTTTTTATTCCTCCAGGAAACAAGAAAGAGCAAAATATTTTTCTACTATCTGTTGTAGACAGAAAAAAAATATATGGAAATATTCTGCTTTTCTTGGTTAATTCATATCATCAATCTTTTACATTACCTTACTTCATGATAATCTTTTTCTTAAGGGCATTTTCAGGAACGATGGATGAATCATGAAAACTATGAATGTAATATCTATCTAGTAAAAAGGGGATAAACCTTCCCATATCTTGCATTGTTTGGAGAATAATAATGGCACTTCTATTGAGCCTTGGCATGTTTGATGATCATCATTTAAAATAGATAAAAATTAAGATATCCAAGCCTTTATGGAAAATTTGGGTTTGCTGAGTTAGTTACTAACTGGATAAAACTGAAAACTAAAGATCCTTTAGAACAACAAATTTTTAAATAATGTTGACAAAAAAAAAAAAAAAAAAAATCGTATAGATTTTCTTTTTAAATACTTCTGGTTTTCTCGTCTGCAAATTGTAATACATTGAAGTCCATCTAGACTAATTAGATTTAATGAATAGGAAATTGAGTAGAATTAAAAATTAATCTTACAAATCAGTTGTAGTAGTAGTTGTAATAGTATTTTTTCCCCCAAATATCAATTAATCGGAAATTTAATAGAATTTCTTCAAAAACAATAATCTAAAATTCAAGACATGATTTACAAGAGGTGGAAAAGAGTTAAAGAATAATTTTTTTGTAAAGGAAATAAAATTAACATTATCATTGTAATCAAATAGGACATTTTTCATTATACGATACAAAATTATTCTGTCAAAAGACATTTTTTTAATCTGTACAAGATGTTGTATACAAACAATATTTGAATAATTTTAATTTTCTATTTTAAGCTAAATGAAATTAACAAGAAAGGGGTTAATAAAAATAAATATTTTAGCAAACATTTCGTTTTAATAACTATTCAAAATTAATTTGGCGATTTGTAAAATTCCTTGGAAATTAATCACGGAAAATAAGTGAATGAAATGAACCTAGGCAAGAAAAGGAACAACCAATTCCTAATTCAAAATCAATAAAAGTTTTTTTGAATTAATACAAATCAAGGAAAACATGTTTCATTAACTTTGAATCAATTTTTTAAGGTTCTTCAAAAGCTTGACTTTTTAAGAGTACAAAAAATAACTAAAGAATAAATGTTTAATTCCCCATGAAGCGATTTTTTTCTAATCTTAAAAATTACAAAACAGTTAATAGCTAAACAAACAAAATTTTTTTTTTAATTCTATTGAAATGACAAAGTTAGGTAATTGATAGAGTCAAAAAATATACAAAATTCTGGTTCAACCAATAATAAAATCCCAAAACTAAATACCAGAATTGCTAAGATGAAAACAATACGCATTTTGATGGCAATAATGCTATTAGGAAAAATTAGAATGATCAAATTTAAAGAAAGAAAATCAGAACGTTTTAAAGAAAATTGAACCAAAACATGTAATTTCAAATGTTTACTACTAATTTATACAAATGATAAATGAAACCATCAATAGATTATTTTTAATGATCATGCAATTTAATTCATTAAAAAAAAAAAAAAAAAAAATACATGATGATTCTTTGTAATAAACAAAACTTCTCCAAAAAGAGATTGTTATTATCATAGCAACAAGTAAATTCAATAAATAAGATTGTTGTTTTAGTGGAAGACGACAGCATCCTTGTTGATTTGGCTTCAGATATTTAAACGTGTTGGTGAGGGGATAAATAAAATATTCATTTTAATACAAAAAAGGTGGGGGAAAAAAAAAAAAAAAAAGGAGACTGATTAAAAAACTAATGTCAGAAAAGATTAAGACAGCATTTCCTTTATTATATTTTGGTTTATAAAAGTCTCAAGATTTTTTTTAGGGTGGTCCAGTGTATAAAAAGGTAAATAATGAAGTTAGTATTTCGAAATAAACAAAAAGTAAATTAGATAAAAGCAAATTGCATTTTTTCCTTTCAGGAGAGATGAAATCTAAAAATGCTTATTTACATTCTTTTAATTTAAAAGAAAGCATATTTATTTATATTTACTGAATATTTTTTTTTTTTGATTAAGGCCATTGACTGAGTTTACATTTTTGTCATTCCAATAACTTTTTTTTTTTAAATTTTACAAAGAAATCAAGAAATACTGATTAAATATCTCATTCATAAATGATTGTTTATGTTTTGAAAGAACAGAATGGATTCCAGTAATTCTATAACTTCATTAGAGGGTTTTTATTGTTTTTTAATATGAAACAACTGGTTTTTAAATTTCATCACTATCGCGGAAAAAGTTAAACAAACTATTATGACAGACAATTGACAGAAAAGCGACTTAAAACAAAAATCAAATCAAATAAAAAGATGATTGACATAGCGACATGTCATTTAGGTACAACAAACATTTTAAAATGCAACAGTTGGGATTATTTTTAGATGTTTGAATAACATACAAAAGATTTTTTTTTCTTTTTAAAACGAAACTTAATTGTAGTACAGTTGTTTTAAATGGCGGCAAAAATAAAATTGAAACAAAATAAACGATAGGAAAGGACCGTACTACATGAATATATCCATGTCATTTTAAAGACAATAAAAGACAGTTTAGTCACACACATCACCAAGAAAGTTTACATATTGAAAAAGAAAAATTAAAGCAATTATTGAAGCTTATTAAAATGAAATCCACAATGAAATTCAAAAAAGATAAAAGCAAGGAAATCAATTCGATTATTAATCAATTGCAGCAGTAACATTCTCGAATAACAATTTCACTTGAACAAGTGTTGAAAAAAAAAAAAAAAAAGAGAATTTGAATTTAGTGAGCAAAAATGATAACAGAAAAATAGGATATTTGTTGTAAATTTATTTCATTTATTTAAAATGAATCCAATAATATATAAAAAAAAAAAATGACAACTAAAACTGAAAAGAAAAAAAACAACCTTTCTTCAGCATCTAAATAATGTTTTTTTCTTTCTTCCACTAGTTTCAACGTTTTCATACTAATGAGAAAAGAAAATCTTGTGTTTAATAATAATAATGATATTTTCAAGCAAAAAGAGGATTCCCCTAGAAAACGAACGGGAAAGTACAAGGGTTAAAATACATTACAATACATAAAACGATAAAGTAAAGACAATTATAAAGAAAAGATTTTTTTTTTAAATATTCAAAACTTATATATAATACGATAGAGAAAATAAGTCAGAAGCTTCGTCAATTTTCTTTTTCTAATCAAGTTTAATAGTTCATCAAGAATCGAAATGCCATTATTATCTATAGTTATGTAAGAAATGAAATAAAGAGATGAATGAAATAAATGAAAACGTTATTGAATTGATAAATGTAAAACACACACACACAAAACAAAACAAAACAGGAACCGGGATAAATATCTTGCCACAAATACTACAGCAGCAAGAAAATCAAATATTACATGTAGATGATATTAGATGATGATAATAATAATCTAAGTTATGATTAAGACAAGATTCATCCAAGAGAAAAAAAAAGTTAAAAGAAATCAAAATATGATCATAGTATAAAAATAATAATAAAAAAAAACAGTGCAAATTCGTCAATATTTATGGCAAATACTTTTTTTTTTAAATTAAAAATGAAGTAAATAAATTAGATTAATAATAAAGTGTAAATTTTATAACATTGTGCAGCAATTTTGAAACAAGTGTATGGACACTTGAAGACTAAGTTAATAAAAGTGAACATTTTTACGATGAAAGAACATTTCTTACATAAAAAGGGATAGTTCATACGAATAAAAAAAAAATGGCTTAAAATTATTGAATTTGATTATAAAGGGCTTATTTTGATCTTGGTACTTATATTACTCTTTTTAGTAGCTTATTTGCTAAAATTTTAAAGCCCGAAAACAATGGCCATGAAAATCGACATTCTCATCTTTTTTGACGTCATATTTTCACAGTAATGCTTGCTTTCTTCTTGGCCTGAAAATCGTTTTTGTTATATTGTCGATTTTTCGGGAGTTAAATAATATCAACAAGTTCTCGATAACACTAGAACGGTCAAGATAAGCACTTGGCTACTTTTCATATGGATAATGCTTTTTATTTGAACCCATTTTAAGAGAGAGAGAGAGAGAGACTGGTCAGACGTTCTAGTGTTAACATATTTCAAGGACTAGGGAAAGAAAGGAATGAACAAAAGGATCTGACATAATAAAAGCAATTGAAGATAATAGTGATAAACAGCAATTTCTAAAGAAAGCTGTACAACTACTACTACAACTACATGCTGAATAAGATCATTTTCGAAAAACACCTAAGATTCAATATTCTAATATTTTAAGTTGATATTCAGATAGAAATAATACATTTTAGTAGAAAAAAAAAGTGTCAAATTAAAAGTAAATAAAGCATTTTTATCATTTATTTTCATTAGTATTAGATCGGGGAATAAAATATTATTTACTGTAATAAAACTAAAAATATAAGTTAGCACTTAAAGCAAGTTAAAATAAAAATATATATTTTTTTAAAATGTTGAAATTTTATTATCAACCATCATAGCTGCAAAGTAGAAGTTTTTCATAGTAAACAATTACAATTCACATCAAAATACACATTATCAATAATAATAATATATATATATATATATATATAAGAAAAAGAATCAAATGCATGGCATTGCTAAATATTCACAATCATTACATTTGTGTATTGTAATTTAGCTGTCCATGCACTTACATATTTTTGCAGCAAAGTAAGACTAAGGAAAATAAGACAATTGTAGAGTAAATGCTACAAATGAAAATAAAATAAATATTTTGTTTTGAACCAAAGCCAAATAATAAAATATTCACACCTGCAAATATTACTGCAAAATAATATACAAATGACAAGCAATTGAGACAAGAGCGTAATTGAACACACGTGTCGTCAATGTGGCGATGTAGATTTAGCCGAGACACAGATTACAATGTTTACATTTTGATGTAACTATAAACACACAAAGTTAAACAAGAAATCAAAAGATTGCTTATCACACATAAACAATCAGTTCTGAGAAAGAACCTTTAAAGAGAAAATTATTTTGAAGAAAGGACAAAGATTAATAATAAACGAGGGAAGACATTTCATTTCGTTTCGTAGTAGTAAGAAAAGACATGTGGAAGAAGAAAGAAAATGTTTCTTCTTCACTATTTTTTCTTTTTTTTTTTTTGAAAAGAAAAGAAAAACATAATTATTCATTTGTTTAATGATACAGTTAAGAAGAAACCTTAATGCCAATACGCAAACATTTAACAAAAAACAAAAAAACAAAAACAAACGTATAATCTAATTCTGAGTAAGTTTTCTTTTGGGTTTTGTTGTGGAACCGGTGATCAGTTTGTTTTTTTCTTAAAGAAAACATTAATGCAAATAACAATTTTCACCATAATCTAACTTAAATACTATGCACAAAAACAATCGATATATAAAAACAGATTTAATTCCTTTGTAACTACTGATACTTAAAAAGAAAAAGCCGGTCTGTTTTATTGTATAGTCTTTAAAGGGGAAAAAAGCAACTGAATTTACTTATATCAAACAAGCACAATAATGCGCAAAACACTGAAAGTCATAGAAAATTACAGTTTTCTTAAGAATCATAGAAATTCAGTTTTAGAGACGTTTACTTCCTTAACAACTAATCTGGAAATAATACAAAAATCGAAACAAAGGAAATAAATTTGACGAGATTGAGAAGTTAAAAAAAATAAATAAATAAAAAGGTTTGTGAGAGTAAAAAAAAAACCAACAAGCCGGCAAAGACTCACACCAATTAAAAAATAATAAAATACTTTGATATTTATAAATTAACTAATTATTACAATAAATGCAGTTAATTATGAATCAAACTTATTTTCAGTTAAACGTGTACCAATTTTTTTGAAAATAAACATAGTGAATTAAATGCATTAAAAAAAGAAAAAAAAGTGCGTGTTTAGAATGCAACTGAAAGGGAAAGAAAAGCAAAAGAGCTGGTTCTTATCCGATGAATGAATAATAGACTATTTTTTTGACGGACTTGGTTTAAAAATTTAAAAAAAGATAAAAAGGTGATTTTTTTAAAAAAAATATATATTTAAATTGATATATAGTTTCCTTACCTTCAGATTGAACACGGGAACTGGTGATAGAAATGTAAACCAGCCCGAATACAAGTAATATTTTCCATTCGGGTGGAATATTCACCGACATGTTCGTCTCTCTCTCTCTCTCTCTCTCTCGTGTGTGTGTGTGTGTGTATTTCTCTATTTCTGTGTGTATTAACAACGCAAGAAAAAATCGTTGCTCATCATTACGTCCAACTTTGTTGATATAAAAATGGATACTACTTCTTTTTTTCCGATTTCTTCGTTCTATCCTTTCCAATACATGTGAAGTTTTTTTTTCTTCTTTAAATCTGTTTACAAACAGATACAAATGACGATTGAGATTATGTAGAAGTGGAGTCACACATGTTCATGTCAGATTTATCGTGAGTTGAAATGATGCTGTATTTCTATGAAAGTAAAGAAGAAGAAAAATTTTAAAAAAGTACTGGTTTATGAAAGAATGGAGGGGGGAAAAAAGACAAGAAAAGAGTGTGATGTATAAAAGATCTATCGGCTTGTGGCTAAAAACAATTGTGAAGAAGGAAGCCGTGAAAGAGTGATTAGCCACACTCCTGGTATTTTCACCTTCTCTCAATTAATCTTTCCTTCTATCTATCTATCTTTCTCTCTCACTCTTAGCAAAGGGCATTTCGGACGTAGGGTTGTCCCCCCCTGTTTTTCCTATAATTGTCGGCAGACGGCGTTGTCATCAAAGACGATGTCTATTTCACCCTCGTCTCTTTTACTCTTTTCTTTCATTCCTTTTATCTTCTTTTTTTTCTCTTCTCCTTAAAAAAAAATAATGTTATACTTTTATTTAATGTCTAATCTTCTCTCTTTCTATTCTTATTATCTCTCCCTCTCTTTTATTAATTTTTCTTTTTTTTTTCATTAACTCTGAAATTTATGATGATTTTTTTTTAATTGCTGAATAATGGGAATGCCCAAATGGGCACACGGCTTTTCCTGGGGTGCCCCTTTTTTTAAACGAGGTGATAAGACCTGTCCTACTCCTTACCCCAACTCTCTCTCTCTCTCTTTCTCTCTTAAACCACTAAAACTACGTAAACTCAAATTGCGAACCCTTTCTCTTCCTTCTTTTTTGTTACCTTTTTTTTTCTTTCTTTTCTTTTTTCTTTTCTTATTGAAATAGAAATATTGATGCGTTTTCTGTCCCCATTTTTTTATGAACCTTTACCGCTTCTTTTCACATATTTTCCCGTTTTATGTAAAAGGTAGGGAAAATGAGTTTTTTTCAGGGATCGGATAACTCTGCTCTGGGGACATTCGTTTATTTATTTATTTATTGAAGATAGATTGTAAGCAGTGATAATGCTTTTTAGTACCATGAAAGAAAATAAGCTTTTAATGCACTTCAAAAAATTGGATTTATTTTTCTTAATTGAATTGCTTACATAATTTCCATTCACACGATATGAGTGGCTTAATTTTTGTGGGAAAATCTTACATACGTTATTGATTTGATTTATAAAATCATTATTACTAGTGCACTATAATTTCAATGTGCAATTTTAAGTAAGCTTAGTAAAATTACTTTAAGTACTTTTACATCCCAGTTTATTTGATAAAATGTTATTTAAAACAAAACGTTTGCAGGAAAAAGTTGATTCTTTAGAAATATTCAGCAATAATTGGAAAATACCTTTAAAACAAATAAAAACTCTCTCTCTCTCTCTCTCTCTCTCTCTCTCTCTCTCTCTCTCTCTTTCTCTCACTCTCCAGTGTTTGATAATATTTAGTATAATTAAATACCTGCTTTTAAAATAATGCTAATGTTTGATACAACTTCATGGCAAAAAGGACAGCTAACATACATTTTCACTGCAACGTAGTTTCTTAATCGCAAATATGAAAACTAAATGCAAAAATTTGCACACACCTTACTACGTCGTGTGTAAAGTTTTGTACAGTTTTAACATGATTTTTTCACAAAATTATCTACGTTACAAATATTGATCTTTATTCCTGAAGATTAGGCTTCACCTATACAAATCATTCAGACAATATATTCATCGATTCATATTTATTAATTGTTTTATAATTACGTTTCGGTCGAGGTGTTCTTCGGCCTACAGGTGTGTGTATTGCATTTAATATTGAGGACCATCTAGCATAATGGGCAACTGATTACAACTATTAGAACAATAAATAAATAAATAAAAATAAACCGCGCCAAAATAGAAAGATAAACAACTCAAGAGACACTCCTGATGAAATGAAAGGACTATGGTTGTGTAGAGGTTCTTGAAGATAGAAATTGAATCCCTACTAACATCAGTTCATATTAAATGTATTCGAACAAATTAAAGTTAGGAAAGATAAGACACAGCAAAATATTATTGCCAATCATATAAGTAAATGTTACAAATTAGCTAAGGAGTCTAAAAACTTAGCATGACTGAGTAGAAATGATGAAAACTGTATAAATGATCGAGGTTTGGGACCACGTAGGCCATTTGTTTAGGTGTAAATCTGAAACTGTCTAAAAATTGTAAAAAGTTTTTGGAGTTTGATAAGTTTATGATAACGATTAAACTTATTCATTTCAGCAGTTGTAAAAAAAATTCTTAGAAATCAAGACAGATAGGAAAAAAAAAAAACAACTTTAAATAAACATTTATTTATTTATTTTTAAATTAACTCTTTTTTCCCTTTTGTTTTCTAAGTTCTTTTCAACTTTGATTTATGGAGATTTGTAATTAATGATTTAGTAAGTCATCACTAAATGTGTTACCACTCTGTCAGTTGGACTTAGAAAAAACTAATTGTATCCCCAGCAGAGGGGTACGATTCTTTCCCCTAAACTCCGTCTGATGGTGAGGCTCAAGTTCTGGAGACTGTAGAATACTCCTTCATTGCCATTACTCACAGATCCACTCTGATCTGGAGCAGTAGTACCTGTTTGATAGATCAATTAGATCTTTTTGCAAATTATTTATATTAGAATCAGAATATTTGATATCATATAACAGTGTGCAAAAACTCTAAAGAAACTACACTAAAAATGTAAATATAAATGTACAATGTTGGCAATTCTCTAACCTCAAGATATAAAATAACCCTAGACAGATTGAGATGCCGTTAAAATCAGTCAATCAATTGTATGTGTTAATCCAGAATCAAGAAAATCTTCGCTACTTTAAAAAATGCTATCCAATATAATTATTTATTAAGCTTAGCTAACATACAGCACGAAGCCAGAAGTATAGGACACCCAGTAAGAATCGAACTCACTTACAATGGTATTCTAATCCAGCTTGCTAAGCATTACACGATGTGAAATGTATATTATGAATCTAATATACAAATTAAATCCCAATGAAATATTTTAAACAAAAATAAAACCCTATGTTTATCACTGAAACATTTAGACCATGAAATATAGAACTTTTAATTAAATAACCAGAATAAGACTCAATTTCCTGTTTCTCATTAACTCAGGAACAAATTCCAAGAGTTTCAGAAATGCACAAAGATTTTGGCAACACATAACACTGAAATACAACTCCTACATTTAAGATTGGTCAACTACTTGAAGAAAATACCAAAATTATCTATTAAATAGAATATATAAAAGACTACAGATTCTTGAAGTTCTATTGATTAAAGCAAAACAACTAATAACAAAATAACTTACAATTTAGAAGCAAGGCATTTTAAAATTCCTTCAAGACTCTGAACTCAAATGACATTACCACCACACAATACAGAATATTAAGATATTCCATAAATGCTATGATTAACAATATGAAAATATTGGATTTCAGCTATTTCTTTCTTGAAAATGGCCAATGATGGTCAAAAGTATTCCAAATCATTTATCAATATGAAGGACTTTTGGTTGTCTTTACATATTATCAGTCTCATATTGAGACATAAAATTTGAAAACTAGAGAAGCTTATAAAAACAGGATTATAGATCTCAGTATTTATACCTACTTATTGAAATAAAAAAATATAAATTTTTAAAGAATTAAGAATGTATAAAATCATTGCTATTGTACCATAGTTACACAGCTTAAAATTGACAAAATTTAGACCAAAGATTATCAGTTGTACAACAAATATAAAATCTATGTCACCATAACAGCAGAAATGTTCATTACTGAGTGAAATTAGGTTTCTAATTTTTTTGTTGGTGTAAGGGTAATCATAGATTTTAACTACAACTTTGAAGAACCAATAGAATCTCTGCATTATGCTAAATTTTGAAATTCTGAAACTGATTAATTCTTTAAAGATGTTTTGAGCTGCTGCTTAGCTGTTGAAGACTTTCTCTTGCAATGAGCTTGAAAAGTGTTAGTCAATCTAAGAAATGTCTGGTGAGTAAGTTACATGAAGTAGGGTTTCATAGCCAAGTTCATTCAATTTCTACAGTGTCATTTGCAAGACAAAGTCAAGCATTGAGAATCAGTCATTTCTAATTGCCTAATGATAGATGTAAACATTAGTTTCTTAGCAATATTTCTTCTGTTGTGATAGTTTTACAAGAATTCAAAAAGTTGTAATGGATGATTCCACTTTCCAATAATCAAACAAGGACCATAAACTTATTTTGATGTAACTTTGGTTTGGGAAAGTATTTTGGTGATTCACATCAGTCCAATTATTTTGCGGATCACCATCAATTGTTATTTGCGCCAGACATACTGGGCACTGCTGGAGAAGTATGGACAAACTCATAAGCGATGGACTCCTACACATTAGCACACTAATGTTGGCCAACCAGCAAAAACTTACATTCATCAGCTCTGTGCTGACACTGGATTCCGTCTAGAGGACTTCTCTAGAGTGATGGCCAATAGGAGCAAATGGTAAGAGAGAGTGAAAGGAATCCATGTTGTCAGTAAGCCTTCATGATCATCGTCAGTTGTGCACAATCCATTTTTTGTCATACGAGGTGCCTTCAATAAGTTTCCAGACTTTTTTTATATGGGCACTGTTATTGATAGTACACACATGAAACTAGTCCCTTCAAAGTAATCTCCTCCGGCTGCAATGCACTTGTTGTACCATTCCAACAACTTCTGGAAAGCCCCATCAAAGTCCTCTTGTGTGAGCGTGTCAGTGACCTTCGTCACAGCCTCTTTCATCTCCTTAATTGTCTCATAACGACAGACAGTGAGCTTAGGGAATAAGCAAAAGTCACAGGGAGCAAGGTCTGGACTATAGGGAGGGTAAGGAACTGTCTTGATGCCCATCTTGGTCAAATAGTCTGTGACAATGATGGAGTTGTGGACTAGTGCATTGTCCTGCAGGAAATGCTACTGACCCGATTTGAAGATTGCTGGCCTCTTCCGATGGAATCTCTTTCTGAACTCCCTTAAAATCTCAACATAGTATACTTTGTTGACTGTCTGTCCAGTGGGAACCCAGTGCATGTAGATCATGCCAGTGCTGTCAAAAAAAGGGATCATCAAAAGTTTGTGGGTGGATTTGCTCTATCTGGCCTTCTTGGGTCTGGGAGAGCCAGCATGCTTCCACTGGGAACTGTGTCTCTTGGTCTCTGGCTCATAGCAGTAGATCCAGCTTTCATCACATGGCATTTTTTCTAAGTTTAAAACATAATTTTATTGCATATCATTCTTCTAAAGTGTCCTCACGTCCAGATTGCATTTTTGAAATTCACCAGTTGTGACAATCAGGCTTTAGTAGAGTGTATTCCAATTGCTGCTGTAGCTGTTCATTTGAACCTGAAATCATAAAAATTGGTCAGTTATCTCATAAGATGTATAGCAATAACATACTGAATTTTCAAGAGTCTATGACAATTTTAAATGTCTGTGCAAAAAAAGTCCGGAAACTTATTGAAGGCACCTCGCATGTGACAGTTCAATTAAAAAACAGAGCCCTTTTTAGTTGAGCAAAAGAAGCACAGAATAAATTTTATGACTTTATTTTCATTTAATTTTTAAAATTTTCATTCAGCTTGTACAGCAACGATTTGTCAAGCTTTGATTTTCTATTTTGCTGCAAATGTTAAGCAATTGTTGAATAGTTGATGTTTGGTTCTCGCACAACTTCTCAAATTGTCTCACATGAATTTGTTTAAATAGTGACCCTCAATTGGTTTTTGCAAAAGAATAACTGAAACCCTCTTCATCTTCAAAGCTCTTTCTTATCTTTGTTATGAAATTTTTTAAACCAATGGTGAGGTTCATTGATGGTCTTATTGGTTTAGGACATGTGTGTTGCATGTACTATTGACATGTTGGTAAAATAAAAAATAATTCACAAAATGAAGAAGCTATTACACCATTTTCTTTCACATACCAATCTTATTTTATATTCCTTGGAAGAAAGTCCTCATAGTATTCTGTTCTGTTTCTTTGTGTGAAGGATTAACATAATTTTGGTACAAGTGCCTAGCCAAATCAACATGTCAATAAGTCGAGGTGCTTCTGTACAATTTTGATATTTTTGGGTTAAGGAGCTGCTAAAAGAAAATGTCCTTCGGTGAGCCAGGGTGGCAGTAAAAAGAAAAAGTGCAGCAAAAAAAAAACAAAGTGAGAGCATGGAAATTTGGAAGTCAGATGACAAAAATTCCTTGCATGATGGGAAAAATGTAAATTGATATTTTTATTTTTTATAATTTTTACTTATTTTTTTAAGAATTCTATTTCATTTTCTTTCTATATCCCCACAGTCTCCTGGTCAAATGATTTGTTGACGTTTTAAGCAGTTTCAATTGCTTTGTATTCCATTTCATTTAATGAAACACCAAGAGAAAAAGCAAGATGGGAACTGCAAAAGAATACTGTTTTGAAAAAATTCTTGAAGCAGCACTCTATAATTCAGAAGCTGTACAGCCACTTACCTCCCATCTTACAAACCATTCAAGTAAGAATGAACTCATAAGTGATATTCTATGGAATCCTACATATGGACAAACCAGAGTTGGCCAACCAATAAAAACTTACTCTGTGCAGACACTGGTTGTCATCAAGAAGACTTACTGAGAGTGATGGCCAATAGGGATAAATGACAAAAGAGTATGAAAGGAACAGTACATCTTGAAGATGATGATGTTGATATCCCATTTTGAACTCATGCAATAAAATTATTTGAATTTGCTGGGTTTTTTTTCATTTTTCATTTTTGACAGCTACAAATGCCTTGAAAAATAAGAATAAACTGTAAAAACAGAATCATTTACAAAATTAATAAAGCAAAAATCAGCACTTTTAAATGGTACACAACATGGATAATAATTTATTCCATAATATGCATCAAAATTTAAAATAACAAAAACTAAAATTAATTTTATATCAACCTAATACATTATGAAAAGCTTCCTATGTATGTGTGGGTGTTTAGAAACACCAACGGGAAAATGGATAATAATGTCTTCTATTACCATAACAAAATTTCCTTATATGTATTTGTACACATTCACACAAAGTATCTTTTTTTTTTCTGCATCAGGTTTTAACAAGAGAGCATCTTTCTCTAGGCATGGTTAACATTTCAGTAAAAATGGTTCTTTAATTAGGTGAGGTTAAAAAGAAAGCAAAAGATAATTTTTTTTCACCACATCTGCAATGTTCATTGCTATAAAGCTCTGTTTATTTTCTTGATCAAATAAAGTAAGTAAAGTTGGTGTTGTTGTTGAGGGCGATCCAAAGAATCCCTTTTCAATAGCTACTACACCGAGATGTTGGGGAGGGCGCTACTCCCTTCCCTGGATTGCTCCACTTTACCCTTGATCCATACCTTATAATGCTGAGTGTTAAGCAAGGCAACATCAAGTACTATTTTTTGAGTCTTTGGTATGACTCAACCTGGGAATGAACCCCGGTTGCCGGGACCATTGGCAAACACTCTAATCATTATGCCGATGGCCCCTCTCCTCCCTGGGGGGCTCCAAACTTGAAAAATAGCTAAAAATGTAAAATGTAGTAATCTGTTATTTGACTGCTTTACAGCTTGTTAAATAACAAGTTACAAAATTCTATTGACTGTTGGAAATATATTAAAAAAACAATAATGTTATATATGAAATATAAAATTGCAACATTTTATTGATAAAAGTGATGGAGAAGTTGGGAATTTATGGTTAAAATTCTGGCAACTTTAGTTTATGTTCTTCTAGTTAGCAGAGTGAATACCATCCTCTTAAAGTTCAAAAGGTTAATTAAACACATCATTTGTTTGATCTTGCAAAGAAATTATTTGGGATCATTGCCTAATTATTATAATTTTAGAAATTCTGAAAAATCTGTTTTCTGTATTGGTATGCTTGGTGGTACGGAAGATATTTACTTTAGTCCTCACTAAACAAGAAACAATATTAGTATATTCATGATATACTAATATTGAACATAACCAAAGGAAAGAAGAGATAAGCTTGATTACACAGGCAAAACATTTCACCTTTTATATAAATAATATACATGCCAGTGGCAATACAAGGAAAGTAATTATAGGTAGAATTATATCCATATTGTCCCATGAACAGTATGCAAAAAGGGTGTAAAAATAGAAAAAGAACTTTAACATTCCCTAACAGGTTCAGAAACATTGTCTCAACTGTTCAAAAAACAAAGGCAAATAGTGGTTGAGAAGAGGTGTCTTGGACTGACACGTAACACCCTACAGGACATGCAAATGATTATCATTCATTGAAAATACTTTCTTTGAAGCTACTATCACAGTATCTTACAAACTGATTTTTCAAGAAGAATCCTGGATTTTTCTTGGACTATATATATATATATATATATATATATACGCTCCCCCATGGGGGTTGAGCACTCTGGCAAAGGAATTGTCGGCCGCCACTAGCATAATGCAAAGCTCTTCGAAAGAATTGAGCACTCTGGTAGCCGATAGGGTATAAAAAATGTAAACAAAGGCTGCTGCTGCTGTTGCTAAATAAATACCTTAAAAATTCCCTTAGCCAACATCATCTGCTTGGTGGCCGAGTGGTCTGAAACTTAGTCTAACGTAAAGTTGGACAGGTTTCGATCCCGGCTTCAAGCGTCCTGCGTGTCTAGCCACACTGAAGAGTCCTGATAGAACAAAACAGTCTGTCTGTGGATGACAATATATATATATATATATATACATATGTATATATATTTTCATCAGTTTTGTAGGATTTGACTGTAATAAAAACAAAACTTACAAGCCTCAGTACAAAGAAATCATTTCATTGTCATTACAACCAATTCAAATTCAAATTTTGACCTTTTATAGGTACTCCAAATAGTAAACTTAAATTTAAATGAAATGCTGTCAAAATTGGATCAAAACTCATACTCAGTCACTAACTACTGGTCAGAGATGATGATTTCATTTTGAAAAGAGTCTGAACTGGTCATCTATTCGTTGCATTCTATTTAATGTACCATAATTATTTGTACCTACCAATCATTCATGTATAACACCAATCTCTAATTTTGGACTATGAAAGTTTGGGAAAAAAATTTGTATATAATATGTAATGACTTTTTAGAATTTGTAACAGCAAAATTTAATATTTGTTCAACTTTTATCAGTTTCTATAGAGTAAAAAAAAAGGATTTACATAGTTTACATTATGTTTTTAAATTTTCATTGTATTTAGAGCAAATATACAGACATATTTAAAAATACAACAAGCTTGTAGTGAAAATAAACTCACTGTTATTGGAATTCATACAGGACACATGTGCGAAGGGCCAAATTGGCCAATCACAGCTCTTCTGGAGGTCATGTGAGGCTGGCTATAAAACAAGAAGTCAAAAGGTATCTTTTTGCCACTACCCAGGCTAGCAGTTGTAGCTAAGACTGCACAGGTATCAGATGGTGACAATTTGGCAGCATGTCCACCACCTAGCAGCTGAAAGTAGACAAATGCAACCACTACTACAAACCTTGTCACAGTGCCATAACAAGTTTGCAGAAACAAGTAAACAGCTGAGTTCCTCCTGGCATATTTATCTGCAACTTTACTCCACCAAAATCTTGAACTCTTTTGCTTGTTTTGTGTGTTGTATCTACCTGTTGTATATAGTGTATATGTTAAGGAAAACTTTTGCAATAGCAAAAATTTGTTTGTGTCCTCTCTTCAAAAGTGGCACCCATCTCCTCACTGTGTTCTAAGTACAGTTTATTCTCCAATAAAACTTAGAGTCTAAACAGGGCTTTTCCTGAGGATAAAAATCCCCACACATTAGGAGAAATAAAATGTAACCAAACACACATTACAATCGACATTTTTTAATAATGACATGAAACATATTAGTTTAGACTATAATATAACTTATTTTCAGTCTTCCTGTCCTAAATGTGACCAGAAAATAAGATAATCATATAGTTCTTGTCTGCAATATGCACTCCCAACTTTTGTGCTGAAAAATCTGGAAAAATAGTGTCTTATATACAAATAATCACAGGGGATGTCCTCGTGGTGTAATGGTTAAACCACTGGACTGCAGGATTGTAGTAAGCGAGTTCAAACTCCAGTCATGCTACTGCATTCACTTTTGGACAAATACCCTTGGTGGGAAAGGTATGAATCCCCTTATCCGCCCAGCTATGGGTTAAATAGTACCACTACTGTTCTTCTAGAAGGATGGATTTGGTATTAAATAACCCATGAAGGTTGATATGCTATTAAACAAAGAAACCAAACCAATAATCACTGTATGTGATCCAACCACTCAGCCACAGGCAACATATGAAGCAAGGTCAATTTTTAAGGTTTGAATTCAGAGTTTTTCTTCTCTTAGACTGGTTGCCTAACCAAGATTAAAGAATCCAGTCTTACCTTTCAAATTAATTTAATCTATCTATTTTGATGATAACATCTCCATTTTCTAAGAAATAGGAAAACCAACACACAAGAAAAAAATTAAAGAACTAGAGGAGTTGCCTTTCTCCAAGGCTAGTGAGCCCAATCTGCTCTATTATTTTATCTACTGGAAGAAGAGATAGATTCATGCTTTCTCCAAGGGCATTAGCATACAGTAAATGCAAACAACTTCAGCTAGATTTTGAACTCAGCTCACCCATTCCATTTTCTGCATCAATAACCATTATGCCATTTGCACCTCCTCACCCATACATTAAAAAAAAAAGGGGGAAGTGCATTCCAAATATTCTTAGTCAGTAGTAAAATTGGGCTAATATTTATTTCTTGTGTATCCATTTATCGTACTAATTTAAGTGTCCTGACCTAAGAAAGCGTAAATAAGAATATCAATGTAATTCACAACATCATATATATATATATATAATTGAAGCAAAAATTAATTTCATCTCAATTAATGCATCATTAATTCATTTAATTATATAATTTAAAAAGCAATATTTTCTTTCTTTTGATAGTAACTAAATCCTGACATTTACCATTTTATGATATTAGACAACCAGTAGAAATGAAATTAATTTTATAAAACACTGAGTGAATAAAATGCAAGTGCCTTTATTTCTTTAATAATTTTGTATGGAGTATTAAAACCAAATAAAACAATATTTGTTAGTTTTGTTTACAGTACTGGGAAAATAAAAAAAGAAAGAAAAAAGAAGCAAGTCCTTTCATCTTATTTTGTGCAATTACCTTTTTTTTCCTGAATAGAGACAAAATTTGAGACAATAATATACAACAAATATGCTAAATTTGTTTGTCAGCATAATTGAAATCATGGACAGTCTTTTTATGGAGAAAGTTCATTAATATCATTTTGACTTTTCTTCAAACAAATCAAACTGCCTTAAAGCTAGTCAGATTTTGATTTGCCCAGACTTACACATTTTTTTAAAGTTAAAACTATATACAAAAGATAAGAATTATTCATATTTGTTCTTTCAGAGAAATTTACAATAAATTAAGAAACAAAGCTCACTAGGTTAGTTAAAATGCACTTTACTTAAATACTGACCCAAGGGACAAAATATTAGCTGTCTGTCATTTAAATGTCGAGTCACGCTGTACTTGAAGAATTAGAATTAGAATATATTTTTGTTTCAAAATATTTTTTTTTTTAGTCTAAATTTCATGAAGCTGTTGAAGTCAAAAGCAGCATTGTTGGTTTTCCTGAAACAGGAAAGTCTTAAACGAATATTCAGAAATTTTGAAAACCTGAGGATATCCTGATTCCATTATTTATATTTCAGAGAATTGATTGAAAAGAATAAGTGATGGGTTCTTAGTCAAAGAAAATTTTGGAAGATGGAAGATGATAATAATAAGACTGAAAACTGACTGTTTTCAGGCATTAGAAAAACATTGAAAAAAGTAGCACATAAATTCAGAAAATTTTTTAAAAATCATTTTATCTCAAAAAAGATGTGTAAGTCTGGTTTTAATTAAAGCAATATGCAAAGAAATCATTATTTTTCATTAAAAAGATATAGTTGAACAAATCAAACTTTTATTTGCCCTGTCAGTGGGATTTGGAATACACTGACAGCATCACCTACAGAGGTGTAAGAATCCCCCCCCAAAAAAAAGGAGGGGGTTCTAGGCTATGACACTAAATTGCATTTAGTGGTGAGGCTCCAGTTTTAAAAATCTGGGAAGTGTGGAGTACCCTTTCATTACCATTACTCCCAGGACCACTCCGATCCAGGGCATAGTACCTGTTAGAGTTCTAACTATGGATCAACTAGATCTGTTTAAAAATTATTTGTATTGGTCAGGAATACTTGATATCATAGCTGTGCAAAAAATCTATATGCGAAAAAAAAAAAAAAACAAACAAAAAAACTGTGTGCTAAAGAAACTACATAAAAAAATTAAATATAAACATACAATATACAGAATTCCCAAACCTCTGGGCATAAAATGACCCCAGATGAGTTGAAATGCTGTTTGTGCTTAGGGCTGTTTACTGATAATGTTCCAAAATGCTATAACCAAAGACGGAAACAGGAAGGAGATGGAATTATAATATGGGGAATAGATTTTAGGATTTAGCATTGGAAGGCTGGTATATAAATGTTGAGGAGAACCAAAATATATTGTAAAAAAGATTGTTTCGACATCTGGTCAAGTTGTGCAGTGGAAATAAAAGACAAGGAATTTTCTAACATGAAAACTGTGTGGTTGTTTCAGTGGAAGTCTTCGTTATATTTTAGCCCCATCATTTGTCAAATCTTAGCCTCATAAAGCTGAGGTTGAAGAGAAAGTAAAATGAAATATGATACCCAGTACGAGAATTGAACTCATAACCTCAAGGTTATTACTAATGTTTTTTTTATACCTATGCTTCTCCTGTTAATTAGAATAGTTCAGCTAGTAGATATTTATAAAAGCCAAGGAAGTTTTTTTTTTTTTTTTTGCTTGAAGAACTTTTCCAGTCAGCTTTAACTCCCAACTCTCCACCAAACTTTATGATCTTTGCCAGTTATTGAGAAAGTCAAGCAGATTGCAGTAGAGACAAAAAGAAAAAAAGGAATGAAGTGAAAGTGAACTGAGACTAGAATAGATAAAGATTATTCCTTAATTTAAAGTACAATGACACATGTATGCACATTAAGGCAAAATTGGTTAGGGAAAAATTAAAGAAAAAAACTGATCAGTTGTCAGAAATGAATGGAATAACATTGATGAAACACATTGTAAACAATTCTAGGACAGCTTACTCAAATGGCTCAGTTTAAGGAAAAACTACCTCATGCTAAAAAATACTTAGAATACAAACACTGGATGTAATGTTATTGAACGTGGTTATATATTTGATCAATATTTGTTAGAATAAATGAGTAATTCTAAAGAATTTTTTGAAGACATTAGTTGGTTGAATAATGTTTCCTGGTGCAGAATAAATGCAGAAACAATTCATGATATATTAACAACAAACATTTTTATTGCCGGGGCAAACTTAATTGTATGAATACAAGAATGACATGAGATACAAAGAGTAAATAAACAGTGTGTGTGAAGAAATATCCTAAGTATAACTATGTGTAAAACTGATGGAAGTTTTCAATAAGACTTACATATTTAAAAAGTGTATTGTTCTATGGAGTTGTGTTCAATGCAACATGAGGTTTGTTTAGGAAGAAAAGTTCCTGTCTTGTGGGACCAGAGTCAGATCTGTTTCAAGGCATATCAGACGTTAAGAGCAAGAGCTTTTGTGCACTTGAATTTATGTACAAAATAGTGTCACCAGCAAAACTCTTTAGCAGACAAGGGAGGTAACAACCTTTTGTGTTTTATATCTCAAAGCTGCAGCTGCTTCTATTATATAAGCGTTAAAACACTACAATTTAATCACAAAGTATTTCACATTATTTTTCCCCTCAGAGTTGATATTCTTTCAATGAAAACAGTCGAGCCAAAAAGTAATTGGAAAAATCATTTTCTTCAGTTTTATTTTACTTGAAGGAATTGAAAATTTCATCTAAAACTTATTCATGTAATTTAAAACAGATGGTACTCATTTTTTAATTCAATGTTTACTTTAATGAAAATATTCGGATAAGAGTTTTAGTTTTAATTTAACATCTTCGGTTTTAAGTAAAAAAAATAATAAAGTTTTATTTTCTTAATGTTTTAAATTTTATTCTTTAAGCAAAATAAAATTTAATTAAATCAATTTGAATTTTATTACTTTATCAGGCATATTATGTTAGAATTGGGATGAAGTTGTGAAAAACAAATTTCTAAGTACCATGTTTATGAAACATTCATGTATAATACACATTCCAAACTTTTGGATATAAAATTCTGGAAAAAACATTTCTTGAGTATAATACACATTGACGTATTGGAATTTCTAGAAGTTAAATTGATAGAAAATTTATCATTTATTCGACTTTTTATCCAGTATGTACTAACTAAAAATAAAAATGTATATAGTTTATAAAATGTTTTAAAACAAAATTTATACTGTCTTTAGGGCAATAACAAAGACATATTCATATGAAAATGAAAGAAACTTTCAGCAAAACCCAAATATCTAGACAGTGTTACTTTATAATATGAGTAGGTCAAACATCTTCATTTAATAATTTAGGATTAGAAATTTAAAGTTTTAATCTTAATACCTTTTTTCCTCTCAATCCCACTTTATATGTCTGCACCTCAAAGAAAAGTTTGAATATGTTTTGTGTTGGATTTTTTGCAAAGTTTATGAGTTCCCTTTCATAGTATCTGAGGGTCAAAGGGTTAAGAGTTCAAATGGTTATTTTTCCAAAGTTAGTAACTTGGCAAAGATTTAAAGTATTCAATAAATGTACACATGCATACACAAAAAATAAAGAAATAATCATGGAGTGATAGTACCAGTTAGGGTCAAATAGATCTGTTTTAAAATTATTTGTATTAGGTAGGAGTACTTGATACCATATAACTATATTAAGAATAGTTACTTGAAGTTATAATTGGTTAGTAAGAATTATTATTATTATTAGTTACTTGAAACCACATAATTGCTTGGAAACAAATTATTCCTATCATCAAATAGAAATAGTTACTTGAAACCATACAATTGTGAATAAAACATCAAAAAGGAATCCTTGAAATAATATAATCCTGTGCAAAAAAAATGGAAAAAAAAAACATGCAAAGTATGAAGTTCCCTAACTTCTAAGTATAAAATAATCCTACATGGATTGACATGCCATTAGAATCAATTCAACAGTCATGCTCACAATTATTGACACTCCACCTCAAGTGACTTTTTCTAAATTTCTAGCAAATTCAATGTCTTCGAAGATGTCCTTATGTCAAGAATCAAAGCATCAATTGTGTTTGCAAAGAACATCCAGAATGATAATATCAATAGTCAATAAAAATTATTGACAACAACTGAAGAATTTTCTATATTGCATTGACAAAAAAAACAACATTGATTTCAGTTACAGGATAGATGGAAATAACAGAAGTTATGTCATCACAAGAAAACTTAGAAACTTCTAGAATAATATGTAACAAAATGCATGTTTTATCACATATGCAATATTTTTTACAACTTTATCC
>OY757921.1:13388641-13713163 GCA_963585895.1 Sepioteuthis lessoniana | reverse complement strand
AGAAGAAGAAGAAGAAGAAGAAGAGTTTTGTTAATGATATTTTTGAAAGAATTGCTGCTGAAGCCAGCCACTTGGCTTACTACAACAAAACATTTATTACCTGAACAAACTTAATAGAAAGGATAGAAGAATTATGTGACATTCTAAGAGTATATCATAGAGAAAGTCATGGTGTAAAGTCCTATGTCAAAGCATGGTGCAACACAAAGTTTGTTGGGTAAAATTTGATATCCCAAATCAACTTTTAGTACAAGATGAATGGATGCAAATGAGAGAAATGAACAAGAATCTTAAGATGATAATTGGGGCAATGAACGTCAGGAACAGGTGTCTGTGCTTCACAATCAACAAGATTCCAAAAGAGATGGATTAAAAGTGAGCTATCCTTGAAAAACATCATTACGGAAGAACCAGTACTTAAATACCCAGTTTGTAGTTTGCAAGGGTATTTCTGAAAGTATTTGACATGCTCATCTGTCATTTGATGAAGCAAAAATCTATTCAGTCATAACAATAAGATTAATGTGTGAAGGAAAAATGGTATATCTGCCTTATCATAAAACATAATGGAGATAGTGTTATGTTATGGGGTTGTTTTTCTGTTGAAGGCTTTTGGAAATTGGTAAGAATC
Organism: Sepioteuthis lessoniana; assembly: GCA_963585895.1. Classification (NCBI taxonomy): domain Eukaryota; kingdom Metazoa; phylum Mollusca; class Cephalopoda; order Myopsida; family Loliginidae; genus Sepioteuthis; species Sepioteuthis lessoniana. The sequence continues at coordinate 13,712,532 of OY757921.1, read as the reverse complement.
AAAAGGGTAAAAAACAAAAGAGAATAATCTTTACATTTTGAATGGAAATCAGAAATCCCCAGCAAAGCAAATATAACCTGATTGGACCTTCATGCTGGACAATGATCTTAAGCATACCTTGCATTTAATCAAAATTTGGTTAAAAGATAAGATCAATGTTCTTTCATAGTCAAATCAAAGTTCTGATTTAAATTTTAGAAAACATATAGGATGTAAACAAAGACATGCACCTTGATCATAATTTGAAGCATTTAGAAAAATATACAAGAGAGGAATGGGTTAACATAGCTTTTGTCTTAAGCCAAAAGCTCATTGAAAAGTAGCTCCACAAATTAAAAGAAATTATTAGGAAAAAAAGTACAAAAACTGATTGTTGATAATTGAATTTTCTAGAGGTGCTAATAATTTTGAACCATCCAATTAGTTTTTTTCTTTGCTTCTTATGAATAAATTATTCTTTAGATTCAATTGTTGCTTTTAAACACTGCTTCATATATTGACTAAAACTGATTCAAGTAAACACCAAAAAAATTTAGGAGAGTCATTTTTGTGCATGTGACACAATATGAGGTCTGTTCAAAAAGTATTGAGACTGAAGATGTATTTACCAAGGCAGAAATGAATAATAAATAAAACATTCATTTTCTTAAAAATAGATCTGTTGTGTGATAATAAATGATTGTATCCCTTGATTAATGGGGGAGCATGTCTGTGATGTCAGGTGTCAATCCCATAATCTATCTCATCCTCTTTCATTCCTATTATTTAAAGGAATAAGACATGGCTTTTTATCTCTGTTCATTGAACAGACTTAGTCACACCATCCGGTGAATGACATCACTCTCCTAGCTATGAAGCATGAAGCCCTCGTGGCTATGAACACTCAAAGAAAACATGTTAGACTTTTACTATTCTTATACTATTTTCATATTCAGCTTGTTTCTAGAACAAAAAGTGCACATTTTTTTCTGTTGAGACATGTTTGTGTAGTCTTGTTAATACTACTTTCATGTTTAATATGTGCATATTAAATGTGTAAATGAGCTCATCTTGTCTTTCCTTCTGTTTATTCAGTGTTAGTGTATCACTGGCTATACTAATGCTAATATTTGACCTTGATGAGTTGAGGATGGGACTCGATATCCTACCTTGCAACAACCATCTGAATAGTTACTTTAGTATTCAACATGTTTATTCCAGTGAATTTCCAATCTAAAACTCAACTTCTCTAAAACTAAACTTCTCTTTTAATGAAGCTGCACCATAGTATCAATATCAATTTAGAATTTGTATGTATATCAATATCTATGTCTCTATGTTTTTCAGTATATAGATAGTTTGGCATAAGGTCACATGTTGGGAAGATTGTGTGGTGTCAGTCTTCTAAATGTCAAAAGTCAGTGTTTTGAAAGTGACTATTTCAAATTCTGATTTTTAACTTTTGCCAAAATTGGATCACTAACTTAATTAAGAATACACCGAGGAGATCCTGAACACATGTGCATATTGGGAGATAATAATTGCATGGTATTAGCAATCATGGTAAATTCTTGAGACAAAAAAGTCTTTTATCTCTGCAGCTCATCTTTTTGACTTTTGCACCAATTTAAAATAATTTTTAATTGAATTCTGATATTATTAGATTAAAATTTATGCTGATGTTTTTTTTATCAGCTCTGGTCATAGAGCCTCAAGCCTTTTTCTGAGTAAGTGAATCAAGATATAAAATCAGAATTTTTGCTTTGCAATTCTATATTAAATGTGAATTAAAAAGAAAAAATGAAAGGATGACAATTCTTCTTATTTTCTTTGTCTCAAAACATTAAAAAGTTATCATGATCCCTTTTATTTGATTGTAATTATCCAATATCTTAATCATTCTAATCTGGTTAATCATTTAAAAGACATGTAAGCCATGAATATCTGCAGCCACTTTTCCACTGCAGCCATTGGATGCTTTGCTATTAGCTAACTTTTACAAATAAGCAGATCTTTTATCAAAGATAAGATTATATTTGGTAAAATTGAAAGTTTATTGCAAATTCTTAAAAGTTTTCCTTCCTTTTTCTAAGGTATTTAACCAGTCTTTTTCTTGCTTTTAGAAGTTTGCAAAAAAAAAAAAATTGAAAAATCTGGTTGGGGTTTGTGGGAAAAGCAAGAAATTTCTTTATTTTTTAATCACATTACAAATCTTATTATCATTGAGATTATCTGTGTCTGTGATGAAACTACATCACCACTGAGATTACAATTCCCTTAGTTATTTACATTATGTTCTTAATGATTATTTAATAATTATTATTTAGTCTTGAATTAGAGTCATAGTAATCTCAAACTCAAATCCAAACCAAAATTACTTAGATGCAAAAACACAGTTCACATAGTAACATTTAATGTTAGAACTTTAAATAGAATAGGCCAGTTACCTGAGCTGACAACATCTGCAGTAGACCATAATATAGACATTGTATGTATACAAGAACATAGATGCTACCTTAGCAAACTAGAAATAATTATATGATACTGGTAATAGATGGATGTTTGTCTCTTTATCTGCACAGAAAAACTCCATCAATTCTGTCATAGGAGAGGTAGGAATGCTTCTCAGTCCTTGTACCCTAAAATCACTAAATAGCATTGAGAAAATACAAATGAGAATAATGTGTGGTTCATTTAATGACAAACCTTACACAGCAATCATCTCCTGCTACAGTTCCACCAATGCCAGTGATGAAATCGTCACCATCGACAACAAGTTATTTCCATTGTCTGATGCATTCCCAAACCAATGTTCTAATTGTTGGTGGAGATGTGAATGCTCTTATATGCAAAGACAAAAACAACAAATTCTGGTTAATCAACTTGTCAAAGAGAAATGGGGAATATCAGACAGATTTTACACTTGAAAACAAACTAACATGCCTTAATACTAAATTCCCCAAAATGGAGTGAAAACTATTGACTTACACCTACACCTAACCCAAATAATGCTAAAGCACAGAGAGATTATATACTCCTAAACAAGAAGTGGATAAATAGTGCTCTGAACTGTGAGGCATACTCCTCTTTTAATCACAGAATTGTCACAGCTAAGATTCACCTGAGTTTATGCAGAAATAAGATAAAAACAATCAAAACCACAAGCTATGACTGAACCTCACTTACCAATATAGAAATTAGCAATGAATAAATATTAACTGTAAGAAATAAATTTGATACTTTTCTGGAGATATCTGAAATTCATACTCTGAATGACAAATATGAAAACTTTGTTAATACTTACATTGAAGTAGCAGCAGAATGCACACCAACCAAACCAAGAGCCAAATGTAGAGTTCTATGGGAGTCAACAGAAGTTAGGAAAAAATTAGATGATTTAAAAATAGCATCTTTATGTAATAAAAGAAACCCAACAAGTGCCAACATGCAGAAACTTAAGAAGGTACCAAGAGAACTAATACATATCAAAAAGGACGAAACAACACATTCCAGGTTAGATCAATAAAATAAGAAATTTGGTAGAAGGTAGGCAATCATGAATAGCAGGGCAGACAGTAAATGAAGTGAGCAAAAAGAAGAGCAGCACAAGCACTAAAAGCTGCCAGCCAAAAAGAATGAATGCAGATGTGGAAAGAACATTTCAAGAATCTGCTTCAAAACTCCCCAAAAGTCATTGATAAACGTATCACAAAAATTATTTATAACCAACAAGACATCAAACTAGGACAGTTTACCCAAGAAGAACTCAATGTAGTACAGAGAAAAATTAAAAGCAGAAAAACTGCAGACTCAACAAAATAACCACAGAAATATGGAAGACAAGGAAATCTAATGACTTCTTCAATTTTGCAACACTGTATATAAAAAAAATACAATAGAGAGATGGACAAAAGGCTGAATCCTTCCCTTCCCTAAGAAAGATGGCCTTGTAATCACCAAGAACTACCGAGGTATAACTCTTACTTCTATAGCAGCTAAGGTTTATAATGCTTTACTTTTCAATCATACAGGAGCTGAAATTGAGAAAATTCTCAGGAAAAATCAGAGAAATTGATCCACAACATCACAGATTCTAGCAATCCATAGAATCATCAAAGTTGTTTGTGCAAGAAATCTTGAGGCAACACCATTGTTTGTAGATTTCTCCAAAGCATTTCATTCTATACACAGAATGAAGATGGAGCAAAAACCTTTAGCTTATGGTCTCCCCAAAGAAACTGTTACTGCCATGAGGATATTCTAAAGAAACATGAAAGTCAAGATTCGTTCACTTGATGGAGGCACAGACTTCTTCAACATTGTTGCAGGAATTCTGCAAAGAGATACATGAGCACCATATCTGTTTATAATCTGCCTACATTACATACTTTGAACATTGTCATATCTCATAGAAGAAAATGACTTTGCACTAAAAATGCAAGAAGCTGAAGATATCTTGCAGAAAATTTCAAGGACAAAGACTATGCAGATGACATAACTATTTTTGCAATTACACCAACCCAAGCCAAATTCCAACTGCATAGCCTAGAGCAGGCAGCAGGAGGCATTGGTCTCCACACAAACATACACAAATTAGACCATGTGTTTTAATCGGAAAGGAGCCATCTCCACTCTTATGGTAGTCCTCTGAAATTAGAAGACAAGTTCATATACCTTGGCAGCAGTGTCTTATCTACTGAAAGTGATGTCAACATGTGCCTAGGGGACTGCTATCAATGAGCTGTTGATGATATGGAAGTCTGATCTATCTGATAAAATAAAATGCCATTTCTTCCAAGCAGCAGTTATTTCAATACTACTGTATGGATGCACTGCATGGATTTTGACAAAACACATTGAGAAAAAGCTAGATGGGAACTGCACAAGAATGCTTTGAGCTATACTGAACAAATCCTGCAAGCAACACCCTATGAAACAACAGTTGTATGGCAACTTATCACCCATCTCAAAAACCATCTGAGTATGACAAACAAGACATGCAGGACTCTGCTAGAGAAGCAAGGACAAATTCATCAGTGATGATCGTCAATGGACCTCTTCACATGGATGTACCAGCGTTGGCCAACCTGTAAGAAGTTATCTATATCAGCTCTGTGCAGATGCAGGATGTAGTTTGGAAGACTTGCCTGGAGTAAAGGATGATAGAGATGGATGGAGAGAGAGTCAGGGAAATTCGTGCAAGCTGTGCGACTTGATGATGGCTTAATCTTAATTAGCATTTTATTTATTGACAACGTCTCCATCAAAGTCGAGTTGAATTAGGTTTATCTCATAATGAATTTAAAATCCTGCCATGTGTATTATATATCACTAAGAAATAAAGTTTTCATGTATATGGTGTGAGTAATTTACTTGTTTAAAAAAAAAAACAGGTTGAATAAATATTTTCTTAGTGTTATTGATTTCTAATTTGGTTTTATTCTCAGATGTATTAAAAACAATCCGATGTATAATTTTATATAGAAATCAATTAAGAATAAAATTATGTAAAATATTTTATTACATTAAAACTAAGGTCATATATTTTTGTTAGTCAATATGCAACTTTTTCTGTGTTTTATTTCTAAATTTTCTGTTGAGAAAATATTCATTTTATTTTTAAGGTTGGTAACACTGATTGAAAATCAGCAGATCAATGTTGACTTTAAATGTCGTGTGAAAACAGTCAGTTCATGTTCACCTCTCAGAATTCATGTTTAAGTGAATAATCTTGGATGATTACAAGAATGTTTTGTTAATGCATCATGAAAATCAAACAAAGATATTAAGCAGAACATTTTGATCTGGCAGTCAGGATTTTAAATGGCACAAGGCATTTTTGGGCGGCTCGGAAGATCACCCTATTCTAGTCAACAAGTCAGTTTTCAATTTTAAGAAAATAACACAAAAGTGAAGATATCTTCTCTAATCTGATTGTTGTTTGATGGTAAGACTGAGTGGTGATAAATTAAATTTAAATCCCTAGATTACGGATGAAATTTTGACCAAAGACATGAGTATGTGAAAAATATAGGCAAAATTAATTTGAAAGATCCTTACTCTTGTAGCAGAAGGTATTTTGGTTTGGTGTGAAATTTAATTCGATGCATAATTTCACCCAATCAGGATGACTTATCCTATTCATCCCGGATCTCTTTCCCGGGCAGCAGAAATTGGGTAAGCTGCCAAACACACTCTCTTTGGCTGAATAATGCTGTCCAGTGCAGACATCCCACTGGCCGTTCTTCAACAGCAGCAGCAGCAGCATGGACACATGAGGGAACCTATCTAATTTATGGATTCCTTGCGTCTATCACTTAGACCAAGGAATCCCAGTTGAATATGAATTAGATACATTCAATATACCACACACAGGAACAACTTTATGTCACCCCCCAAAATTGGCTATGTTGATGCGATGCCTTATTCTGCTCTTGGCACCTAGCTCTCATTTCAACTCTGGGCCACTTTAATGGAGACAACGCATGCCTCTCCCCAAATCACCAGACACACAAAACTCACGGTGACTCCAAAGTTTATTTCCTCCAACAGTAAACAAGACTTTCGCTAAACTATGGCGAACACAATCCCTCGCACGTCTGACGATATGCGCTGCCTTCTCAACTTTCTCATAACTCCATTTCACCTCTTTACTCACAACCTTCCTATGAGACTTGCAGCACAAAAGCAAACTAAATATTCCATGCTGCAAATAAAAACTATTCCTAAAAACACATTTGGAACTTCTCTCTCCTTTATATACCTTTATATACCTAACAACAATTAGCGAAAGACCTTACAAACTTAGCGAGGAAACAACCCAACGTAAACAAAAACACGTTACAACCATTCCTCGCTAACAATAACAACAAAACTTATCCTACACTCTCTATGAACAAGTTTTTAGGCCCAAAACAATTTTCCCGTAGTATCACAGCCCTCTTACTGCTCTGATCCAATTTCTTGTGATGCTTTTTTTTTCTAAAAATCAAAACCTAGCTTGGTGGTTGCCAAGGGTTTATTGAAAGCATGCAGCAAGTCATGACAAGTTATGTGAAGATAGTGTCAGTTGACGACTTTCAACATTATTTCCAGGAGAATAGACATTTTTGGTGAGTGGCTTCCCAAGAAAATTATTTTGAAGAAAATGAAGTTGATTTGTAATTATGTTAATTTGTTTTAAACAATCAGTCTTATTACTTTCTAGGTAGACCTCATTATTTTGACTTGCTGACAGCATAGATTCCACTGACTCTCTCTCACCATCTGTACCAATAGGCCATTGCTTTGGTAAGTCCACTAAATGGCATTCAATGTCCTCACAAAGTTGATGAATAAAAGTTTTTGCTGGTTGGCCAACATTGGCGTGTCTATGTGTAGGAGTCTATATGTTATATAATTATGGAATGATTTTTATATATTAATCATTTTTCGTTAATTATATTTTATCATTCGGTTTGGTTGGGCTTTGAACTGTTTGGCTCTTAGTGCAGGTGCACACACATTGAGTACAGTTCACGGGCAGAGGATATGACAATCACAAATGTCATAATAAAAAACCCAGATAGGAAATGGGATTGGGGAGTGAATGACATCATGCCCGGAAGCAATGGGCTGTGAACTTGGTGATTTTGAAGAAGATGTTAGTTGAGATTTGACTCTAGGCTGGGGGATTGACAGTTGACGATGTAGGAGACAGTTGGTTTGTCTGCCTCAATGGCAGACAGTTGAAGTTGAAATCTGACCATGGAGTTCTGCAGATCTCTACCGACAGAGATCTTGGGGGCTATGGGATGCACAGCGTGTTTGTTTGGTCAGATAGTACAGTCAGCATAGTAAAAATTGTGTCTCTCTCTCCTCATGTCGAAAAAACTAAAGTCAAGAAGTTAATAAACGTTTCGTACCTGAACAACGGAGAGTCGTCAGTGTTTCGTATTTCCCTGCATCTGTATATTTGCATAGTTGTATTATGACTATACAACATATAGGAGAACATCACTTGTGAATTTTTCCTTACTTTACCAGCAGTACCCAACATATCTTGTTCATCTTACATGGATGGTTTGTGAGAGTTAAGTGACCACACAGCTACTTTTTTTAGGGTACAGCTTTCAGGATTTGTTCAAAACAGCAGGCAGCATTTTTGTGTTATTCATATCTAGGTTCTTCTCTAGGTGTTTCATTAAAGTCCAAGTGGTAGAACCTTATAGTAGTACTGACATGGTGGCAACTTGGAAGAATTTCCATTTTGTTTTTTCAGAGAGAGAGATCAAATTTCTGTATGGTCATTAACTTGTCAATAGCAGTCCACACCTTACCTATGCATATATTGAAATTGCTTTCAGTAGATGAGATAATGCTACCAAGGTATTTGAACTAGTCAGAAAATGTAAGTTCAAGCCTTGCCAAGTGTGCTAGAAATTAGCTCCTTTACTACAAGTGACTTAATTCAATAAATACCTATACATTTTTTAAATACTCAACTATATTTTCAGTTGTGTGGTAATTAACAAAATGATCTCACTAATAGTGAATGCAATCCTTACAAGATGTTCCATAGATGTGACCTTGTACCAGACTTGATATATTTCAAGTATATCCACTGTGAATTATTCTAGTTTGATTACATCAGAAACTCTATTTCATTTTTACATTTATCAAATTATATTCAGTTGTTCATGAAACAAAGATTTAAAGATAGTTTTTTTTGTTTTGTCTTTTTTTTTTCATCAAATGTCTGGAAAGCCATTTTAATTTTCAGTGCTAGATGTAAATTTTTCTTCCTATTTATTGGTATTGAAGTAAAGTTGTTGACCTTAGTCGAGGGTGACCGGAAGGCTTCCTTTTCAATTGCTACTACACCGAGGTATATGGGAGGGCGCTTCTCCTTTCCCTGAATTGCTCCACTTTACCATTGATCCTTACCTTATAATGCTGAGTGCAAAGCAAGGCAAGTATCAAGTATCATTTTTTGAGTCTTTGGTATGACTCGACCTGGGATTGAACCCTGGTCTCCCAGACCACTGGCAAACACTCTATGCTGGCTTTGTGGATAGAGTGTTCGTCAATGGTCTGGTAGAAAAGAGAGCTTTCTAGTTGCCCTTGACTATGGTTGCCAACTTTACTTACTTTATTGGTATTGACCAGTGAAAATTATATTTCTATATATCTCATGTTTAGTAATAACATTTAAATATTCTCAACACAAATCCTGATTAATAAAACACCCAGTGAGGAACAAACTCCCTCTCAATAGTTTTTTAGTCTAGTTATTTATTTTACTACTAATACCTGTATCTTCCTTGATATAATTTAATTAGGCCACTTTAGCCACTGACCATATCCATGGGCAATGTGTGAACTGACTATCAATGATATTTCTAATGAGTACAATATAATGGCAATTGCCCAATCTCAAATGTATATTGCTCAGTTGGCTGGGGCTGTAAAATACGCCGACTGCACCTCTGCAGAGGGGTAAGACCCCCCCCCAAAGAGTGTTCTGGTTATGACACTAAACAATCTGATGGTGAGGTTCCAGTAATTCTGGAGCTTAGGGGAATATGGAGCACCCTTTCATTGCCACCACTTCCAGGTCCACTCTGGCCAGGAGTGGTAGCACCTGATAGGGCCCTATCTATGGGTTAAATAGAATTAAACTGCATAATTATGCTTAACTAAATTACTTGAAACAGAACTGTTTTGATACTTAAACTGCGTATTGATGCTAAACTGAATTGTTTGAAATAGAACAGTTTTTGACATTGAAACTGTACTAACGAGAATTGTTTTTGACATAGAAATTGTACTTACACTAAACTGAATTGTTTGAATTATAACTGTTTGACTAAACTGAGCAGCTTGAAATAGAAATGTTTTTGACAATTAAAATGTGTACTTACATTTAAACTGCATACTTATGCTAAACTGAATTGTTTAAAATAGAACTGTTTTTGACATTGAAACTCTACTTACACTAAACTGAATTGTTTAATATAGAACTGTTTTGACATTTAACTGTGTGTAAACAAAATCTATACTTATACTAAACTGAATTGTTTGAATTAGAACTGTTTGACTAAACTGAATAGCTTGAAATAGAAATGATTTTGACAATTAAATTGTGTACTCATGCTAAACTGAAATGTTTGAAATAGAACTGATTATTTGTATAAAAATGGATTTGGCATTAAATAATCTACAAAGATTGATAGGCCATAAAAACCAACCAACCAACCAAATATATGTAGGTAGATTTTACTGCAAAGAACTGACATTTCTGTTTTGTGTGGTATTATTCTTAAGAAATGATAGCAATTGGAGATATTGAATCCAACTAGTGGATATTCGTATATAACTCAGCTAACAGATTCCATATATTATATGATTATCATAATGTTCTTTCCTTTTAAGAGAGGTGGGTGATGACAATTAATAATCTAAATTGAAATTCATATGCCCCATGTCACACAAAAAAGTTATTGCTGACAGCTTATAATTTTTTCTTACATTTATGTCCCTTGAAAATAAAATTTTGTTATTGAAATCTATCTGTCTGTATGGAAAAGAAAATGTCTTACCTCAAAAAAGAATTTCTGTTTTCTGTGCTATCTGCTTAAAAAGAAAAGCTCCACTGAGAACTGAGACATTCCAATATATTAATTTACACCCTTCCTTATCAGTCACAACCAATCACATTCAATTAAAAAAAAGCATTGCTTTTTGATGAATTCAGTTTTGGAATTTGGCTCATTGGGGAGTTAGTATCAAAAAAGTGCTTTGCTGTGAGGAATTAGATTTTAGGACTTTGTACTGGTAGTTATGATGTTTCTGTTTATACCTCCTTGGATTTCTATTTTGTGATAAAATGTTCAGTCATTTATTGGTGGGCAAAGAGGCCATGATGCTTGGCATGTTTTGGCCACCATATGCAATTTAAAAAAATGCATGCATGATTTGAATGTATCTGATGTGGATGGTGAAGGATATATATGCAAATTAAGAATGGATGAAAAGGCTATGGATTTGTTAGTCGGGAGAGTGATTTGCAATTGGCAAGTGTATGAACAGATTCTGAGACAATAATAAAAAAAGTGAAAGGAAGAGAAGCTCTAAAGAGGATTACTGACATGTTTAGGCTGCATTTCAACATACTCCAATCTCTAATGTCAGCTTTATTTGGCCTTTTTGCTAGAAGAATTACGTAGACTTATTACAAGTTATTTTGGCAAAGATGGTGGATGGAAAATTTGACTTCATGTTGGTCCTTTATTTTGATGGCTCTAGTTTCATGGTGGAATGGTTCAAGAAAGTGAAGCTTGTGTGTTGATTTTTCTGAGGTGAAGTGACTTGAAGGTGTCATTTTCCTTTGGTTAACCAGAGTGTAACAGCAACTATCCAAGGAAGAGAAAGCGGATGTGGCCTGAATCAAGGACACATTGTTCACTGCTTTTGGCACTGACTGCTTAATAGCATATGAATAGTTTGAAGTGCATAAGTTGTATCCAGGTGAGACCGTTGATGTTTATTTAACCAATTTCTGAAGACTATCGGTTGTTTTCGGAGGAAAAGCAAATCATGCAATAGTATGTGTTTTCCTGTGTGAACTTCCTGGCCCTGTGAAGAGGCACTTGTGATTGTCCTCCAGGATAGACACACCTTCACTTAAAGATCTGACTCACCTAGATTAATCAAATATCTTCAAGTGTGAAGAAATATAGGCTGGATAGTGATGATAGTAGACATAATAACAGTCAGTGGCTATCTTTGTTGTTTTACTCCTACGCCTTCATTATCATCATAATTATAGAGGTCATGGGGGATAAATCCTGTGTGCAGGCAAAGCTCTTTGTGGCGTGGACAGCTCTTTAAAGCCCACCCTGTTATGTGGGAATAACCTGGACAGAGCTGGGAGAATTTTTGTTGGCATGCACTGTGAGGGCTGAGGGTATGTTGATGTGCCCCTTATAGAGCACCCAATTACTGTGTGAACATCTTTACTGGAAGAGATTCGAGGATTGGGATGTGTGAGTGGGACATTATAGGAAGGGCTTGTGGTTTCAGGCATTGAACTTGGCATGGGAGTGGGCAAACTTTTTTTAAGAAATGGCAGTTCCTAAGTGTAATCCTGCTTGATCCATTGACTCTGATTTGGTATGGATGATTTGGATGGATAGTGATAACAGTGCCCATAGTGTTCCACCTACAGTTGAGTTGATTTTAGATAGCTACTATATCACCATTCTGTAGAGGGTAGAGGTGATATATATGTACTATTTATACCACTTCTTTATTTGTGCATTGTTTCGGTTAAGACTCTTCTCACAGTGTTCTGCTGCAGCTATCCATTCAGGCTGTGACTTGTAAAGGATAGGTTGTAAAGGAATGGAATTTCAAAGTCAGCTTTGGAACAGAAGTTGTGCCAGGAATAGATAAATGCTTTGTTTGGGAGTGTTGTGATATTGTGGGATGCTGTCATTATCTAATGAACCCTGAGGACTTGTCTTGGAATTTATTATCCTCTTAGCAGTTTTTACAGTAAGTTCTGCTTTACAATTAGAATGAGGATATGTTACTGAGGACTATCTGTGCTTCATGCATCACATCTCAAGGAACTACTGAAATAGGCTGGAGGAGAAATGTGAACCAGCATCACTACCAAGTTCTTTTGTGTGAAACAGTTTCTGACAAATACTAGTTTTGAATTGGTGGCATGATTTGGTTTTAGGTAGTACAAAATTAACCAGCTGTGAGTCTGCACAGACAAGGTATGCAATGTGTCTGACTTAGAAGAGGTCCATTACAATATCTTAGAAGGGCCAATCTGAGGCTGGAGTTATTGTAATTGCTTCATGTGATTGACTTGGGGTGATGTTTGTCCATACTAAGCAGTTAGCTCTGAAGTTGCATATAGATGTATTCATACCAAACCAATATACTAAATAATTGACCTGAACTTTCATGACGACTTTGCTAGACAGAGTGCAAACAGTTTAGTACTTTTCCTGTTAGAGATTTGGACACCACAGTTCTTACCTCCATCAGTACTAAGCTTTTTTCAGTGCTGATTTAGTAGTATACCTCCGAGAAATTGCAGATTTCTGATTCTGTGAAAGAATGTTTGGAGGAAAATCCTTGTTCAGTAGAATTTATCAGAGTCTTATAAGTCTGGTCATTTCAGTCTAATACATAAATGTGGTCAGGTGACATGACAGTATCATGGTCCCCATAATCTCTCATTGCTTGAATGATTGCTGATTCCACCTTGGAATCAAGTTTGTCCAAGAGGTGAATGTCTTGGGGGAAGGGGTATGTCAAAAATAGGTCAATAAGGGCTTCTGCTGTCGTGACTGGATTACAGAAAATAGCATCAAAACCCTTGTGCCATTTCCTCAGGCAGTGCTGGGTAGTAAAAAAAAATATCTGAGTGATTCCTCTTTAAACTTGATGAAAAGGGATGGGTTGTGAATTTTGCTAAAGTCCCTATCACCAAATTTTCCAGTTAAGGGCTAATGATCTGTCACAACTATTACATTATGGCAATTCATTATAAATATGCAGTACTTATCTAATGCCCAGGTGATTGTTGCTTCTTCATCCTCAACAGGTGCATATTGGAGCTCTGCATTGGTACAAAATCTGCTGCCTGCAAATACAATGTGCCAGCCCTCATGGCAACACAGCAGAACCTTTTTGAGGGATAACTTTGACAAAGAATGGCAAATCTGGGAGTGTTATTTGCTATAAATACAATAATCCTAATCATTTGACAATGGACTGCTTGTAAAGGGGATAAATGGTTTGTGCACACAACTACCATGTCAACAAAATAAATCCCCTGGTCTTGTATTGCCCAGGAAACAAGATGACAAGACATCAGTGTTGGTCTTTTCTCCCAGCAAGTTGTAAACACAACATGACCTCTCTTCACAGTTTACATTGACGAAGAGCTAGGTTTGGCTTTCCTCGGCTCTGGATGCTCATGTTCCATACTAAGTGCAAAACGGCGTCAGTTTTGGTTACAGCAGGACATGAAGATGATCATGATAACTGGAGATACACAAGCTTGCTGTTAAGAATGCATCATGGAACCTGTCTATTGGTATAATGCCACATTCAAGGACAATATTTACACCAGCTAACAAGGTATATTCAAACAAAGTTTGCTTGAAAGGCATTGATAGCACACCCCACCTGAACCTGAAGAGATGTCAGGTCAGTACAGTATACCACTTTGAGGATATGGATTTGGAATCTGACTTGATCATGTCCAACAACACAACTAGAAAGGAAGTAGAGACCAGACTGCTGCAAAGAAGTGCCAGGTTAAAAATGCCAGTCTCCCACAGATGCTTTTGTGATCATTAGATCAGGGAGGATTGCAATGAAAGTTCAACTCAGCAGTGGCAATGAAGCCACAATGTCTGGCATGTTTTGTCCACCATATGCAACTTGAAAAGGAAGTGCATGCATGAATTGAACATGTCTTATGTGTTTGATGAGGCACACACATGCTAATTAAGAAAGAATAGAAAGACTGCAGATTTGTCGGTTGGCAAAGTGACTGGTGAATATATGAGCAGATTCAGAGACATATTTTTTGAGAGGTAGAGAGAAGACGCAGTTGACCAGCAAGTCAGTTTTCTGTTGATTTAAATCATGTTTTATACTTTATTTTGTTTTGAACCATAAATGTTGTTTCTTCAAGTCTTATTTGTTAACCAATAGAAATCTAAATCAAATTTCTGTACGCTTCAGCTTATCCAAATAAACAATTGATAGATCATCATAGTGGGCACTCGGTAGTAAACTTGCAAGTAAACTTTTTAACTGACCATTAATTTGTACAGTGAATTCAATCCTCATTAGATGAACCACTATTGCTGTCCTTGTGTTTGAGTAAGATAAATAAATATCACTGTATCTATCATTCCTTTTAAAATTCAGAAAGTCTGAATGTGAAGATCAAATATGTTGTTATGAAGAGTTAATTTTTGTGATGACTTTCTCTTTGTTGGACATTTGTAATGTGAGTCATGCACCTGTGCAGGTCCAAGTCCTTATGTCGCAGTTACTTATGAATATATATGAATTATTGTGTACTTAAAGATTTCTCTAAAATGACAAATAACTGTTGTAAGAGAACCAGAATGAGAGTTACATTTGCTTTGAGTATATAGAGTAGATTGTTGTGTCTGTAAGAGAGAGAGAGAGAGAGAGAGAGGAGAGGGGGAGAGAGAGGGGGAGAGAGAAATAAAGAGAGGGGAGAGAGAGAGAGAGAGAGAGAGAGAGAAAAGAAATAAACATTGTTGTCAAAAGAACCAGACTTTGTTGTGAAAAAGGAAAACGAGTTCCAACTGATTTTGTTAGTGAGAGGACATGAGAAACAAGTCTCTCAACATTAATGTTTATTGACACAAATTATAAAATAGATCAGCTGAACATAAATTCTGACCGAAATTGTTTGCATTCACTTTGTACTAATAATTTTCTTCCAGCAATGAGTGAGTTTAACTGAACTCTTAATGGGCAACCAGTCTAAAAATGACATATCCTGTCATCTGGTTTGGTATGGGAATGATATACTTATAATGTGTCTCGGCCATGAATGGTCTAAGGGACCATCCAGCTCCAGGTCTGAAACTGGTTTGAACTCAGTTTTCCTTCTCCTAGACTAGTTACCATACCAAAGTTGAAGAGTTATGTCTGCCCTGCTATTCACCAAAAGCTGGAAGGAGAATAGCTGGAGTCATAACTTTCTCAAGGGCATTAGCACTATGTAAAATGCAAACAACGATAATCAGAATTTGAGTCCAATTCCTACAATGATAACCATCATGCCACAAGTGCCAACCAGACTAGGAGAAGGAGAACTAAATTCTGAAATCAAGAACTGAAATTCTTAAGGTAAATCTTGTGATAACACTGTTGTTGTATCAGTTTTTGCTTGTTCCTTGGATAAATGATGGCATAGAGAGAAAAGAAGATTTGTTGCTGTGTAATCATCTGATCTTCTGTATAAACCAAATCCAGGCCTGTGACCAGATCCTGAAAGAATGCCATCAACTGCTGATATTTTAATTGTTGAATTCTTACTGACTGTATCAGATTATCACAAGTCAGAGCCAAGTATGGTAGAATGCTATTTAAAAAATTTGCTGTCTCACTTGGTTTTAAAATCAATTCCTTCAAATCAAGTTAGGATTACTGACTTTACAGGTTACTGTCTAACTCATAATTACAAAATACTGTGTGTGTGCATGTGTGTGTATGCATGTATGTGTGTGTGTGTATGCATATGCTTGTATGCATGTGTATGTGTGTGTGTATGCATGTATGTATGTGTGTGTGTGTGTGTTTGGATGTGTGTGCATACGTGTGCATACAAAATGAATTGAATGGATTAAAAGTGAAAAAAGATTCAACTTTGTTGTTGGCTGTCAGATTATAAAATTCTATATAATTTTTTATATTCACTTTGCTTTATTGATATTTAGAATTATGATATAAATTGATATTTGCAAAGTTTTCTTTTTCTTGTTGTTTTCCTTCCCTGTTATTTGAATAAATATCATTATTAATAATCTTTAATTGCCAATGGATAATACAAAATTGATCTTTTTTTATGTGGGTAAAAATTAACTAATCTCCTTACCTGTAAGGCTTCAAATTTCTGATATTTCCAGCCGATTTTTTCTTGTGTTTGTTGCAAAATATTTGACCAGTCTGATTTCTTATCATCTGTCTCATCTTCAGAACAGATTATCATATATTTTTAGCAAATCAATAAATTTTCCTCAAACAAAACTTTAATATCTTTTTTTTGTGCACT
Organism: Sepioteuthis lessoniana; assembly: GCA_963585895.1. Lineage (NCBI taxonomy): Eukaryota > Metazoa > Mollusca > Cephalopoda > Myopsida > Loliginidae > Sepioteuthis > Sepioteuthis lessoniana. Next base: position 13,695,722 of record OY757921.1, on the reverse strand, counting down.
TGATTTGAATAATTTCTAGCCATGGAAAAATGTTTAATCTTTCAATTTTTTCAAATTTAAGACTATTGGGAAAGTATAAAATAACTTATATAAACTTTAAAAAACTAAAAATGAAAAAACTTTCAAAATCAAGCAATAATATGAAAAATTTGAAAAATTTAGGTGTCATTTTTGCCAGTGTTTATCTAGGCTTATATTTTTTCAATCTAATCACATTTTAAGAAGATAACATGTGCTAAGGTGAGTCAAAAGTTTTGTAATATTTTGGTATGTGCTAGTATGCAGCATGTATATCATGTGACTAAAACAGTTCAAACTGTGGGCAGTACCCAATATGATTGTTAGTATAATGTAATATTTTGTAATATTTTGGTATGCAGCTTGTATATCATGTTACTGAAACAGTTCAAACTGGGCAGTACCCAATGTGATTGGTTATATAATGATAATGCACTGACACATTGTGCATTGCTTCACTCCATATATGATTAGAAAACCATACAGATGAATATGCAACATAGTCTTATTTTGGAACTGATGCTTTACAAGTTCAAACTGGGCCATAAGACCATGGAAGCAATGAAAAACATTTGTTATGCAAAAGGTGAAGGTGCACTTGATCTTAGTACAGTAAGTAAGTAAAGTTGGTGACCGTAGTCGAGGGTGACCAGAAGGCTCCCTTTTTAATAGCTACTACACGGAGGTGTAGGGGATGGTGCTACTCCTTTCCCTGGATTGCTCCACTTTACCCTTGATACATACCTTATATTGCTGAGTGTTAAGCAAGGAGGTATCAAGTACTATTTTTAAAGTCTTTGGTATGATGCAACCTGGGGAGTTGCAAGAACATTGACAATCAGGCAAGGTTAGTTAGGCTCAAAACCATGTATTTCAAGGCCATTCTTCAAGTCATAGAGACAAATCTAATGAGTAACACACAGAAATTATCAAGTGAGTTAAGCATTTCACTGTTCAGTGTAGTTTGTCACTTTTATGACCTTAGCAAAAACAACTAGAGCTGCTAAATTGTAACTCACATTACTAAGATATTGCAAAAATTTTGACTCAACCTAGTATAATCACTTTTGTATGAGATTATAAGATTAGTTTAGTTTAGTTTGATTAGGTTTTATGGCATATCAACCTTTATAGGTTATTTAATGCCAAATCCATTTTTATGTAAATTATTAGTTCTATTTCAAACAATTCAGTTTAGCACTTATATATAACAATTCAGTTTAGTGTAAGTACAGTTTCAATGTCAAAAACAGTTCAATTTCAAATAAATCAGTTTAGCATAAGCACGCAGTTTAAATGTAAGTACGGTTTAATTGTCAAAAACATTTCTATTTCAAGCTATTCATTTTAATCAAACAATTCAATTTAGCATAAGTCTGCCATTAGTTCTATTTGACCCATAGATAGGGCCCTATCAGGTGCTACTACGCTGGGCCAGAGTGAACCTGGGAGCGATGTCAATAAAGGGGTACTCTGCATTCCCCAAAGCTCCAGCATTGCTGGAACCTCACCATCAGATTGTTTAGTGTCATATCCAGGACACTAGTTGGGGGGATCTTACCCCTCTGCAGAGGTGCTGTCAGTGTATTCTACAACCCCAGCCGACAGGGCAAATGAGATTATAACATTTATCAAATAAATGAAAACAAGTGTAATCATTATCTTTAAAATACAGTGACATAAAGCAAAGAAATTTTGAAAAAAATGTCATTTCCTGGAAGTGAATTCATTTTATCTTCCTGGAAAAAATAAAATATGGAGGAACTTGAAAATATCTTTTAATATAAAGAGCAAACATTTGTTTAACTTTCCTTTCCATGGATTCAACATTTTTGTATGGTTCTCCTCAGTAGAAGGATCAATGAAATTTTGGGTATGTATTACAACAAAATGTTGATAATTTCACCTTGTATTTGATCAATGTCATTGTATTCAAACCATTCAATAGATTTTTTAAGATCTTAATGGTTTTTTTTTCATATGAGGCAACATAAAAAAAAGACTTATAATGAAGTAATTCAACATTGATAAAAACTGCATAAAAATTTCTCCACATTGAAAATAAAATTAAGTAATTCTATATTTAAGCAGGCTGAGTTTTAAAGAAAAACATTATCTTTGTAAATTCTTAAATTTGTGGATCTATATCAAACACAAATTTTGAAGATGGTTTTCAACTCTAAGAAATCTCTTTAAATCTTATTTCTTGGAAAGTTTTGTGCAAGGAAAATATTTTACATCAATGCTATCAACCCTCTATAATTTTAGCTTTTATACTGAAGAAATTTTTCACATCAATGAAGTATAGTTTGAAATGATAGATAATTGAAAAATTGAATTTGGACTGCTAAAAAACAGGTTTACTTAAAATTACATAAAAAGTGAGTCTTAATCAGAGAAGAATAAATAAGTATAATATCTTTACTTTTAATTTTTTGAATTGCATGATACCGTACTTTAAACTAAATATATTAGTTATGCAAATATGTTACAGAATAGTATCACAAGTTTGTTTTCTGCTTAAAAATAACAGTAAAAAATTCTATTTGATTACAATATGATATTGTGTAAAGACATACAGTCTAGTTCAGTTAAAGAGACAGACAAATAACATTAGATTTAAAGTTCCACACAAACCTCATCACCAGATTATCCTATGAGACACTATCCAAGTGGATAAAGTATATTTAGTAATTTGGCAGTAATCCCTTGATTGGTTAATGCAATATCATCAGGTTCAGTTGAAGAGACAGACAAGTGAGATTAGAAGGACAAATTAACTGTTATGTGATATCCTCTAAGCATAAATGAGGACAATTCAGTATTGTTGATTGAAATAAAGGGCTCAGTTTAAAATTTACAAAAGATTACTAACTACAACAAACACCTGTGTGGATTAATGAATTAATAAAACTTAAATGAAAAACAAAAACAAAAAAATAAAACATAAAAATAAAATAAAATATCTTCTGAAAGTTAGACTTTTAGCAACAAAAAGGTCTCTTTTGGTGCCTTGTCAATACTAATGGTATTCAAAGAAGATTTTTTTTTTTGTACAACTGGACCTCTTGTTTGTATGTTTGATTTTGAGCCATTTTTGCCTATTCATTCTTCAGTCCAAATTATGTGCAGAATCCATGAGAAGAAAAAAAAGCTGTTTGTTAAAAAACAAACAAACAAGAAAATGGTCACTAATACAGTAACTGGAACAGTCAATTTATCAGTGCTGGGTACATCAAGTACCTTGACAATTCCAAATTATACTGGGAGTGGGCTACTCAAATAACTGCTTTGCTTAGCAAAGAAATGTATTGGCAACATCTAAAATAGGATGAAGAGGCTCAGGTGTCAAAACAATTTCTCTAATATTAATATAAAGAAATTGAAAAGAATCAAACTTTGAATAGGATTAGTGTCAATAAGATAATAATCATTGGTTTGGTTTGGTTTGGTTATTTAGTTTAATGGCATATCAACCTTGTGGTTTATTAAATCCCGAATCCTGCTTATGCATATATATATATATATATATATATATATATATATATATATATATGATCTGTAAGAGGATAATATCTAAGTAACTTTGTTTTTCAAACAAATTAAAGCTTATTTGTTTAAATGGTTTCAAGTATTGTTATCTAACACTAATAATTCTATTTAGGTTTGATTTGATTGTTTGGTTTGATGGTATATCAACCCTTGTGGGTTATTTAATGACAAATTCTGTTATATATATATATATATATATATATATATATATATATATATATATATATATATGTATAAAATTCTTAAAGGAAATAAATAAATAATTCTTAAAAAATACAAATCTCTTCATGGACCTATTTATTTCAAAATATTTTTTCTCTCTTTGAACCTACAATGAAAATTTTTTTTACATATATATGAGATTTGTAAGTGAATAGTTTGTAGGTACCTTTAATTTAAAATGAGCCAGATTTCATTTGTTTGCATACTGTTAAATGGTTTCAAGTATTGCTATTTAACACTAATAATTCTATTTAACAATAATCATCTGTTTCCACACACAGTTGAATGGTTGTAAATGACATGACCACTTTGCTAGGTCACAGACATAAGCACTTTGATTGCTAGGTCACCAGGTTTCTCTCCTCAAGTATTGCAGGTTGTCACTCACAACCAACAGGTGATCTCATTAGATAGGTACATTTTGGTGTTACCCCTCTGCAGAGGTGCTGTTAACATAGTCTACAGTCCTAACCAACCGGAGGGGATAACAATCATATTCTAACTTTGATTCGTTTCTCCTAAATGTTAAATTCATTAACATACTTTTGCCTTTTTTACCCAAACTAAGATGCGATTAAAGGAATGCTAGAGATTTCTTACAAGAAATCAATTCTAATTTTCTATGATCTATATTTCGAATTTTTTATAATCATGTATATTTATTTACTAACTGCTCTGCATGAGCAGGATGTAACACAAGGTTAATTTTTAAGCAGAGTTTAAGAGGTTTGAATTTAGAGTTTTCCTTCTTCTAGACTGGTTGCCATGCTAAGGTTAAAGAGCCTAGTCTGTCCTACAAATTAACCCATAGCTAGAGGGAGAATAATTGAATTCCTACCTTTCCAAAGGATATTATTGCTATGTGAAATGCAAATAGCCTTGTCCAGGATCTGAAATCAGTTCACCGTGTCCATTTCTTATAACAATAATCATTGCACTACAAATGTCTTTTATAATCCTGTTTAACTCACAAAGCCCTTCACAAATATTTTCTGTTCAAATTAAAAAATATTTCACCAATTAATTATTATTGAATTAAAAAATATCAGTGTAAGTAGAACCCCCGCCACCTCAAAAATTACAATTATTTTTTAGAGCAAATTTATAGGAAGTAAATTAAAGTGTCTGCTTAATATAAATGCAACCTTTGTACTCACAAAATATGTTGTGACAAATATTTTTCCGAAATTCTTATCAACAAAATTATTTTTCTCATCATTGGTAGAGTTAATAATATTGAACTGGAGTTTGAATATAATTTCTTCTGTTCTTTTGGAGGGTGTTGTATATCATAACTTTTTGTAGGGGTGTTGTATATAATTTTTTCCATTTCTATGGAGGGTGTTGTATATCATAATTTTTTGTGGTGGCGTTGTATATAATTTTTTCCATTTCTATGGAGGGTGTTGTATATCATAACTTTTTGTAGGGGTGTTGTATATAATTTTTTCCATTTCTATGGAGCGTGTTGTATATCATAATTTTTTGTGGTGGCGTTGTATATAATTTTTTCCATTCCTATGGAGGGTGTTGTATATCATAATTTTTTGTGGTGGTGTTGTATATAATTTTTTCCGTTCCTATGGAGGGTGTTGTATATCATAATTTTTTGTGGTGGTGTTGTATATAATTTTTCCGTTCCTATGGAGGGTGTTGTATATCATAACTTTTTGTGGTGGCGTTGTATATAATTTTTTCCGTTCCTATGGAGGGTGTTGTATATCATGATTTTTTGCAGGGGCGTTATATATCATAATTTTTTGTGGTGGTGTTGTATATAATTCTTTCCGTTCTTATAATTTTTTTTGTGGTGGTGGTGGTGGGAGGGCTTGTATATAATTTTTTGTTGGGAAGGATGTTTGGATATTATACACATAATTTCACTGAATAATATTCGAAAATTTTGCAAACATATTTATATGTCTGCTGAAAATTAAATTTTGTGCAGAATAATTTACATGGGTATATCTACTACCACTGATAGATTTTGGTATGGGAGCAAAAATAAAATTTTGAATACATCCTTACTGGAAACCCTGCTACATTACAGTCCTTCTACTTTTGGAGATGGGAGTGGGGTTCATTTTGAACACTGGAAAAAGTGGTGGTTTATAGAATTTCCATGATCCCAGGAGAAGGTGTTGGTTCGTAGAGACTACTTGATTGCAGGAGAAGGTGTTGGTTCATATAGATCCTTGACACTAGAAGAAGGTGGTGGTTTATAGTGACCCCATAATCCCTGGCCTCTATAAAAGGTACTAAATTATAATGTAAAAATTGTGTTGCATGGGATGCACTTTTGAGAAAGGAGAGTTGTAGACATAAACTTGAAGGCCTGACAAAATAACCATGAGAAATTAATAAGATTCATTGTCCATTTCAGGGAACAGATGCTTGTTTCTTCTGTTGTATTGTGATCACCCTTGTGGAAGGAAAGTCAGAAAAGGAATATTCAATACTTTTACATAATTTTCCAACCCTTTTACCCATTTTAGTAAGAAAGTCTTGAGAGATTCAAAGGACATGTTGATCTCTGTAAAACAGCATTTTATTTGTTTTCATTTTACAGTGGATGCCAGTGGTAACTTGGGTCATGAAAAGATTTAAATTTGTTAATGTTTTCATTAAAGACAGTCAGTGTATTCGACAGTTGCTGTCTTTAATGAAAACACTGTCGAATACACTGACTGTAGAATACACCGACTGAATCTCAGCAGAGTGGTAAGACTCCCTCCAACGAGTGTTCTGGATATGACAGTAAACAATCTAATGGTGAGACTCCAGTAATGCTGGAGCTTTTAGGAATGCGGAGTACCCCTTCATTGCCATCGCTCCCAGATCCACTCTGACTTGGAGTGGTAGCACCTAATAGGATTCTATCTTTGAGTCAAATAGAACAAAACTGAGCACTTATGCTAAACTGAAAAGTTTGTAATAGAACTGTTTATATGTATAAAAATGGATTTGGCATTAAATAACCTTCAATGGTTATTTATGCCATCAAACCAAACCAAACCAAACTATTATAGAGAGCCATATTGGCAGGGTTTAAAATATACTATCTGTAACCCTAGCAGAAGGGTAAGATCCTCCCTAATGGGGTGTCCTGAGTATGAAACTAAATTGCATCTGATGATAAGGCTTCAGTTCTGGAGATCTGGGGAGTGCGGAGTACCCCTTCATTGCCATTACTCCTAGGTCTACTTTGACCCAGAGTGAAAGTACTTATTAGGGTCAAATTTATTAGTTAAATAGGTCTGTTTAAAAAAGAACTACACAAGAAATATAAATATAGATGTATAATGGATGTGATTTTTTAACCCCTCAGCACAAAATAACTTAAAATGGTTGGCATGTTGGTAAAAAAAAGAAGAAAAGTTTAGTTTAGGAGGAAAACACTATTCATAGAGGAAATGGATGTACTGATGCTTATCTCGTGATTTAATGATGATGATGATGATGATGATGATGATGATGATGATGATGATGATGATGATGATGATGATGATAAAGACACCTGTTAAAAATTAGTTATTCTTAATTCTTACTCTGTTTGCCTCTACCAAAAACAAAAAATCTTTTCTGGGAAAATGAAGTATTGCGAAAATATTCTAGTTTTCTTCACAGAAAGTAGATAAATATACAACAGAAGAATGTTTATTTAAGTTAAAGAAGAAAATGTAAATGCCATTTAACTAATTCAAACACTCAGTGATACTGAAAGCTAAAAATGCAGTTAACTTGTTAGTCAGCTGAAATGAAGAGGCAACGTTAAGCTACAAAAAATCTGTTCAAAAAGGATCAAGACTGAAGCTGTATTTACCAAGGCAGAAATAAATAATAAATGAAACATTCTTTTTCAGAAAAAATATTGGCATTCAATACATTTATTCTGGTAAGTATTTCATTGGCTGAAACACCTCTGAAACTTCTCTTTTTATGAAGTATGAAGCTACCTCTTGTATTTCTTTTAATGTTTTCCTCATCCTTAAATTTTACTCTTGAAATAAATTTTTAGTTTTGGAAAAACGAAAAAATTGCATGTATCTAGGTCTCACGAGTATCGTGGATGCTGTACTTGCACAATCCTGTGTTTCAAGAAAAAATGGTTTGAGACTTGTAACAGTTAAACAAAAAGATAGATGATTGATTGTTTGATTAATTAATTGATTTTTATAGCATGTCAACTTGTATTGGGTTATCTTATGCTTAGAGTTTAGGAAATTGTTTTGGTGCTGACAAAAGAAAGACATGGGGAACACAAAAAAGGTTGATAGAAAAACATATATATTCAAGTAACAGAAACAAGATACAAGTGAACCTGGTTAAACAGTAGTTTGTTGATAGGAAGCTGAGAGTCCAGTGCGGTAGTGATTATCCATACACTATGCAAATGGTATCACACATGATTGTGTCATGCTGATGCTCTTGTTGATGTGTATTTATGGAGGAGGGCGAGTCCATTATGTAGGGAGTACAGTAGAAATAGCATTTATATTCACATGATGTTTCTTAAGAGATTTTTTGTTCATGATCGTATGGTTTCAAATATTTCTCTCTAAAACTAATAATTTACATGGCAGAGTCCTTGTGGTGTAATAGCAAATGAGCTGGACTGCAACATTGTAGTAAGCGAGTTCAAACCCCAGTCACACTTCTATGTTCACTTTCAGACTAATTCCTTTCAGAAAGACATAAACTTGCTTATACCCCCCAAAACTATGGAGTAAATAGTGCCACTACTGTTCTTCTACAATGATGGATTTGGCATTGAATAACCAATGAAGGTTGATGTACCATTAAACAACGATACCAAACCAAACCAAACCAAACCAAACCAAATAACTTATAAACAGTTATATGGTTTCAAGTTATTATTTCTATTTAATTATAATTATTTGATTGCATACAGTTATACGGTATCAAATAACTAATAATAATAATAATAATCTTTTGTAAACAATTATAGCTTCAAGTATCTAGACTTAATACAAATTATTCACAGTTATATTCTATTTCTATCAAATGCAAATAATTTTCAAGCTGATGTATTTGCACCAAAGATGCAACCCAAACATTTCATGATTGATTGATTGATTTTAATGGCATATCAATCTATATAGGACTATTTTATACCAAGAGGTTAGGTAATAGCATTCATTTTATGTTCATATTAACATTTTTTGTATAATTGTTTCTTGACAGGTGTTTTTTCCCATATTCCTATTGAATACAAATGATTTTTAATTTGATCAATAGATAGGACCCTAACAAGTATTACCACTCTGGATTTGAGTGGACCTGGGAGTAATGTCAACACTCCCCAGATTTCCAGGAGACCCTTTTTTTGGGGAGTCTTACCCCTCTGCAGGGAGTACAATCATCATATTCTAAGCCCTAGCAACTAGGTGATATATATATATCTCATTTTAGTTGATTTTTCTTCATTATTATAATGTCTCTTTGTGATATTGCTTTCTCTCAAGTCATATGTCTTGAACATTCTCAATGGCTTAGAAGATCAGTAGACTAGTTATTGTATTGTTGCATATTGACCTTTGACAGAGCCGTCAATCAAGGATTTTTCTATGCTGGAGGCACCTGTGTAAACAACTGGAAAACAAGCAATACGTGGGTGTAAGCAGATCACATGGGTTGAACCTGAAACACATAGGTATTGGGGAAATTATAGATGCAGACACCAATGGTAGATACGAGCAGTCTTGCAGTTCTGCAGACAGAAGAGATTTGGGCAGTCAGGTGGTGTGGAGAGTGCCGCTGAGTGTTTAGGCCCCAGGGGTGGGACAGTGGCTCACAAGTGTTCCCCAGTTGAATACCTCTCATCAAGGAAGACATAAGGCCATGAATATGGCACAACAGGAAGTTAAGGTTCGATATAGCAGTCCTCCATTTGTTTCCATCTCCTTGTCTCTCACACACCTAGAGAGTTTCGATCTTAAGAAGTTATAAAGTGAGAGTTATGTTTTATATGAAAATGTTATTGTTTTGTCATTCATCATTGATATACAACAGTATTGCAATAAGTGTTCCTAATGATTTATATGAATTACATAATTATAAATAATGTATCAAATGGACATGAGACAATCAAAATATGTTAAGAGTTTTAAAACCTTTTTTAAAATGAATCACATTTATCAATACAACTTTTTATATGACCTAATTCAAGGAATGAACTCATGACTACCTTTTGACGACTAGGTTCAGTCAAAAGTTTTTCCCTATTTTGAGACGTGCTAGTTTGTGGCACATATATCATGTGACCAAAGCAGTTCAAATTGTGGAATGTACTAACAGTGATTGGTAGTATTGTGTTAGTTGGTTAGATGTAATTCATTGCTTCGCCCTGAGTGTGATTTGAAAACTGCATTGATAAATGTGTTACATAGTCTAATTTAGGTTTGAACCGGGTCATAATGCTGCAGAAGCAACCAGAAACATTTGTTGTGCGAAAGGTGAAAGGTCAGTTGTTCACAGTACAGAAATCATGTGTTTCAAGAAATCTTGTTTGGTTGCTAGAAGAATCTTCATGATAAGGTCAGGTAGGCCCAAAACCATGGGTTATGAAGCTGGGCTCAAGCCATAGAAACAAATCCAGCTCGTAGCAAGCTTGGCAGCTGACAGTTCAGTGTGATTTATCCACTTCATGATCTTTGCAAAACATATATAGAGCTACCAAATTGTGCTTGCATTACGAAATTATTGCAAAACGTTTGACTCACACTAGCATATAAATTAGAGACGTGCTCGTAGTGTAATGGTTATCATCATAGATACGGTGATCCAAGTTCAAAACCTGGACTAGGCTGTTTGCATTTCACTTAGTGCTAATACTCTTGGGAAAGGTATGAATCCAATTATTGTTCCTCAAGATATAGATTGATAGTAGGGCAGACTGGGCTCTTCAATCGTGGTATGGCAACAAGTCTAGGAGAAGGAAAACTCTGAATTCAAATCTGTCAAACTCTGCTTTAAAATTGACCCTGTGTCACACCCTCCTCGTGTTAATAGGTTGGAAAAACACCTATCTTAGTATTTGAATGACCTAATTATATATAATTGATCAAAAGGAAATGATACTATCAAAATATATCAGGTACTAATATTTAAAAATGAAACACATTTAGAAATATGTCTTTTTACACAAACCACTGAAAGGACTGAACTCATGACAACCCTCTAACTAGATATATTCAACCTGTGATTTTAACTAGTATATCATTATCCTGGCATTAGTAATTTGGACATTTAAATCTAATAATCCTTGTCTATATCTTCCTGAGTATATAATTCATCACACTGCCATTGAGTAATCAGATGGAAAGAATTGATGAGTCTTTACCAGTTTAAGTAAATCAGTATCTAATAATAATGATATTTTCTCATCCACAAAAATTTAGACAAAGCGTATTTACCTGTTATCATAGATTCCAATAAAAAAGTATTATAACACTTGTAAGCTGTAAAGGTTGTGCTAGATAGTTCTGGTCTTATTGAATTTCTTGATAAATGAAAAATACTTTTGATATTTATCCAACAAATACATTTGTTTTTATCACTTCCACTTTACTACATCATTTTTTAATAGTGGTGATGAAAAACAAAGCTTTTCTCCTTTTGTGTTGTTGCCTACAAAGTATACTAATATGAAAATCTCTCATCAGACATTCAAATCAGATTTATCTTATCTAAGATGATTATTTGCAGCAATATCAATCATACAGTTATAAATTTTGACATACTGGTGTAAATCTTGGCTTTTTCCTATCAGAAAAAGTAGTTAATTTTTAACACACACACACACACATACATGCACACACTGAAATGATGCAAAAGTTACCAGGATCACATTTGGCACCGTAGGGAAATCTTACAAGTGTCTTTGAAGTTTACTCAATTCATTATTGTTTATGTATGAATACCCAGCTAGAATTGTTAACAAAATTGGGATAATTTTACTTTATTTTGGTTGTTTGGTTTTCTGGCATGCAAACCTTTGTTGGGTTAATTAATACTGAAGTTAGTCTTTTTTTATTTTTTCTTATTTTTTTGCAAGCAATTATTTAGTTTTAAGAAATTAAAGATAATAATAATAATTTGTAAACAATTGTTGCTTCAAGTGACTATCTTTTTATTCAAGTGATTATTCTTAATACAAATAGCTTCAAGTGATTATTCTTTTTTTCAAGTGATTATTCTTAATACAAATAGCTTCAAGTGATTATTCTTTTATTCAAGTGATTATTCTTAATACAAATAGCTTCAAGTGATTATTCTTTTATTCAAGTGATTATTCTTAATACAAATAGCTTCAAGTGATTATTCTTTTATTCAAGTGATTATTCTTAATAAAAATAGCTTCAAGTGACTATTCTTTTTTTCAAGTGACTATTCTTATTACAAATATTTTGCTCATAGTTATTTGGTTTCAAGTATTCCTCTTTAAAACTAAGGATTTGTATATAATTATATGGTTTGAAGTAACTAATAATAAAGATTCTTTTGTAAGCAATGATAACTTGTTGTAACTATTCTTGAATAAATATTTTGCACATGATACATTGGTTTTACGAGGTGTGTTTAGTATAGTGGTTATTATTGTAGGGAATGAAATGGGTAATCTGAGTTCAATACCTGGATGAGGCTGTTTGCATTTACCTTTGTGCTTGAGAAAGGCATGAATCTATCCATTCTCCCCCAAGCTATGGGTTAATAGTTGGACTGACTGGGTTATTTTGCCTTGTTTAGACCACCAGTCTAGTAAAAGAAAAACTTTGAATTCAAACCAGCTGTACTCTGTGTGGTCAAAAAGTACTTACTGACTTGTTAGAACTGGGTGTGTGCTCAAGTGAAGCTTGCTGGCGTGCTGTAACTAATGAGAAAGCCAGAGAGAAGGAGAGGTGGCTTCTTATAGGAGAGTGCAATACATTGTAGGTCAGTGGGTAAAGATAAAAAGACACCTGCTGGTCATTCAGTAAGAGGCATTGGTGAGTGAAGAGGGAAAATGTAAAGAAGAGAAAGGGTGCAGGAAGAGAAAGGAAAGCAGTGGCAGCAAGAGAAAGGAGTGAAAAAACCACATTCTGCTTTGAAATATTGACCATGTGTACCATCCTACCCATGATGGAGGGGTTGGGTAAATACATAAATTTGTTTTGAGAGAGAATAAGATTAACTTAGTGCTGGCCAAAAAAAAAAAAGTTTTTATTTTATTCTGTTGTCCAAAGGGAAAAGCTCAGTAATTTTTTCTTGGTGACATGGTTTTGATAAGGACATCAACTAGATACCAAGCAGATCAAATTGCTAATGGAGATTAATGAGTATTGCATTTTTATGTTTTAAAGGACCAACATTCTCCATAGCTATGATCACAGTCTAAAGATTAAATTCGGAGTGTTAAATTTGCCATAGAAATAATACTAAGAGGTATGTGCATTCATTGTACGTGGGGAGTTGGCTGGTTGGGTTTTATGGCATATCAACCTTTGAAGGTTATCTAATGCCAAATTCATTTTTATACAAATAATCAGTTCTATTTCAAACAATTCAGTTTAGCATGAATACAGTCTAATTGTCAAAAACATTTCTATTTCAAGCTATTCAGTTTATTCAAACAGTTCTAATTCAAACAATTCAGTTTAGCATAAGTATGCAGTTAGTTCTATTTAACCCATAGATAGGACCCTTATCAAGTGCTACCACTCGAGGTCAGAGTGAACCTGGGAGTGATGGAAAGGAGAGGGTGCTCCGCATTCTCCAAAGCTCCAGCATTACTGGAACCTCACCATCAGATTGTTTAGTGTCATATCCAGGACACTAGTTTGGGTGGTGGTCTTACCTCTCTGCAGAGATGCAGTCAGTGTATTCTACAGCCCCAGCAGACTTGGCAAATGAGGAGAGTTTAAGGAAGCCAAAAGGATTAGAAAGTTTGGGAATTATTGGTCTAATCCATATTTCTGCCTGACGACTGATTTCAGGTGGTGTATTACACTTTCATGCAAGCTTATACTTTGTGTATACATGTGGTCTTATATCAGGCCATAACAAGGCCATTGTTTCAATGGTGGTGATGGTGATGAGGAGAAGTATGTTTTGTCATACCTCCAGAGAAGCGATGCTCCCCCCACTCGTGCTTGTTATCATCTTGCATTGCAAACTGAACCCTATCACCTGGTAAAAACTTGAAAAAATGTACTTTATTATTAAATTCAAAAATCATTGTCCATTTGATAGAAATTTCAAGAAAATAAAACAAAACAAAACAAACAAATGATACACTGAGTAGAAATGTGAAATACCCCAGTGGACCCACTTGATGAATCACTGGCCAGGAATAGTATTGTTTCAAAGAGGTTGATAAAATGGGAGTGGCCGCTAAGGGGTGTATCACAATGATACACTGAGTACAAATCTATTAACAGTAAAGCACCAAAATAATAATCAAAAAACTTTTTTACAAAATTTTAATTCAAAAAACAAATAATGAATGGATGATGATTGTAGAAAAAAAACAATAACTTTTAGAGATTTAAACAAAAAAATTCTTTGTAGTTCAATTGATTAAATCACAAATTGTATGATTATTTAAAAAGAATATGAAAAATTAATTATGGGATCAGTTTTCCAGATTACATCATTAAACAGACCCCATTTTATAAACACATTTTTCAAAGAAAAATTATTTTTAGTATTATTTTTAGGAAAAAAGTTTAGAGTAACTTTTTCTTTTGAAGAAAAACTAAATTTTTTGATTAAAACTGTTCTTGAAAATAAAATGCTAAAACATGAAAGGCAAAAATTAGTTTTCAAGCAAAAAAAATACTTTGCAAGTGAGGAGTTATGATGTCTGCATGGAAACAAAATTGACTTTTAAATTAAATTTTAAGATGATGAGTTTATTCAGTTCTAAGAGCAGAGGAAGTGATGCCAAATCTATCACCAGAGTCATTTTCCACTGTTTTATTGGTATCTCTAAAGACAAAGATTTTTATGACTTCAAATTTAGCAAAGTGACAGAGGGCACGATTGGCATCATTATCATTAGCGTTTGTCAAATGTTCATAGATTTAGAATTACTTTGTTCAATCCATCATCTACAAAAAGATTTTCTATTTTCTTCCATAGCATTAAAGTCTAGCATTGATTTTAATTTCTGTCATATCTCTAGCTTGTTTTGGCTGATACATATATAAAGATTAGTAAATATGTATTGTATAAAATGAAAAATTAAAAAGATAAAGAAATAAAAAGTCCTGGGTATGCCATTAGACTGTATCTGATAATGAGGCTTCAGTCCTGCAGCTTTGAGAAATGTGGAGTATCCCATCATTGTCATTACTCCCAGGTCCACTTTGACCTCAAGTGATAGTACCTGTTAGGCTCCATCTATGTGGTAAATAGAAATATTTAATCATTTACTATACTTGAAACCATTTAACTGGGTTCAAACAAATCATAATCATCATCACATCGCACCATCAACACGGATATACCTGACCCTTTCTTGCTATCTTTCTCTATCGTCCATTGCTTCCGGCAGGTATTTAAGGCTACATTCTGTATCGGCATAGAGCTGTTGTATGTAGGTCCTAGCTGGTCGTCCTTCCTTTGCTTGTCCATGTGAAGGGGTCCACAGGAATACGTCACTTATGAGTTTGTCACTACTTTTCCAGCAGTATCCCACATGTCTGGTTCATCTAACTTGGATAGTTTTCGTGATGTGTGGTAAGTGGCTGTACAGCTGCTGTTTTGTGGGGTGCTGCCTCCAGGACTTGTTCAATATTGCTTGAAGCATTTTTGTGTAGTTGATGTCAACCTTTTTCTCTATACGTTTTGTTAGCATCCATGAAGTGCCTCCATATAGCAGTATCGACACAACCACTGTTAGGAAAAAACTGCGTTTCATTTTATTGGTCAGGTCTGACTTCCATATGACCAATAGCCTATCGATAGCTGTCCATGCCTTTGCTAGTCGCATGTTGATGTCTGTCTTGGTTGATGAGACACTGCTTCCTTGGTAGGTGAACTTGTTTACTTGTTTCAGAGAGCTACCATTTAGTGTGGAGATGTCACTTCTTTGATTAAAGCAAAAAATAATCAAACAAATGAATAATGTTGAATAGAATTATTTAGTTTAAGTAGAAATACTTGAAACCATAAAACAAATGATTAGTATTAAATTATATTGGAATGATTGATAAATACAATTACTGATGTTAAATAACAATATGTGAAACAAATTAAACTATGTGCAAAATGTTACCACAAACTATACATTTACAAAACATATATATATATATATATATATATATATATATATATATATATATATATATAGTATTCTTAGTCCAGTTAAACCGGAGTTGGGAGTAATTCCATCAGGACAAGAAGTTATTCATGAATGAATATTTAAATTTTCCTGGTAAAGAGCTCAATGTACCAATAATACAGAGCAATAATTTGATTGGTTTCGTTGTTTTTTCTAAAAGATATTCAATATATATATATATATATATATATATATATATATATATATATATATTTAGGCAGCATTTCTTCGTTAATGCAAACTTTATTAAACATAATAGACATTTTATGCCTACATATTTTCTGCTGGATCCGTTCAAATTCCCGTATTACTTTTATTGTATTCGGGGGGAATTGATTTAGGTATTGTCCATAGTTGTATGTATCCCCAGAACTTTCTGCCTGACTTTGGGTCATCATCAAGGGAGAATCTATTACAAAAGTGATGTAACTTTTGTTTTAGCAAATTACTACTGTGTAAGGACGTCTTTGCTGTTGAAGATTATGGCGTTTACGTCCTTACACAGTAGTAATTTGCTAAAACAAAAGTTACATCACTTTTGTAATAGATTCTCCCTTGATGATGACCCAAAGTCAGGCAGAAAGTTCTGGGGATACATACAACTATGGACAATACCTAAATCAATTCCCCCGAATACAATAAAAGTAATACGGGAATTCGAACGGATCCAGAAGAAAATATGTAGGCATAAAATGTCTATTATGTTTAATGAAATTTGCATATATATATATATATATATATATATATATATATATATGTGTGTGTGTGTGTGTGTGTGTGTGTGTGTGTGTGTGTGTGTGTGTGTGTGTAAATAGGATTTGGCATTAAATAACCTTCAAGGGTTGATATACCATAAAATACAACTAACCAAACAAAAACCAAAAAAAACAAAAAAGAACAAAAAACAAACAAACCAAAAGCTGAAGATCTAAGGTGTAAATTACTTTTGTAAAAGAGGTCCTTTGACTTTATCACTGAACATTGAGAACACTGAACTGATTATGAGCACATTTCATCAACTAATGTGAATTTAAACTTTTACTCTAGACTAATGGTTTCAAACATTCTTTTTAGTCCATACTCCACCTCAACATTTAAAATAATTTAATGACCCCCCCTCAACTCCTACACCTTACCATATCAGTTTTTGCCTTCCTTAACCACTGGAAATGGTGGTGGTAGATATCCTGAGTTACTAACCTTTTCCACAAGTAGTTCTAAATTGAACATCAAAAGGCAATGCATGGAATATTGTAGGTCTTTAACATAAATGCTGATTGACTGGAAAAAACTCATACAGTGTGAAAATTTTATAAACATTTAACACGAATGCTGAGAAAATAATTATGCTTCGTACATAGGTTGTAGTAAAAGGAAAATTGTGAATTCAGCAAATAAAATCTAAATACATATGAAGATTTATAGAATTATTTAGTTAAAGCTTAACTTTTTGAACCTATTTCACTGGTATACAAGTGGTACTTTTACCCCCACCCCCCACTATGAACATCAAATCACAGAGGGTAAATTTAAGCTCAGGACCTCAGGGTTCAAAGGTTTAAACAAGGTCAGTTCTAAGCTTTTTGCTCTTTTCTCCAAAACTGCCCCCCAAATTTTTCAAATTCTATCCCACCCATAGAGTATGCACCCCCATGTTAAAAATCACTGCTATAGACCTTAATATACAAATGATATAGTGGAAGATCCAGACACACCCTGAGAATGGATTACTCAGTCCATGAAAGACATTAGCAAGCGGTAACCAAAGGTGAAGCAAGAGTAGCCACTCTGGCATTCAAGATACAATCAAGTGTCAAGATATTATTTGTTATATTGTACTTTCGTAAGATAAACTTGTTATACTTACTCTTCGTGTTGGATCTCATTTATACTGATTATATCCCCCCAGGAATATATCAACAAATTAAAGATATTGTTTAGGAGCATCCTAGCTGAATTATTTTTTTTGGTTGACTTGTTTAAAGCTGAATTCTCAACTCCGTTCCTATTTCTATAATGTGTATAATAATTATTTTAAAAGAATAACTGAATTGTAACTGTAATGAAATATTGAAAGACAAAATGTTGCAAAAATCCTTTGACCTAAGAGAACAGAATTCTTTTAAAAATGACTCATGTCAGAAAATTTTGGCTCATTTTAGAATTTTATCATTTTCTTTGATTTAATTAAGTAATATCCTGTGCCTCCTCCAAAGTGAGACTAGAAGTATATCATCTGAAAACATCACTTTCCTTATGTTGCCATGTTTTGTTTGGGTCTTAAAGTTGGATAGATAGAACAGCTACATGATATCAACAGCAGCCTAATAAATATTTTTAAACATCAATTCTCATAGTTATTGAAGGTTTTACAAGTATGCTGAAAATGAAAAGAGAATGAAAGATAAACTCAATAGTAAAGATATTTCTCTGCAATGAACTTGCTTAGAGGCCACAAGATGTAGCTGTCAAGTTTGATGTCAAGTTTTTTCTTAATTATAAAGTTTATATTACAATTATTTTCAAGAAATGACTGAATGGCAATTGTAGTGCAGTATTGAAAGACTTTTTACAAAAAAACTGCTAAAAACATTTGACCTTAAAGAAGAGAATTCTCTTGAAAATTATTCACTAATGAAGAGTTTGACTTCAAAGGTTTTTACTTATTCAATTTTCAAATTTACCTTAAAGTTAAGTGGAACATCCTGTCTTATTATTTCAGTTTGAAGCTGAAAAAACATGAGGAAAGAGAAAAAGGAAAATGAAATAAAGATACAAATAAAATGATACTGTTAAAATAAAGTTATTATTTTATCAAGCAATCAATTTTCTTTTTCAATCAATTCATTTTCTTTTCTCTTTTAATGTTGATTTAAGTTTCTTTCCAGGTTTTGGTAACAAGATAATTTAACTACTTTAGTTAGTGTATTACACAATTATCTTTAAGCTTTTAGGTTGTAAATTTCTAAAACTTTAGAAGACTGTGTATTTGTCTAACACTTAGAATATTCTGCCATTGAAATCAAAATGTTCAATTGAAAAAAAAACTTACAGATTTGGAGTCATTTCATTTGGTAGACATTCTACCATAGAGAAAATTGATCATAATAAAGACTATGCTATCATTGGATTTGAAATGCCTTAGTTCTCTTAGAATTAATATATATATATATATATATATATATATATATATATATATATATTAATCTGTACTGGCACCAGGATTTGATGATGATATATATATATTCAGGATGTGGCCCTATCATGATACTTCACACTGTCCTTTGTCTGTAATCCTTAGATTTTCCATGATTTGTTTTGGGGAGGGGATAGGGAGCGGTTTACTTTGTATTATTCACAGTGTTTTTATCAACACCCATCCGGCTCCTCATAAGTCATCTTTTTTCTAATCTAAGTTTTTTTTAAATTTCTGCTGGGTTTATATCAGTCCTTCTCATCCACACTAAAATGGAATGAAGAAGCCAGTTTAGTTACAGATTATCCAACTTCATATTGGGCAAACAAAAATCTTGCTATGATGTGATGTGTAATGATAACTCATACACAAAAATCATTAGAGATGGTTAAATTTTTTAATATTTTTAGATATTTTCCAATATTTCTAATCTGCAGTTTTATTTGAATATTGTTATAAAATGTTTGTTTGCATTTTGCAATTGCCCACTAGGCTGGGGCTGTAGAATACACCAACTGGACCTCTGCAGAAAGCGGGTAAGACCCCCCCCCCAATAAGTGTCCTGGGTATAACATTAAACTGTAGCTGATGATGAGCTCTAGTCCTGGAGTTTTGGGGGATGTGTAGTACCCACTCATTGCCATTACTCCCAGATTCACTCTATTAGTACCTGTTAGGTTCCCATCTCTTGGTCAAATAGAACTATTTAATCATTCACTATATGTGAAACCATTTAAATGGGCGCAAAACAAATGAGCTCTGGCTGTTTGAAAATAATGCCACCTACAAACTACTCATTTACAAATCATATATATATATATATATATAATATATATATATATATATATATATATATATATATATATATATAGTAATACCTAAAGATCCAGAAGTAGGTTTCACTTAACAGATCATCTGGATAATTCCAACTTTCTCTCTTGATATATATATATATATATATATATATATATATATATATATGTATATATATAGATATATATATATATATATATATACTATATATATATATATAGAGAGGAGAGAGAGAGAGAGAGAGAAAGAGAGAGAGAGAGAGAGAGAATTGGAATTATCCTGATGATCTGCTAAGTGAAACCTACTTCTGGATCTTTAGGTATTATACACACACACACACACACACACACACACACACACACACACACACACACACATATATATATATATATATATATATATATATACAATATTTAGCATTAAACAACCCACCAGGATTGATATGTCATAAAACACAACCAAACAAGTTGATTGATTTTAAAGGCAAGTCAGTCTTTTGAGTCATTTTTTAACTAGAAGTTAAGGAATCACATTCATTGTATGTTTATATTTACATCTGTTGTGCAGTTGTTTTTTAAATTTTTTTTTACACAATTATATGTCAAGTATTCTTATCTAATAGTAATAATTCACAATTAGTTGTATAGTTTCAAGTATTCCTATCTAATACTAATAATTCATACACAACTATACAGCTCTAAGTAATTATTTCTATTTGATAATAAACATTTGTTTTCATGCAGTTATATGGTTTCAATTAACTAATAATACTCCTTAAGTTTTAAGTCTACCTAATATTGATAATTCTCACAATCTATTTAATAATAATTCATCTACATATAGTTCCAAGTATTCTTATCTAACACATGATATGCTTTCAAGTAAATAATAATAATAATAATAATAATAATTATAATAATAATAATAATCCTTAGTAAACAATTATAGTTCCAAGTGACTGTTCTTAATACAAAAAATTTGCACACAGTTTTATGATATCAAGTATTCTTATTCAATACAAATAATTTTAATAGATCTATTTGACCTATAGATAGGAGCCTAACAAGTACTACCACTCTTGTCAGAGTGGACCAAAGAGTAAAGACAATATAGAGGTATTCCACTCTCCCAAGATCTTCAGAATTGGAGCCTCACCATCGGAAGCAACATAGTGATATATCCAGAACACCCCTTTTTGATAGGGTCTTATCTATCTGCAAGAGATACAGTTAGCATATTCTAAGCCCTGTTGGCAGGGTATCATTTTGCAAAGATAATTCTTTAAAAAATGGCCATGGGAAGACATGTTAGTCAATTAGCTGACAATATCCTCAAATTTAGTTTGACTTACTTTTCTAGAATTATAATAATCAGATGTGTATAAGATTATTTAGCTTCTACAAATCATAACATTTACCACTTTATTTAACAACCATCTCTCTCTCTCTCTCTCTCTCTCTCTCTCTTCAAAACTTCACCAAAAATCAAGTAAATTTCATTTTTTTTCTTGGTTTTGGTTGTGTCATTTTAAAAAATTGCTTACTTTTTAGGTATTTTTTGTCATTAATGTCATTGGAGATAGGTATGTGGGTGGTTTTGTTGGGTGGGGATGGGATATGGAGGCCTAGAGACATTTAAAAGTTGTGAAATAGGTCAATGCAAATGTATCTAAGAGTGGATAATCAAATCTGTTTGTGAAGAATGTTCAAGTTGGCTGTCTTGGACAGAAATTGGGGGGCGGAATGAGATGGGCAAGGGTGGAGGAGTGGTAACTAAATTTTACATAGAATTTTACTTTTAGGATTGGTCAAAAATGCAACTTCTTATTTCGGCATATTTGAGTCAACTTATAATAAAAATCATATATACAACACATCACCAGATTCTAAGAGAAAAGAAATGATGTTCACCTTCAGATGAAACTAGAGTTCTTTGTCTTAGTATAGTGGTAAAAATATTCAATTTCTCTGACGACTTGGTTTCAGATCTTGTAAACTCATATCAATGACTAATTGAAGGTGACAAACTTTCTAAGATACTTCTAATATTACAGGTTTGTACTCTTCAAAATCAAATTTTGACACTGTTTTCATCATTTTAATATTTTTCTTGAGTTAAATTACATGTAGTTATTTATTGTCAATGAGATCATAACTTAGAATTTACTGAAAAGAAATTTTGATAGATTAATTCAAAGGCGATAAAAACCAACCTTGTTATTTTTATTTCTAGTTTTCAAAGAGTTCTATAAATTGATTTGTTTCAAATGAAATTTTGCTGAAATTGTATCTTTATAATGAAAAGAATGACTTTTTCTGTTAGATTGTTACTTTTTTGTTCACGCATTCATAAAATTTGCTTGGATTGCTGTGTATTATCTGTGCCAAGGATAAGAGCGTATTATCTGTGTGCACAGCCAAGGGATTTGAACCAAGGATTGGTGTGTAGCATCTATGTACACTTGCCTAAGAAATTCTACCTAGGGTAAGAGTGTATCATCTGTGTGCACAGCCAGGGGACTTTGGCTAAGGATGAGTGTGTAGTATCTGTGTACACTTGCTTGTGCCAAGAATAAGAGTGTATCATCTGTGTGCACAGCCAGGGGACTTTGGCTAAGGATGAGTGTGTAGTATCTGTGTACACTTGCGTAAGAAATTCTGCCTAGGATTAGAGCATACTATCTGTATGCACAGCCTGATGATTTGGGCCAAGAATGCATGTGTAATATCTGTATACCTTGGAAATATAATTAATTCTTTAACAAAAATGTAAATTAAATTTGGATTATCTATTTTTTGAGGAAGTATTAAATTTTATGATCATTCGTTTTCTATCTGAATTTTCTATATCTTATAGTTTTCACAATAACTGTCTTTTTCTATAAGTACAGACACTACAAACTGCTGAAATGCAGCTAAGCAACACTTTGATTCTAAGAAGATTGGTTTGGTTTGTTGGGTTTTATGACATATCAACCTTTGTAGGTTATTTAACGCCAAATCCATCTTTATGTAAATAATCTGTTCTATTTAAAACAATTCAGTTTAGCATATGTACACAATTTAATTGTCAAAAACATTTATTTCAAACTATTCAAGCAGTTATATGTAACAATTCAGTTAAGTGTAA
This sequence comes from Sepioteuthis lessoniana, assembly GCA_963585895.1. Taxonomy (NCBI): domain Eukaryota; kingdom Metazoa; phylum Mollusca; class Cephalopoda; order Myopsida; family Loliginidae; genus Sepioteuthis; species Sepioteuthis lessoniana. The sequence goes on along the minus strand of OY757921.1, from coordinate 13,672,446 downwards.
ATACAGTTTTAATGTTGAAAAACAGTTCTATTTCAAATAATTCAGTTAAGCATAAGCAGTTTAAATGTAAGTATGGTTTAATTGTCAAAAACATTTCTATTTCAAGCTATTCAGTTTATTCAAACAATTCCTTTTAGCATAAGTATACTGTTAGTTCTATTTAACCCATAGATAGGGCCCTATCAGGTGCTACCACTCCGGGGCAGAGTGGACCTGGGAGCAATGGCAATGAAGGGGTACTCCGCATTCCACAAAGCTCCAGCACTGCTGGAACCTCACCATCAGACTGTTTAGTGTCATATCCAGGACACTCGTTAGGGGAGGGGGGTCTTACCCCTCTGCAGAGGTGCAGTCAGTGTATTCTACAGCCCCAGCCAACTGGGCAAGATTCTAAGAAGAGTACATAGCTACAAAACTCTGATCATAGACAAAAGTGTTGATCCATAAATTATCTAAATTAGTGGATCTATTAGTGGATCTATTCTCATAGAACAAATCAACAATAGGCTTTTTTAAATCTGTAATTTCTGGAATATATCTCAATTTTTCATAAATTAAAAGCAAAGTTTATGTGTAGATTAAAGAAATTATAAAATTGATTTTAATTTTACTGCATCTTTTTTTTTTTTCGAATAATCCAACAATTTCCAGTAGGTATACATATATCAAAATAATTTGAATATTGCTAAAGTATTCTTTCTTCACTTTATCTGTTATTGAAGCTGTTTATTGCGATGAACTCCAAAGTTGAACATATCAATTTGTAATAAGATCTGTGTATATAATTGTAGAATTATATACAATGTCTTACTATGAAACCACATAGAACCCAAAATTGACAACATTCTGAGGAAAAAACAAAATGGCTTCCAAAGAAATAGATCCACAACCTCACAAATATTGACTATCCATAGAATCCTTCAAGGCATACGGCAAAAAACCTACAGGCAACAATACTATTTGTCAACTTTACCAAAGCCTTTGATTCCATTCACAGAGGGAAGATGGAACAAATTCTACTAGCATACGGCATACCAAAGGAGACCATCGCAGCAATAACGATTCTCTATAGAATCACCAAAGTGAAAGTACGGTCTCTGGATGGAGACACAGACTACTTCAACATTGTAGCAGGAGTACTGCAAGGGAACACACTAGCCCCATACCTCTTTATTATCTGTCTAGACCACGTGCTTACAATATCACTGATAAAATCAAAGAAAACGGCTTTGTGCTGACAAAGAAAAGAAGCAGAAGGTACTATTTGCCAACCCCTCTGCTCAGGCAGGATATGACACAAGGTCAATTTTTAAGCGGAGTTTAACAGGTTTGAATTCAGAGTTTTCCTTCTCCTAGACTAGTTGCCTCACCAAGGCTGAAGAACCTAGTCCGTCCTACTATTTACCCATAGCTGGAGGGAGAATAATTGGATTCATACCTTCCCCGAGGGTATTAGTGCTATGTGAAATGCAATCAGTCTCGTCCAGGATTTGAACTTGTGTCACCGTGTCCATTTCCTATGACGATAACGACTACACCACGGGCACCTCCAAAAGAAGCAGAAGGTACCCCGCAGAAACAATTACTGACTTTGACTATGCCGATGACATAGCGATTCTGGCAAATGCACCTGCCCAAGCCGAAACACTACTGCGTAGTCTGGAACGAGCTGCCACTGGTATTGACCTCCATGTCAATGCACACAAAATGGAATACATGTGCTTTAATCAAACAAGCAACATTTCCACACTTGGCAGTAGCTCTCTGAAACTAGTAGACAAGCTCACCTACCTAGAAAGCAGTGTCTCATCTACGGAAAAAGACATTGACAGGTGTGTTAACATCCTATCTTGGCTTACGGGACGAGCAATTATCTCCCCTTGGAGGAAGAGGGAGCTGTGAGGAGAAGAAGGAGGAGAAAGGGGGTTGACCACTTTTTAGAGGGATCTCTTTGAGACAAGTCGCCCGTGTTAACTCTGAAATAAAAAATATATATTTATCCTATTCTTGCATGGACCTTATTTATCTTAATTAACATTTGGTAGCAGAGACCAACACCTACGGCAAAAAAAAAAATGAGTTCGAGACTATTTGAACCACCGCTCTTAAACCCAGAATTTTACGATTCGTGGAAGCGAGAAATTCAGCTATGGCGGCTAGCATCAAATATCTCTCCCTCTCGTCAAGCACCGGCGGTTTTATAACTTACAGGCCAAGCTCGGACAGCTATATTAGAAATGGACATTTCCCTACTAAATGCCGAAGATGGAATGGACAAATTAGTTGAAAAACTTGATACCCTTTTCCTGGAAGACAAAAACCAGTGTGCGTTTATTTGTTACGAAAACTTCGAGAACTACCACCGAGAATGTAACACTTCCATTATTGACTATTTAATCCAATTCGACCGACACGTAGCGAAACTCAGAGAATTTCAAATAACATTACCCGAACCGGTATTAGCTCACCGTGCTCTGAAATCTGCCAACCTCAGTCCCGAAAATGAGAGGTTAATTAGGGCAACAATAAACAACCTCACCCTTTATGATATGGCCCAACAATTAAAGAAAATTTCGCGTGGGAATTTAACCCTGATAAACACCTCACAGCAGCAATCTATTTCTGTCAAAAAAGAAATGGACATCGTCTTTAGCCGAGATGACACACATTCAAAAGACGACCAAATTCTATACGGCAGGCAAGCGTACAATAAACCTCCCTTGCCCTTCCACTTGTCTAATAGTAGCACTAACAACAGAAGAGGACCTCGTAAATTTAACGGCCGATATTCAAATCGACAAAGCCCAAATTGCTACATCTGTGGATGCAAATTTCACTATTCTAACAAATGCCCTTATTCAAAAACTAATAATACTACTACACAAGAAAATATAGTATTATTAAATGAATATAAAGATGACTGCCATAATGAGACTGGAAGTTGTGAAGAAGTTGCAAACGTAGTGTTGCTTAATCGAGAGAAGCTTGATAATTCATCCCTTCTCGGACAGACAATAAACTCCGCTATCTTGGACTCAGGTGCAAGTATCACCGTATGCGGAAAGAAATGGCTCGATTGCTTTCTTGAGACTTTGCTTGAGGACTCAAAAAAAAAAAAATCCCCTACGAAGAAGTAACAAAATGCTTTAAATTCGGAGATGGGTTAAAAGTAAAATCATTAAAAAAGGTAACTCTACCTTGTGTTATTGCAAAAATGAATGTTAAAATAATAAGTGATGTCGTTAACGCCGATATCCCTCTGTTATTAAGCAAAACGGCAATGAAAAGAGCTCGGATGACCCTCAACTTTAATAATGACACAGCGGAAATGTTTGGCAAAAGAATTAAATTACTGTGCACCACGTCTGGTCACTACCATGTCCCCATATCCAGACCTCCACCGGACCGGGGTAAGTTACAACATATTTTATTTCTAAATAACATTGATAAAAAAAGGCAAGGTAGAAAAATTAAAAATTGCCACCAAATTACATAAACAATTTAGCCACCCTAGTGCAAAAAAAATTATGTGATCTTGTTAAAAGTGCCGGTTTAAAAGATGCCGAGTTTATTGACATTATAGTTGTTAAAGGGGAATTGGTTAATTTCCCTAACACTATATTTTTTAGGCAACACAAATGAATAACAAAACTTCTTTTAATAACACAACAAAGTAAGGTTTATTAGTAGCAGGCGTGAAGGAGTGAGAGTGAGAAAGTGTCTCTTTGCGTCGCTGGTCTGTATGCTGGTCCTGGGTTCGTAGGAAGCGTGTTTAAAGCTAGCAGTGAGCGAAGTGTTCCAAGTGGAATCAGTGCAGTCATGTGGGAGAGATATGTTTCTTCTGCTAGCTCCAGACTCTCTCTGACGTTGTCCGTTCTACAGAAAAGGGACCAGAAAAATAGTTCCTGAGAGGGGGAAGGAATCAATGCGCTCTGCCAGTTGGTTGGTCAGTGAGTGACCGATTCTCTTAACAGGGGCATTGATTCGCGAAAGGAAATAGATCTGTGGCTGCTACATCACCCCCTGCTTAGGCGGAAAGCCGACAGAGAAAAAGATAGTAGCCATAAAACAAGGAAGGGTACATTTTATACATAAACAGTTTTACAGAGCTTTTTGGGCCAATGTACTCGTCGACCACTACGTGTGGTGGTGACATAATTGTCTTTTGGCATTGTATTTTTTTCTACAGGTGTAGAGATATGTTCATGTGTGTAAGTAGGGGGAATATGTGGCTCTTGTGTGTTTGTGTTAAGAAAGGCTCTTTTCACCCTGTCAATAGATACAGTTTCTTTTTTGCCATTAATGTTAAGGGTGAAGAGTTTGTCAGTGCGTGAAAGCACGCGGTAAGGGCCAGTGTAAGGTGGAGTGAGAGGGGCTTTGACAGCGTCCTTTCTTAGAAAAACGTGAGTCCATGAGAAAATATCTTTGGGGACTGATGGTTTGATGGTCTGTTCTCTAGGTTGCATTGGTGGGAGATTACCAAAATAACATTGCAGTCTATTTACATATAAAGCTGGATCTGTTCCCGTTAGATCTATAGGGTTCAGCATCTGACCTGGTAATGCTAGCGGTACTCCATAGATAAGTTCTGCTGGAGAGTATCCGAGGTCCTCTTTGATAGCTGCACGACAGCCAAGAAGGACAACAGGTACATATTCGCTCCATCGCTGTTGGTCAGGATAGGAGCGCAATGCGGCCTTCAATTGGCGATGGAAGCGTTCTATCATCCCGTTAGAAGCAGGGTGGTAGCTCGTAGTTCGTATGCGCTTGATCCCTAAAATCCTGGAAAGTTCCTGGAATAGGTGGGATTCAAACTGTCTGCCACGGTCAGTGGTAATTGTTGTTGGGACTCCGTAACGCGTTATCCAGCCTGATATAAGGGCTTGCGCTACGGATTCAGCTGAAACGTCCTTTAAGGGAATAGCTTCAGGCCATCGTGTAAAACGGTCTATACAGGTCAGGAGGTAAGTAAATCCTTGACTGACCGGCCATGGTCCAACCAGATCTATATGGATATGGCTGAACCGAGCGTCTGGGGTGCTGAATGTCCCGAGGGGTGCACGGATATGTGTGTGCACCTTTGATTTTTGGCAGGATATGCAAGAACGTGTCCAGGCAGTGATATCACGCCTCATGTTTGGCCAGAAAAATCTAGCTGAAATCAGCTTCACTGTGGCTTTGGGTCCGGGGTGTGCCAATTGGTGTAGGGTGTCAAAAACAACCCTACGATGAGTCATCGGAACAAGAGGTCGAGGTGCGTCTGTTGAGGTGTCACAGATAATCTGCGTGTCCGCAGAGGGCACTGGCAGGTATGCGAACTTGCAAGTTGCAAATTCAGGTGACGATAGATCCAAGGTGTCCAGACGTGGCTGGTCTAAGGCCATCTGCCGTAAGTCGATATCCGAAGGTGAGAAAAGTGAATTAATTGGAAGGCGAGACAAGGCGTCTGCCGCAGCATTCTGTTCACCAGAGATATGTCGGATATCGTTTGTAAACTGCGAAACAAAATCCAAGTGGCGAGTTTCGCGAGGAGAATACTTGTCCGGCTTTGAACGCAACGCGAAAGTAAGCGGACGGTGATCGGTGTAGATCACAAATTGCCTGCCCTCTAGTGAATGCTGAAAGTGTTTCACTGCGAGGTACATTGCCAGGAGTTCACGGCCAAACGTGCTGTAACGTTGTTCTGCCGGTTTCAGCTGTCTCGAAAAATAAGCGAGGGGTTGTAGCTGTTGTTGGTATTGCTGTTGCAAAACTGCACCTACAGCTGTGCCCGATGCATCAACGACCAATGAGAACTGGGCGTCGGGTACAGGATGTGCAAGTAGCGATGTTGTTGCTAATTTCTGCTTCACTTCGTTAAAGGCTTTTAACTGTATGTCATTCAACGAAATCTGCTCATTTTTCTTTTTCCTATTACGTAATAGGCCAGACAGAGGAGACAGGAGATCCGCACAGTGTGGGATGAAACGTCTGTAATAGTTGAGCAGACCGAGGAAGTGCCTTAGTTGGCGGAGTGAAGTGGGTGGTTGGAGGTCTTGTAGGGCCTTCACTTTTTCAGGTAAGGGAGATATCCCTTCAGGGCTGATAATGTGTCCCAAGAAAGTTAGCGACGAAGCACCGAAAACACATTTACCAGGGTTAATCCTCACCTGGTACTTTTGAAACCGTTCGAACAGTAGGCGGAGGTGAGTAACATGTTCCTCAGGTGAGGCACTTGCTACGAGTATATCGTCTATATAATTATAGACGAAGTCCAAATCACGCACTACTTCGTCCATGAAGCGTTGGAAGGTACTAGCCGCGTTTCGCAAACCGAAAGGCATAGTTAAAAATTCAAACGCTCCAAATGGAGTGGTTACAGCAGTTTTTGGTATGTCGGCTGGGTTCACTGGTATCTGATGGTAAGCCTTAACGAGATCTAATTTGGAGAAGATCTTACAACCATGCAGAGATGAAGCGAAGTCTTGTATATGTGGGATTGGGTAACGATCAGGTACCGTAATGGCATTTAGTCGTCGATAGTCCCCAGTCGGACGCCAATCTCCAGAACGCTTTGGAACCATATGCAAAGGGGAAGCCCAAGGACTGGACGAAGGGCGTATAATTCCCAGCTGCAGCATATGGTTAAATTCTGCCTTCGCCGCCTTTAGTTTATCAGCAGGGAGGCGACGAGGGCGTGAGAACACCGGAGCACCTGTGGTCTCAATGTGGTGTGTCGTTTCGTGAGTTGATTTGCCCACAACAAAATTTAAGTTTGTTAACTCTGGGTAAGAGTGTAATAATATTTGGTATGGGTCGTCTGTGGCGGCAATGAAAAATACCGGGCTGATGGGTGAGGTATTTGCCTTATAACCTGTGACGGAAAGTTCCGTATTGCCGTCAATAAGTCGTCGTTTGCGCATGTCCACCAAGAGGTTGAAGTGGTGCAGAAAGTCCGAGCCTAGAATGGGATATGGTAAATCAGCTACAGTAAAAATCCATGTAAAGTCTCTCCGTAATTCCAAGTCCAGAGAACGAGAAATTTGACCGTACGTGGGAATAGGGGAGTGATTTACCGCTTGCAGTGTGATGGGCGACACTGGCGGCTTCTCAGTGAGGAGTTTCAGTGGCCAGATACTGCAAGCTGCTCCTGTGTCAACCAAACAACGTGCTTGGGACCTGAAGTCAGTGATAAAATAGGCACGGTTGTTGTATAAATCTTGTGGAGAGTGTGCCGTGCTCAGCTCTCCAGATTTAAGTTTCCCTGGTTTGAAAACGAGCAGGGCATTTTGCATCTCCGAGCCTTAGCGCCAAAATGACTGTGATAATAACATAGTCCAGGTTTGCTTGAGAGGCGACGGTGGCGAGGGGATGGCGAACGACTTTTGTATTGACGTCTAGGCGGTTGTGATTTGACTACGGCCAATTTACTTACTTCATTTGTAAGCCGCATCAAAGCTTCGAGTATGGCCACTGTAGTGTCCATTTTCTTTTTAATTCATACAGTGACAACAGACCACAAAAAAATCAAAGAAACACGTTTCAATGAGAAAGGAACGAAAGGGATAAAAAGCCACAAGAAAATAGTGATATTCGTGTTAAAATAAAAATAAAAATTTGTTTTGTTTTAGAGAAGGTGCTGCTTTAAGGTTCCTTAGTAAGGAAAACAAAATTTTTAAATTCAAGATGGCGTCGCCCAATGGCTATTTAGGCGGGAAAATGAAATGTTAAATAGGAAGAAGGCGCTCTTTTAGCTTTGACTTCCTAAAAAAAATGTAAAAATGTATTACTCACTTGTTTTTTTCTTTTTTTTTTTGTTATTGTAATAAATTTTTTTGTACCACGTGGTCAGTTGAAAAGAGCAGAGTTGTAAGTTTCTTCCTTTTTCTTTTTGTTATTGTAATAAAAAAAAATTTTTGTACCACGTGGTCAGTTGAAAAGAGCAGATTAGTAAGTTTCTTCCTTTTTTTATGCCAAGTCTGCCAAGCTGAGGGTAATAATTTTTTTTCTTTTTAAACTTTGTTTCGTATGAACAAAATGTAATGTCCGTTATGCTTGCTTGAGTTGGTGTTTTTCTTGTGGACGGGCTGAAAAAGAAGATAATTCCTGGTTGGAAAGTTTTAGGAGTTTTTTTTTGTTGTTGTTGAGGCACGTGTTCGAAAAATGTTACTTGGGTAAAGGGAGAATCTTGTATCTTTCTATTTGACCACTCGTAAATGGACGCCAATTTGTCTGCAAAAAGAAAGATGATATCTCTTTTTAGGAAGATTGTTTTACTTGCCGCAAATTTTTTCCTTCGTTTATGGCTTCGTAAACGAAGTATTTTAAAGTCTTTCTCTGGCACGAAAAGGTTTTTTTTATGAATATTTTTCTGAAAGAAAAATTTGCGCCTATGTCTTCTCAGCCGACGAATGAATTGAACGAACACGTGTGTCACTGGGGAGAAAATTCTTGGGTGGTAGTATTCTTTCGGTTCTTTGAGTCAGGAAGCTTTTTCTCTCTCTTTTTCTCTTCTTTTTTCTTGTGCTGCTGTCCGAAAATGGAAACCGTGTTTCGTGTTATTTTTTATTTGTTCCGTAATTCAGAAGGTGCCATTCGGGGTCACCAATTTATAGTTGTTAAAGGGGAATTGGTTAATTTCCCTAACACTATATTTTTTAGGCAACACAAATGAATAACAAAACTTCTTTTAATAACACAACAAAGTAAGGTTTATTAGTAGCAGGCGTGAAGGAGTGAGAGTGAGAAAGTGTCTCTTTGCGTCGCTGGTCTGTATGCTGGTCCTGGGTTCGTAGGAAGCGTGTTTAAAGCTAGCAGTGAGCGAAGTGTTCCAAGTGGAATCAGTGCAGTCATGTGGGAGAGATATGTTTCTTCTGCTAGCTCCAGACTCTCTCTGACGTTGTCCGTTCTACAGAAAAGGGACCAGAAAAATAGTTCCTGAGAGGGGGAAGGAATCAATGCGCTCTGCCAGTTGGTTGGTCAGTGAGTGACCGATTCTCTTAACAGGGGCATTGATTCGCGAAAGGAAATAGATCTGTGGCTGCTACAACATCTTGATGAAACTTCCCCTTACTTGTCAGACCTGCATCAGGTATAAAAAACCTGCACCCCGACCTGTTGTAGGATTTCCCCAGGGGACTCACTTCAACCAGACTGTAGCTATAGACATAAAGGAAATTAAATGACATAAAGTACTACACTTGGTTGACCATGCAACAAGATATAGTGTTGCTGTCAGGCTTCCAAGTAAGGAAAGTACTGATATCCTAACTGCTATCTTCAAACACTGGATTGCATATTTTGGTACTCTGGGAGCCTTTCTTACTGATAATGGTAGGGAATTTGACAACCAATTCTTTCCAGACATGGCTCAAAACTTGAACATTGTAGTTCGTACCACCGCTGCACAGTCTCCTTGGAGCAATGGATTAAATGAAAGTCACAATGGTGTTCTGGGAGAAATGGTTATGAAGATGTTAGATAATGCTCGGTGCAATTTTGAAGTTGCTCTATCATGGGCTGTCAATGCCAAGAATACACTTCACAATTCACATGGCTACAGCCCTAACCAGCTGGTTTTTGGAAAAAACCCTAACCTGCCTTCTCTTTTGAATAATCAACTTCCTGCACTCGAAGGTGTCAGTAACAGCGAAATTGCCGCTGACAACCTCAATGCTATGCATGCTGCAAGAAAAGGTTTCATAGAGTGTGAAGCCTCTGAAAAATTGAGACGAGCCGTCCGTCATCAGGTTAGAACCAGTATAACTGATCTATACAAAAATGGTGACCTTGTTCTTTATAAAAGAAATGAATATGATAGATGGCTTGGTCCTGGTGCCGTCATAGGCTGGCAACACAAACAAGTGCTGGTCAAACATGGAGCCACATATGTCAGAGTACATCCCTCACGCTTGATTTTATATCCCGACACACACCATGACACTAGTGAACCAGTAAAACATCATAGCCAAAATAATGTAACCACAAATGGTTATGTTCCAATAGATGATGGGAATGAAACTGATGATAATCCTGAACAGTATGCCTGTGACAAATCACCAAAAATAGTCACAAAATCTGTACAACTGCCCAAACCAGGCCAAACTATAAAATGTAAGTTCACCAATGATGAAGACCACGAATGGAGAAAATTGAATGTGATCAGTAGAGCCGGTAAAGCTACTGGTAAAAACAAATATTTAATGAATGTTGCTATGGAAGAAGGAGATCCATTCTGGCTGGATTTTGAGAATGGAGTCTTGGAATGGGAAACAAATGAAGATGACCGAACTGCCACCAATGAAGTCCCAGAAGTAAGTCTTTTGATGGACTCATCTAATGACCAACTTGACGAAGCAAAGAAGAGAGAACTCCAAAGTTGGGTTGAACATCAAGTTTACACACAAGTGCCAGATCGGGGCCAACCAAAAATACTCACAAGATGGGTCTACACTAACAAGGAATCTAACGGCAAGCAAACTTTTAAGGCCAGACTTGTTGCCAAAGGCTTTCAAGACAAAGATGCCTGCAATGTTAGAAATGATTCCCCAACATGTTCTAAGGAAAGTTTACGAGCAGTCTTAGGAGTTATGTCAGCAAATGGCTTGGTATGCAAATCCATGGACATTAAAACTGCATTTTTACAGAGCAAGAAGTTAGATCGGCCCATCTACCTTCTTCCTCCCAAAGAAGCTAATGTACCTACTGGCTACATTTGGAAATTATCCAAATGTGTCTATGGTCTGACTGATGCATCTTGATCCTGGTACTTAACACTCAGAGAGGAACTAGTAAAGCTAGGAGTCACACCATCAAAATATGACCTGGCAATTTTCACTTGGCATTTTAAAAACAAGCTCCAACGCATAATAGCCACTCATATTGATGATTTCTGCTTTGCTGGGTCAGAGGCGTTTGAATACCAAGTCATTAATGAACTTCGTAAACTTTTCAAAATAAAATCTGAAGAAGTTGCTAAGTTCCAATATATTGGATTAGAAATAAAAAAAATCCGATAGTAACATCAAGATTGGACAAGATGAATATACAAAGAAACTTAGGCCTATTCCACTGCAGAACGGAAGAAAACTAGAAGACAAGCTAACTCCAACTGAGATCACCGAGGCCAGGCAGCTAATAAGTCAGCTCAATTGGCTAGCCACCCAAACAAGACCTGACCTCAGTTTTGATGTCAGTGCACTAAGTGCAATATTAAAACAGGAAATTGTGGAATGTATTAGACAAATCAACCGGACTATAAAAAAGGCAAAAAAGGAGAAATCACAAATTCATATCCCAAACTTGGGTAACCCTAAACTGTTGCAAATTATAGCATACAGCGATGCATCTTTTGCTAACCTAACTGATGGTGGATCACAGGGTGGCTACATGATTTTTTTAGTAGGCAACAATAACCAATACATGCCCATAGCCTGATAATCCAAACGCATCAAAAGAATAGTTAAAAGCATTCTCGGTGCAGAGACTCTGGCCATGGTTGATCTCACTGAGGCCTGCTTTTATTACAGAAAATTAATACTGGATTTGTTACAATTTTTAGAGGGATCTCTTCGAGACAAGTTGCATGTGTTAACTCTAAAATAAAATATATATATTTATCCTATTCTTGCATGGACCTTATTTATCTTAATTAACAACGTGGCTAACAAAGACATCGACAGCTATCGATAGGCTATCAGTCCTATGGAAGTCAAACCTGACTGATAAAATGAAACGCAGTTTCTTCCAAGCAGTGGTTGTGTCGATACAGCTATATGGATGCACTACATGAACATTAACTAAATGTATGGAGAAAAAGCTTGACGGCAATTACACTAGAATGCTGCAAGCAATTTTGAACAAGTCCTGGAGGCAACACCTAACAAAGTACCAACTATACGGCCACCTACTTCCCATCATGAAAACTATACAAGTTAGATGAACTAGACATGCAGGACACTGCTGGAGAAGCAGAGATGAGCTCATAAGTGATGTTCTCCTATGGACTCCCTCATATGGCCGAGCAAATGCAGGACGACCTGCTTGAACCTACATACAGCAGCTCTGTGAGGATACGGGGTGTATCCCTGAGGACCTACCAGAAGCGATGAACGAAAGGGAGGAGTGGCGAGAGAGGGTCAGGGATATCTGTGCTGGCAGCACAACATGATGATGATGATGATACATATATATATATATATATATATAATGATCATATTTCAGAAAAGACCAATTTTGCAATCGTATATCCTGAACATTTACTCTTAATGGCTCGTAAGTTGATCAAGTTAATCTCTACAAGTGCTTCCAATAATTGAGATAAATTGCCTAATTATAAACAACTGGTCTGCAAGCCATGACACCATCAAAATAGTCAATAAAAATGGATGGTATTTAGGAAAAATGAGACTTTCTGGGTGATAAAGCTTTAAAATGAGGAATAAAACAAGTAGAAACCCAGTTCAGAATTTAAATAGAAAAGAAATATGAGAAAAGATCAGAAAAAAGATTATATAGTATGTATACATATTTACCAACCCCTCCGTTCAGGCAGGATATGACACATGGTCAATTTTTAAGCGGAGTTTAACTGGTCTGAATTCAGAGTTTTCCTTCTCCTAGACTAGTTGCCTCACCAAGGCTGAAGAACCTAGTCTGCCCTACTATTTACCCATAGCTGGAGGGAGAATAATTGGATTCATACCTTTCCCAAGAGTATTAGTGCTATGTGAAATGCAATCAGTCTCGTCCAGGATTTGAACTTGTTTCACTGTGTCCATTTCTTACGACGATAACCATTAGACCACAGGCACCTCCTAAATATAGTATGTATAGCTTATATATTACATATATATAATATATTATATATGCATTATATATATTATATATACATTATATATTATATGTATTTCATATATACCAAATGCGTTACATATACATTATATGTAATACATATACATTGTATACATTTCATATATGCTATATGTATTATGTAAATATTATATTTAAAAAAAATTGGTGATTGTAGTTGATGGTGACCTGAAAGCTCCCTTTTCAAAAGCTACTACACTGAGGTGTAGAGGAGGGTGCTACCTTTTTCCCTGAATTGCTCCCCTTTACCCTTGATATGTACTTTATAATGCTGAGTGTTAAGCAAGGAGATATCAAGTACCATTTTTGGGTCTTTGGTATGACTTGACCAGGGATTGAACCCTGGTCTCCTGTGTCTCTGGTGAGCACTCTACCTACTAGACCAATGGGATTATAAATCTATTTTATGTATTACATATCTATTATATATATTGCAAATATTGTATTATGTATACATATGTATTGCATATATATTATATTTATCATGTATGCTAGCAAAAATATGTATCACTCCTATGCAAGTAAATGTAAATTTTGAGGCTACAAACTTAAAGCCTTTCACGCAATGTAATTTTACTGAAGCCACTAACATCTTACTTGACAGCTACTTACCGAGAGGATCACTTAAGTAAAATAAAACAGCATGAAATTTATGTGAAACTCATTTTGATTGCAAAAATCTGTAATTAGTAAGTGAGGTATTGTTTAAACATGTGAGTCAGAAATTATGTATTTATATTTATTCCACCAGAAATGTTATGATATACAGCAAAATATAAGAAATGGAAGGCTGCAATTATTGAAGGCAATCATTATAATAAGAGATGCATTGTTTTCCCATTAACTGGGGACAATTCAATTTAGTAAATGTTGATGAAAAAATACATTAAGATGATAATTCTTATTCCTATAAACTAAACAAATCATATTATTACTTTTGATTTTAGTTATTCTTTTTATTTTATTTATGACAAAATATGACTAGTTTTTCATCAGTTTATTTTTAAAGCATAATCAAAAATATAAAAAGTTTGTTCTTAAATTTATTCTTGGTTTAATAGAAAGAAAATAGCATGAAAAATATAAAAAACATATAAATCATAAATAATAAAATAAACTTAATATTTATCCAATGAATAAAATTTGATTTTATATTCAGTTTCTTCTACTTTTTAAATATTGCTTCTATTAAAAACAATCTCAAAATGAATTTATCCAAAAAATTCTAAATAGTAAATAAAAAATAATGTGGAGAGGTGAGGTTATATTTAAAAGCATTTTTTTGGGGGAATTGTGATCCATATTGACCCCTGGAGGAGAATAAAACTTTGATTGGGTGAATAAAAGCTTAGGGGTTCACAAAATGGGAGTTACTACTTACTAGGGATCTCTATAAACTAAAATTCCTGGAAATCATATCAAATATTTATAATTAAGCTATTATTTTATTGAGTTATTTGTCATATTTTTTTCACCTTCTAAGTTCTAAGCCCAGTCTACTGAGGCTGTAGAATACACCAACTGCATCTTTGGAGAGAAGTAACCCCTCCCTACACACACACACACACACACACACACACACACACACACACACACACACACACACACACACACATGACTGTCATGAATATGACATTAAACAATCTGATGGTGAGGTTCCAGTCATGCTGGAGCTTTGGGAAATGTAGAATACCCCTTCATTGCCATCGCTCCCAGGTCCACTCTGGCCCAGAGTGGTAGCACCTGATAGGGTCTAATCTGTTGGTCAAATAGAACTGTTTGACATTTAAACTGGGTGTTAATAAATGACTTATGCTAAATTGAGTTGTTAGAAATAGAACTGTTAGATCATTTCACTGTGTTTAAACAAGTGACTGATGTTTAACTGTATTGTTAGTGATATATAACAATACTTGGAACCATTTAACTGTGTGCAAAGGAATTACTAATAAACCATATGTATATCCATTTAACTGTGTGCAAACAAATAACTGATGTTACATTGTAACTGTTATATAGAAATACTTGAAACCATTTAACTGTGTGAAAAGGAATTACTAATAAACCATATGTATATCCATTTAACTGTGTGCAAACAAATAACTGATGTTACATTGTAACTGTTATATAGAAATACTTGAAACCATTTAACTGTGTACAAAAGAATGAGCACAGGCTCATTTCAAAATATATCAACAAGTATTTATTGCATGCCCCACGAAATGTGTGAGGAGGGCACAAGGCCTTTGTTAAATGATTTTATAAATCATATATATTTAATATATGTAAAAACAGGATTTGGCATTAAATAGCCAACAATGGCTGACATGCCAAAAAACCCAGCCAAACTAAATCATATATATTTAATATATATGTATAAATAGGAATTGGCATTAAATAACCAACAAAGGTTGATATTCCATAAAACCCAATGAAACCTAACCAAAATTCTAGCAAATATATATGGCCCCTCTGGGCACAAGTGTTTTAGTTTTAATGTGATAAAATATTATATTAGATAAAAAAGACAAACAAAACTAAATAAAAACATATAAAAAAGATTTATCTTAATTGATTTCTATTTGAAATTATTCATAGCATCATTTTTCAGATGTTTGTGAATAAAACTATTATATTAGAAATCAATAACGCTAAATAATTTTTCCTTAAACCAGTTTTGTTAAGGTCAGTACATGAATTATCCATACTATATAAAATTATGTAAACCTTTATTTTTAGTGATACATAATACACATTGCAGGTATTTAAACTCATTAAAAAGATGTCCTGTTTTGAGGCAAATCTAAGTCAGTTAGACTTTAATAAAAATATTGTTGATTAATAAGACGCGAATAAAGAATGATAAATGGTCATTGAGAATACAACATAAATAACAAAGAGAATTGTGATGAGAATTAATTTTTTTTTTCGGGGCCCGTGGCGTAGCAGATAGAGGCGTTGAGTCTCTACGGTTCCAGGTGAGCATTGTCAGAAGATAGCAGTTTCAAATCCTACCCAAGCCGACCAGAGGTTTACTGGGTCAAAAAACGTGGTGCGATAGACAACAACTATGGAAGGCAGTAATTACTGGGGATACGCTTACAAGACTCAGCATTCCTAACTGAGGTCGTGGTAAAAATCACCTGAAGAAGGCCAGAGGTGAAATTTGGCCGAAACGTAGTGAAAGAAGAAACAACACAAAAAACTACCAAGATGAGGACAAAAAGTCCACAATAAATAAAAAAAAAGAATTTAAAAAAAATTAATTCTCTGATTAAGAAGCCTCATCTCAAAATGATTCCAATTAAAAGAGAATTGTGATGACATAATTTTGGTTACTGACGGACAGACTGCAGCCTTCTCACTTCTGATAGTTAACAGACACCACTGGATATACTATATTAACTCAAAGCTACACTACCCCTGATGACAACCAAAAGTATGGTTGAAAGTGCTTGGGCAGAAGATATGGGACAATTCCTTTACCATCTAGATCCCGACACAAGAAAAATAACAATGAGAATTGAAAATAAAATAAAAAATAATAAACAAATAGTGTTCATCGTCTTTTACAAAACTTGCTTGAATAGTAACTTGCTGCCTAAATATACACACTTCAATATATATATATATATATATATATATATATATATATATATATATATTGTCATCCACAGACAGACTGTTTTGTTGTATCACAACTTTTCAGTGTGGCTTGATGTGTAAGATGCTTCAAGCCAGAATTGAGACCTGGCTGACTTTATGTCAGTCAGATATCTTACCCCAAAACTATTGTCCCTCTCAGGGTAAGTGAAGGAAATTTTGCTTATATATTTATGTGCCTATATGTTTATTGCTCAATTCATAGGAAGAGCCTTGCATTTACATGTAAACGGTAGCCAGCAATTCAACATTTAAGTGCTCAACCCACATATATTGTCATCAACAGACATATATTCTTCCTCCAGCTATGGGTAAATAATAGGGTTAAGTGGGCTCTTTAATTTTGGTATGGTAACCAATCTAGAAGGAAAACTCTGAACCTAAACCAGCTAAACTTTGCTTAAAAAATCGACCTTGTGTCACAATTGGCAGGAGCAAACAAAGGGGGTTATGTAATAAATACATATATTTGTGTGTGTGTATGTATGCGCATGTGTGTGTGTGTGTGTGTGTGTGTGTGTGTGTGTAAATGTATGCATGTATATTATACATGACTAAGGTTTCTTATAAGGTCAAGCACTAAACGTTGATGAAGGAAAAAATGATTAATTCAAGGGCTCAACAGAATCATACTTATAATTCAGTCATTAACAATAATATCGGAATTACATTTCAGTTTATAAGTGGTACAATAAAATACAAAATACAGATTTAAGTATCATATACTTGTGTTACATCATTGCGCTTTACATCATGAAATAATTTATGTAATATATATATCTTCTTTCAAACATTCTCTGCTATTTTGGCTTTTACTTGTTTATATATATATATATATATATATAGAGAGAGAGAGAGAGAGAGAAAGAGAGTGAGACATGATAGAGTGCAACTCTTCCTAGGTTCATCGGCACTGTTCTTCCTATTATTTGTGTATATCATGAAGGATATGAAAAAAACTCAAATGTCTGTCAGTATATAGATTTGTAAGAAGATATGTGAATATCCATGTGAAATTAGGATTATATATGGCAATATGATTGTAAATTGAATTATGTATGAAGACAAATGTGTTACGCAGTACAAATGTTTGAATTATTCTACAGAAAATTTGAAGAAACTTGAGAATTGTTATGAAAATGGAGACAATACCACCCATCATTCATTCATTTGCACACTTTATAACTGTAGAAAGAGGTCATCCTCCTTTACATTTACCACCATGTCCTTGTGGATCTCCTTAGAAGATATGTTCTTCTTAAAGAGTTGATGGATGACAGCACAATGAAATAATGGTAATGATTAATCTCAGAATTTTAGGCGCTAAATTGAATTTATTAGAATTTTGTTAGAATAAAAAGACATAGTAGATCGTCAATTATTTAAACTTGAAATTGGAAGAATGAAACAAAATGACTAATATATAAATGAACCAAAATGACCTATATATGAATAAAGCAAATTGACTAATATATGAATAAATCAAAATGATCAATATATGAATGAACAAAAATGACCAATATATAAATAAACCAATTTAACAATATATGAATAAATGGAAATAACCAACGTATAAATAAACCAATTTAACAATATATGAATAAATGGAAATAACCAACGAATAAATAAACCAATTTAACAATATATGAATAAATGGAAATAACCAATGCATAAATAAACCAATTTAACAATATGTGAATAAATGGAAATAACCAATATATAAATAAACCAATTTAACAATCTATGAATAAAGGAAATAATCAATATATAGATAAACCAATTTAACAATATATGAATAAATGGAAATAACCAACGTATAAATAAACCAATTTAACAATATATGAATAAATGGAAATAACCAACGTATAAATAAACCAATTTAACAATATATGAATAAATGGAAATAACCAACGTATAAATAAACCAATTTAACAATATATGAATAAATGGAAATAACCAACGAATAAATAAACCAATTTAACAATATATGAATAAATGGAAATAACCAATGCATAAATAAACCAATTTAACAATATATGAATAAATGGAAATAACCAATATATAAATAAACCAATTTAACAATCTATGAATAAATGGAAATAACCAATGTATAAATAAACCAAAATGATTTATAGATAACAACTATGATAATAAATAACCATATTGACCAATATGTACTATGAAAAACGTTTATGAATTCACTACATTAAATAAGCCTGATGAATGACAGAACTTTCAAAAGAAATTTTATTTTTGATTTTTTTAAAAAAAAATATTTCCCTCGTCTATTCTGTTGAGAGCAGGAGTGGATTAGGAGCACAAAAAGGACCTCAGCCAGTATAAAAAATGAATCCTTTAATGCAGGGTATGATTCTGGCAAGTACATTGGTTGATACAGTTAAGATATTTTCCCTTACAAAAAGAATGAAATGTGTGATATATAAAGTATATTGTAGAGTATATGGTTGATTTTAATGGTATGTCAATCTGTCTGGGTTTATTTCATATCAGGAGGTTACAGAATCACATACATTATATATTTATATTTTTTCAATTTTTGAAAATATTTTGTTTTAATTACATGTCAAAATTCTCTGAGATAGATTTTTAATGATTATTTTGTGTTGTACTGATCATTTTCTGCTTATAATTTTTGGTATAGTTTTATATCTTTCAAGAAGGAGAAATGTCATCTATGTAGACATTATCAAATAAGTCCTTTATATTGTTTGGGATGAAAAACATTGTCTATTGAAAACTAAATCACTGGATTCTATCAGAAAATGTTTAACAATTTTGGGTATTAAATATGCTATCCTCTGTAGTTGTTCCTCTTGTCGGAGTTTAAACGAGTGCGTTAAGTCATGTGACACCAATGAGCAGTCAAGATAGAATGACTTGCTCGATTTTTTGATTTCCTGAAAGCTTGTTTCCATTCTTCTCGCATAGGTTTTATTGGGAAGAATTTTTTGTGGATATTGTTATTCCAACATTGTCACAATTTTAGTCTAATTAAGAGAAAGAGTTATGCTTAAACACAAATTAATCATGTGGGTAAAAAAAAAAAAAAATATATATATATATAGTAATCCGGTTTAAATTTGTGCATCCTTTTTTACAGCTTGAGTCATTAATCAAATAATGTCAAAATATAAATAAATGAAAGATAATAAATAAATAAGAAATAAAAATAAAAGTAAAACGAAAGAAAGTGTATCTGAGTAAAGTAAAGTGCTGAAAGTAATGATAGCCCACCCTACAAATTTGAATACAACTTTTACAATACATTTTCAAATTTAATGAAATATTGACTGAAGAAAGCTTGTGAAACTTGAATTCAGTAAATTTTCAAAAACTATAGCATCTTTATTTTTTTCAAAAAACATTTGAAAAAAGTTTGATTTTAGGTTAACATTTTATGGAAATAAAGATAGCACATCCTACTAAATTTTTATTTTTCCCCCTATTACTCAAAATAACACTACAGAAACAGATCAAAACAGTTTTCACAGTGAGATGGTGTGTAGCAGGGCCGATAAGGATGTCGACCCTACTTAGTTTACAAACGTGAATTAGTGTGAACAGCCCAGACAATGAAGAGACAAACGCAAGGGCAACAGTATAACAAGAAAATGGGTGCAAATTTATTGACCGGATTATATGCAGGTCTTTGCTGGAAGGTGATCAACGGGAGGCTGGTCGATCTCTTGTCTGTTACTGGTCGCCGGCAGTTGGCTAGCTGTAGGTTGGGTCGTCGGTGTGGTTGGTACTGAACGTCGGCAGGGCCGTTGGTGTGGTTGGTACTGGATGTCGGCAAGGCCTGCACCGGAGATCGGGATTGGCTGTAGCTGTGAACAGAGTCGGTGGACGACAGGTTCGGCAGCGAGCCTAATACGTATATACTTCAGGCAGGATCAAAACCGTGACTGAACGGGATCGCTGCAAGCTAGACGTGTGCGCCCTGGGCCGAGAGCTGGTACCTGGTTATATTAGAATGCGTCTTTGTCTGACGGCTTCTACAAATTAAGAATATTACATCATAAAATAAGAAACAAAAATACACATACACTTATGCCGTATTTAATACATGTCGCTAAAAATATATACAATGAGTGTCGTACTCATGTTTCTTCCTCACTTGAGGAATTATCAGTTCTCAGTTCATGAAATACGAAGCCCCTTCTTGGAGGTTTATCTTCTGCCTCATGGCGTTCGGGCAAGAGCCCAGAAACATACGTCTTCAATGCTCGGGAGACTGGTAAAAATAGGTCGATTGTTTCGTCTCTCCAGGAGAGGTAATCCTGGACTTTTTTGTATCTTCCAACGCAGGAGAGTTCCTATTTAAGAACACTACAGTTGCCTCTTAAGTAGGATCACCGCGACTTTGAACGTTTTTGGCCATCTAGCTGGAAGGCCGGCATCACGAGCGGGCTTCTAACGTTCGGCCTAAGCAAGAACTTTTAGTTACCAGGCTAGGATCGACCGAATGAACGAGATTACAAGTGAGCATGAAGTTCGACCGAAAAGACCGGCATGAGAGGAGTCTTTGCGATGCTTTGGGTCCTGTGGTGGGGCGCTCTCGACCGGCTGTGGTTGCGTACCGCACGGTTCGTTCGGGTGTGTTCCACCACTGGATACAACACCTCTGGCCTCAGGGGGCCGTTCCCCCAGGCTATTACTCTCTTCGGAGGGGTTGGGTTTATCGCCCGGCGCCGAAAAGGGGAATGCCGACGGAGTCCGAGGCATTTTTGGAACTGCCTGACGCATGTGGGCTTCGGCCCTGCGACAGGATCCACCTTAAAAACGGCCTTGTGCCACATTCATACGCTGGTGGGGCGTAGGATAAATAGGACACGAGAGGAGTCAAAGTGAGTTGACCAGATGTGCAAAAAACTAGGTTAAGAAGCTGCTTTTATAAGAGAAAGGAGCAGCCACCGAAATGGTCTCGGCGGGAAATATTCGCAGTTGTCAGCAATCCTCTTAATGAAAATACTCATTATAACTCGAAGAAGAAATACG
The DNA here is from genome assembly GCA_963585895.1 of Sepioteuthis lessoniana. Taxonomy (NCBI): domain Eukaryota; kingdom Metazoa; phylum Mollusca; class Cephalopoda; order Myopsida; family Loliginidae; genus Sepioteuthis; species Sepioteuthis lessoniana. The sequence continues at coordinate 13,650,915 of OY757921.1, read as the reverse complement.
ATGTATTTAAGTAGGATGATAAAAACTAATTTTGAAAAGACAGGTGGAATAAATCAATTAAAAAATATATGTATGTTGACAACATTAGGGGTTATGTTAAGCAACCGACATCACAGTTGACGCAGCGTTCTTCAGACCGAGGATGTTTAGTTTTTGAGTAGCCAGGAGCGGCAACGATAGGTGTGTCATGTCATAAATCGAAAAAGCTCAAATAAAAGCATTACGTGACAAAGGGTTCTCGTTTTCGATTATTGCTTAGGATATAAAAAGGTCTAGAAAGGTGATAAGCAACTTTTTGCAAGACCCAGAAGCATATGGAACTAAAAAATCAACTGGACGTCCACCTAAGTTTTGGCCAACCGCCTACCGAAGTGTGCTACGAGAAGCTTCAAGGAAATTGATAAGCTCCAGAAACCTTTAAACGTCCTTAGATTTAAACGTAACACCAGGGAGAGTTCGACAGATTTTAAATTCCTCAAGAGATTTCGTATATAAGAAGAGATTATCAACACCAGCACAAACGGAGATGCACAATAAAAGACGAGAGGAGTGGATGCGGGAGAAGGGACAATGGAATACTGAGAATTGGTCAAAAGTCATCTTTTCAGACGAAAAATGTTTAACTTAGATGGATTGGATGGGTTTCAGTTCTATTGGCACGATTTACGAAAAATGGAACAAATTTTCAGGAAGCGCCCGTTTGGAGGAGGATCTTCGATGATAGGGAGAGGATTTTCTATTAAATTTAAAGCAAGTTTGGTTAAGATGGAGGGAAAGCAGAATGCACTGAAATATATTTAAGTCTTAGAAAAAAGTGCCTTTTGGTTCTTGGCCAATAATTACCAGAATGATGCAATATTTCAGTAAGATAACGCTGCGATTCACACAGCTAAGTTGACAACCAAATGGCTCCAAGACCACAATATTGCTATTTTGATTTGGCTTTCAATGTCTCTTGACCCGAATCCCATAGAAAATCTCTGGGGTATATTAGCAAGACAGGTTTATGCTGATGGGAGATGGTTTGAAGATAAAGAAATGCTTCGGTGTGCCGTTAAGGAATGCTGGGAAGCAATATCAAATGATACCCACTTAAATCTGATTAATTCGATGAATAACCAATGTGTAGATGTGCTGCAAGGTAAAGGAAGTGCATGAAAATATTAATCAGCTTATTTGTTTGTTTTGGGATTTATTTTTGCTTTTTAAAATGCAATTTTGGCAATGTGTACTATCTTTATTTCCATTTTCGGTTACCATAAAATCCTTTAATTTTGTAATTACTTTTACGAATGTAAATAGAAATAAAAAATATCATCCATTACTTACTTCTAGTTTCATTACTTTCCTTTGGTCACTATTTCACGAATTTTGAATCTACATAGAAAAGTTATATTGGAATTTGTAGGGTGGGCTTTCATTATTTCCACCACTGTAGTAATGACAGGTTATTAAGTTAAAATGTTCAACTACAGGTCCTAAGTGCTAGAATATAATTGGATTATGTTTTTTTTTAACTGTGATATACTGACACCTACAACCGAAGTAGAGCGCAGCAGGTTATTCAGTTGCATGTAATGGCATTGAAACTTGAGAGGCCAGTCAGGTTATCAATTTATTGACTAGATGCCAAGTAACACTAATCCATTGACTCATTAGTCCATCAGGAATTTCCCTTTGCTTTGGTGACTCAGTCCATCCTCAATTCACTGACACTTTATATTCACATTTTTAAAAAATATCAGGTGAGATTATCTATAACATTTTTTTTTAATAAACCAAACCCTCTTCACTATCTTGCTGTAACAGTTTCCGTAAAGCTTTCTAGATATCTACGGAAATACTTTTATTTATTTATTTTTTTTGTAGAAAAAAAATGAGTTGTTTTACTTCCTCTTAATTAGGGAAGTAGGACAATACTCATTCGCATATAAAACGTAATACACACACACACACACACACACACACACACACACACACACACACACACACACACACACACACACACATATATATATATATATTCCTTTTTATATGTGGATGAGAATTGTTTTACTTCCCAAATAGATGACTTGCTAACCCATTGGGTTTTCATCATAATTGTGGTTCATGAAGATATTGATACTTCAATTTAGAAAGAATTAAAATATTCAAATTAGCATTCCATAGTTCTTTACATTTTTTGAAAAATTTGGATGATAAAAGAATGATGTTTAGAGTGAACAAATTATCTTACCATTTCAAAATGGACTGGAAATAACTTTATTCTCTAAGTTTGGTGATTTGAAGTATATTGCTCAAATAAAAATCTTGCTATGATGTGCTGTTTTTGCTGGGTAATGGTTATATACATGTATACATACATCATGAAAATTATATATATATATATATATATATATTATAAGTATTATATACAATATTCACAAGTATACCAATCAATTCACTGGTATTATATACAATACCAGTGAACTGATTGGTATACTTGTGAGTCCGAAAGTTTTGTTGAAAATTTTGATTTGTAGTTAAGCTCACCAAATTTTATTTTCTGGAATCATTTTTATAAAATATCATATCATTCAATATATTTATGACTTGAGATATGAAAATGGTAATATAATATGTAATATACAATGATAAGAAGAAGAAGAAGAAGCCAGAGTAGTCCAAACCACAGTACTGCTGATAAAAGCTAGAATACTCTGAAGAGTCTTGGATAATCTTGAAAACTTACTGTCACCCAGAGTTCAGTGAAAATCACCTGTTGGTGTGGAAAACTCATTAAGAAATCATCATCATCATGTCACGCTGTGAGCACGGATATTCCTGACTCTCTCTCGCCACACCTTCCTATCGTCCATTGCTTTCAGTAGATCCTCAGGATTACATCCCGTATTGGCACAAAGCTGTTGTATGTAGGTTTGAACTGGACGTCCTGCCTTTGCTCATCCATGTGAAGGGGCCCACTGGAGTACATCACTCACGAGTTTGTCCCTACTTCTCCAGCAGTGTCCCACGTGTCTGGTTCGTCTAACTTGGATAGTTTTCGTGATGGGTGGTAGGTGGCCGTGCAGCTGCCACTTTGTGGGGTGATGTTTCCAGGACTTGTTCAATATTGCTCACAGCATTCTTGTGTAGTTGCCATCAGCTTTTTCTCCATTCATTTAGTTAGCGTCCATGTAGTGCAGCCATATAGCAGTATTGACACGACCGCTGCTTGGAAGAAACTGCGCTTCATTTTATTGGTCAGGTCTGATTTCTACATGACCAATAGCCTATTGATAGCTGTCCAAGCCTTTACTAGTCATGTGTCAATGTCTGTCTCAGTTGATGAGATACTCCTCCCTAGGTAGGTGAACTTGTCAACTAGTTTCAGAGTGCTACCATTTAGCGGGGAGATGTTGCTTGTTTGGTTAAAGCACATGTATTCCATCTTGTGTGCATTGATGTGGAGGCTGATGCCTGCAGCAGCTCATTCAAGACTATGCAGCAGGGTTTTGGCTTGGGCAGGTGCATTTGTCAGAAGTGCCATATCATCGTCGCAGTTGGCGTTGGTAATTGTTTTAGCGGTGTACCTTCTGCTTCTTTCTTTTGTTAGCTTGAAACCATTTTCTTTGATTTTATTGATAGATGTTCTAAGTACATAGTCTAGACATAGCACAAAGAAACAAATACAAAGTTCTAAAAGAACAGACAAAAACACACACTCCGAATAAAGAATATGAGAATTTCGTCAATGCCCACCTAGAAGCGGCAGTGGAATTCATTCCAACTAAACAAAGAACAAAATACAGAGTCCCATGGGAGACATTAGTGATTACAGAAAAGCGTGCAAACGTGAAAACAGCTTCCAAATGCAACAGGAAGAACCCAACCAATACCAATGCCCTGAAACTTAAAAAGGCACAAAATGAATTAGCTAACATATAGCTAAAAGAACAGACAGAATGCATACAAAATCACGTCGATAAGATTAGAGACTCGGTTGAAGATAGACAATTTAGGATAGCATGGCAAATGATAAATGAAGTGAGCAGAAGGAAGAGCACTGCCAAAGCTAAACTGATAGAAAAAAATAAGAAAAGAGTAAGCAAGGAGTATAATAGTATTAGAGCTAATAGAAAAAGTAAGATAAGAGTAGCTCAGAACTCAGAAGAACCAGCAAACTTCTCAAAACCAAATTCTGTTTGCCAAAATCAAATTGAAGGAATAAATACCTGAACAGTTTCTCTTGTAAGATACTCTGGACCCTTTTTAAACTGGACAAGGGAGGAAATCAGTAATATGAACTATGAAGCAAGGAAATAGATTATGATGCACAAGGCTTTGTGCCAAAGAGATGACATAGACAGACTCTATGTTTTGAGAAAAGAAGGAGGAAGAGGACTTGATAGCATTGAGGATTGTGCGGATGCGGCGATTCAAGGATTTAGAGAATATACAAAAAAGGCCAAATTGAGATAATTACAGAAGCCAATAACAACAAAAATAACTAGAATAAACAGTAAAACAACAATCATAAAATCTAGAAAACAAAAATTGTGAAGAAAATATGGATACATCAAATGACAAACAAAGGAAATAGTTTATGAGGTGACTTGGACATGGCTATAAAGAGGAATCCTAAAACGAGAAACTGAATCTCTACTAATAACAGTGAAAATGAAGCCATAAGAACTAATTATGATAAAGCTTATAATGATAATGAGGAGATTTTTATGAGTACAGTGCATAAGATGTATAAATTATGGTCACTAAGTGAATGTCAGTTAGGCACAGAACCATAGTAGTAGGGTACCCAGTTAGATTAAAGCTTACCACATTAACAATGGTGTATGTGATTGGCTTGCTAACCATTATTTTGTGGCAAATTTCCTTTTTTAATTATAAAGATGTATGCTCAAGAGAAAATGATTAAATCCTACAAATGGATGACAACTAAATGCAATTTTGAAAAATGATATAAATAAGATTCTTTCAAACATTAAATAAAGAGCTTTAACTTTTAGAAGACTGAGAGATAACAGTCAGTTTCCAGCAGGATCAAAGATTATACACTTAATGATTTCTGTTTTATTTGTATAGTTATCTTTTCAATATAGGGTTTACATGAACATATTATACAAAATATTTTTTGGCAGCAAATAAAATACTTCTAACATGATGACTATTGGAGGCTTCATTTTATCAGGTGGAAATCATACAGCTGCATCCTTTTATTCCTGCTTTTAGACTGAGTGAAAAAACTGAATATTTTCCATGATTTCTTTGTTATTTGGTGGGGTGGGGGAATGTCGGCACAGGAGTTATATTTGTTGATCATGCAAAGATTAGCAGTGAAAATTTCTCCAGAACTTTTAATTTTAACATTATCATCATAGGTTTTGTCTTAATTCATTTATAATTATTTTTGTTAATTTCTCTTTAAGATTTAAAAAAATATCTTTCCTTTCTTTTTCAATCTTATTCAATAAAATTTTTCTATAATTTTCTCTATAACTTCCAACTATTCAAATATTACTACTATCACTATGATTACTATTGATGATAATAATGATGAATAGATATTATATATATATATCATCATCATCATCATCATCATGTCATGCTATCAGCACGGATATTCCTGACTTTCTCTCACCACCCCTCCCTATCGTCCATTGCTTCTGGCAGGTTCTTAGGGCTACATCCCATATTGGCACAGAACTGCTGTATGTAGGTTTGAGCTGGTTGTCATGCCTTTGCTCGTCCATGTGAAGGGGTCCACAGGAGTACATCCCTTATGAGCTCATCCCTACTTCTCCAGCATGTCCTGCATGTTGAGTTCGTCTAATTTTGATAGTTTTTGTGATGGCTGGTAGGTGGCCGTACAACTGCTATTTTGTGGGGTGCTGTTTCCGGGACTTGTTCAATATTGCTCGCAGCATTCTTGTGTAATTGCCATCAAGCTTTTGCTCCATATATTTAGTTAGCATCCCTAGTGCATCCATATAGCAGTATTGATACGACCGCTGCTTGGAAGAAACTGTGCTTTATTTTATCGGTCTGGTCTGACTTCCAAATGACCGATAGCCTATTGATAGGTGTCCAAGCCTTTGCTAGTCACATGTCGATGTCTGTCTTATCAGATGATAAAGAAGTATGGGGCTAATGTGTCTTCTTGCAATACACCTGCTACAATGTCAAAGTAGTCTGTGTCTTCATCTAGAGAACGGACTTTTACTTTAGTGTTTCTATAGAGCATCATTATGGCAGCAACAGTTTCTTTTGGTAAGCCGTAGGCAAGTAAAATTTGCTCCATCTTTCCTCTGTGAATGGAGTTAAAGGCCTTAGTAAAGTTGACAAATTATATTGTTACCTCTAAGTTTTTTGCGCGTACACCTTCAAGAATTTGACAGATAGTCAAAATTTGTGATGTCGTGGATCTATTTCTCCAGAAACCATTTTGGTTCTTCATATATATATATATATATATATAGTCATCCACAGACAGGTCTGTTTCGTTCTATCAGAACTCATCAGTGTGGCTAGACATACTAGTTTCCCGTAGCTGGGAGTGAAACCCGGTTGACTCAAACACCAATCCGAGACGCTACACTTCAGCCACGAGGAACCAGTAGCAGTGAAGTAAATTTTAAACGGTTATAAATCACAATTACTATTGTTTACATACATCCAGTTAACAGCTACCAAGAGCTCAATTCACGATTACTTAATTCGCTAGAGAACTCAACCCTACGGGGGGTAGGGGAGTATATATATATATATATATATATATATCCCTCTGTGTGTGTATATATATATATATATATATATATATATACTGTAAACTATGACATTTTTAAGTGTGAAAAATCTCTACAAACCTTGGGACTGACTTATAGAGCAGGACTAAAATCCACATCTTTACTACTCTAATGAAACAACAGTAAAGGTTTCAATTTTAGTCCCACTGTATAAGTTGATATATAGTTTTGTAGAGGCTTTTTCAGGTATAAAGGTTGACTAATACACAGCAATTTAGGGCATATACATGTATATATATATGTATTGAAAGAAAGAAAGAAAGAATGAGTTTCAAGAATCTGTTTGAAAAAACTGTTATATTTGGACTCATTTTTTCTAGAAAAAAACTTAAAGTTTATCACTTCAACTAAAAGTTAACACATCCCTGAAAAGAAGACACTTGAAGTTTATCACTTCAACTAACCCTATTTACCCAACCCCTCCGCTCGGGCAGGATATGACACAAGGTCAATTTTTAAGCGGAGTTTAACAGGTTTGAATTCAGAGTTTTCCTTCTCCTAGACTAGTTGCCTAACCAAGGCTGAAGAACCTAGACTGCCCTGCTATTTACCCATAATAGTCCACACATCCCTGAAAAGAAGACACTTGAAGTTTATCACTTCAACTAACAGTCAACACATCCCTGAAAAGACGACACTTGAAGTTCATCACTTCAACTAACAGTCAACACATCCCTGAAAATGAGAAACTCTATAAATCCATCATCATATTCATGATACTCCAGCATTTCAAAAGACAATTTGTGGGTTTATATCTCCTTTCAAATTTCAATTATAGGTGGGCTGTCTATTTGATTTGTGTTCTAAATTCCCCTTGCTCAACCATAACAGTTCATTTTGCTTAATTCAGGTACACATAATTCCTTCTCATTAGCTTTAGTTTTTGCTAACATGCCTGACAATGATACACCTGGAGTAGCTGAAAGCCTTAATTATAATATATTTCAAGTGTTTCTACATAAAACTTTGTTGTGTGAATGACAATATATTTTTAAAGTATTTTTTCTAATTTCCAAAACTGTCAATTTCTTTTGCTGACACTCTATATTACTGACATTCCCCAAAATAACTTAGATGCTCATCATCATCAAAAACTATTTCTTGCCATCTCTCCTTATCCATATTTACCAACCCCTCCGCTCGGGCAGGATATGACACAAGGTCAATTTTTAAGCTTAGTTTAACAGGTTTGAATTCTGAGTTTTCCTTCTCCTAGACTAGTTGCCTCACCAATGCTGAAGAACCTAGTCTGCCCTACTATTTCCCCATAGCTGGAGGGAGAATATTTGGATTCATACCTTTCCCAAGAGTATTAGTGCTATGTGAAATGCAATCAGTCTCGGCCAGGATTTGAACTCGTGTCGCCATGTCCATTTTCAATGATGATACCCATTACACCACGGGCACTGCCATCTATCCTTCTCAGCCATTACTCTTTGTAAGTCCTCTGGATGGCATTCTGTGTCTGCACAGAAGTGATGAATGTAAGTTTTTGCTGGTCAGTCCACGTTGGTGTGTCCATGTGTAGGAGTTCATAGAAGAATGTTGCTAATGAGTTTGTCCATACTTCTCCAGTAGTATTCAACATGTTTTGTTCATCTTACTTTGATTATTTGTGAGATAGGAGATAAGTTGCCATACAGTTGCTGTTTTTTTAGGATGCTGCTTATAGGATTTGTTTAAAACAGCAGGCAACATTCTCGTGTGCTGAGTCATAATTTGCAAATTCTTTATGCAGTATTTTCCGTTATGATAAATCTCAAACATCCTGATGTATAGTTTATGATTTAGCATCCTTGTCTTCTGAAGTTATAGATTTTTTCCCTGAGTTTATCTTTGCTTTTTTTTTAGATGTATTTTGAGTTGGTCGGTTAAGTACTTTTTATGAGAGATTGTTTCATCGCTCGATAATTCACTGGTTAAAGAAATATATTTTTTTAGTACAAACATTATTTTTGCAGTAATATAATTTATGGTTATGTTCTCTTCTTCTGTCTTCTTGAATCTTTCAGCAATAATGATATTATTCAACAATCGGATGTTTAGAATCTTCAAAGCATCAATCATAACTTCTCAGGCTTTTTTATATTCTGTTGATGGTCATTTCAAATGCTGTACTTTTTATTTGAGGCTAATTTTGGTTTGGATTAGTTCTATGGCATATCAACCATTGCTGGTTATTCAATGCCTGATCCTTTTCATATATATATATATATATATATATATATGAGGATCATTAAATAAGTTTCCAGACTTTTTTCGTATGGGCACTTTTATTGATAGTACACACATGAAACTCTAGTCCCCTTCGAGGTAATCTCCTCCGGCTGCTATGCACTTGTTGTGCCGTTCCAACAACTTCTGGAAGGCCTCATGGAAGTCCTCTTGTGTCAGTGTGTCAATGACCTTCACCACAGTCTCTTTCATCTCCTCAATTGTCTCATAACGACAGCCTATGAGCTTAGGGAATAACCCAAAGTCACAGGGAGCAAGGTCTGGACAATAGGAAGGGTGAGGAATTGTCTTGATGCCAATCTTAGTCAAATAGTCTGTGATAAAGATGGAGTTGTGGACTGGTGCATTGTCCTGCTGGAAATGCCACTGACCTGATTTGAAGAGTGCTGGCCTCTTCCCAAGGAATCTTTTCCTGAACTCCCTTAAAACCATAGTAACCCTAACCCACACCGTTTGGCCAATCAACTCTGGTCTATTGACTTCCTTACTCCCCCCACACCTCTCATTATCCTCCCCTGCCTTCCTTGAATTTCTTATGCCACTCAAAAACTGATGCTCAATTCATGCAAGATGCTTGAATAGCAGTCTGAAGCATTCCATACGTTTCTGTGGCATATTTTCCAGGTTTCAAACAGAATTTTATTGCATATCATTCTTCTAAAGTGTCCTCACGTCCAGATTGGATTTTTGAAATTTACCAGCTGTGATGATCAGGCTTTAGTAGGGTGTATTCTAATTGCTGCTGTAGCTGTTCATTTGAATGTGAAATCATAAAAATTGGTCAGTCATCTCATAAGATGTATATCAATAAGATACTGAATTTTCATGAGTCTACAACAATATTAAATGCCTGTACAAAAAAGTCTGGAAACTTATTGAATGTACCACGTATATATTAAATATATGATTTCTAAACACATTTTGTTGATAACATTTTTAAACAAGCCTCTGCTCATTATTTTGCACACAGTTAAATGGTTTCACTTATTTTTATTTAATATGAATAATTTTATTCACTATTAATCATTTGTTTACACACAGTTAAGTGTTTTCAAGTATTGATATTTAACACTTACAATTCAATTAAATATCAGTCATTTGTTTACACACAGTTACATGATTAAACAGTTCTATTTAGCATGTCAACAAAGTTAAATGGTTCCAGGTATTGTTATGTATAACCAACAATTTAATTAATCAGTCATTTGTTTACACTCTGTAAAATGATTAAACATTTCTATTTCAAACAATCCTGTTCAACATGTCATTCGTTTGAATTCAGTTTAAATGTCAAACAGTTTTATTTGACCCATTGATAGGATGCTATCAGGTGCTACCATTTCGGGCCAGAATCTTATCCCTTTGCAGTGATGCAGTCAGTGTAATCTACAGCCCTAGCTAACTGGGCCAGAAGCTAAGATGTTTGATGTAACATACACATTTTGTTGCATGACTGATTCCATAACTTTAGTTGCTTGATTGATTTTAATGGCACATCAACCTGTCGATCATTGTATTTACATTTTTTGAATACTTGCTTCTTAAGAGTTTTTTGTTTTCACATTGAATATAAATAATTTTTAAACAGATCTATTTGATCCATAGATAGGACTTAAAGAATTACTACCACCCCAAGATAGAATGGAGTTGGGAATAGAATTTATTTTATCAACTTTCTAAATCATCTAATAATGACAAAAATATTTTTTGGAAATTATTTGATTCGTACATAAGTTACTATGTTTGAAAATTGTTTCATGTCAAAGCAAAATTTGTATTGATTACTTTCTGTGTCAACTGGAAATGATAAGAAAATCAGTTCGATCATAAGATATTTATTTTAAAAGTAAGAGAGCATCTTCTGTTAATCCGCAAAAATAGCCAGAAAATTTATGAAAGGAAATAAAATCTTATATCCATTCCAATATTTCGTTATTTCTTGCTATTTCCACTAATGAAATAAGAAATATTAAATGAAAAATTAATGTAAAAATACAAGATGGAGTCAAAAGTTTCACAATATTTTGGCGTGAGCTACTTCATGGAACATATATCATGTGACCAAAGTAGTTCACACCATGGAAAGTATAGGTTGTGGTTGGTAGTATTATGTCTGTAGGTGCACTGACATCATATATAGCTTCCCTCTGAATGTGTAATTTGAAAGCTGCACTGATGAACGGGCAATGTAGTCTGATTTAGAAGAATATTTGGATTCATACCTTTCCCAAGGGTATTAGTGCTATGTGAAATGCAATCAGTCAAGCAAGGTCAGATAGGCTGAAAACCATGAATATCGAGGCCATGTTCCAAGCCATTGATGCAAAGTTGGAAAGTAGCATTCTGAGAGTATCAGGTGAGCGTAGCATTTCACTGTTCGGTGTAGTTTGTCACCTTCACAACCTTGGCAAAAGCATTCACAAGTTGCTAAATTGTGCCTTATGCACTATCAAAATATTGCAAAACTTTTGACTCACCCGAGTAAGTGTGAAATCAATAGAAGAAATTCCAACTGAAAACAAATTAAACATTCACAAGTGGGACTGAGGAAAAGACTTTTTATCATGATTAATATACAATAAAAATAATAATATATCAATATTAATGGCAAAAAGAAACCTTGTTTGAAAAGATTAATAGCAAGAAATTTTACTTATATGGTAAAGAAAAGATCTTTTGTCAAATTATGTCAAGTAGAAATGAGGTCATTGAGAAAGTAGGTCCAACTTACAAATTCAATGTCAAGTACTGTTATTTCCCAAACGTACTTTCGATTATTATTATACATGGCCCAACCTTTTCTTCTAGGTTTTCCATTACATTCATGTACAATACACACACCTTTTTTTTTTCCTTTATGTTTTCAAAAGAAAAATGCAGTTTAGCAATAAACAAATAAAAAATTATAGATATCAAAAAGTTATATATGATATTAAAAAAAGTCAATGAATTATGATATTGATAAAAAGTGACTTTTACTTCAGTTTATTTATTTTTGTCTATCTAAATTTAAAGCAAAATATGAATTTATATACATACAATCCTAGTCACTATTATTGGCACCCATGAAATTTCAGTTTACAATGTAGAATATTTTCTGAAAACTAAAAAAAAAAACTAAAAAAAAATGAAAAAAAAAAATTTACAACTCATGGCTGTCAAAGAATAGCAAACAATAATATATAATTTGGTTATTTTTCATTTATTTTTGGAGATAGAGCAAAATAATGAAAGGGTGCCAGTAATGGTGACCAGGACTGTACAAATGTTTGGTTTCTTTGTTTAATGGCATATAAACATTAATGGGTTACTTAATTCCAAAGCCATCATTGTAGAACAGCAGCAATACTATTTAACCTATTGCTGGGAGGAATATATATATATATATATATATATATATATATATATAGGGGGAGAGAGAGACAGACAGACAGAGACAGAGAGAGAGAGTGAGAGAGAAATTGATAACAAGGTAATCCAAGTAGAGGGAGATTTATTTCTACTTCGATGATCTCGTTATCAATTTTTCTCTATGTTCTGTTGGCTTACACTCCATTATTTACTTCCATATATATATATATACACGCACCCATATATATATATATATATATATATATATATATGTAATTTTCTTTAGGCTTCTTCCAATGTTTACATTTTCTTTCTATTTACTCAAGTGACTTGAAAAGATTTCTCTCAGCTTTCAACTATTCTCAACTTACCAAAATGATTATTGCCACGACCTTTAATCTACAGTTTAGTAAAACCATTGATCTATACATAAACAATCCCATTATTTATGATGGGAATCATACTAACTTTATTATGGTAAGAGTACAAGTAAATGAAACATTTGCTTTTAAACTTAAAATTAAAAATACTATGAAAAATTGTCTAACAGAGATGCAACTAAAATTGTTATATTTGAAAAATGTGGATACATAAATTTCCATCTGCACACACACACACACACACACACACACACACACACACACACACACACACACACAAACACACATATATATATATATATATATGTAGATATCACAGAGTCCCAAAATGCATTGCTTCTTATCACCTCATAATTCTGACTTGTTGGTCGAGACATGTCATTACCAATACATATCCAACAGAACACACATACACACATATACACACATGCACACACACACACACACACACACACACACACACATATATATATATATATATCACAGTGTCCCAAAATTCATTGCATCTTATCAGCTCATAATTCTGAATTGGTGCTTGAGGAATGTCTTTACAAGTCCATACATATTCAACAGCACACTCATACATACACACAGATATATATATATATATATATATATATATATATATATATATATATATATATAATGAACTATTGGAAATATGTACATATGCACTGCCACATGCGTACATAAATGCATAATTCATGATGATAGAGATGCATATAAATTTGACTTGCAAATAAAAGCATTTAATATTTTCTGGTTACACAGAAAATGTTTCTCAAACAAGAAGCCATTAATAAGTACCATATGATTCATCTTTTATAGCTGCCAACAGATTTGAGATGAAATCTAAATTTTTCATTTATCAATGCTGTTAGTAACAAATTGGGAAACTATAGAATGTTTGAAATTTAAAATATAAAATCAAATCAAATGTACACATTTCCTTGGCATTCGATAGATTACTTGCTTTTGGCAATATATAAAACAACCATATTGCAACAAATAAGATACAATGTTACAATTAGATAAGAATTTTTTGTTATCATATCTTTATTTCTTTTGTGCATATATATTGTTAATGTATCCTAACAATTTCTTTTTTTGTTAAATTTTGATTCAGTATCATACAAAGTTGTCTAACAACAGAGATCTTTTCACTTTGCCTTTCATCAATGCTTCAAGATGAAAACAAATACATTTAACGAATGTGATAAAGGAACGTTTCTGTAATGAACTGATAATCTTAATCCTAATCCTAACCTTAACCCTAACCCTGATTCAGCAATAGATACAATGGTGATGGAATACTCATCTGGATATGTTTTTATTTATTTTATATTTAATCAAATACCAATTCATTTATAAAAAACTGTTTATTATGTTTTTAGTTAGTTAAGGTTTCATAGATTACAATTCATTAAAAACAGTATTGTAATAAAATATAAATGCTAAAACCCAAATTTAACTAGACTTTTTCGTCTTACTTTACCAAAGATTAGGGAAAGCAATAACAGTAAGAGGAAAATGAATTTATTGTTCACATACGTGGTGCATTCAATAAGTTTCCAGACTTTTTTTGTACAGGCATTTAGAATCGTGGTAGACTCTTGAAAATTCAGTATCTTATTGCTATACATCCTTTGAGATGACTGACCAATTTTTGTGATTTCACATTCAAATGAACAGCTACAACAGTAATTGGAATACACCCTGCTAAAGTTTGATCGTCACAGCTGGTGATTTCAAAAATGCAATCTGGACGTGAGGACACTTTAGAAGAATGATATGCAATAAAATTCTGTTTGAAACTTGGAAAATATGCCACAGAAACGTATGGAATGCTTCAGACTGCTTTTTGATCATCTTGCATGAATTGAGCATCAGTTTTTGAGTAGCATAAGAGATTCAAAGAAGGCAGGGAGTCTGTGAGGGATGATGCAAAGTGTGGGAGGAGTAAGGAAGTCAATACACCAGAGTTGATTGGCCAAAGAGTTAGGGTTAGGGTTACACTGTTGAGGTTTTAAGGGAGTTCAGGAAAAGATTCCTTGGGAAGAGGCCAGTACTCTTCAAATCAGGTCAGTGGCATTTCCAGCAGGACAATGCACCAGTCCACAACTCCATCCTTATCACAGACTATTTGACTAAGATGGGCATCAAGACAGTTCCTCACCCTCCCTATTGTCCAGACCTGTGACTTTTGGTTATTGGCTAAGCTCAGAGGCTGTCGTTATGAGACAATTGAGGAGATGAAAGAGGCTGTGATGAAGGTCATTGACACACTGACACCAGAGGACTTCGATGGGGCCTTCCAGAAGTTGTTGGAATGGTACAACAAGTGCATTGCAGCCAGAGAAGATTACTTTGAAGGGGACTAGAGTTTCATGTGTGAACTATCAATAAAAGTGCCCATATGAAAAAAGTCTGGAAACTTAATAAATGGTCCTCGTATATTTCAAGCAACTTTACTCATACAAAAATACAAGGGTTTTGGTATGTACTAGTTTGTGGCATATATATCACATGACAGAAACAGTTTAGGTATGGAGAGTATCCACTATAGTTAGTAGTATTGTGGTAGGTGGTGCACTGACATATTCTGCATTGCATTATTCCATGTGTAATTTGAAAACTGCACAGATGAATG
The DNA here is from genome assembly GCA_963585895.1 of Sepioteuthis lessoniana. Lineage (NCBI taxonomy): Eukaryota > Metazoa > Mollusca > Cephalopoda > Myopsida > Loliginidae > Sepioteuthis > Sepioteuthis lessoniana. The sequence continues at coordinate 13,635,496 of OY757921.1, read as the reverse complement.
TGCAATGTAGTCTAACTTTAGTAACTTATGCTTTATGAGTTTGAACTGGACTATAATGCTGCAGAAGCAACTAAAACATTTTTTGGATTAAAGGTAAAGGCACAGTTGATTACAGTACAGTAGCCAGAATGTTTGAGAAATTTCACGAGTCATAAAAATCTCAAAGATCAAGCAAGGATGGGTAGGCCTAAAAATGTGGATTCTGAGGCGACACTCAAAGTTATAGAAGCAAATCCAGCAAGTTGTACTCATAAAATATCAAGTAAACTAGTTATTTTTCAGTTCAGTGGAGTTCATCACTTTGGATTTAGGTAAAAGCTATCTGGAGCTGCTGATTTGTACCTTATGTTATCAAAACTTTTGATTGTTTTAGGTTTGGTTTCTTTGTTTAATGGCATATAAACCTTTGTGCAAAACTTTTGACTCACCTTAGTATATATATATATATATATATATATATATATATATATATTTCAAGTAACTGTGCAGAGACAAAAATATATCACTCATGAGAGACACATCAGTTCTGCTCAGAGTTGAGCTAAAACAGGACAGCCATTTTTCACAGCAATAAATAAACAAATGTTATAAGTTTTAAGCAGATAATCAATGGAAATGGTCTCCAAAAAGACCTGCTATAAACATAAAGAAATCATAAAGACTTATAAGTATTTTGGTTGAATGAATGTCTCAATTCTATATATATTTTATGACTATTTTAGCATTAGACCCATTCATACTCATTTGAATTATTCTTTAGACTTGTCCTTTGTATCAAGAATATTTTCTCTGAAAATTCTTTCGTATCATATGTCAGCATTAATTTTTTAAGTTTTACTTTCAGTTCAATGATTTTATATTCTAATCTCTGATATAAATTCAGTAATTTCCAGAATCTATACACCATGAACAATATTCTTCTTTTTGAAGTATCTATAATATATATTATCTAATATTATTTTATATCTGCAGTCTATGATATAATGAGCTGATTTTTTTTATGATAACATAACACAACAAAAATGACACAGCATGTCAATATTTTTGTTTATAAAATTTTGTTAAAATGCTACTGTAAGTTGTCATGTGGCTTAATTGTCATGTGACTTTTTTCTATTAAATATTATCAATATATGACTAAAATTCTCATTATTCTAAAAGTTAATTTTCCTAGTCAAAAGCCAAAATGGTTAATTCATACAAAGGGAGAACACAGGTGGAAAAAATTCAGACAATATTTTCAGTTTAATTAGATGCTAAGAAAATTTCTTTTTAAAAGGATAAAGAAAATATTGATATGTTCCTCACAGAAACAGATGCTGAACATTAGTTGTTTTGAAGCTTTGGAAATTAGAAATTTTTAAATTATTTGAAAATCTATGTGTATTTATTATTATGATAAATTATAACAAAAGATTACAAAATTTACATTTTATTTTATTTTTGATTTTAAACACTATTTTATTCTTCTATTTAAATATGTTCAACAACAAAACAGGAGTAATAAATTCTACTGTTGGATTACATTTCGCAATGATAAAAATCTTTGAATGTCCATAAAGTTTTAACTGATATCCTTTGGTAAAAGTTCTTGACAGTCCAGACAAATACTTATCAAACTCAATCTTGTCAATAAACTTAACCATTATATATATTTGAGTTTTAATTCAAGACATTCTACTTTAATTGCAAGAAGGTTGAGTGACTTAAGTGATTTATGCTTGTATGTATGTATGTGTGTGTGTGTGTGTGTGTGACCATGATCCATCAAAAATGGCTCATCATTACAAGATTTTTATAAGAGCAATATACTTAAAATGTGCTTAGATTGATTGATTGATTAATTGATTTTAACAGCATGTCCACCTATGTGGTACCTTCAATAAGTTTCCGGACTTTTTCGTACAGGCATTTAAAATTGTCATACTCTTGAAAATTCAGTATGTTATTGTTATACATCTTATAAGATGACTGACCAATTTTGATGATTTCAGGTTCAAATGAACAGCTACAGCTGCAATTTGAATACACCCTACTAAAGCCTGATTGTCACAGCCGCTGAATTTCAAAAATGCAATCTGGACGTGAGGACACTTTAGAAGAACGATGCAATAAAATTCTGTTTGAAACTTGGATGCCACAGAAACATATGGAATGCTTCAGACTGCTTTTGGAGAATCTTGCATGAATTGAGCATCAGTTTTTGAGTGGCATAAGAGATTTAAGGAAGGCACGGAGTCTGTGAGGGATGATGCAAAGTGTGGGAGGAGTAAGGAAGTCAATACACCAGAGTTGATTGGCCAAAGGATTAGGGTTAGGGTTACTCTGTTGAGGTTTTAAGGGAGTTCAGGAAAGGATTCCTTGGGAAGAGGCCAGTACTCTTCAAATCAGGTCAGTGGCATTTCCAGCAGGACAATGCACCAGTCCACAACTCCATCCTTGTCACAGACTATTTGACTAAAATAGGCATCAAGACAGTTCCTCACCCTCCCTATTGTCCAGACCTGTGACTTTTGGTTATTGCCTAAGCCACAGAAACGTATGGAATGCTTCAGACTGCTATTCAACCATCTTGCATGAATCGAGCATCAGTTTTTGAGTGGCATAAGAGATTCAAGCAAGGCAGGGAGGGATAATGAGAGGTGTAGGGGGAGTAAGGAAGTCAATAGACCAGAGTTGATTGGCCAAACAGTGAGGGTTAGGGTTACTATGGCTTTAAGGGTGTTCAGGAAGAGATTCCTTGGGAAGAGGCCAGCACTCTTCAAATCGGGTCAGTGGCATTTCCACCAGGACAATGCACCAGTCCATCCTTGTCACAGACTTTTTGACTAACATGGGTATCAATACACTTCCTCACCCTACCTATAGTCCAGACCTTGCTCCCTGTGACTTTGGGTTATTCCCTAAGCTCAGAGGCTGTCATTATGAGATAATTGAAGAGATGAAAGAGGCTGTGATGAAGGTCATTGACACGCTCACACAAGAGGACTTCGATGGGGCCTTCCAGAAGTTGTTGGAATGGTACAACAAGTGCATTGCAGCCGGAGGAGATTACTTTGAAGGGGACTAAAGTTTCATGTGTGTACTATCAATAAAAGTGCCCATATGAATAAAGTCTGGAAACTTATTTAATGATTCTCATATGTAGGATTATTCTATGCTTGGAGGTTTGGGAATCAGGATCATTGTATGTTCATATTTACATTTTTTGTGTCATTTCAGCCAACAACATTAAAATCTGTAAATCGTAATTTTCCTTCTTGTGATGGATAGATTGAGAGATAATTTTTAAAAATTTTCCAATTTAGAATTTGAAATATGAATGAAGATGAGTGTACAGCTGAATTGATTATACAATAAAGTAATGATATCTAGACATCTAGACTGCTATTTAGATATCTAGACTAGTCAGTGTCAATTCTTAATAGGTTTTGATAGGCAGTTTTTTGACTAAAAACAAGATTGTGTAAGTGCAACACCCTCCATACTCACTAGATCTAGGTCCATGTAACTTTTTCATGTATTCTAAACTGAAAATTTCATATCAAAAGAGAAATTTCAGTGGTACTTTGAACAATGGGAAACTCACAGAAATAAATTTCTTGAATGCCATTGGGACTATTAAAAAAAAAACAACTAATATTTTATTTTTTTAATAATTTTTCTGAATACAGGTCTTACATATATATATATATATATATATATATATATATATAAATAACTAAGTAAATTGGCCAACTGGACTTGAGGCAAACCTGAAGGTTCCTTTTTCAGTTGCTACTCCTTTCCCTGGATTGCTCCACCCACCTTGATCCATACCTTATAATGCTGAGTGTTAAGCAAGGAGGCATCAAGTACCATGTTTTGAGTCTTTGGTATGACTTGACCAGGAATTGAACCCCATTCTCCGAGGCTATTAAGAACACTCTAATCATTATGTCAATGGGCTGGTCCTCTTTCCTGTTAATCTCAATGCATGAGAACCCATCAGTTTAAAGATGTGAACCATTGAACATGCAACTTTGATGATTCATTTATAGTAGTGAAGGCCAATGAAGAACCAGCCAAACCTTTTGGGTGAGTTGAATATCGAAGAATCGGGCACTAATGAGTCACAGATTCTATCAGACAACACTTCTTAGTTTTTGAGTTCAAAATTTTTTTCTTCACCAATACCAGTTGCTATATCAATGCTAAATAACCCATTCTGCTGTACTATTTACCCATAACTGAGAAAGTTCATGCCTTTCTGAAGAGCATTTGTAGGAAGTGAAATACAAACAGCCTCATCCAGGATCTGAAGTTGGATTGTCAATCCATCTCATGATGATAACTCTTTGGTAACACATGTATTCATATATATATATATATATATAGGGTGTGTCCTTGTGGTGTAATGGTTAAGGCGATGGACTGCGGAATCGTAGTAAGCAAGTTTGTACTCCAGTCGTGCTATTACGTCCACTTTCGGACAAATACCCTTGGGAAAGGTATGAGCCCCCTTATCCTCCCAGCTATGGGTTAAATAGTACCATCAGTGTTCTCCTTCTAAGAGAATGACTTTGGCATTAAAATAACCTACAAAGGTTGATATGCCATTAATCAAAGAAACCAAACCTATATATATATGTATATATATATATATATATATAAGAAATGAGAAGAAAGAGAAAGAGAGAAAAAGAGTAATAAATGAATAGACATGTAGATGAATATAAAAACGACTTTAAAAATCATATGCCTTTCAAAATATTTTGGATACTTTAAAATTTTAAAAAAGAGAACCCTTCATTTCGGTCATGTCTCATCAGAGAAAAAAGTCTGTGACAGACAAGTAGTGATGAGGGATAATGACTGTCAAAAGGTGTAGTGGAGAAGAAAATGATAGTTACTACCTGATGTCTATTTTCTCACCACTATTTTTCTGTCACAGAATTTTTTCTCTGATGTGACGTGACTGGTAGGAAGGGATCTCTTTTTTAGAATTTTAAAGTGTCTTAAAGTATTTTAAAATGTTTTACTTTATAAAATTTGGCACATAACAACGAATCTTTATAGATAAATATAAATATATTCAGTATATTTGTTTAGCTATACAACATAAAATACATATATACACATAAATATCTATATTTACCAACCTCTCCGATTGGGCAGTATATGACACAAGGTCAATTTTCCTTCTCCTAGACTAGTTGCCTCACCAAGGCTGAAGAACCTAGTCTGCTCTACTATTTACCCATAGCTGGAGGGAGAATAATTGGATTCATACCTTTCCCCAAGGGTATTAGTGCTATGTGAAATGCAATCAGTCTCGTCCAGGATTTGAACTCGTGTCACCATGTCCATTTCCTACAACAATAACCATTACACCACGAGCACCTCCATATATGCATAAATATATAAACACATAACAATGAAAATTAACTCCTCATTATTTGTACATAGGTACACATGTTTATATATTCATACATACATATATATATATATATATATATATATATATATATATATGTATTTATACATATATATATATATATATATATATATATATATGCAAATTTCATTAAACATAATAGACATTTTATGTCTACATATTTTCTTTTGGATCCGTTCGAATTCCCGTATTGCTTTTATTGTATTCTGGGGGAATTGATTTATGTATTGTCCATAGTTGCATGTATCCCTAGTACTTTCTGCCCGACTTTGGGCCATCATCAGGGGAGGATCTACTACAAAAGTGATGTAACTTTTGTTTTAGCATATTACTACTGTGTAAGGGCGTCTTTGCCATTGAAGGTTTTGGCGTTTGTTTTTGAATGTGATTCTATATTTAGTGCCAGTAGCTAAAGACATTTAAGTACATTAGCACTGGTTTGAAAATTAATTCTATTAAGTGTCGGCTGCAGGTTTCTGATATGTAATGCTTCGAGAATCTGAAGTTTTTGTTTATTATTTTGATGTTCTAATGTTGTTGTGTTGTCGGTGAGAATTTTCCGTTGTTGTGTTGTTGGGCATGAATGTTTTTTAAATGCTGAGCTATTGAACTTGTGTCTGAAAGGTGCATTGTAAGTCTCCTCGACAGGGTAGTTGAGGTTAAACCAACATATATATTATTATTTAAAATAATAAAATCTTTACAAAGACTTAAAATTCTTGTAATATACAAGGTGTGTTCAAAAACTTTCAAGATTGAAGCTGAATTTACCTAGATACCTATAAATAATTAATGAAACATTAATTTTCTCCAAAATAGTCCTTTTGGCATTTAATGCACTTATTCTGTGGAGTTTTCTATTGGTTAAAGTTCCTCTGAAACTTTTCTTTTTATATAAATGTATGTATAGCTATGCTATCATTTAAAAAAAATAGCCTTCAGATATTTTTTGTTCCTTGTTGGTAGAAATGCTTAGCCACTGGTGGTGACTGCATGTAAAAATGATTTTTAGTAGCTGAAGATTTGCTCAGTGCATCAGTTATTATGCCCCTCCCTGTATCTACTGGTGTTTCCCTAGAAATAAATAAGAGGCATTTCTTTCAGGATAATCTTTGAAGATTTAAGTTGGTGGGTTGGTTGGTTGGTTTGTTTTATAGCAAGTCAGTTTAACAATTATGGTCTTTAATTACATACAGTACAAAAATATATTTTTACTGTTATGACCGATTATTAAGTGTCAATAAATAACTCAACACGGAGATATGAGGTGCCAACACAAATGTATCCAAGTCTCTAAGGAGGGTTTTCTTGGTTCAATGTACACGAAGACAGGCAAGGTGCTTACTACAGCTGCTGCTGCTCTCTGTTTATTCCTTGAAAAGAATACAAGAAGGCACAAGGCCTTGGAGTTTTGGGGGGAGGGGAAGGAGTGGTCTTTGCTTAAACTCAGAATTCTAAGGGGAACCTAGCTAGCCACATTCGCCGACCCATTCAACAATACAATATATAACCATTCATCCATCGCCATGCGCGCTGCTACCCCAAAAATACCACATTTGCTCTATGAAGAAAGACCTACTTAAAACCCCGAAAGTGATGTATGATTTTATTTACAATATTGTGATATTTTTACAATGAATTTATATGAGGGGAATGGGAGAAAAACCCCGAAATATGTACAATACGAAAAACAAGGAAAAATTCGCCGTTTGGTTGCCCTCCCATCCCCCCGTCTACGAAAATGGAGGCCGACTGTTTTCCGGTGTCCGAAAACACCGAAAACAAGCCAGACCTACCCTAGGTGGGACTGGGATCCTACTCTAGTGGGGTAAAGAAATACAGGGTTGGGCGCGGAATGGGGCAATAAAAAGAAGACAGGTAATATGATTTTTATATACATGTGAATTTTTCCAAGATCTTCAATAAAAGTGGGCTGGAGTATGGGTAAAGGTACAAAAATAATGGGGATGGGGAAGATCTTGAGAACTAACGACTAGATGACGGGGACAATGACTCACAACATACTGCTAACCAGGCTTCAAGGGGAAAAGGCTTTGCCTACTTACCAGGGGTGGGGTCCCGAAGGACCCGTACCGTAGACGCCATGGGCCGGCAGAGGAGGGAAGGATGACTCCAACATTGCCCCCTTTCTTACGACCAGGCTTGCTGCATTCACCCACCTTCTGCTGAATGTTATGCGATCCAAGCGTTTTCTATCGCATCTGATTTTGACCCTAAGCGAATGCCTAAAATACAAAACCAGATCGTGATGAGAAAAGTTTGCATCGTCATACAATCCCTTTCGCGTAGTCCAAATCACCATTCGAGCTACTGCTAGGATCGCGAGAAACACCACACGCTTCTCACCCTGAAACGGAGGAAGAACGTTGTCCACGACGTAACCAACGTCGAGCAGCACGAGCTGCTTGGGTTCGATGCGAGCCGTCCACTCCCTGACGTGATCCCAAAACGAGCGGACTCGCTCGCAATAGTAGAAGGCGTGCTCAGCCGTTTCTTCTAATCCACTGCCGCAGCGAGGACAATCAGGCATGTCTGCCAGGCCCGCTTTGTAGTTCAAGCCGAGAAGGGGTAACGCATTCTGTGCAAGTCACCAGGTGAGCGAGAACTCGGAGTTGTTCAAGAAGCTCCATCCTGGCGCCTAATTCCAGTGAGAGCGGATCTCCTCCGCCGTCCAGCCTTGCTGCTCGCTAAGAGGATCAGAAGCGGAACCCACCACTAGCTCCCGGTATAGATCTTTCCGAAGCTGTGAAAGGTCACTGGACCCAAAAAAGTTATGAAGGGCCTTTCGGCACTCGCGGACAAACAGTGCTTCGCCCAAAGACCTACGTCGACCTTCAGCCTTTGGGTCTGACTGGAGGCGAGGAAAAGTCCGACTCGCCTTTCGTCTCCACACTGCGCCCCCCGTCAAGGACTGGCCCAGGTATGCAAGTCTTTCAGCAAGCCAGTGGCTCTCCAGATCAGGCATACCCAGACCCCCGTTGCATGTACGTTGGATACAGACCTGCCTACGGACCATCGGCCTTGCACTTCCCCAGAGCAATCTGGAGAGGGATTGTTGCAGTGCCAACCGACGTGCCTTAGGCAGAGGAAGTACAGCCAATCGGTAAAGGATCAGGGGGAAGACGTACGTGGCACATGCCTCCGCCCTGCCCTTTAAGGACAACCTCCTTGAAAGCCAGATTCCCACCTGAGCATTCACCTTGGTTTGTACTTCCGACCAATTTCGCTCCAGTTGGAGGTCGAGCCCGAACCACACCCCGAGGATGCAGACGGGTCCGTCACTCCAGCGGAAGGGCCCAGGAAGAGTATTGCTACCTCTCTAAGCACCGAGGCGCAAACCTGCGCTTTTGTCAAAATTGACCTTGGCTCCTGCGATCCGCTCGTACTCGACAACCGCCTCTTTCACAGCCTTTATATCCAGACGGCGGGATACAAAGACTGTGATGTCATCAGCGGACGCGGAAACCCTTGCCGTAAGAGGGCCATCAAAAAGGACACCGCGTTGGGACGGACTTGTCCCCTCATCCCTAAGCCTGCGCAGGAGGGGCTCCAACGTGAGGACATAGAGAAGAGGAGACAGGGTGCAGCCCTGCTGGACCGAACGCTCGATCGCGAATACCCTCGAACGCCTTCCGTTCACCTGCACCACTGCCTGAGGGTTGTGGTACATCATGCTAATCCATCTGCAGAACTCCGGTTTGAATCTGGCAGTCTCCAAAACAGTCGCCAAGAACCGATGGTCAACCCTATCAAAGGCCTTGGACTGATCTAAACTGATCAGCGCGGCTTCGGTGTCATCTTCTAGGACCTCGCGAATCAAGTGCAGATTGTCCTGGATCGATCTTCCCTTCACAGCATAGGTCTGTTCAGGGCCGATCAGATCACTGATGACACGCTGTAAACGATTCGGCAAGACCCGGGCCAAAATCTTTAACTCTGTGTTAAGCAGAGTTATGGGCCTGTAGTCGTCTAAACCCTCCCCAACATGCTGGCCACCTTTCTTCAGCAATGTGATCACGCCCTTGGCAACGCAACCAGGGATGGCTCCCTGGGCGAACCAATGGTTGAACACATCCGTCAGAATAGGGACGAACATGTGCGACATCCTCAAGTACACTTCGTAGGGCAAACCATCTAGTCCCGGCGACTTGTTGAGGCCGACCTGCTTCAACGCATCACGGACTTCGCATTCAGTAACCACACCCTCACAGCTAGCCGCTTCAGCCACCCCAAGGCGGGGGAAGTCGGCAAGATAGCTACAAAACTCCCAGATCGGGAGATCAGGGCAGCGGGCAAAGCGATCCCGAAAGTACGCCCGAAAGGCATCACGCATCTCACGACACGATCGCAGCAGTCGCCCGTCCGGGGTCTTGACAGACGCGATGTACTGATCGGGGAACCTTCGCACTTCTTCGTTCGATTTCACAGCTTCGTTGAGAACTCTATTTAACCTAGATCGAACTACGAATCCCTTGTAGCGCTCGCTACTCTCACGCTCAAGGTCCCTCCTAGCTAGTTCTACACCTAGGGAGTCCCCCCCAGCCACCGCCCGGGAAAGTCTATCTTCTATAGATTTCGCCTCCTTGGCCTTATCTAGGTTGAGCTGTCGACCGTATTTGGTGGCGAAGTCTCTAATCCTATATTTGAGAGAAATCCACCACCTATTCCTGGTAACCGCCCCCACTAACGCCCGCTGAATTAGGGATTCTAGCCGATCATGGAAGTCCTGTATCTCCAGTAAGGAGGTATTGAACTTCCAGTAGCCGGCTAGACTAGGCCTATTAGCTAACTGCAGACTGACCCTAACAAGCTTATGGTCAGTCCACGCTATCAAGTGGAACGTGGGACAACTAACGATATCAATGTCAGCTCGTCTAACTAACACTCTGTCCAAGTAGGAACCTAATTTGGCAGAGGGCGAGCTATCTAGCCACGTCCACATCTCCCGCCATGGGTGATCAAGACGAAACCTGTCGACGAGGTCGTGATGAGTCACGAAGCCGACAAGGCTGCTATCACACCTTCCCGCTCTCCTAGTACCCCGACCGACCTTATCTAACTTGGGATCAAGGATCGCATTCCAATCACCCATTAAGACTAGCTGCTTCGTATCGTCCAGGAACGGCGCCAATCGACGAAAAAAGGAAACCCTCTCCGCAGCGATCTTGGACACATAAACCGCAACCAGACGGAACTTGAAACTTTTCACGGCAACATCGGCCACAACCAGCCGGCCCCCGTCACCTGCAAAAACAACGTCAACATCAGCATCAAGGCTGCGTCCAACTAGTAAGGAGACCCCAGCGCTGATGCGGCTGCCGTATGCTGAGAAAACGTCAAAGTCGTTTTCCAGCACCCGACAGTCAGCATCGCAAGTGAAGTGGGTCTCTTGCACTGCAGCAACATCTACTCTGAGGTTCTTGAGTTCACCAAGCAAGCGCACGCACTTGCTTGAATCCCTCAGTCCCCTCACATTCAAACTGGCAAGGTTTAGAGCCATCAGTCACACTTATCTTACTCAGTGTTGACTACGGGCCGGAAATCCTTATGCAGGGAACCGGTGCCGAGTTCAGTTGTAACCCGGTTGTCCCTGGTGATTCCGTCGACATCTATTGGGAACCGCAACTTTAGGGACCTATAAAGAGACGGGTGAACTAAAATAGGGACCCTACCCGAACAGAAAGGTATACATTTTTTTCAGGGAGGAGTGCTCCAATTCCGCCAACTTTATGCCCGTATCAGTCTGACAGACCGTACTCAAGAACTTCCACATGCCCTTGGTACATTCGCCAGCTGACCAGACAAAAGTGGTCACCATGGCTGCACTCTTGAAATTCGCGGGGTTGGAAACATTCAAGTCTTTGATTTTGTCCAGGTTCAGCAGCGGCTTTAGTGCCTTTCGAAGCTGGAAGTCACCGACTGCTTCCAGCTCTACTGGGCACAAAGCCGCTGCCTGCTGGATCTGTTGTATAGTCAGTTCTTCACCCTCCTGCCGATTTGTTTTTTTTTCTAGCAGGAGGGTCTTGCTTTTGTCTGGCCGGAAAGAATTCTGATGATATGGTAGAGGGGCTAAGTGAGGGAAGGGATGGTGTTCTTGTTAAATTTAGGGGTTGGGATTGGTCAGCTGATTGTGACCTTGGGAGTAGGATTTGGTAGGGGTGGTGACATCTTTTTAAGTATTGTTCTTGCTGGGGGGAGAGAGTGTCCAATTGGTGGAGGGGTTGTGTAGGTTGAAGGATTTGAGGGGGAAATGGTGGTGGAGGCAGAGGTGGAGGTAAAGGAGGTGGCTGTTTTTGTGTCTGAGAGGAGGGCCTGCCGTTGGTTGTTCAGGACATATTGTTTTGGCGGCCCCTTCCCCACTGTCCCTTCTCCTCTTCAAGTTCACACTGGTTTCCATTTCTTCTTGTTGATTGGGTTTGTTTTTCTTTTTATTTCTTTTGGAGGTCGGTGATGCTGAGGATTCTGCTGCGGCTGGTGTCGTTGGAGTTGCTGTTAAAGTTTTGGGTGATGCTGCTGGTGCCTGTGTTACTGGTGCTGGTGTTGCTGGTGCCAGTGTTGCTGGTGGTTCTGGTGCTGCTGCTGCTGCTACTACTGCTGCTGCTGCTGGTGGGGCCTTAATTTGTTTTTGAGGAGGGGATGAGATGGAACTTTTTTCCCCATTTCTTATGGGTCCCCTTCCTCTTGTTGATGGTGGTGGTGGCCACTGTTTCTTTTGTTGTTGTTGTGGCTGCCGCCTTTTCGTTGTTTTCAGGTTTTTGGGGGCAAAACTTGGTGATATGGCCAATTTGTTTGCACCCCCAGCACCTGGGGCGTCTTCTTTCCACCACCACCATCATTTGCCAATCCCCGCTGATTAATGTTTCAGGAATGGCTTTAAAGCCATCCCTTGTCAGGCACAGCCGGAAGGCATAATCCCCGTAGGCTGTCCTGGCCGGGGATCTGAGGAGGTTAAATTCTTCTACTTGGCCATAGGCACTTAAGTAGGCTGCCAAAACCTCCCCAGTGATGATGGCCGGGACATTGCACTCTGTGACACGGAGCCTATGGGTGCCCTTGTACTCCGGCTGTAGCCTGAAGTTCTTGGTTATTATGTCGCTTTCTGCTGCTTTTGCTGCCTGTTCTTCGCTAGGAAGCAGGACATCCCATGTTGCAAAACTTTTCCTCCAGAAGTACTGGCATGATATGCCTGCCTTCCTCAGCAGCTCCTCAAACATTTCTTTGTTGAGCCCCACAAGCCTTTTAGTTTTTAGGTCGGAAACGACCAGAGAGGACTCTTGGTGTTATTTTTTCAACGATCTCCGGGATGGGCAGTATCTCATTGCCTTTAAAGTATTTAGCGTATCTGCCCACCCGGTCCTTTTCATAATCTTCCGGTCCTCTCTGCTGGCCCTTCCAGGCTGTGGGGCTTTTTTGGGCCGGCTGTATCGGGCTTTCTTGACTGGAGTCTTGTGTGTCTGCGGGGATCGGCAGCGAAGGCCAATTTGCCCCTATTAGGCTTGGAGTTGTCTGGTCGCTTTTTTGGTTCATGATAATAGGGGTTGTTGTTGCCCCCTCCATGGCTGCAGTAAAATTAGCAGCCAGGAGGGTAAAACTAAACCTTCACCTGTTGCAAGTATGGAGGGGGGGTTCTACTGTTTTACTGAAAAAAGACGTAAAATAATGCAACACAAAAACACTGAAAATACCACAACAATTAAAACACGTAGAACCCCTGTAAATAAAAAAGACAAGACGAAAAAAGCAAATAATAATTCAAGACAAGACAAAAAAGCAAGTCCGACGACAACAAAACAAAAGTCGGATAACAAGTGACAAAATAACAAGTAATAAAAACAAGTCAAATTAACAAGAGATTTGACCAATGTCACAAATAAAGAATTCTCGATAAGACTACCACAAAAAAAAAAAATTCAACAAAAAACAAAGTCTTACCGAGATAACCAAATTAACACTTGTAACCAATAGAGATAATAACGCGCAATACTGAAAAATGCTGGTGCTCTCTGCTCTACCAGCTTAGTTCTTGATTAATATTCTCTTTGGGTAAGTCCATTATTCTGGTCATAGGTGAGTCACCTACAACATTTACAATTCTTTCAAGCAGGTAAGTGTTTAGTTATAATATTTATGTTTATTACAGTTCAAAATCATTTTAAACACACACACACACACACACACACACACATATATATATAAAAGTTGGCTGACAGTAGTTGAGGGCGACCTGAAGGCTTCATTTTGAATAGCTACTACACTGAGGTGTAGGGGAAGACAATGCTTCTTTCCCTGGATTGCTCCACTTATCCTTAATCCATGCCTTTTAATGCTGAGTGTTAAGCAAGGAGACATCCAGTGTCATTTTTTTTGAGTCTTTGGTATGAATATCTACCTTGGCTTCTCACCAGACAGGATTTAACTCAAGATCTTTTTTATAGTGAGGGTTTTTGGGAAAGGGGAAGTTGAGCACAACACAAGACTTGTCCCCTGCTAGACTATACTGGTCATAGACTCACTTAGTGTTATCTGAGTCGTATGAGACTTCTGGACTTGAACTCACGAGATGTAATGGGAGTCCGAAATGTACACGATACGAGATGTAATGGGAGTCCGACATGTATGCCTGTTCATAGCTTTAACTAGACCAGAGTGGTCATGTGTTATGCTTTGTTTGTCAATGCCAGATGGTCCCGCTAAAAAGCTATGTATGACTTGACCTGGGATTGAACCCTGGTCTACTTGACCATTGGTGAGCACTCTAACCATTATGCTGATACATAGTGTTGAAATATTTTGGTAATGTGAAGTACAGTTCAACAGCTCCAGATGCTTTTATTGAGATCAGGAAGATGATGAACCACAATGGACTATGAGATGCTGAACTCATCTGATACACTTTAAGTGCTACTTGCCGGATTTGCCTCTATAGCTTGGAACATGACCTCAAAATCCACAGCTTTTGGCATATCTGATCTTCCCTGATCCTCATGGTTCTTGAAATCTGGGCCAAATTTCTTGAACCATCTAGTTACGGCACTGTGATCAATTGCACTTTTACCTTTAACACAACAAATGCTTTTGTCTGATTCCAATTTAAACACTTAAAACATAAGTTTGCAAATTAGATAATATTGCAAATTCATCTGTGCAGCTTTTAAATAACACTCAGAGTGAAGCAATGCACAATGCGTCAATACTCAAGCTACCACAATACTAACAATCATAGTGGGAATGTTCCCTGGCTTGATCTGCTTATGTCATATGATATATGCACTGTAAATTAGTACGTATAAAAATATTGTGAAACCTTTGATTTATTCTAGTATATCTTGTAATGTATAACAAGAAAATAGTACCAATGTAATGTTTGACCAATCTCAACTTCTACGCCAAAATTTGTACAGTTATCTAACTGAGGATCATGTTTCAATTGAGGTTTTTTTTTACATGGGTATTGACTCGATCTATAAGAGATTAAACTCTGAGGTCATTTGTGGTAAATGGAGGTCATCAGATGTCAAATATATCATTTCCAATGGGATAAGAGACTTTGATATGAAGTATAAAAATGTGCAACTCTACACTCCCCAAAGCTACAGAATTGAAGCTTCACCATCAGATGCAATTTAGGGTTAGGGTTAACCCTAACCCTAACCCTAAATTGCATCTGTATCTTAAGGTTAACCCTAACTCTCTCCCTGCCATACCCATGACTCTAACGGATTCGAGATGCATAAGACTGTGCAATGTTTGAATTAGAGATGTAATAAATCTTGTAAGCATTATTATTCAAACTATTTGCCATTAAAAGAACAAGGTTGATAACAAAAAGAAACACTATTTTTATTTTTTGCTTCAGAGTGTGATAATCTTTTTGCATTCAGTAGAGAACATGTTATCTTATAGTTATCTCTTTTAGAATGAACATTTTTTTTTCTGTTCTGAATTAAGTTGAAATTTTTTATTTTTTGGCAATAATTGCAACATCAAGAAGAATTCTTCATTTTATACAATAATCAATTGAATGGAGATTTCAAGAAGCAATTTTGATAGCAATCTTTTTTCCTTGCCAAATTTCCTATAAAGAAATCATTCTTTTTTCCCACAAAATACTGTCTTCTCATAATGTATTCATTTCAATAAAATCCTTTGTGTAAAATTGCAATCTTCATCCAAATTAATAAATCATTATCATCTTGGAAAATATGATTTTTCAAAAAAGAAAAAAAGAGAAGGAAAGTCCCTAATGTTTACAGTTAATAATTTACTGTCACGTGCATTTTAATAATAAGAATCAGTGGTTAAATTCTCTTGCATGTTGTTATATAAATAAAACATCCTCAGAAGATCAGCATTTATTTTCAGCTATTTCTACTGTGAGCCAAAAGTTTTGCGATATTTTTGCAAGTGCTAGTTTGCCGTGCATATATCATGTGACTGAAGCAGTTCAAGCCATGGAGGGTACCTGTTATAATTAGTAGTACTGTGGTAGTTGGAGCACCAAAATGTGCATTGCTTCACTCTGTGTATGATTTTAAAGCTGCACAGATGAACTTGCCATAAATTCTAATCTGGGAATTAATTCTTTAAGAGTTTGAATTGGGTCATAACTCTTCAGAAATAACCAAAACTATTTATTGTGCAAAAGGTGAAAGGTCAGTTGATTGCTGTATAGTAACCAGATGGTTCAAGAAATTTAGCTTAGGTTGCAAGTAAGGTCAAGTAAGCCAAAACTGTGGATTCTGATGATGTTTTCCAAAAGCCATAGAGGCAAATTCAGTGAATAGCACTTGGAGAGTATCAGGCAAGCTTGGTATCTCACAGTCTAGTGTGATTTATTACCATCACAACCTTGGCAAAAGCATCTAGAGATGCCAAATTGTGCCTAACGTATTACCAAAATATTGCAAAACTTTTGACTCATCATATGTATTTAATACATATGATGAATGAATTTCAAATTCCAAGTAACAAATATTTCATGATAAAATTGAATTTTGTATTTAAAACAAAAAAATCTAAATAAGCCATGTTTTCTCGACGAAAGATCTCCTAACCTATTCTAACATGATGATCAGTTCATTTATTTGCAACTGCCCATTCTTTATTTTTTTAACCATATAGTCTTTTATTTACAACGAGTCAACCCATTCTGTCAAAAATGGTAACCTATTTGAAATTGATATTTTTTTGAGGCCTTTAGAAGGTTTTAACACATGCCTATCTTCTTACTGTGATTCACTTAATGTCTCTCATCACATAACTCAAGGATGGCTGCAGATATCAAAACCATATTTTCTGTACTTACTAATGGGACCCTAGGGCATACTTTTAGCATATTAGTTTTTGAAAATTCAAAAACTTCAAATGCTTTTCTTTTTTATAAGGGTTCAATTTAAAATGTAAATATAATGTTAAACTGGATCCTTACGGTGTGTGGCAATTCTCAGTCACTGTAAAATTGAGACTTTAAAGAATTGTGTTATGTTTTATATTACAAGGAATGGCCACCAATGCCATAAACATTAACCTCTCAATAACATTTATTAACTTATAAGTCCTAACAAAGACAGTCTGGTGTAACATTTGCATAAAAACTATTTTATTTTGACAGTTATATACAAACCTAACTTGAAGAGGATGCCAAAAAATGTATATTTATCTTTATTAAATAACAATGTTTATATTGGTTTCATTTGTGGCAATAAACAAATTCTTTATCATCATAATTTTGTAGTAATTATAAAATCTATTTTACCTTAGAGTATATTTTAATATATCTTTATTTTTGTTCTGTATATTTAGATTCATCAAGTTAGATAAAAGATTCTATTTTTATCTTTACTGTCAAACTTTTATTATGGAAACATCCTTTAATTATTCAGGAAAAAAAAATCATTCATCATTTTAATATCATCTGTCTTAATATCTATGATTCAACGCTTGAGGCTTTGATAAAAGATTGTTGCTAAAGTTGCAATAACATTAATTTATTTTCCCATACAAATATAGTTTCATTGACAAATAGAATTGTCTTATCATCTTAAACAAATTGTATCATACTATACTTTACATTTGATTTGTATTAATTTAGTTTCCCAAAACATTTAGTCTCTAATGTGAATAATATTGTGCTAAATTTTACTTTGCTGAATTGATATAATTTGAATCTTTTCATTGAACCAAATTTCATTGCACTGATTTATTTATCTTTCAGCTCTTGATTGATTGATTTTAATGGTAAGTCAACCAATCTTGAGTTATTCCTTGCCTAGAAGTTAGGGAATTGTGTATATTGTATGTTTATTTCTAGAGTGGAGATGTCACCCGTTTGATTCTAGGAAGCAGCGTCTCATCATCTGAAAAAGACATCGACACGAGGTTAATGAAAGCATGGACAGCTATCAATAGGCTATCGATTATATGGAAACCAGACCTAACCGATAAAATGAAAAGCAGTTTCTTCCAGGCAGCGGTCACATCGATACTGCTATATGGATGCACTACATGGACTCTAACAAAACGGCTGGAGAAGAAGCTAGACGGCAATTACACAAGAATGCTGCAAGCAATCTTGAACAAGTCCTGGCGGCAACACCCCACAAGACACCAACTGTACGGCCACCTGCCTCCTATCATGAAAACTATTCAAGTTAGACGAACCTGACATGCAGGACACTGCTGGAGAAGCAGGGACGAACTCATCAGTGATGTACTCTTATGGACCCCCACATATGGCCGGGCAAAAGCAGGACGACCAGCACGAACATACATTCAGCAACTATGTGAGGATACAGGATGTAGTCCAGAAGACCTGCCAGAGGCGATGAACAATAGGGAAAAGTGGCGAGAGAGGGTCAGGGATATCCGTGCTACCAGCACGACATGATGATGATGATGTATGTTTATATTTATATTTTTTGTAGTTGTTTCTTAAGAGATTTTTGCTTGCTGTTATATATCAAGTATTCCTATCTAATACAAATAATGAGTACACTGTTGTATGGTTTCAAGAATTCCTTTCTAATACTAATAATTATATAATTTTAAGTAATTATTTCTATCTAATAAGAGTTGTTTGTTTGCACACAGTTATATGGCTTTAAGTAACTTATAATAACAATCCTTCATAAGCAATTATAGCTTCAAGTAACTCTTTTTAATATGGGTAATTTCAACAAAGTTATAAGGTATTAAGTATTCCTATCCAATATGATTAATCTATTTGAACCATTGATATGACCCTAATAGGTACTACCACTCTGCGTTAGAGTGGACCTGGGAGTACTCTATACATCCTAAAACTCTTGAATAGGAGCCTCACCACTAAATGCAGTTTAGTGTGATGCCCAGGACAGTCTTTTTTGGTGGGGGTCTTACCCCTGTACAAAGGAATACAGTTAGCATATTCTAACTTTGCCAAGTGAGTATTCCAGGTCTTGACCCATTTGGTTTTCGTTTATTTGAAATAATGGCATATCAGTCTTCATAGATTATCTAATGTTAAAGCCATCCCTGTAAAAGAACAGTTGTAAAACTATTTAACCCGGGGTGAGGAATATAGGAGTTCATGCCTTTGCCACGTGTATTAGTCTGAAAATGTGAGTGGAGTTTGAACTCACTTACTATGTGGCTATAGTTCAGCATGCCAACCCCTACACCACAGGGACTCCCTCTAAACTGATTCTTTGCATTCATATTAGGAGTATCTTGATATACATCCTTATTTTTTAATTGATTTTGTGTATTTCTGGCAAAAGAGGAATATAAATTTTTGTGGAAGATAATATTGTTTCCAAGGTGAATCATGAGCTAGAGTAAAAAAAAATTGTCTCCTCTTTTGAATCTTTCTTTTTTTTTGTCATTGTTCAATGTCCATACCAATGCACTATTCCTAATTAGTCAAAACTCTTTATCTTACAAACACTTCTTCAGTTATTTGTCATGACTCTTCATTGTCACTATTGTTACAAGAAGGTCAAAGGGGAGTTTCTTTCACAAGAGAGAATTTCCTTTACCTCTTAAATGTCTGTTGATAAAGTAAAAAGGTCTAAAAGAAAATAAAGAGGATGTCTTTGGCAAAGAAATAATGCCAAAGAGTGTGGAATGTAACAAATTATCTGATATTCCTAGGTACTCTTCAGTTTCTTTTATAGTTCCATCTCTTAACCTTGTAACCAGAAAACAATGAAATCATAAATGCAACTCATCTCAGGTTAGAATGTAAGTCAGAGGTCGTAGCTTATTGGTCAAAATCATACTTTATTACAGACAGTGTTGATAAAGTTTTTGAATAATCATCTGTGAAATGGTCTTATGTGGACTTATTTGTGTAAAGAGGTGGATCTGTTTATATCTAGATTAAAATATGTACAGATATGTGAGAAAAGAAGCGTATCTATTTAAATTTATATTGTAATATGTAATGTGTAAGGATATGTATATGTGAATAAGGAAGTGTTTCTATTTGAATCTATGCTGTTCATATATTTTAGCAACAATATCTCATCTATTGAAAGCAATGTCTGTATATGCCTAGATAAAGCATAGATTGGTATTGGTAGATTATGGACCAGATAGAAATCTCATCTCCCTGATAAAATAAAATGGAAATCCTTCTAAGCTGTAGTTGTGTCAGTACAATGATATTGCTTCACCACTCAAAAATGAAATGCTTGGTGAAAAAGCTAGATGGGAATTACACAAAGATGCTGTATGCTGTTTTGAACAAATCCTGAAAGCAGCACCCTACAAAACAGCAGCAGTACAGCCAAAAACTTTCCATCATATAAACCATCCTAGTATGATGAGTAAGACATGCTGGGCTGTTCTGGTGAAGTAATGATAAAATCCTGAGCAAATTTTTCTATGGACTGAAACGCATAGAAACAACAGTGTTGCCTGACCAGCAAAAACTAACATTAAGCAGCTTTGAATGAACATTGAGTACCGTCTATAGGACCTATTTAGAGTGATGGCCAATAGCAATCCATATTAAAAAAGTCAAGGGAGTATTTGGTGGCAGCATGCCCCGATTATGATGATGATTATAATTTGTGTTGAAAATATTAATTTTCCGAGCAATAAGAAATGTATCTTTATGGAAACATTGGATGAAATAAAGAATTGAATGAAGAAAGAATAGAAACAGAGGAGAAGGAAAATATATCATTGAGGAAGAGTAAAAAGGAAAGGAAGAAAGGAAATATATTAGAGGGGAATAGTAAAGAAGTAAAGGAAGGAAGGAAGAAAGGAAGGAAGAAAGGAAGGAAATATATTTGAGGGGAGTAGTAAAGAAGGAAAGGAAAAAAGGAAATAAAACGAGGGGAGTAGTAAAGATGGAAAGGAAAAAAGGAAATATATACGAGGGGAGTAGTAAAGAAGGAAAGGAAAAAAGGTAATATATACGAGGGGAGTAGTAAAGAAGGAAAGGAAAAGAGGAAATATATACAAGGGGAGTAGTAAAGAAGGAAAGGAAAAAAAGGAAATATATACGAGGGGAGTAGTAAAGAAGGAAAGGAGAAAAGGAAATATAAACGAGGGGAGTAGTAAAGAAGGAAAGGAAAAAAAGGAAATATAAACGAGGGGAGTAGTAACGAAGGAAAGGAAAAAAAGGAAATATATACGAGGGGAGTAGTAAAGAAGGAAAGGAAAAAAAGGAAATATATACGAGGGGAGTAGTAAAGAAGGAAAGGAAAAAAGGAAATATATTCTAGGGGAGTAGTAAAGAAGGAAAGGAAAAAAGGAAATATATACGAGGGGAGTAGTAAAGAAGGAAAGGAAAAAAAGGAAATATATTCTAGGGGAGTAGTAAAGAAGGAAAGGAAAAAAGGAAATATAAACGAGGGGAGTAGTAAAGAAGGAAAGGAAAAAAAGGAAATATATACAAGGGGAGTAGTAAAGAAGGAAAGGAAAAAAGGAAATATATTCTAGGGGAGTAGTAAAGAAGGAAAGGAAAAAAGGAAATATATACGAGGGGAGTAGTAAAGAAGGAAAGGAGAAAAGGAAATATAAACGAGGGGAGTAGTAAAGAAGGAAAGGAAAAAAAGGAAATATAAACGAGGGGAGTAGTAAAGAAGGAAAGGAAAAAAAGGAAATATATACGAGGGGAGTAGTAAAGAAGGAAAGGAAAAAAGGAAATATATACGAGGGGAGTAGTAAAGAAGGAAAGGAAAAGAGGAAATATATACAAGGGGAGTAGTAAAGAAGGAAAGGAAAAAAGGAAATATATACGAGGGGAGTAGTAAAGAAGGAAAGGAAAAAAGGAAATATAAACGAGGGGAGTAGTAAAGAAGGAAAGGAAAAAAAGGAAATATAAACGAGGGGAGTAGTAAAGAAGGAAAGGAAAAAAGGAAATATAAACGAGGGGAGTAGTAAAGAAGGAAAGGAAAAAAGGGAAATATATACGAGGGGAGTAGTAAAGAAGGAAAGGAAAAAAGGAAATATATACGAGGGGAGTTGTAAAGAAGGAAAGGAAAAAAAGGAAATATATACGAGGGGAGTAGTAAAGAAGGAAAGGAAAAAAGGAAATATATACGAGGGGAGTAGTAAAAAAGGAAAGGAAAAAAGGAAATATATACGAGGGGAGTAGTAAAGAAGGAAAGGAAAAAAGGAAATATATACGAGGGGAGTAGTAAAGAAGGAAAGGAAAAAAGGAAATATATACGAGGGGAGTAGTAAAGAAGGAAAGGAGAAAAGGAAATATAAACGAGGGGAGTAGTAAAGAAGGAAAGGAAAAAAGGAAATATAAACGAGGGGAGTAGTAAAGAAGGAAAGGAAAAAAAGAAATATATACGAGGGGAGTTGTAAAGAAGGAAAGGAAAAAAAGGAAATATATACGAAGGGAGTAGTAAAGAAGGAAGGGAAAAAAGGAAATATAAACGAGGGGAGTAGTAAAGAAGGAAAGGAAAAAAGGAAATATATTCAAGGGGAGTAGTAAAGAAGGAAAGGAAAAAAGGAAATATATACGAGGGGAGTAGTAAAGAAGGAAAGGAAAAAAGGAAATATATACGAGGGGAGTAGTAAAGAAGGAAAGGAAAAAAAGGAAATATATTCAAGGGGAGTAGTAAAGAAGGAAAGGAAAAAAGGAAATATATACGAGGGGAGTAGTAAAGAAGGAAAGGAAAAAAGGAAATATATTCAAGGGGAGTAGTAAAGAAGGAAAGGAAAAAAGGAAATATATACGAGGGGAGTAGTAAAGAAGGAAAGGAAAAAAGGAAATATAAACGAGGGGAGTAGTAAAGAAGGAAAGGAAAAAAAGAAATATATACAAGGGGAGTAGTAAAGAAGGAAAGGAAAAAAGGAAATATAAACGAGGGGAGTAGTAAAGAAGGAAAGGAAAAAAAGGAAATATATTCTAGGGGAGTAGTAAAGAAGGAAAGGAAAAAAGGAAATATATACGAGGGGAGTAGTAAAGAAGGAAAGGAAAAAAGGAAATATAAACGAGGGGAGTAGTAAAGAAGGAAAGCAAAAAAGGAAATATATACGAGGGGAGTAGTAAAGAAGGAAAGGAAAAAAGGAAATATATACGAGGGGAGTAGTAAAGAAGGAAGGGAAAAAAGGAAATATAATAGAGGGGAGTAGTAAAGAAGGAAAGGAAATATATACGAGGGGAGTAGTAAAGAAGGAAAGGAAAAAAGGAAATATATTCAAGGGGAGTAGTAAAGAAGGAAAGGAAAAAAGGAAATAGAAACGATGGGAGTAGTAAAGAAGGAAAGGAAAAAAAGGAAATATATACGAGGGGAGTAGTAAAGAAGGAAAGGAAAAAAGGAAATATAAACGAGGGGAGTAGTAAAGAAGGAAAGGAAAAAAGGAAATATATTCAAGGGGAGTAGTAAAGAAGGAAAGGAAAAAAGGAAATATATACGAGGGGAGTAGTAAAGAAGGAAAGGAAAAAAGGAAATATATACGAGGGGAGAAGTAAAGAAGGAAAGGAAAAAAGGAAATATATACGAGGGGTGCAGTAAAGAAGGAAAGGAAAAAAGGAAATATATACGTGGGGAGAAGTAAAGAAGGAAAGCAAAAAAGGAAATATATACGAGGGGAGTAGTAAAGAAGGAAAGGAAAAAAGGAAATATATACGAGGGGAGTAGTAAAGAAGGAAAGGAAAAAAGGAAATATAAACGAGGGGAGAAGTAAAGAAGGAAAGGAAAAAAGGAAATATAAACGAGGGGAGTAGTAAAGAAGGAAAGGAAAAAAGGAAATATATACGAGGGGAGTAGTAAAGAAGGAAAGGAAAAAAAGGAAATATAAACGAGGGGAGTAGTAAAGAAGGAAAGGAAAAAAGGAAATATATACGAGGGGAGTAGTAAAGAAGGAAAGGAAAAAAAGGAAATATAAACGAGGGGAGTAGTAAAGAAGGAAAGGAAAAAAAGGAAATATATATGAGGGGAGTAGTAAAGAAGGAAAGGAAAAAAGGAAATATATACGAGGGGAGTAAGAAAGAAGGAAAGGAAAAAAAGGAAATATAAACGAGGGGAGTAGTAAAGAAGGAAAGCAAAAAAGGAAATATATACGAGGGGAGTAGTAAAGAAGGAAAGGAAAAAAAGGAAATATAAACGAGGGGAGTAGTAAAGAAGGAAACGAAAAAAAGGAAATATATATGAGGGGAGTAGTAAAGAAGGAAAGGAAAAAAGGAAATATAAACGAGGGGAGTAGTAAAGAAGGAAAGGAAAAGAGGAAATATATACCAAGGGAGTAGTAAAGAAGGAAAGGAAAAAAGGACATATAAACGAGGGGAGTAGTAAAAAAAGAAAGGAAAAAAGGAAATATATACGAGGGGAGTAGTAAAGAAGGAAAGGAAAAAAGGAAATATAAACGAGGGGAGTAGTAAAAAAGGAAAGGAAAAAAGGAAATATATACGAGGGGAGTAGTAAAGAAGGAAAGGAAAAAAGGAAATATATACGAGGGGAGTAGTAAAGAAGGAAAGGAAAAAAGGAAATATAAACGAGGGGAGTAGTAAAGAAGGAAAGGAAAAGAGGAAATATATACCAAGGGAGTAGTAAAGAAGGAAAGGAAAAAAGGACATATAAACGAGGGGAGTAGTAAAAAAGGAAAGGAAAAAAGGAAATATATACGAGGGGAGTAGTAAAGAAGGAAAGGAAAAAAGGAAATATATACGAGGGGAGTAGTAAAGAAGGAAAGGAAAAAAGGAAATATATACGAGGGGAGTAGTAAAGAAGGAAAGGAAAAAAGGAAATATATTCAAGGGGAGTTGTAAAGAAGGAAAGGAAAAAAGGAAATATATTCAAGGGGAGTAGTAAAGAAGGTAAGGAAAAAAGGAAATATAAACGAGGGGAGTAGTAAAGAAGGAAAGGAAAAAAGGAAATATATACGAGGGGAGTAGTAAAGAAGGTAAGGAAAAAAGGAAATATAAACGAGGGGAGTAGTAAAGAAGGAAAGGAAAAAAGGAAATATAAACGAGGGGAGTAGTAAAGAAGGAAAGAAAAAAAAGGAAATATAAACGAGGGGAGTAGTAAAGAAGGAAAGGAAAAAAGGAAATATATACGAGGGGAGTAGTAAAGAAGGTAAGGAAAAAAGGAAATATATACGAGGGGAGTAGTAAAGAAGGAAAGGAAAAAAGGAAATATATACGAGGGGAGTAGTAAAGAAGGAAAGGAAAAAAGGAAATATAAACGAGGGGAGTAGTAAAGAAGGAAAGGAAAAAAGGAAATATAAACGAGGGGAGTAGTAAAGAAGGAAAGGAAAAAAGGAAATATAAACGAGGGGAGTAGTAAAGAAGGAAAGGAAAAAAGGAAATATAAACGAGGGGAGTAGTAAAGAAGGTAAGGAAAAAAGGAAATATATACGAGGGGAGTAGTAAAGAAGGAAAGGAAAAAAGGAAATATAAACGAGGGGAGTAGTAAAGAAGGTAAGGAAAAAAGGAAATATAAACGAGGGGGGTAGTAATGAAGGAAAGGAAAAAAGGAAATATATACGAGGGGAGTAGTAAAGAAGGAAAGGAAAAAAGGAAATATATACGAGGGGAGTAGTAAAGAAGGAAAGGAAAAAAGGAAATATATACGAGGGGAGTAGTAAAGAAGGAAAGGAAAAAAGGAAATATAAACTAGGGGAGTAGTAAAGAAGGAAAGGAAAAAAGGAAATATAAACGAGGGGAGTAGTAAAGAAGGAAAGGAAAAAAGGAAATATAAACGAGGGGAGTAGTAAAGAAGGAAAGGAAAAAAGGAAATATAAACGAGGGGAGTAGTAAAGAAGGAAAGGAAAAAAGGAAATATATACGAGGGGAGTAGTAAAGAAGGAAAGGAAAAAAGAAAATATATACGAGGGGAGTAGTAAAGAAGGAAAGGAAAAAAGGAAATATAAACGAGGGGAGTTGTAAAGAAGGAAAGGAAAAAAGGAAATATATACGAGGGGAGTAGTAAAGAAGAAAAGGAAAAAAGGAAATATAAACGAGGGGAGTAGTAAAGAAGGAAAGGAAAAAAGGAAATATAAACGAGGGGAGTATTAAAGAAGGAAAGGAAAAAAGGATATATATACGAGGGGAGTAGTAAAGAAGGAAAGGAAAAAGGGAAATATATAGGAGGGGAGTAGTAAAGAAGGAAAGGAAGAAAGGAAATATAAACGAGGGGAGTAGTAAAGAAGGAAAGGAAAAAAAGGAAATATATTTGAGGGGAGTAGTAAAGAAGGAAAGGAAAAAAGGAAATATATGCGAGGGAAGTAGTAAAGAAGGAAAGGAAAAAAGGAAATATAAACGAGGGGAGTAGTAAAGAAGGAAAGGAAAAAAAGGAAATATATTTGAGGGGAGTAGTAAAGAAGGAAAGGAAAAAAGGAAATATATTAGAGGGGAGTAGTAAAGAAGGAAAGGAAAAAAGGAAATATAAACGAGGGGAGTAGTAAAGAAGGAAAGGAAAAAAGGAAATATATTTGAGGGGAGTAGTAAAGAAGGAAAGGAAAAAAAGGAAATATATTCAAGGAGATTAGTAAAGAAGGAAAGGAAAAAAAGGAAATATATACGAGGGAAGTAGTAAAGAAGGAAAGGAAAAAAAGGAAATATATTTGAGGGGAGTAGTAAAGAAGGAAAGGAAAAAAAGGAAATATATACGAGGGGAGTAGTAAAGAAGGAAAGGAAAAAAGGAAATATATTAGAGGGGAATAGTAAAGAAGGAAAGGAAAAAAGGAAATATAAACGAGGGGAGTAGTAAAGAAGGAAAGGAAAAAAGGAAATATAAACGAGGGGAGTAGTAAAAAGGAAATGAAAAAAGGAAATATATACGAGGGGAGTAGTAAAGAAGGTAAGGATAAAAGGAAATATATACGAGGGGAGTAGTAAAGAAGGAAAGGAAAAAAGGAAATATAAACGAGGGGAGTAGTAAAGAAGGAAAGGAAAAAAGGAAATATATACGAGGGGAGTAGTAAAGAAGGTAAGGAAAAAAGGAAATATAAACGAGGGGAGTAGTAAAGAAGGAAAGGAAAAAAGGAAATATATACAAGGGGAGTAGTAAAGAAGAAAAGGAAAAAAAGGAAATATAAACGAGGGGAGTAGTAAAGAAGGAAAGGAAAAAAGGAAATATAAACGAGGGGAGTAGTAAAGAAGGAAAGGAAAAAAGGAAATATATACGAGCGGAGTAGTAAAGAAGGAAAGGAAAAAAGGAAATATAAACGAGGGGAGTAGTAAAGAAGGAAAGGAAAAAAGGAAATATATACGAGGGGAGTAGTAAAGAAGAAAAGGAAAAAAGGAAATATATTCGAGGGGAGTAGTAAAGAAGGAAAGGAAAAAAGGAAATATAAACGAGGGGAGTATTAAAGAAGGAAAGGAAAAAAGGATATATATACGAGGGGAGTAGTAAAGAAGGAAAGGAAAAAGGGAAATATATACGAGGGGAGCAGTAAAGAAGGAAAGGAAGAAAGGAAATATAAACGAGGGGAGTAGTAAAGAAGGAAAGGAAATATATTTGAGGGGAGTAGTAAAGAAGGAAAGGAAAAAAGGAAATATATACGAGGGGAGTAGTAAAGAAGGAAAGGAAAAAAGGAAATATAAACGAGGGGAGTAGTAAAGAAGGAAAGGAAAAAAGGAAATATAAACGAGGGGAGTAGTAAAGAAGGAAAGGAAAAAAAGGAAATATATTCAAGGGGATTAGTAAAGAAGGAAAGGAAAAAAAGGAAATATATACGAGGGAAGTAGTAAAGAAGGAAAGGAAAAAAAGGAAATATATTTGAGGGGAGTAGTAAAGAAGGAAAGGAAAAAAGGAAATATATACGAGGGGAGTAGTAAAGAAGGAAAGGAAAAAAGGAAATATAAACGAGGGGAGTAGTAAAGTAGGAAAGGAAAAAAGGAAATATAAACGAGGGGAGTAGTAAAGAAGGAAAGGAAAAAAGGAAATATAAACGAGGGGAGTAGTATAGAAGGAAAGGAAGAAAGGAAATATAAACGAGGGGAGTAGTAAAGAAGGAAAGGAAAAAAAGGAAATATATTTGAGGGGAGTAGTAAAGAAGGAAAGGAAAAAAGGAAATATATGCGAGGGAAGTAGTAAAGAAGGAAAGGAAAAAAGGAAGTATAAACGAGGGGAGTAGTAAAGAAGGAAAGGAAAAAAAGGAAATATATTTGAGGGGAGTAGTAAAGAAGGAAAGGAAAAAAGGAAATATATACGAGGGGAGTAGTAAAGAAGGAAAGGAAAAAAGGAAATATAAACGAGGGGAGTAGTAAAGAAGGAAAGGAAAAAAAGGAATATATTTGAGGGGAGTAGTAAAGAAGGAAAGGAAAAAAAGGAAATATATTCAAGGGGATTAGTAAAGAAGGAAAGGAAAAAAAGGAAATATATACGAGGGAAGTAGTAAAGAAGGAAAGGAAAAAAAGGAAATATATTTGAGGGGAGTAGTAAAGAAGGAAAGGAAAAAAGGAAATATATACGAGGGGAGTAGTAAAGAAGGAAAGGAAAAAAGGAAATATAAACGAGGGGAGTAGTAAAGAAGGAAAGGAAAAAAGGAAATATATACGAGGGGAGTAGTAAAGAAGGTAAGGAAAAAAGGAAATATATACGAGGGGAGTAGTAAAGAAGGAAAGGAAAAAAGGAAATATAAACGAGGGGAGTAGTAAAGAAGGAAAGGAAAAAAGGAAATATAAACGAGGGGAGTAGTAAAGAAGGAAAGGAAAAAAGGAAATATATACGAGGGGAGTAGTAAAGAAGGTAAGGAAAAAAGGAAATATAAACGAGGGGAGTAGTAAAGAAGGAAAGGAAAAAAGGAAATATATACGAGGGGAGTAGTAAAGAAGGTAAGGAAAAAAGGAAATATAAACGAGGGGAGTAGTAAAGAAGGAAAGGAAAAAGGGAAATATATACGAGGGGAGTAGTAAAGAAGGAAAGGAAAAAAGGAAATATATACGAGGGGAGTAGTAAAGAAGGAAAGGAAAAAAGGAAATATAAACGAGGGGAGTAGTAATGAAGGAAAGGAAAAAAGGAAATATAAACGAGGGGAGTAGTAAAGAAGGAAAGGAAAAAGGGAAATATATACGAGGGGAGTAGTAAAGAAGGAAAGGAAAAAAGGAAATATAAACGAGGGGAGTTGTAATGAAGGAAAGGAAAAAAGGAAATATAAACGAGGGGAGTAGTAAAGAAGGAAAGGAAAAAAGGAAATATATACGAGGGGAGTAGTAACAAAGGTAAGGAAAAAAGGATATATAAACGAGGGGAGTAGTAATGAAGAAAGGAAAAAAGGAAATATATACGAGGGGAGTAGTAAAGAAGGAAAGGAAAAAAGGAAATATATGCGAGGGAAGTAGTAAAGAAGGAAAGGAAAAAAAGAAATATATAAGAGTTGAGTAGTAAAGAAGGAAAGGAAAAAGGGAAATATATACGAGGGGAGTAGTAAAGAAGGAAAGGAAAAAAGGAAATATATACGAGGGGAGTAGTAAAGAAGGAAAGGAAAAAAAGGAAATATATTTGAGGGGAGTAGTAAAGAAGGAAAGGAAAAAAGGAAATATATACGAGGGGAGTAGTAAAGAAGGAAAGGAAAAAAGGAAATATAAACGAGGGGAGTAGTAAAGAAGGAAAGGAAAAAAAGGAAATATATTTGAGGGGAGTAGTAAAGAAGGAAAGGAAAAAAAGGAAATATATTCAAAGGGATTAGTAAAGAAGGAAAGGAAAAAAAGGAAATATATACAAGGGAAGTAGTAAAGAAGGAAAGGAAAAAAAGGAAATATATTTTAGGGGAGTAGTAAAGAAGGAAAGGAAAAAAGGAAATATATACGAGGGGAGTAGTAAAGAAGGAAAGGAAAAAAGGAAATATAAACGAGGGGAGTAGTAAAGAAGGAAAGGAAAAAAGGAAATATAAACGAGGGGAGTAGTAAAGAAGGAAAGGAAAAAAGGAAATATATTTGAGGGGAGTAGTAAAGAAGGAAAGGAAAAAAGGAAATATATTCAAGGGGAGTAGTAAAGAAGGAAAGGAAAAAAAGGAAATATATTTGAGGGGAGTATTAAAGAAGGAAAGGAAAAAAAGGAAATATATACGAGGGGAGTAGTAAAGAAGGAAAGGAAATAAGGAAATATATACGAGGGGAGTAGTAAAGAAGGAAAGGAAAAAAGGAAATATATTAGAGGGGAATAGTAAAGAAGTAAAGGAAGGAAGGAAGAAAGGAAGGAAATATATACGAGGGGAGTAGTAAAGAAGGTAAGGAAAAAAGGAAATATAAACGAGGGGAGTAGTAATGAAGGAAAGGAAAAAAGGAAATATATACGAGGGGAGTCGTAAAGAAGGAAAGGAAAAAAAGGAAATATATTCAAGGGGAGTAGTAAAGAAGGAAAGGAAAAAAGGAAATATATATGAGGGGAGTAGTAAAGAAGGAAAGGAAAAAAGGAAATATAAACGAGGGGAGTAGTAAAGAAGGAAAGGAAAAAAGGAAATATATACGAGGGGAGTAGTAAAGAAGGAATGCAAAAAAGGAAATATAAACGAGGGTAGTAGTAAAGAAGGAAAGGAAAAAAGGAAATATATATGAGGGGAGTAGTAAAGAAGGAAAGGAAAAAAGGAAATATAAACGAGGGGAGTAGTAAAGAAGGAAAGGAAAAAAGGAAATATAAACGAGGGGAGTAGTAAAGAAGGAAAGGAAAAAAGGAAATATATAGGAGGGGAGTAGTAAAGAAGGAAAGGAAAAAAGGAAATATAAACTAGGGGAGTAGTAAAGAAGGAAAGGAAAAAAAGAAATATAAACGAGGGGAGTAGTAAAGAAGGAAAGGAAAAAAGGAAATATATACGAGGGGAGTAGTAAAGAAGGAAAGGAAAAAAGGATATATATACGAGGGGAGTAGTAAAGAAGGAAAGGAAAAAAGGAAATATATATGAGGGGAGTAGTAAAGAAGGAAAGGAAAAAAGGAAATATATACGAGGGGAGTAGTAAAGAAGAAAAGGAAAAAGGGAAATATATACGAGGGGAGTAGTAAAGAAGGAAAGGAAAAAAGGAAATATAAACGAGGGGAGTAGTAAAGAAGGAAAGGAAAAAAAGGAAATATATTTAAGGGGAGTAGTAAAGAAGGAAAGGAAAAAAGGAAATATATACGAGGGGAGTAGTAAAGAAGGAAAGGAAAAAAGGAAATATAAACGAAGGGAGTAGTAAAGAAGGAAAGGAAAAAAAGGAAATATATTTGAGGGGAGTAGTAAAGAAGGAAAGGAAAAAAGGAAATATATACGAGGGGAGTAGTAAAGAAGGAAAGGAAAAAGGGAAATAGATACGAGGGGAGTAGTAAAGAAGGAAAGGAAAAAAGGAAATATAAACGAGGGGAGTAGTAAAGAAGGAAAGGAAAAAAAGGAAATATATTTGAGGGGAGTAGTAAAGAAGGAAAGGAAAAAAAAGAAATATATTCAAGGGGATTAGTAAAGAAGGAAAGGAAAAAAAGGAAATATATACGAGGGAAGTAGTAAAGAAGGAAAGGAAAAAAAGTAAATATATTTGAGGGGAGTAGTAAAGAAGGAAAGGAAAAAAGGAAATATATACGAGGGGAGTAGTAAAGAAGGAAAGGAAAAAAGGAAATATAAACGAGGGGAGTAGTAAAGAAGGAAAGGAAAAAAGGAAATATAAACGAGGGGAGTAGTAAAGAAGGAAAGGAAAAAAGGAAATATATTCAAGGGGAGTAGTAAAGAAGGAAAGGAAAAAAAGGAAATATATTTGAGGGGAGTATTAAAGAAGGAAAGGAAAAAAAGGAAATATATACGAGGGGAGTAGTAAAGAAGGAAAGGAAATAAGGAAATATATACGAGGGGAGTAGTAAAGAAGGAAAGGAAAAAAGGAAATATATTAGAGGGGAATAGTAAAGAAGTAAAGGAAGGAAGGAAGAAAGGAAGGAAATATATACGAGGGGAGTAGTAAAGAAGGTAAGGAAAAAAGGAAATATAAACGAGGGGAGTAGTAATGAAGGAAAGGAAAAAAGGAAATATATACGAGGGGAGTAGTAAAGAAGGAAAGGAAAAAAAGGAAATATATTCAAGGGGAGTAGTAAAGAAGGAAAGGAAAAAAGGAAATATATATGAGGGGAGTAGTAAAGAAGGAAAGGAAAAAAGGAAATATAAACGAGGGGAGTAGTAAAGAAGGAAAGGAAAAAAGGAAATATATACGAGGGGAGTAGTAAAGAAGGAAAGGAAAAAAGGAAATATAAACGAGGGGAGTAGTAAAGAAGGAAAGGAAAAAAGGAAATATATACGAGGGGAGTAGTAAAGAAGGAAAGGAAAAAAGGAAATATATACGAGGGGAGTAGTAAAGAAGGAAAGGAAAAAAGGATATATATACGAGGGGAGTAGTAAAGAAGGAAAGGAAAAAAGGAAATATATATGAGGGGAGTAGTAAAGAAGGAAAGGAAAAAACGAAATATAAACGAGGGGAATAGTAAAGAAGGAAAGGAAAAAAGGAAATATAAACGAGGGGAGTAGTAAAGAAGGAAAGGAAAAAAGGATATATATACGAGGGGAGTAGTAAAGAAGGAAAGGAAAAAAGGAAATATATATGAGGGGAGTAGTAAAAAAGGAAAGGAAAAAAGGAAATATATACGAGGGGAGTAGTAAAGAAGGAAAGGAAAAAAGGAAATATATACGAGGGGAGTAGTAAAGAAGGAAAGGAAAAAAGGAAATATATACGAGGGGAGTAGTAAAGAAGGAAAGGAAAAAAGGAAATATAAACGAGGGGAGTAGTAAAGAAGGAAAGGAAAACAGGAAATATAAACGTGGGGAGTAGTAAAGAAGGAAAGGAAAAAAGGAAATATAAACGAGGGGAGTAGTAAAGAAGGAAAGGAAAAAAGGAAATATAAACGAGGGGAGTAGTAAAGAAGGAAAGGAAAAAAGGAAATATAAACGAGGGGAGTAGTAAAGAAGGAAAGGAAAAAAGGAAATATATACGAGGGGAGTAGTAAAGAAGGAAAGGAAAAAAGGTAATTTAAACGAGGGGAGTAGTAAAGAAGGAAAGGAAAAAAGGAAATATATACGAGGGGAGTAGTAAAGAAGGAAAGGAAAAAAAGAAATATATACGAGGGGAGTAGTAAAGAAGGAAAGGAAAAAAGGAAATATATACGAGGGGAGTAGTAAAGAAGGAAAGGAAAAAAGGAAATATAAACGAGGGGAGTAGTAAAGAAGGAAAGGAAAAAAAGGAAATATATTTGAGGGGAGTAGTAAAGAAGGAAAGGAAAAAAGGAAATATATGCGAGGGAAGTAGTAAAGAAGGAAAGGAAAAAAGGAAATATAAACGAGGGGAGTAGTCAAGAAGGAAAGGAAAAAAAGGAAATATATTTGAGGGGAGTAGTAAAGAGGGAAAGGAAAAAAGGAAATATATACGAGGGGAGTAGTAAAGAAGGAAAGGAAAAAAGGAAATATAAACGAGGGGAGTAGTAAAGAAGGAAAGGAAAAAAGGAAATATATTTGAGGGGAGTAGTAAAGAAGGAAAGGAAAAAAGGAAATATATTCGAGGGGAGTAGTAAAGAAGGAAAGGAAAAAAGGAAATATAAACGAGGGGAGTATTAAAGAAGGAAAGGAAAAAAGGAAATATATTTGAGGGGAGTAATAAAGAAGGAAAGGAAAAAAGGAAATATATACGAGGGGAGTAGTAAAGAAAGGAAAGGAAAAAAGGAAATATATTTGAGGGGAGTAGTAAAGAAGGAAAGGAAAAAAGGAAATATATACGAGGGGAGTAGTAAAGAAGGAAAGGAAAAAAGGAAATATAAACGAGGGGAGTAGTAAAGAAGGAAAGGAAAAAAAGAAATATAAACGAGGGGAGTGGTAAAGAAGGAAAGGAAAAAAGGAAATATATACGAGGGGAGTAGTAAAGAAGGAAAGGAAAAAAGGATATATATACGAGGGGAGTAGTAAAGAAGGAAAGGAAAAAAGGAAATATATATGAGGGGAGTAGTAAAGAAGGAAAGGAAAAAACGAAATATAAACGAGGGGAATAGTAAAGAAGGAAAGGAAAAAAGGAAATATAAACGAGGGGAGTAGTAAAGAAGGAAAGGAAAAAAGGATATATATACGAGGGGAGTAGTAAAGAAGGAAAGGAAAAAAGGAAATATATATGAGGGGAGTAGTAAAGAAGGAAAGGAAAAAAGGAAATATATACGAGGGGAGTAGTAAAGAAGGAAAGGAAAAAAGGAAATATATACGAGGGGAGTAGTAAAGAAGGAAAGGAAAAAAGGAAATATATACGAGGGGAGTAGTAAAGAAGGAAAGGAAAAAAGGAAATATAAACGAGGGGAGTAGTAAAGAAGGAAAGGAAAAAAGGAAATATAAACGTGGGGAGTAGTAAAGAAGGAAAGGAAAAAAGGAAATATAAACGAGGGGAGTAGTAAAGAAGGAAAGGAAAAAAGGAAATATAAACGAGGGGAGTAGTAAAGAAGGAAAGGAAAAAAGGAAATATAAACGAGGGGAGTAGTAAAGAAGGAAAGGAAAAAAAGGAAATATATACGAGGGGAGTAGTAAAGAAGGAAAGGAAAAAAGGTAATTTAAACGAGGGGAGTAGTAAAGAAGGAAAGGAAAAAAGGAAATATATACGAGGGGAGTAGTAAAGAAGGAAAGGAAAAAAGGAAATATATACGAGGGGAGTAGTAAAGAAGGAAAGGAAAAAAGGAAATATATACGAGGGGAGTAGTAAAGAAGGAAAGGAAAAAAGGAAATATAAACGAGGGGAGTAGTAAAGAGGGAAAGGAAAAAAAGGAAATATATTTGAGGGGAGTAGTAAAGAAGGAAAGGAAAAAAGGAAATATATGCGAGGGAAGTAGTAAAGAAGGAAAGGAAAAAAGGAAATATAAACAAAGGGAGTAGTAAAGAAGGAAAGGAAAAAAGGAAATATATACGAGGGGAGTAGTAAAGAAGGAAAGGAAAAAAGGAAATATATTTGAGGGGAGTAGTAAAGAAGGAAGGGTAAAAAGGAAATATATGCGAGGGAAGTAGTAAAGAAGGAAAGGAAAAAAGGAAATATAAACGAGGGGAGTAGTAAAGAAGGAAAGGAAAAAAGGAAATATATACGAGGGGAGTAGTAAAGAAGGAAAGGAAAAAAGGAAATATAAACGAGGGGAGTAGTAAAGAAGGGAAGGAAAAAAGGAAATATAAACGAGGGGAGTAGTAAAGAAGGAAAGGAAAAAAGGAAATATATACGAGGGGAGTAGTAAAGAAGGAAAGGAAAAAAGGAAATATAAACGAGGGGAATAGTAAAGAAGGAAAGGAAAAAAAGGAAATATATTTGAGGGGAGTAGTAAAGAAGGAAAGGAGAAAAAGGAAATATATTCAAGGGGATTAGTAAAGAAGGAAAGGAAAAAAAGGAAATATATACGAGGGAAGTAGTAAAGAAGGAGAGGAAAAAAAGGAAATATATTTGAGGGGAGTAGTAAAGAAGGAAAGGAAAAAAGGAAATATATACGAGGGGAGTAGTAAAGAAGGAAAGGAAAAAAGGAAATATAAACGAGGGGAGTAGTAAAGAAGGAAAGGAAAAAAGGAAATATAAACGAGGGGAGTAGTAAAGAAGGAAAGAAAAAAAGGAAATATAAACGAGGGGAGTAGTAAAGAAGGAAAGGAAAAAAGGAAATATATTCAAGGGGAGTAGTAAAAAAGGAAAGGAAAAAAAGGAAATATATTTGAGGGGAGTATTAAAGAAGGAAAGGAAAAAAAGGAAATATATACGAGGGGAGTAGTAAAGAAGGAAAGGAAAAAAGGAAATATATTAGAGGGGAATAGTAAAGAAGTAAAGGAAGGAAGGAGGAAAGGAAGGAAATATATACGAGGGGAGTAGTAAAGAAGGAAAGGAAAAAAGGAAATATATACGAGGGGAGTAGTAAAGAAGGAAAGGAAAAAAGGAAATATATTCAAGGGGAGTAGTAAAGAAGGAAAGGAAAAAAAGGAAATATATTCAAGGGGAGTAGTAAAGAAGGAAAGGAAAAAAAGGAAATATATTCAAGGGGAGTAGTAAAGAAGGAAAGGAAAAAAGGAAATATAAACGAGGGGAGTAGTAAAGAAGGAAAGGAAAAAAGGAAATATATACGAGGGGAGTAGTAAAGAAGGAAAGGAAAAAAAGGAAATATATTCAAGGGGAGTAGTAAAGAAGGAAAGGAAAAAAAGGAAATATATTCAAGGGGAGTAGTAAAGAAGGTAAGGAAAAAAAGGAAATATATTCAAGGGGAGTAGTAAAGAAGGAAAGGAAAAAAGGAAATATCTATGAGGGGAGTAGTAAAGAAGGAAAGGAAAAAAGGAAATATATACGAGAGGAGTAGTAAAGAAGGAAAGGAAAAAAGGAAATATATACGAGGTGGGTAGTAAAGAAGGAAAGGAAAAAAGGAAATATATACGAGGGGAGTAGTAAAGAAGGAAAGGAAAAAAGGAAATATAAACGAGGGGAGTAGTAAAGAAGGAAAGGAAAAAAGGAAATATATACGAGGGGAGTAGTAAAGAAGGAAAGGAAAAAAAGGAAATATATTCAAGGGGAGTAGTAAAGAAGGAAAGGAAAAAAGGAAATATAAACGAGGGGAGTATTAAAGAAGGAAAGGAAAAAAGGATATATATACGAGGGGAGTAGTAAAGAAGGAAAGGAAAAAGGGAAATATATACGAGGGGAGTAGTAAAGAAGGAAAGGAAAAAAGGAAATATATTCAAGGGGAGTAGTAAAGAAGGAAAGGAAAAAAAGGAAATATATTTGAGGGGAGTATTAAAGAAGGAAAGGAAAAAAGGAAATATATACGAGGGGAGTAGTAAAGAAGGAAAGGAAAAAAGGAAATATATACGAGGGGAGTAGTAAAGAAGGAAAGGAAAAAAGGAAATATATTAGAGGGG
The DNA here is from genome assembly GCA_963585895.1 of Sepioteuthis lessoniana. NCBI lineage: Eukaryota > Metazoa > Mollusca > Cephalopoda > Myopsida > Loliginidae > Sepioteuthis > Sepioteuthis lessoniana. Next base: position 13,598,799 of record OY757921.1, on the reverse strand, counting down.
AATAGTAAATAAAGTAAAGGAAGGAAGGAAGAAAGGAAGGAAAAATATACGAGGGGAGTAGTAAAGAAGGAAAAGAAAAAAGGAAATATATACGAGGGGAGTAGTAAAGAAGGAAAGGAAAAAAGGAAATATATACGAGGGGAGTAGTAAAGAAGGAAAGGAAAAAAAGGAAATATATTCAAGGGGAGTAGTAAAGAAGGAAAGGAAAAAAGGAAATATATACGAGGGGAGTAGTAAAGAAGGAAAGGAAAAATGGAAATATATTCAAGGGGAGTTGTAAAGAAGGAAAGGAAAAAAAGGAAATATATTCAAGGGGAGTAGTAAAGAATGAAAGGAAAAAAATGAAATATATTTGAGGGGAGTAGTAAAGAAGGAAAGGAAAAAAAGGAAATATATACGAGGGGAGTAGTAAAGAAGGAAAGGAAAAAAGGAAATATATTCAAGGGGAGTAGTAAAGAAGGAAAGGAAAAAAAGGAAATATATTCAAGGGGAGTAGTAAAGAAGGAAAGGAAAAAAGGAAATATATATGAGGGGAGTAGTAAAGAAGGAAAGGAAAAAAGGAAATATATACGAGGGGAGTAGTAAAGAAGGAAAGGAAAAAAGGATATATATACGAGGGGAGTAGTAAAGAAGGAAAGGAAAAAAGGAAATATAAACGAGGGGAGTAGTAAAGAAGGAAAGGAAAAAAGGAAATATATACGAGGGGAGTAGTAAAGAAGGAAAGGAAAAAAAGGAAATATATTCAAGGGGAGTAGTAAAGAAGGAAAGGAAAAAAGGAAATATAAACGAGGGGAGTAGTAAAGAAGGAAAGGAAAAAAGGAAATATATTTGAGGGGAGTAGTAAAGAAGGAAAGGAAAAAAAGGAAATATATTTGAGGGGAGTAGTAAAGAAGGAAAGGAAAAAAGGAAATATATACGAGGGGAGTAGTAAAGAAGGAAAGGAAAAAAGGAAATATAAACGAGGGGAGTAGTAAAGAAGGAAAGGAAAGAAGGAAATATAAACGAGGGGAGTAGTAAAGAAGGAAAGGAAAAAAGGAAATATAAACGAGGGGAGTAGTAAAGAAGGAAAGGAAAAAAGGAAATATATTCAAGGGGAGTAGTAAAGAAGGAAAGGAAAAAAAGGAAATATATTTGAGGGGAGTATTAAAGAAGGAAAGGAAAAATAGGAAATATATACGAGGGGAATAGTAAAGAAGGATGGGAAAAAAGGAAATATATTAGAGGGGAATAGTAAAGAAGTAAAGGAAGGAAGGAAGAAAGGAAGGAAATATATACGAGGGGAGTAGTAAAGAAGGAAAGGAAAAAAGGAAATATATACGAGGGGAGTAGTAAAGAAGGAAAGGAAAAAAAGGAAATATATTCAAGGGGAGTAGTAAAGAAGGAAAGGAAAAAAGGAAATATATACGAGGGGAGTAGTAAAGAATGAAAGGAAAAAAGGAAATATAAACGAGGGGAGTAGTAAAGAAGGAAAGGAAAAAAGGAAATATATTCAAGGGGAGTAGTAAAGAAGGAAAGGAAAAAAAGGAAATATATTTGAGTGGAGTAGTAAAGAAGGAAAGGAAAAAAAGGAAATATATTCAAGGGGATTAGTAAAGAAGGAAAGGAAAAAAAGGAAATATATTTGAGGGGAGTAGTAAAGAAGGAAAGGAAAAAAGGAAATATACTTAAGGGGAGTAGTAAAGAAGGAAAGGAAAAAAAGGAAATATATTTGAGGGGAGTAGTAAAGAAGGAAAGGAAAAAAAGGAAATATATTCAAGGGGAGTAGTAAAGAAGGAAAGGAAAAAAAGGAAATATATTTAAGGGGAGTAGTAAAGAAGGAAAGGAAAAAAAGGAAATATATTTGAGGGGAGTAGTAAAGAAGGAAAGGAAAAAAGGAAATATATTCAAGGGGAGTAGTAAAGAAGGAAAGGAAAAAAAGGAAATATATTCAAGGGGAGTAGTAAAGAAGGAAAGGAAAAAAAGGAAATATATTTGAGGGGAGTAGTAAAAAAGGAAAGGAAAAAAAGGAAATATATACGAGGGGAGTAGTAAAGAAGGAAAGGAAAAAAGGAAATATATACGAGGGGAGTAGTAAAGAAGGAAAGGAAAAAAGGAAATATATACGAGGGGAGTAGTAAAGAAGGAAAGGAAAAAAAGGAAATATATTCAAGGGGAGTAGTAAAGAAGGAAAGGAAAAAAGGAAATATAAACGAGGGGAGTATTAAAGAAGGAAAGGAAAAAAGGATATATATACGAGGGGAGTAGTAAAGAAGGAAAGGAAAAAGGGAAATATATACGAGGGGAGTAGTAAAGAAGGAAAGGAAAAAAGGAAATATAAACGAGGGGAGTAGTAAAGAAGGAAAGGAAAAAAGGAAATATAAACGAGGGGAGTAGTAAAGAAGGAAATGAAAAAAGGAAATATAAACGAGGGGAGTAGTAAAGAAGGAAAGGAAAAAAGGAAATATATTCAAGGGGAGTAGTAAAGAAGGAGAGGAAAAAAAGGAAATATATTTGAGGGGAGTATTAAAGAAGGAAAGGAAAAAAAGGAAATATATACGAGGGGAGTAGTAAAGAAGGAAAGGAAAAAAGGAAATATATACGAGGGGAGTAGTAAAGAAGGAAAGGAAAAAAGGAAATATATTAGAGGGGAATAGTAAAGAAGTAAAGGAAGGAAGGAAGAAAGGAAGGAAATATATACGAGGGGAGTAGTAAAGAAGGAAAGGAAAAAAAGAAATATATACGAGGGGAGTAGTAAAGAAGGAAAGGAAAAAAGGAAATATAAACGAGGGGAGTAGTAAAGAAGGAAAGGAAAAAAGGAAATATAAACGAGGGGAGTAGTAAAGAAGGAAAGGAAAAAAGGAAATATAAACGAGGGGAGTAGTAAAGAAGGAAAGGAAAAAAGGAAATATATTCAAGGGGAGTAGTAAAGAAGGAAAGGAAAAAAAGGAAATATATTTGAGGGGAGTATTAAAGAAGGAAAGGAAAAATAGGAAATATATACGAGAGGAATAGTAAAGAAGGATGGGAAAAAAGGAAATATATTAGAGGGGAATAGTAAAGAAGTAAAGGAAGGAAGGAAGAAAGGAAGGAAATATATACGAGGGGAGTAGTAAAGAAGGAAAGGAAAAAAGGAAATATATACGAGGGGAGTAGTAAAGAAGGAAAGGAAAAAAGGAAATATATACGAGGGGAGTAGTAAAGAAGGAAAGGAAAAAAAGGAAATATATTCAAGGGGAGTAGTAAAGAAGGAAAGGAAAAAAGGAAATATATACGAGGGGAGTAGTAAAGAAGGAAAGGAAAAAAGGAAATATAAACGAGGGGAGTAGTAAAGAAGGAAAGGAAAAAAGGAAATATATTCAAGGGTAGTAGTAAAGAAGGAAAGGAAAAAAAGGAAATATATTTGAGTGGAGTAGTAAAGAAGGAAAGGAAAAAAAGGAAATATATTCAAGGGGAGTAGTAAAGAAGGAAAGGAAAAAAAGGAAATATATTTGAGGGGAGTAGTAAAGAAGGAAAGGAAAAAAGGAAATATACTCAAGGGGAGTAGTAAAGAAGGAAAGGAAAAAATTGAAATATATTTGAGGGGAGTAGTAAAGAAGGAAAGGAAAAAAAGGAAATATATTCAAGGGGAGTAGTAAAGAAGGAAAGGAAAAAAAGGAAATATATTCAAGGGGAGTAGTAAAGAAGGAAAGGAAAAAAAGGAAATATATTTGAGGGGAGTAGTAAAGAAGGAAAGGAAAAAAGGAAATATATTCAAGGGGAGTAGTAAAGAAGGAAATGAAAAAAAGGAAATATATTCAAGGGGAGTAGTAAAGAAGGAAAGGAAAAAAAGGAAATATATTTGAGGGGAGTAGTAAAGAAGGATAGGAAAAAAAGGAAATATATACGAGGGGAGTAGTAAAGAAGGAAAGGAAAAAAGGAAATATATACGAGGGGAGTAGTAAAGAAGGAAAGGAAAAAAAGGAAATATATTCAAGGGGAGTAGTAAAGAAGGAAAGGAAAAAAGGATATATATACGAGGGGAGTAGTAAAGAAGGAAAGGAAAAAGGGAAATATATACGAGGGGAGTAGTAAAGAAGGAAAGGAAAAAAGGAAATATAAACGAGGGGAGTAGTAAAGAAGGAAAGGAAAAAAGGCAATATATACGAGGGGAGTAGTAAAGAAGGAAAGGAAAAAATGAAATATATACGAGGGGAGTAGTAAAGAAGGAAAGGAAAAAAGGAAATATAAACGAGGGGAGTAGTAAAGAAGGAAAGGAAAAAAGGAAATATATTCAAGGGGAGTAGGAAAGAAGGAAAGGAAAAAAAGGAAATATATTTGAGGGGAGTATTAAAGAAGGAAAGGAAAAAAAGGAAATATATACGAGGGGAATAGTAAAGAAGGAAAGGAAAAAAGGAAATATATTAGAGGGGAATAGTAAAGAAGTCAAGGAAGGAAGGAAGAAAGGAAGGAAATATATACGAGGGGAGTAGTAAAGAAGGAAAGGAAAAAAGGAAATATATACGAGGGGAGTAGTAAAGAAGGAAAGGAAAAAAGGAAATATATACGAGGGGAGTAGTAAAGAAGAAAAGGAAAAAAAGGAAATATATTCAACTGGAGTAGTAAAGAAGGAAAGGAAAAAAGGAAATATATACGAGGGGAGTAGTAAAGAAGGAAAGGAAAAAAGGAAATATAAACGAGGGGAGTAGTAAAGAAGGAAAGGAAAAAAGGAAATATATTCAAGGGGAGTAGTAAAGAAGGAAAGGAAAAAAAGGAAATATATTTGAGGGGAGTAGTAAAGAAGGAAAGGAAAAAAAGGAAATATATTCAAGGGGAGTAGTAAAGAAGGAAAGGAAAAAAAGGAAATATATTTGAGGAAAGTAGTAAAGAAGGAAAGGAAAAAAGGAAATATACTCAAGGGGAGTAGTTAAGAAGGAAAGGAAAAAAAGGAAATATATTTGAGGGGAGTAGTAAAGAAGGAAAGGAAAAAAAGGAAATATATTCAAGGGGAGTAGTAAAGAAGGACAGGAAAAAAAGGAAATATATTAGGGGAGTAGTAAAGAAGGAAAGGAAAAAAAGGAAATATATTTGAGGGGAGTAGTAAAGAAGGAAAGGAAAAAAGGAAATATATACGAGGGGAGTAGTAAAGAAGGAAAGGAAAAAAAGGAAATATATTCAAGGGGAGTAGTAAAGAAGGAAAGGAAAAAAGGAAATATAAACGAGGGGAGTAGTAAAGAAGGAAAGGAAAAAAGGAAATATATTTGAGGGGAGTAGTAAAGAAGGAAAGGAAAAAAAGGAAATATATTTGAGGGGAGTAGTAAAGAAGGAAAGGAAAAAAGGAAATATATACGAGGGGAGTAGTAAAGAAGGAAAGGAAAAAAGGAAATATAAACGAGGGGAGTAGTAAAGAAGGAAAGGAAAGAAGGAAATATAAACGAGGGGAGTAGTAAAGAAGGAAAGGAAAAAAGGAAATATAAACGAGGGGAGTAGTAAAGAAGGAAAGGAAAAAAGGAAATATATTCAAGGGGAGTAGTAAAGAAGGAAAGGAAAAAAAGGAAATATATTTGAGGGGAGTATTAAAGAAGGAAAGGAAAAATAGGAAATATATACGAGGGGAATAGTAAAGAAGGATGGGAAAAAAGGAAATATATTAGAGGGGAATAGTAAAGAAGTAAAGGAAGGAAGGAAGAAAGGAAGGAAATATATACGAGGGGAGTAGTAAAGAAGGAAAGGAAAAAAGGAAATATATACGAGGGGAGTAGTAAAGAAGGAAAGGAAAAAAAGGAAATATATTCAAGGGGAGTAGTAAAGAAGGAAAGGAAAAAAGGAAATATATACGAGGGGAGTAGTAAAGAATGAAAGGAAAAAAGGAAATATAAACGAGGGGAGTAGTAAAGAAGGAAAGGAAAAAAGGAAATATATTCAAGGGGAGTAGTAAAGAAGGAAAGGAAAAAAAGGAAATATATTTGAGTGGAGTAGTAAAGAAGGAAAGGAAAAAAAGGAAATATATTCAAGGGGATTAGTAAAGAAGGAAAGGAAAAAAAGGAAATATATTTGAGGGGAGTAGTAAAGAAGGAAAGGAAAAAAGGAAATATACTTAAGGGGAGTAGTAAAGAAGGAAAGGAAAAAAAGGAAATATATTTGAGGGGAGTAGTAAAGAAGGAAAGGAAAAAAAGGAAATATATTCAAGGGGAGTAGTAAAGAAGGAAAGGAAAAAAAGGAAATATATTTAAGGGGAGTAGTAAAGAAGGAAAGGAAAAAAAGGAAATATATTTGAGGGGAGTAGTAAAGAAGGAAAGGAAAAAAGGAAATATATTCAAGGGGAGTAGTAAAGAAGGAAAGGAAAAAAAGGAAATATATTCAAGGGGAGTAGTAAAGAAGGAAAGGAAAAAAAGGAAATATATTTGAGGGGAGTAGTAAAAAAGGAAAGGAAAAAAAGGAAATATATACGAGGGGAGTAGTAAAGAAGGAAAGGAAAAAAGGAAATATATACGAGGGGAGTAGTAAAGAAGGAAAGGAAAAAAGGAAATATATACGAGGGGAGTAGTAAAGAAGGAAAGGAAAAAAAGGAAATATATTCAAGGGGAGTAGTAAAGAAGGAAAGGAAAAAAGGAAATATAAACGAGGGGAGTATTAAAGAAGGAAAGGAAAAAAGGATATATATACGAGGGGAGTAGTAAAGAAGGAAAGGAAAAAGGGAAATATATACGAGGGGAGTAGTAAAGAAGGAAAGGAAAAAAGGAAATATAAACGAGGGGAGTAGTAAAGAAGGAAAGGAAAAAAGGAAATATAAACGAGGGGAGTAGTAAAGAAGGAAATGAAAAAAGGAAATATAAACGAGGGGAGTAGTAAAGAAGGAAAGGAAAAAAGGAAATATATTCAAGGGGAGTAGTAAAGAAGGAGAGGAAAAAAAGGAAATATATTTGAGGGGAGTATTAAAGAAGGAAAGGAAAAAAAGGAAATATATACGAGGGGAGTAGTAAAGAAGGAAAGGAAAAAAGGAAATATATACGAGGGGAGTAGTAAAGAAGGAAAGGAAAAAAGGAAATATATTAGAGGGGAATAGTAAAGAAGTAAAGGAAGGAAGGAAGAAAGGAAGGAAATATATACGAGGGGAGTAGTAAAGAAGGAAAGGAAAAAAAGAAATATATACGAGGGGAGTAGTAAAGAAGGAAAGGAAAAAAGGAAATATAAACGAGGGGAGTAGTAAAGAAGGAAAGGAAAAAAGGAAATATAAACGAGGGGAGTAGTAAAGAAGGAAAGGAAAAAAGGAAATATAAACGAGGGGAGTAGTAAAGAAGGAAAGGAAAAAAGGAAATATATTCAAGGGGAGTAGTAAAGAAGGAAAGGAAAAAAAGGAAATATATTTGAGGGGAGTATTAAAGAAGGAAAGGAAAAATAGGAAATATATACGAGAGGAATAGTAAAGAAGGATGGGAAAAAAGGAAATATATTAGAGGGGAATAGTAAAGAAGTAAAGGAAGGAAGGAAGAAAGGAAGGAAATATATACGAGGGGAGTAGTAAAGAAGGAAAGGAAAAAAGGAAATATATACGAGGGGAGTAGTAAAGAAGGAAAGGAAAAAAGGAAATATATACGAGGGGAGTAGTAAAGAAGGAAAGGAAAAAAAGGAAATATATTCAAGGGGAGTAGTAAAGAAGGAAAGGAAAAAAGGAAATATATACGAGGGGAGTAGTAAAGAAGGAAAGGAAAAAAGGAAATATAAACGAGGGGAGTAGTAAAGAAGGAAAGGAAAAAAGGAAATATATTCAAGGGTAGTAGTAAAGAAGGAAAGGAAAAAAAGGAAATATATTTGAGTGGAGTAGTAAAGAAGGAAAGGAAAAAAAGGAAATATATTCAAGGGGAGTAGTAAAGAAGGAAAGGAAAAAAAGGAAATATATTTGAGGGGAGTAGTAAAGAAGGAAAGGAAAAAAGGAAATATACTCAAGGGGAGTAGTAAAGAAGGAAAGGAAAAAATTGAAATATATTTGAGGGGAGTAGTAAAGAAGGAAAGGAAAAAAAGGAAATATATTCAAGGGGAGTAGTAAAGAAGGAAAGGAAAAAAAGGAAATATATTCAAGGGGAGTAGTAAAGAAGGAAAGGAAAAAAAGGAAATATATTTGAGGGGAGTAGTAAAGAAGGAAAGGAAAAAAGGAAATATATTCAAGGGGAGTAGTAAAGAAGGAAATGAAAAAAAGGAAATATATTCAAGGGGAGTAGTAAAGAAGGAAAGGAAAAAAAGGAAATATATTTGAGGGGAGTAGTAAAGAAGGATAGGAAAAAAAGGAAATATATACGAGGGGAGTAGTAAAGAAGGAAAGGAAAAAAGGAAATATATACGAGGGGAGTAGTAAAGAAGGAAAGGAAAAAAAGGAAATATATTCAAGGGGAGTAGTAAAGAAGGAAAGGAAAAAAGGAAATATAAACGAGGGGAGTAGTAAAGAAGGAAAGGAAAAAAGGATATATATACGAGGGGAGTAGTAAAGAAGGAAAGGAAAAAGGGAAATATATACGAGGGGAGTAGTAAAGAAGGAAAGGAAAAAAGGAAATATAAACGAGGGGAGTAGTAAAGAAGGAAAGGAAAAAAGGCAATATATACGAGGGGAGTAGTAAAGAAGGAAAGGAAAAAATGAAATATATACGAGGGGAGTAGTAAAGAAGGAAAGGAAAAAAGGAAATATAAACGAGGGGAGTAGTAAAGAAGGAAAGGAAAAAAGGAAATATATTCAAGGGGAGTAGGAAAGAAGGAAAGGAAAAAAAGGAAATATATTTGAGGGGAGTATTAAAGAAGGAAAGGAAAAAAAGGAAATATATACGAGGGGAATAGTAAAGAAGGAAAGGAAAAAAGGAAATATATTAGAGGGGAATAGTAAAGAAGTCAAGGAAGGAAGGAAGAAAGGAAGGAAATATATACGAGGGGAGTAGTAAAGAAGGAAAGGAAAAAAGGAAATATATACGAGGGGAGTAGTAAAGAAGGAAAGGAAAAAAGGAAATATATACGAGGGGAGTAGTAAAGAAGAAAAGGAAAAAAAGGAAATATATTCAACTGGAGTAGTAAAGAAGGAAAGGAAAAAAGGAAATATATACGAGGGGAGTAGTAAAGAAGGAAAGGAAAAAAGGAAATATAAACGAGGGGAGTAGTAAAGAAGGAAAGGAAAAAAGGAAATATATTCAAGGGGAGTAGTAAAGAAGGAAAGGAAAAAAAGGAAATATATTTGAGGGGAGTAGTAAAGAAGGAAAGGAAAAAAAGGAAATATATTCAAGGGGAGTAGTAAAGAAGGAAAGGAAAAAAAGGAAATATATTTGAGGAAAGTAGTAAAGAAGGAAAGGAAAAAAGGAAATATACTCAAGGGGAGTAGTAAAGAAGGAAAGGAAAAAAAGGAAATATATTTGAGGGGAGTAGTAAAGAAGGAAAGGAAAAAAAGGAAATATATTCAAGGGGAGTAGTAAAGAAGGACAGGAAAAAAAGGAAATATATTAGGGGAGTAGTAAAGAAGGAAAGGAAAAAAAGGAAATATATTTGAGGGGAGTAGTAAAGAAGGAAAGGAAAAAAGGAAATATATTCAAGGGGAGTAGTAAAGAAGGAAAGGAAAAAAAGGAAATATATTCAAGGGGAGTAGTAAAGAAGGAAAGGAAAAAAAGGAAATATATTTGAGGGGAGTAGTAAAGAAGGAAAGGAAAAAAAGGAAATATATACGAGGGGAGTAGTAAAGAAGGAAAGGAAAAAAGGAAATATATACGAGGGGAGTAGTAAAGAAGGAAAGGAAAAAAGGAAATATATTCAAGGGGAGTAGTAAAGAAGGAAAGGAAAAAAAGGAAATATATTCAAGGGGAGTAGTAAAGAAGGAAAGGAAAAAAAGGAAATATATTTGAGGGGAGTAGTAAAGAAGGAAAGGAAAAAAGGAAATATATTCAAGGGGAGTAGTAAAGAAGGAAAGGAAAAAAAGGAAATATATTCAAGGGGAGTAGTAAAGAAGGAAAGGAAAAAAAGGAAATATATTCAAGGGGAGTAGTAAAGAAGGAAAGGAAAAAAGGAAATATATATGAGGGGAGGAGTAAAGAAGGAAAGGAAAAAAGGAAATATATACGAGGGGAGTAGTAAAGAAGGAAAGGAAAAAAGGAAATATATACGAGGGGAGTAGTAAAGAAGGAAAGGAAAAAAGGAAATATATACGAGGGGAGTAGTAAAGAAGGAAAAGAAAAAAGGAAATATAAACGAGGGGAGTAGTAAAGAAGGAAAGGAAAAAAGGAAATATATACGAGGGGAGTAGTAAAGAAGGAAAGGAAAAAAAGGAAATATATTCAAGGGGAGTAGTAAAGAAGGAAAGGAAAAAAGGAAATATAAACGAGGGGAGTATTAAAGAAGGAAAGGAAAAAAGGATATATATACGAGGGGAGTAGTAAAGAAGGAAAGGAAAAAGGGAAATATATACGAGGGGAGTAGTAAAGAAGGAAAGGAAAAAAGGAAATATAAACGAGGGGAGTAGTAAAGAAGGAAAGGAAAAAAGGAAATATAAACGAGGGGAGTAGTAAAGAAGGAAAGGAAAAAAGGAAATATAAACGAGGGGAGTAGTAAAGAAGGAAAGGAAAAAAGGAAATATATTCAAGGGGAGTAGTAAAGAAGGAGAGTAAAAAAAGGAAATATATTTGAGGGGAGTATTAAAGAAGGAAAGGAAAAAAAGGAAATATATACGAGGGGAGTAGTAAAGAAGGAAAGGAAAAAAGGAAATATATACGAGGGGAGTAGTAAAGAAGGAAAGGAAAAAAGGAAATATATTAGAGGGGAATAGTAAAGAAGTAAAGGAAGGAAGGAAGAAAGGAAGGAAATATATACGAGGGGAGTAGTAAAGAAGGAAAGGAAAAAAAGGAAATATATACGAGGGGAGTAGTAAAGAAGGAAAGGAAAAAAGGAAATATATACGAGGGGAGTAGTAAAGAAGGAAAGGAAAAAAAGGAAATATATTCAAGGGGAGTAGTAAAGAAGGAAAGGAAAAAAGGAAATATATACGAGGGGAGTAGTAAAGAAGGAAAGGAAAAATGGAAATATATTGAAGGGGAGTAGTAAAGAAGGAAAGGAAAAAAAGGAAATATATTCAAGGGGAGTAGTAAAGAAGGAAAGGAAAAAAAGGAAATATATTTGAGGGGAGTAGTAAAGAAAGAAAGGAAAAAAAGGAAATATATACGAGGGGAGTAGTAAAGAAGGAAAGGAAAAAAGGAAATATATTCAAGGGGAGTAGTAAAGAAGGAAAGGAAAAAAAGGAAATATATTCAAGGGGAGTTGTAAAGAAGGAAAGGAAAAAAGGAAATATATATGAGGGGAGTAGTAAAGAAGGAAAGGAAAAAAGGAAATATATACGAGGGGAGTAGTAAAGAAGGAAAGGAAAAAAGGATATATATACGAGGGGAGTAGTAAAGAAGGAAAGGAAAAAAGGAAATATAAACGAGGGGAGTAGTAAAGAAGGAAAGGAAAAAAGGAAATATATACGAGGGGAGTAGTAAAGAAGGAAAGGAAAAAAAGGAAATATATTCAAGGGGAGTAGTAAAGAAGGAAAGGAAAAAAGGAAATATAAACGAGGGGAGTAGAAAAGAAGGAAAGGAAAAAAGGATATATATACGAGGGGAGTAGTAAAGAAGGAAAGGAAAAAGGGAAATATATACGAGGGGAGTAGTAAAGAAGGAAAGGAAAAAAGGAAATATAAACGAGGGGAGTAGTAAAGAAGGAAAGGAAAAAAAGGAAATATATTTGAGGGGAGTAGTAAAGAAGGAAAGGAAAAAAGGAAATATATACGAGGGAAGTAGTAAAGAAGGAAAGGAAAAAAGGAAATATAAACGAGGGGAGTAGTAAAGAAGGAAAGGAAAAAAAGGAAATATATTTGAGGGGAGTAGTAAAGAAGGAAAGGAAAAAAGGAAATATAAACGAGGGGAGTAGTAAAGAAGGAAAGGAAAAAAGGAAATATATACGAGGGGAGTAGTAAAGAAGGATAGGAAAAAAGGAAATATAAACGAGGGGAGTAGTAAAGAAGGAAAGGAAAAAAGGAAATATATACGAGGGGAGTAGTAAAGAAGGAAAGGAAAAAATGAAATATATACGCGGGGAGTAGTAAAGAAGGAAAGGAAAAAAGGAAATATAAACGAGGGGAGTAGTAAAGAAGGAAAAAAAAAAGGAAATATAAACGAGGGGAGTAGTAAAGAAGGAAAGGAAAAAAGGAAATATAAACGAGGGGAGTAGTAAAGAAGGAAAGGAAAAAAGGAAATATATACGAGGGGAGTAGTAAAGAAGGAAAGGAAAAAAGGAAATATAAACGAGGGGAGTAGTAAAGAAGGAAAGGAAAAAAAGGAAATATAAACGAGGGGAGTAGTAAAGAAGGAAAGGAAAAAAGGAAATATAAACGAGGGGATAGTAATGAAGGAAAGGAAAAAAGGAAATATAAACGAGGGGAGTAGTAAAGAAGGAAAGGAAAAAAGGAAATATAAACGAGGGGAGTAGTAAAGAAGCAAAGGAAAAAAGGAAATATAAACGAGGGGAGTAGTAAAGAAGGAAAGGAAAAAAGGAAATATATACGAGGGGAGTAGTAAAGAAGGAAAGGAAAAAATGAAATATATACGAGGGGAGTAGTAAAGAAGGAAAGGAAAAAAGGAAATAAAAACGAGGGGCGTAGTAAAGAAGGAAAGGAAAAAAGGAAATATAAACGAGGGGAGTAGTAAAGAAGGAAAGGAAAAAAGGAAATATATACGAGGGGAGTAGTAAAGAAGGAAAGGAAAAAAGGAAATATAAACGAAGGGAGTAGTAAAGAAGGAAAGGAAAAAAGGAAATATATATGAGGGGAGTAGTAAAGAAGGAAAGGAAAAAAGGAAATATATACGAGGGAAGTAGTAAAGAAGGAAAGGAAAAAAAGGAAATATATTCAAGGGGAGTAGTAAAGAAGGAAAGGAAAAAAGGAAATATAAACGAGGGGAGTAGTAAAGAAGGAAAGGAAAAAAGGAAATATAAACGAGGGGAGTAGTAAAGAAGGAAAGGAAAAAAGGAAATATATATGAGGGCAGTAGTAAAGAAGGAAGGGAAAAAAAGGAAATATATACGAGGGGAGTAGTAAAGAAGGAAGGGAAAAAAGGAAATATAAACGAGGGGAGTAGTAAAGAAGGAAAGGAAAAAATGAAATATATACGAGGGGAGTAGTAAAGAAGGAAAGGAAAAAAGGAAATATAAACGAGGGGAGAGGTAAAGAAGGAAAGGAAAAAAGGAAATATAAACGAGGGGAGTAGTAAAGAAGGAAAGGAAAAAAGGAAATATATACGAGGGGAGTAGTAAAGAAGGAAAGGAAAAAAGGAAATATAAACGAGGGGAGTAGTAATGAAGGAAAGGAAAAAAGAAAATATATATACGAGGGGAGTAGTAAAGAAGGAAAGAAAAGAGGAAATATATATGAGGGGAGTAGTAAAGAAGGGAAGGAAAAAAGGAAATAAAAACGAGGGGCGTAGTAAAGAAGGAAAGGAAAAAAGGAAATATAAACGAGGGGAGTAGTAAAGAAGGAAAGGAAAAAAGGAAATATATACGAGGGGAGTAGTAAAGAAGGAAAGGAAAAAAGGAAATATAAACGAGGGGAGTAGTAATGAAGGAAAGGAAAAAAGAAAATATATATACGAGGGGAGTAGTAAAGAAGGAAAGAAAAGAGGAAATATATATGAGGGGAGTAGTAAAGAAGGAAAGGAAAAAAGGAAATAAAAACGAGGGGCGTAGTAAAGAAGGAAAGGAAAAAAGGAAATATAAACGAGGGGAGTAGTAAAGAAGGAAAGGAAAAAAGGAAATATATACGAGGGGAGTAGTAAAGAAGGAAAGGAAAAAAGGAAATATAAACGAAGGGAGTAGTAAAGAAGGAAAGGAAAAAAGGAAATATATATGAGGGGAGTAGTAAAGAAGGAAAGGAAAAAAGGAAATATATACGAGGGAAGTAGTAAAGAAGGAAAGGAAAAAAAGGAAATATATTCAAGGGGAGTAGTAAAGAAGGAAAGGAAAAAAGGAAATATAAACGAGGGGAGTAGTAAAGAAGGAAAGGAAAAAAGGAAATATAAACGAGGGGAGTAGTAAAGAAGGAAAGGAAAAAAGGAAATATATATGAGGGCAGTAGTAAAGAAGGAAGGGAAAAAAAGGAAATATATACGAGGGGAGTAGTAAAGAAGGAAGGGAAAAAAGGAAATATAAACGAGGGGAGTAGTAAAGAAGGAAAGGAAAAAATGAAATATATACGAGGGGAGTAGTAAAGAAGGAAAGGAAAAAAGGAAATATAAACGAGGGGAGAGGTAAAGAAGGAAAGGAAAAAAGGAAATATAAACGAGGGGAGTAGTAAAGAAGGAAAGGAAAAAAGGAAATATATACGAGGGGAGTAGTAAAGAAGGAAAGGAAAAAAGGAAATATAAACGAGGGGAGTAGTAATGAAGGAAAGGAAAAAAGAAAATATATATACGAGGGGAGTAGTAAAGAAGGAAAGAAAAGAGGAAATATATATGAGGGGAGTAGTAAAGAAGGGAAGGAAAAAAGGAAATATAAACGAGGGGAGTAGTAAAGAAGGAAAGGAAAAAAGGAGATATAAACGAGGGGAGTAGTAAATAAGGAAAGGAAAAAAGGAAATATAAACGAGGGGAGTAGTAAAGAAGGAAAGGAAAAAAGGAAATATATTCGAGGGGCGTAGTAAAGAAGGAAAGGAAAAAAGGAAATATAAACGAGGGGAGTATTAAAGAAGGAAAGGAAAAAAGGATATATATACGAGGGGAGTAGTAAAGAAGGAAAGGAAAAAGGGAAATATATACGAGGGGAGTAGTAAAGAAGGAAAGGAAAAAAGGAAATATAAACGAGGGGAGTAGTAAAGAAGGAAAGGAAAAAAGGAAATATAAACTAGGGGAGTTGTAAAGAAGGAAAGGAAAAAAGGAAATATATACGAGGGGAGTAGTAAGAAGGATAGGAAAAAAGGAAATATAAACGAGGGGAGTAGTAAAGAAGGAAAGGAAAAAAGGAAATATATATGAGGGGAGTAGTAAAGAAGGAAAGGAAAAAAAGGAAATATATTTGAGGGGAGTAGTAAAGAAGGAAAGGAAAAAAGGAAATATATACGAGGGGAGTAGTAAAGAAGGAAAGGAAAAAAAGGAAATATATACGAGGGGAGTAGTAAAGAAGGAAAGGAAATATATTTGAGGGGAGTAGTAAAGAAGGAAAGGAAAAAAGGAAATATAAACGAGGGGAGTAGTAAAGAAGGAAAGGAAAAAAGGATATATATACGAGGGGAGTAGTAAAGAAGGAAAGGAAAAAAGGAAATATATACGAGGGGAGTAGTAAAGAAGGAAAGGAAAAAAGGAAATATATTTGAGGGGAATAGTAAAGAAGTAAAGGAAGGAAGGAAGAAAGGAAGGAAATATATTTGAGGGGAGTAGTAAAGAAGGAAAGGAAAAAGGGAAATATATTCAAGGGGAGTAGTAAAGAAGGAAAGGAAAAAAGGAAATATATACGAGGGGAGTAGTAAAGGAGGAAAGGAAAAAAGGATATATATTCAAGGGGAGTAGTAAAGAAGGAAAGGAAAAAAAGGAAATATATTTGAGGGGAATAGTAAAGAAGTAAAGGAAGGAAGGAAGAAAGGAAGGAAATATATTTGAGGGGAGTAGTAAAGAAGGAAAGGAAAAAAAGAAATATATTCAAGGGGAGTAGTAAAGAAGGAAAGGAAAAAAGGAAATATATACGAGGGGAGTAGTAAAGAAGGAAAGGAAAAAAGGAAATATATTCAAGGGGAGTAGTAAAGAAGGAAAGGAAAAAAAGGAAATATATTTGAGGGGAATAGTAAAGAAGTAAAGGAAGGAAGGAAGAAAGGAAGGAAATATATACGAGGGGAGTAGTAATGAAGGAAAGGAAAAAAGGAAATATATACGAGGGGAGTAGTAAAGAAGGAAAGGAAAAAAAGGAAATATATTCAAGGGGAGTAGTAAAGAAGGAAATGAAAAAAAGGAAATATATTCAAGGGGAGTAGTAAAGAAGGAAAGGAAAAAAGGAAATATATACGAGGGGAGTAGTAAAGAAGGAAAGGAAAAAAGGAAATATATTCAAGGGGAGTAGTAAAGAAGGAAAGGAAAAAAAGGAAATATATTTGAGGGGAATAGTAAAGAAGTAAAGGAAGGAAGGAAGAAAGGAAGGAAATATATTTGAGGGGAGTAGTAAAGAAGGAAAGGAAAAAAGGAAATATATTCAAGGGGAGTAGTAAAGAAGGAAAGGAAAAAAGGAAATATATACGAGGGGAGTAGTAAAGAAGGAAAGGAAAAAAGGAAATATATACGAGGGGAGTAGTAAGAAGGAAAGGAAAAAAGGAAATATAAACGAGGGGAGTAGTAAAGAAGGAAAGGAAAAAAGGAAATATATATGAGGGGAGTAGTAAAGAAGGAAAGGAAAAAAAGGAAATATATTTGAGGGGAGTAGTAAAGAAGGAAAGGAAAAAAGGAAATATATACGAGGGGAGTAGTAAAGAAGGAAAGGAAAAAAAGGAAATATATACGAGGGGAGTAGTAAAGAAGGAAAGGAAATATATTTGAGGGGAGTAGTAAAGAAGGAAAGGAAAAAAGGAAATATAAACGAGGGGAGTAGTAAAGAAGGAAAGGAAAAAAGGATATATATACGAGGGGAGTAGTAAAGAAGTAAAGGAAAAAAGGAAATATATACGAGGGGAGTAGTAAAGAAGGAAAGGAAAAAAAGGAAATATAATAGAGGGGAATAGTAAAGAAGTAAAGGAAGGAAGGAAGAAAGGAAGGAAATATATACGAGGGGAGTAGTAAAGAAGGAAAGGAAAAAAGGAAATGTATACGAGGGGAGTAGTAAAGAAGGAAAGGAAAAAAGGAAATATATATGAGGGGAGTAGTAAAGAAGGAAAGGAAAAAAAGGAAATATATTCAAGGGGAGTAGTAAAGAAGGAAAGGAAAAAAGGAAATATATACGAGGGGAGTAGTAAAGAAGGAAAGGAAAAAAGGAAATATATTTGAGGGGAATAGTAAAGAAGTAAAGGAAGGAAGGAAGAAAGGAAGGAAATATATTTGAGGGGAGTAGTAAAGAAGGAAAGGAAAAAGGGAAATATATTCAAGGGGAGTAGTAAAGAAGGAAAGGAAAAAAGGAAATATATACGAGGGGAGTAGTAAAGGAGGAAAGGAAAAAAGGATATATATTCAAGGGGAGTAGTAAAGAAGGAAAGGAAAAAAGGAAATATATTTGAGGGGAATAGTAAAGAAGTAAAGGAAGAAGGAAGAAAGGAAGGAAATATATTTGAGGGGAGTAGTAAAGAAGGAAAGGAAAAAAAGAAATATATTCAAGGGGAGTAGTAAAGAAGGAAAGGAAAAAAGGAAATATATACGAGGGGAGTAGTAAAGAAGGAAAGGAAAAAAGGAAATATATTCAAGGGGAGTAGTAAAGAAGGAAAGGAAAAAAAGGAAATATATTTGAGGGGAATAGTAAAGAAGTAAAGGAAGGAAGGAAGAAAGGAAGGAAATATATAAGAGGGGAGTAGTAATGAAGGAAAGGAAAAAAGGAAATATATACGAGGGGAGTAGTAAAGAAGGAAAGGAAAAAAAGGAAATATATTCAAGGGGAGTAGTAAAGAAGGAAATGAAAAAAAGGAAATATATTCAAGGGGAGTAGTAAAGAAGGAAAGGAAAAAAGGAAATATATACGAGGGGAGTAGTAAAGAAGGAAAGGAAAAAAGGAAATATATTCAAGGGGAGTAGTAAAGAAGGAAAGGAAAAAAAGGAAATATATTTGAGGGGAATAGTAAAGAAGTAAAGGAAGGAAGGAAGAAAGGAAGGAAATATATTTGAGGGGAGTAGTAAAGAAGGAAAGGAAAAAAGGAAATATATTCAAGGGGAGTAGTAAAGAAGGAAAGGAAAAAAGGAAATATATTCAAGGGGAGTAGTAAAGAAGGAAAGGAAAAAAAGGAAATATATACGAGGGAAGTAGTAAAGAAGGAAAGGAAAAAAAGGAAATATATTTGAGGGGAGTAGTAAAGAAGGAAAGGAAAAAAGGAAATATATACGAGGGGAGTAGTAAAGAAGGAAAGGAAAAAAGGAAATATATATGAGGGGAGTAGTAAAGAAGGAAAGGAAAAAAAGGAAATATATTCAAGGGGAGTAGTAAAGAAGGAAAGGAAAAAAAGGGAATATATTCAAGGGGAGTAGTAAAGAAGGAAAGGAAAAAAAGGAAATATATTTGAGGGGAGTAGTAAAGAAGGAAAGGAAAAAAAGGAAATATATTCAAGGGGAGTAGTAAAGAAGGAAAGGAAAAAAAGGAAATATATACGAGGGAAGTAGTAAAGAAGGAAAGGAAAAAAAGGAAATATATTTGAGGGGAGTAGTAAAGAAGGAAAGGAAAAAAGGAAATATATACGAGGGGAGTAGTAAAGAAGGAAAGGAAAAAAGGAAATATATATGAGGGGAGTAGTAAAGAAGGAAAGGAAAAAAAGGAAATATATTCAAGGGGAGTAGTAAAGAAGGAAAGGAAAAAAAGGAAATATATTCAAGGGGAGTAGTAAAGAAGGAAAGGAAAAAAAGGAAATATATTTGAGTGGAGTAGTAAAGAAGGAAAGGAAAAAAAGGAAATATATACGAGGGGAGTAGTAAAGAAGGAAAGGAAAAAAGGAAATATATATGAGGGGAGTAGTAAAGAAGGAAAGGAAAAAAAGGAAATATATTCAAGGGGAGTAGTAAAGAAGGAAAGGAAAAAAGGAAATATATTCAAGGGGAGTAGTAAAGAAGGAAAGGAAAAAAGGAAATATATTCAAGGGGAGTTGTAAAGAAGGAAAGGAAAAAAGGAAATATATATGAGGGGAGGAGTAAAGAAGGAAAGGAAAAAAAGGAAATATATACGAGGGGAGTAGTAAAGAAGGAAAGGAAAAAAGGAAATATATATGAGGGGAGTAGTAAAGAAGGAAAGGAAAAAAAGGAAATATATACGAGGGGAGTAGTAAAGAAGGAAAGGAAAAAAGGAAATATATATGAGGGGAGTAGTAAAGAAGGAAATGAAAAAAAGGAAATATATTCAAGGGGAGTAGTAAAGAAGGAAAGGAAAAAAGGAAATATATATGAGGGGAGTAGTAAAGAAGGAAAGGAAAAAAAGGAAATATATACGAGGGGAGTAGTAAAGAAGGAAAGGAAAAAAGGAAATATATTCAAGGGGAGTAGTAAAGAAGGAAAGGAAAAAAGGAAATATATACGAGGGGAGTAGTAAAGAAGGAAGGGAAAAAAGGAAATATATACGAGGGGAGTTGTAAAGAATGAAAGGAAAAAAGGAAATATATACGAGGGGAGTTGTAAAGAAGGAAAGGAAAAAAAGGAAATATATTCAAGGGGAGTAGTAAAGAAGGAAAGGAAAAAAAGGAAATATATATGAGGGGAGTAGTAAAGAAGGAAAGGAAAAAAAGGAAATATATTCAAGGGGAGTAGTAAAGAAGGAAAGGAAAAAAGGAAATATATATGAGGGGAGTAGTAAAGAAGGAAAGGAAAAAAAGGAAATATATTTGAGGGGAGTAGTAAAGAAGGAAAGGAAAAAAAGGAAATATATTTGAGGGGAGTAGTAAAGAAGGAAAGGAAAAAAAGGAAATATATACGAGGGGAGTAGTAAAGAAGGAAAGGAAAAAAGGAAATATATATGAGGGGAGTAGTAAAGAAGGAAACGAAAAAAGGAAATATATTCAAGGGGAGTAGTAAAGAAGGAAAGGAAAAAAGGAAATATATTCAAGGGGAGTAGTAAAGAACGAAAGGAAAAAAGGAAATATATACGAGGGGAGTAGTAAAGAAGGAAGGGAAAAAAGGAAATATATACGAGGGGAGTTGTAAAGAATGAAAGGAAAAAAGGAAATATATACGAGGGGAGTTGTAAAGAAGGAAAGGAAAAAAGGAAATATAAACGAGGGGAGTAGTAAAGAAGGAAAGGAAAAAAAGGAAATATATATGAGGGGAGTAGTAAAGAAGGAAAGGAAAATTGGAAATATAAACGAGGGGAGTAGTAAAGAAGGAAAGGAAAAAAGGAAATATATTCTAGGGGAGTAGTAAAGAAGGATAGGAAAAAAGGAAATATATACGAGGGGAGTAGTAAAGAAGGAAAGGAAAAAAGGAAATATATACGAGGGGAGTAGTAAAGAAGGAAAGGAAAAAAGGAAAGCCGAGAAGCCAAGAGCTCTGATTGCAGTTTTGACAGATACAAATCATGAGAAAGATCATTCAGATCTTCTTGCATGATCAAGTGTGGCTCAGTGCCACTTGTTCTTGAATATGTAGACTCAATATCTTCCAAAGATATTGACTCGGCAGAATCCTCCCTTGAAGGCATTTCTTCATCTGATGAGGAAAGAAGATCCTTATTTACTGGAGGTGTGGGTACAGGAAGATCATCTGAATGGGGAACGGGTTTCATAGCAGATTGAAGGTTGGGATATTTGATTTTTTTCCTAGAAGATGCATTGAAACCAGTTATATTAGTTAAACAAAAATAACAATCATCTGCGTGGGTTTGCGGCTTTCTCCAAACCATCGGGACTGCAAAGTTGAAAGCTACATTCTTGCCATTAAACCATGCAGTTAGTCCATTGTAGCTGGGTTTACAACAGATATGTGGAGCCCAAGACTTGTTCTGATCACCAATTTTACAGTCAAAATAGTGAAAGTTGGTGGTTCTGAGGAGGGAAGTGATGGTTCAATGCTGTGCAACTGTTGTGAAGTCCTTACACACGTAGCAGAAAGAATTGGCCTTGTTGAGGCATCCACAACATTTTGACGTGCTTGAAGTCATCGGAGAATCTGAAAATATAACAAAGTAAAACTAAATGTGCATTTGAAAATGTAATACTAATATTTAGTAACCCAAAAGATGTGTAACACGATAGTTGAGGGACACCAACCTCCTGTGCCGCCTGTGAGACAACCTCTTCCAATAACTGCCAGAGTGTGGATTGAGACCTGCTACCTTAACTGTCAAAATCCATGTTGATATATAACTATATATATATATAATGTAATGTTATCACTTACTTTAGTGCATAATAACTAAAAAATAAGCCATATGTCTCACAATATTAAAATTAACCCTGAATTCATATATGCCCTTATGTACTATATATGCACAAAATGCACACTATGCATATCTAAAAAACTAGAGGTGATGAGTAAAAATGGATTTCAAATTTGAATTTAGCACCCTCAAATTAGGTAAAAGCGGGTACTTTTGTGCTTGCCTCAATTTTTTTGTAAACCTGTGATCAATAAAGATGATTTTTATCATATTTGATGTGAAATAAAAATAATTCTAGTTTTAGTTTATTAACTGGCCAAGAACACTACAAGGCATGAAAAAAGATTTTTTATCTTATTATGTTGAGAGCAATATTGAATAATTCCTGGCGGCAACACCCCACAAAGCACCAACTATACGGCCACCTGCCTCCCATCATGAAAACAATCCAAGTTAGACGAACCAGACACGCAGAACACTGCTGAAGAAGCAGAGACGAGCTCATCATCTATGGACCCCCACACATGGCCGAGCAAAAGCAGGACAACCAGTTAGAACATACATACAGCAGCTATGTGAGGATACGGGATGTAGCTCTGAAGACCTGCCTGAGGCGATGAACGATAGGGAAAAGTGGCGAGAAAGGGCCAGGGATATCCGTGCTAGCGGCATGACATGATGATGATGATGATGATGTAAGATGATTTTATATAGAATGAGATGATCCATGAATCTGTAATGTTTCTATTATGACATCAGTCCCTGATGATATCAGTGCTACTATCTAGAAAGGAGTGAAAAATATTAACATTTTATAGTTATCTCTATTGTATCAAGAATATTGAGGATTAAAAAAAAAATGACAGTCCATAAGAGAATGCTACTTATGACTTTGTCCTTGCTTCTCCACTAGGGCCCCACGTATCTTGTTCATATTATTTGAATCGTTAGTGTCATGGGAGGTAAGTGGTCATACAGATGTTGCTTTGTGAGGTGTTCCTCAAGACAGCGTGCAGTGTTTTTGTGTAGTTCCCATCTCGCTTTTTCTTTATGTATTTTCTTAGCATCCATGTCATACATTCATATAGTAGTATGGACTCAGTCAGTCTTATTTTATTGGGGAGATTAGATTGTGATATTATCAATAGTCAATCAATAGCATTCCACACCTTCATGAAGCATATGTTGACAGCACTTTCAGTAGATGAGATGTGGCTATCAAGGTATGTATTCTGGTCATCTAATTTTAGAATCTTGCCATTTCGAGTGGAGATGGCTTCTTTTTGTTTAAAACATATGTAATCAGTTTTATTGGCATTCATGTAGAGGCCAATGCCTCCTGCTGCTTGCTCTAGGCTGTGCTGTAGGGATTCTGCTTGGGCTGGCGTTTTTGCAAGAAATGTTAGGTCATCTTAGTAATCAGCATCTGTTGTAGTTTCTGCAGGATATCATTTGCTTCTTGCTTTTTTCAGAGGCGAGATAGAATCAAGAAACTCTGTGCTGTCAGTACGACTTGATGATGATGAAAAAAATGACATTCAACATGAAATTAACATTTAGTTGCAAATTGAACAGAAAATTGCCTTATTCTTTTTAGCCTTTCTAAGTGTATTGTTCTAAAAAAAATCATGCTATGATGTATTGATTTTGCTGTTACAATGATATATATATATATACATATATATGTGTGTGTGTGGGTGTATGTGTGTGTGTGTGTATGTGTGTGTGTGTATGTGTGTGTGTGTGTGTGTGTGTGTTCATGTATCTTTATGCATATGAAGGAAAAAAATCAAAACATAGATATTGGTAAATAAGTTTTATTAGTTTGTATTTGGTCCATCATCAAAGAATTTTCATTTTAAGAGGAAAACATTTCAAGACCGATTAAGTTATATGGCTTACAAATATAAAGGGAGCATTTGAATTTATAAAAATCAAGTATTTTAATTGCATTTCATTGAACACCATGAGAATTTTAGTGAATGAATATACATATTTAATATTATTAATACTCATTAAAGGTCACATTTGGTTGCCATTAAGTTTTATATCAAAGCTTCTCAAACTTTTTACTTGATGCACTCTTTGTAACCAAATTCAATTTCCATTCACTTTCAAATAAATTAATTCAATATTGCCTATGTTTCTTTTTAGTCTCACGGGATGTCATGATGAGAGGAAGTGATTTTTTAAAATGTTTTCAGTTTCAAGATTAAAATTTATATAAAATTCAGAAAAGTTATTATAAATGAAATATTGAATCATACCCACACCAACAAAAACCTGGCAATACTGAAACTGACTCAATAAGTGAAGATTTGGATCTCTTTGGTCAGATTGGAAATCTTTATTGATAATAATTCAATTTTATTTTTATTTGTTAAAAATCTGTTACCATGGATAAGAATAAAAATTTTAGGTATTGTATTTTAATTCTACTTTTTCATTATTTTTTCTTTTTTAGATTTATATTTTTATTCTTATTATCTAATCGTTCTCTGTTTTTTTAATGAGATCATATAACTTATCATAAAAAAGGATATTTTAAAATTTACTATTAAAAAAAATAATTTGTTTAAATTATAATTGTTTTTCAATGTTTTCTTTCATGAAAATATGATTATAAGTTTTGTTAATGATGCTGAAAATATCTGAATCTTATCTGTTAGAGTCAGATTATTCATTCATTTAAATGACATGTTTTGAATGGGTTGTATGTGAATGATATATCAGACATTACACTCAATCAGGCTTTCTGTAAAGTGTATGATATATGGCAATTCATCAATATTATCCACTGATTTTTTTTCTGTTATAAAGGGATTTATAAATACAAACCAGTCAATTCCTCCCATAGACTCCTGTGCTTTTATTCACTATGCCAGAATTTTATACCCCCACAGGGGTTGAAATAGATCACTTTGAGAAGCCCTGTTTTATATACAGATTTTATGTTATAATGAATTGTGTATAAATCAGAGAATTATTGTATGATTAGCATATAATAGATATTTTCATTTAGAAATGAATGCAGACATCACACTTATATTATTGAATGGAAAATTGTTTCATTCTCTAAGAGCATTTGAATATTATTGTGTTGGCAAAAGTCTGGCTACAATATGACATTTTTTATGTGTTACACTAATGTACGTAATAACAATTGGATAATTTTGGTACAATTGTTTTCTAAATAATGCAGTTTATTCACTTCTATGACTCTTCACTAACCAATTGATTTTAATGGCAGATCAACTTGTCATGGCTTATTTTATGCCTAAAGGTTAGGTAATCACATTCATTATACATTCACATTTACATTTTTTGTGTTGGTGTTTCTTGAGAGTTTTTTCTGTATGAACTTATCAAATATGATTAATTTTAAAACATCTTTTGGATTTATAGATGGGACTCAAATAGGTTCTACCACTCCAAGTCAAAGTGGATCAAAGAGTAATTGCAATAAATTGGTACTCCTCACTTTACAGAGTTCCATTAGTGGAGAACCACCATCATTTTGGTGGTAGGAGGTCTTACCCCTCTGAAGGGGATACAGTCAGTGTATTCTATGCCCTGCCAATAGAGCAGTAACTAACCAAAATTAAGAAATGTTTTTAAAAAAATCCAAATACCTAAGAAATATTTCTTTTACACATTCCATATTTTGTGATGTTAAATATATTATACATTTTTGGTTGATGGGATAAATAAACTGCTTTTAGTTCCCAGCACTTGTTTTTATTCAGAACTTATTCCTAAAAAAACAACATTGATAGTCAACCAAAAAAAATAACAACACAGAACAAAAAGAATTCATGAAATTATTTATCACCATTTACCTCCCCTTGTTTCTCAGTCATTTCTTTTTTTTTTAATTTCAATATTCTGCATAAGATCACAAATATTTATATTTTTCACATCCATAATGATAATTTACTTATAATATCAAGCTTAACCATCAACTTTAAACAATGCTGCCAATATCCTTGACCTCGTAATTAACTGCCTTTTAAAAGCAACAAAATCAATAAGATTGTTCTCATCAATATCTTGATTGCAATGCTTCCAGGTCTCTAATTAAAATCTAAAACTTTTTTATAAAAATTTTCTTGTGCTGAAATGGTTTTTAGTGGTATTGGATACATTATTTAGACAGTTTTGACTGCTTGAATATTCTCCAACAGAAAATATTGAATATACATCTGACCTTTTGGGATTTAACCCTTTTTCTTAGCATTGGGATCAACCAGTGTATCAGAGAATATAGAACTAGCCAGATTGGTGTTGTGAAGACTGTATTGTTTTGTTTTGGTGATTACATTTTTACTATGATTCATTCTAAGGATTTGCAGAGCCAACCAACAGAATTTGCTGTCAACATTGCATTAAGATATATTCACTACTAGGTTTATGATTTAAATATTAAAATATACAAATCTAAAAGGTAGACACATACATGGTGCCTTCAATAAGTTTGTTTTTTGTACAGGCATTTAGAATCATTGTAGACTCTTGAAAATTCACTGTTATTGCTATACATCTTATGAGATGACTGACCAATTTTTATGATTTCAGGTTCCAATGAACAGCTACAGCAGCAATTTGAATACACCTTACTAAAGCCTGATTGTCACAGCTGGTGAATTTCAAAAATGCAATCTGACACTTTAGAAGAATGATATGCAATAAAATTGTGTTTTAAACTTGGAAAAAATGCCACAGAAACGTATGGAATACTTCAGACTGCTTTTCAACCATCTTGCATGAATCGAGCATCAGTTTTTGAGTGGCATAAGAGATTTAAGGAAGGCACGGAGTCTGTGAGGGATGATGAGAGGTGTGGGAGGAGTAAGGAAGTCAATACACCAGAGTTGATTGGCGAAACAGTTAGGGTTAGGGTTACACTGTTGAGATTTTAAGGGAGTTCATGAAGGGATTCCTTGGGAAGAGGCCAGCACTCTTCAAATCAGGTCAGTGGCATTTCCACCAGGACAATGCACCAGTCCACAACTCCATCCTTGTCACAGACTATTTGACCAAGATGGGCATCAAGACAGTTCCTCACCCTCCATATAGTCTAGATGTTGCTCCCTGTGACTTTTGGTTATTCCCTAAGCTCAGAGGCTGTCTTTATGAGACAATTGAGGAGATGAAAGAAGCTGTGATGAAGGTCATTGACCTGCTTACACCAGAGGACTTCCATGGGGCCTCCCAGAAGTTGTTGGAATGGTACAATAAGTACATTGCAGCTGGAGGAGATTACTTCAAAGGGGACTAGAGTTTCATGTGTGTACTATCAATAAAAGTGCCCTTACAAAAAAGTTTGGAAACTTATTCAATGATCCTTGTAAGTGAGAAATAATTAATAATGAACTAAATAGTGAAATATCAAGAAAATTGATTGACTGATTGATTTTAATGGAATGTCAACCTGTTTAAGGTTATTTCATGGCTAGAGGTAAGGAAATCACATTCATATTTACACTTTTTGTGGTGTTGTTTCTGAAGATTTTTCTTTGCACACAGTCCTTTCAAATATAAATAATTTTTAAACAGATCTATTTGACCCTTAGATGGGACAGTAACAGGTGCTACCACACAGGTACAAAGTAGATCTGGGAGTAATGGTAATGAAGGGGTACTTCACACTCTGCAGATCTCCAGAACGGATGCCTTACCATCAGATACAGTTTTGTATTTTACTCAGGACACCCTTTTTTTTGTTGTGTATGTGTGTGTGTGTATGGGGGTCAATACAGTCGGCATTTTCTATATCCTGCTGACAGGGCATTAAAATACTTAGGTTGTTACATATGTTATGGAATGTATCAGCTGCTTTTCACCTGGTTGATTTCTTGTCTTTTTATTGAAAACATGCACCTTTATTTCTACTCATTATAAATATTTTTATTTTCTACCAATCAGAAATAGGTTATTGGTGGGTTTGGTGGTAAGGAAGATACTTAGTTGACTCCCTACTTATGAAGGACACTTTTTCGTATTAGTATATTCATGATATACAAACACTCAACTCAGTGGATAGAAAGACAAAATAAACTTATAGACACATACAAGGCATTTAAACTTTTATAGGCATAATATACATATTGGTAGCATTATAAGGAAGGAATGCATATTGCTCTATGGACTAGCAGTATGTGGTTGGGGAACAAGAATTGAAAATGGGTTACTCGACAAGTGTGGGTAATATCACCATGTGGCTTTGCTAGTCCCTGATTGAGTCAGAGACAATGTCTCTTCTGTTCAAGGTTCAGAGACAGGTATAATTCAAGAAAGGAATTCTATAACCATCATGTGACATTCAACAGGGCCCTCAGAGGACATGCCAATTCTCTAAGAGAGATGATTATTCGTTTAACCACTACACAATGTAATGTTTAACCAATCTCAACTACTATTCCAAGTTTGTACATTTGTACAGTTATCTAGCTGAGGATCATGGTCCAATTGAGGTTTCTTTTACATGGGTATTGACTTGACCTTGGATTTCAGTCTATAAGAGATTAAACCCTGAGGTCGTTTGTGGTAAATGGAGGTCATCAGATGTCAAATACACCAAAATGGGATAAGAGACTTTGAAATGAAGTACAAAAATGTGAGAAAAGCAAGATTAAACCTTTGAGGTCATTGAGGTCAGTAGATGTCATGGAATTGCAAAATAACTCCCACACCCTTTTTATTTAATAAATTTACATAACTTATTACCATTTTCATTCAGACCAAATATAAATATTCATTGGCTATGAAGGCTAAAAATCAGGTTAGTTTGTGTGCATATGATTATTATTGTATCAAACATAATGTTACTTCAGTCTTTTGTCCCAGGAAATGTTGGGATTTTTTTTTCGTCTAATGTGTGTTAGAAATTACATTAAAGTTAGAATAATAAAATTTTCTATTTTTTTCAATTTTCAGAAACTATTTCATAAAAGAGCAAGGTCTTAGTGCAAAGAGAAAATTTGGTTTTTCTTTTCTTTAATTTCTTTATAAAAAAAAAATGACAAAGTATTCCTCATTTGACTGTTTACCTTAAAAACTTGAATATCTTATAGGAAAAAATTATGTTGAAATTCATAAAATCCTTTCCAAATAGAAATTTTTTATTTTTACAGAAAATATGCCTATTATAGTCATTGGTCGAATAATGGCCAGTGTCATAATTGGTTTTGTGGTTTTGTAATAAAACAATTAGTGTTGTCCTCTTAGGTTCATAATTAATTGGTTAAAATCTTTGATCCATTTTATAAAAGATATAAATGTCAACAACACTATGTCAAATATTATAAACTGCCAGAGAGGTTGAAGTATGTAAGTCTACAGAAATGGTTGTTTATAATTGGCAAGAATGCTTTTTTGCCTTACATATGTTGTTTATGAAGTCATAAGCATAGAAAGACAACTAAAATTGCAATTTCTCTTCTTTTTCTAATGTTTTTATTTACTTTAATGGTGTTTTTATGACAAAATTAGCAATAATGTAGCCTACTTAATTTAAATCTCTTTTCAAATTATTTTTACTTACAAGCAAAATTTTATAGAAGAAATTTTTTTTCATAACAAGTGTGTAAAAAAGCAGATATTTTCACAGAGATAATAAAAATAAAATACCTCTGTATTCTATAGAAGGTCTAGCATTTATTTGATTCTTTGTATACTAGGGTGAGTCAATTTTTTGCAATATTTTGGTACATGTTCATTTGTGGCATGTATATCATGTGACCAAAGCAGTTCAACTTGTGTAAAGTACCTGCTGTGGTTAGTAGTAAAACTTTTCACCCATCCTAATATATCTATGTTGTCTCCAAGTCTGTTTAGAAATCTAAAATAAAAAATAAAGTAATCTTTCAGATAACATTTAAACAATGACCTTTTAAACATGATTACTTGAGATTTAAGATGCAGTAAAATTACATCTTTTTAAGATTAAATTAAAAAAAAAAACATCTTGAGATTTTTATCAAAATGTTAACTGATTTTTATAAAATTATGAAAATACTATCAATAAAAAGGAGACTGTTAAAGTACTTCACCCATAACATTACTCTAAAGTTTATCTTTAATTTGGTTACAAGTGAGTGAGACCAGGTGTCTTAATGGTGGATATTTAACTGTATGCAACAATAAAGTACCCTGATAATCATTTTCTTATCCTGTACCAGTACATGTGGCACTAATTTTTGTACTTTTAGCCTTGAGATTTCAAGTAGAATATTCAACTGATTGGTTATTGTGGTATGCTATTGTTATATTTAACCAAGTTAATGTAAATGAATTGAGAAGAGAGAGAGGGTGAAAATGGAGAGACTGATTTGTCCAGGAATACTGTACTACCTGCTGGACAGCAGGCGTGGAAGAAATCATAAGAAACGACAATAGAATTAACAAAAAGGGTGAAATTTATTTGGACAAATGTACACAAGGGTTCATTTTTCTTATGGGGACAGAAGTTATATAAAAAAGTTAAGATATTGAATGTCTGTCATACAATAGTTGAATTCTTGTTAAGTGTTCAAGGATAACTTTTTTCATTTTATGCTATCCTTTGTGTGTGAATGAAGTAAGGTAGCTTGATACCCAAAAAGCTAAGTTCTGAGTCTTATCTATGATTGACTGTTGAGGTGAAAGAAGGAACTACTGCATACAGAAGGCATGTGGGGACTGCCAGAATGAGAATGTGGTGCTTTCTGATGGGCTAAAAAAGGCTTAATTCTGTGGTATGTGATTGCTCATCCCTATATTGTCAGTAGTCAGACAGTTAACTGACAGGGCCAACAGAGTGTTCTATTTTTTATCTGTGATGAAAAGTTAATGACTCATCATTAAATTTGAATCAAAATGCAATACTGTTAAAATACTAGGCTGAATCAAAAGTTTTGCCATATTTTGGTTGCATGAGCTAGTTTGCAGTGCATATATCACATGACTAAAGCAGTTCAAACTGAAGTAGGTACTTGCTCTGGTTGGTAATATCATGGAAGTTGATGCATTGACACATTACTTCACTCCATACATGTGATTTGAAAGCTACTGAGATAAAAGTGCAATGTAATTTAATTCAGGAACATATGCTTTACAAGTTTGCATGACAATGCAGAAAAAAGCAAAAATACTTGTTGTGCAAAAGATGAAGATGCTGTACGGTAACCAGAATGTTCAAGAAATTTAATTCAGATTGCAAGAACCTAAATGATCAGGCAAGGACAGATAGGTTGAATACTGTGGAGTCTCCATGCTAGAGAGGCAAATTCTATGAGAAGTATTTGGAGAGTATCAGGTGAGCTTGGCATCTCACAGTCCACATGGATAACCTTGATAAAAGCATCAAGAACTACTGAATTGTGCCTCATATAATATACTAAAACTTTTGACTCACTTTAGTATTTTTATAGATAATTCGACATAACTATCATAATAATGTCAGAAGATATAGATTAGCTGTACTATTTGTGTATGTGATGGATTTTATCAGAAAAACCTTCAAGTTTATAAATGTTATCATTGCTGACTAAACCAAAGAAAAAGATCTTTCTATAAAGATAGAAAGATATTAAATAATTAATTCTTGAATCTAACAGAGAGAGGTAGATGGTATAATGGTTTCCAATAAAGTAAATGTTTGAAAGACTAGGTCAGACTGGACTCTCTAATCTTGGGTGGGTGACCAATCCAAGAGAAGAATAAGTCTAAATTCAAAACCAGGAGTGGGAGTCTTTAACTCTAGTCTCTTTGCCTTGTGGGTTGGTGACAGAAAACAGAAAACTAAGGGTGACAATTCTAAAATAATCTAAAATGTATCTGCATGAAAGCTAACTGACTAATGATCAGAGTCTGGCAAGATGTTGAAACTTGTTAAGCTGCTGGTTATTTCAGACTTGATATGCCACTGGAATTCAACAGCACAAAGCAAGATAATACTGATGGGAATCTGTGTGATCATTCCAATACTTCAACATCTATAATGCTGGTTTCACAATTTTTCTAAGAAAATAGGATGTCATTGTTGATCTTGCTATTTTGACTTTGATCTTGAATCTAATATATATATTTGCTTCCTAATCCTTTTACTAAAGATGTCTATGTATACTTTGATAATATATTTTATTCTAAAATAGGCAGATTAACATTTTTTCCATTCTGATTTTTCTGTGAATTTTAGGAAAAGAAAAAGATAATTAAACAAAGATAATCAAGAGATAATTAAGTAAAATCAATTCTGTTCTTCTGGATTTCGTTAACAAAATTCTTTGGGAATTTAAGAAATGCTGCTTTAAAAAGACTTTAAAAAAAAAAGGTTTGGTTACTTATTTTTGGTATTAAAAAAAAATAGATCAGATCAGTGATTATTTTTTACTGCTGGTATGAAGTCATTGTTATGTCCTCTGAAAAGGGCACAAAATAAATAAGACAAACATGTACTTAGAGAAAAGAATAAAAGTTATTTATTACAGAAAACAAGTAATAGAATGTCGCCAGTGTAGCTTTTGCTTTGTACCAACTCACTGAGTGGATTTCAGTTACCTGTTATATCTTTATTGGAAGAGTCCAATGTGCTTCAAAATAGGGATGATACCTCAACAGTAACCCAGTACAACATGTTATCGAGTGAAGGGATGGGCATCACCAAGTGATCTCCATTGCCCTTTGAAATGCCATGAAGGGAAATTACTTAGCATAACACCCTAATAGATTATGGACAACATCCAATATTCATCATCTTTGTCAGCTCATATGAAATCAATGTATATGTTCAAAAATTGCAAGTGTTTATTGAAATTTTGTTGAAATTTTAAACAAGATCATGAACCCACTGATTTATCTTTGTGACAGCAGTCCATGATGATACTGATGCTTCTATTTAGCAAGGAGTGAAGGAGTTTAATTAGTGTTTCACAGTTATATCTTTAAGATCAAGAATTTGGATTATTAAAAAATAATGTTTAACACAAATTCAAACCCCACCAAATTATCCACACTTGAAGTTTATAATTAAAACTTTTAGTGATACCATTATCTTTCAATGTGTCAAAAACTGTAGTTGCATGCTTGAATTAAACAAAAGAAGTGTTTTAAGTTGAATGCATTTTTTGGAAATCATCACTTACTGTACAATCCATCTATGGTTGGTCTAAGAAATTTGAAACTATGATTTTTTTGGTAAAATGCTGATAGATCATCAGTTTCTGAAAAAATAGCTGAAACATATTTCTGTTTGTTACCAATGAATCTCACAGGATCCAAAAGGACAGCAGGTCAAGAATTAGAAAATTCACATCAGACTGGAAGGTTTTTCAAAAATGGTTTAAGATGATTCCTTACAAACAGGAGTTATTATGATGATTTTCACTTTTTTTGAAACAAAAAGGCTGCATTGTATTGCATGTGTTTTGTGCAAGTGGCCATTTGCTTATGGATTTGGATTCATGTGCATGTTCAAGACCTTAATATTACTATCGCTTATGAATATGCCGTTGTATATATGATGATTCCATAGCAACTGAGAGCAGTCTTGAGTCAATAACCATTGGAAGCAATCCAGAATGAGAGTGATATTTGGTTGGAGCCCATAGAGCAGACCTTTGTGAGAGAAAGAGAAGAAGGAATACTCTTCTTTTGTTTGTTTTTGTTGATTAGAAGACATGAGAAACAAGTCTTACAGCATTGTTTGCTTCAAAGTAATAAGTCTTTTGGCATTGTTTGCTATTGCAAAGTCTAAATGACCAGGAGAAAAACACATGTTATGTCTGGCAGGTCTTCTAGGTTGCATCAAGTGTCTATACAGAGCTGATGTATGTCTTCGCTGGTTGGCCAACACCAGCATACCATAAGAGAATGTTGCTTATGGATTTGTCCTTGCTTCTCCAATGGTGCCCCACATGTCTTGTTTGTCTTATTGAATGGTTTATGAGATGGGAGCTAAGTGGCCATACAGCTGCTGTTTTGTAGGGGTGTAGCTTCATGATTTACAAAAGACAGCAAGCAACATTCTTGTGTAGTTCTTGTCTAGTTTTTTCTCTATGCATTTTGTTAGTGTCCATATAGTAGCTACTGGCTGGAAGAAATCTCATTTTATCTAATGGCATAGATTAGATTTCCATATGATCAATAATCCGTCAATAGCATTCCATGCCTTACTTTCAGTAGATGAGATGTTGCTGCAGAGGTATGTGAACTGATCTAATTGCAGAGGCTTGTCATTTAGAGTGGAGATGGCTCCTTTTTGCTTAAAAGATATGTACTTTGTTTTATTGACATTCACGTAGAAGTCAATGCAGTAGGGATTCTGTTTGGGCTGGTATATTGAAACTATTTCTTCTGTAGACACTCTGAATATACAAATATAAGAATAAAAATGTCAGCAACTTATAGATGGATAGATGTGTGTCAATGAAATTATTCAAAAAGAGTGTATCAGTTTAAAAAAGAAAACAAATCACCAAAAACAAAGGTACTGAAGAATTAAAGATTAACAAAAAAAGTGTAAAATTGCTGCTTTTAAGAGAACCTAAATAATTTTTAGTAGAATAATGTTGTAAAAATTGATTGCTTGTGAGATAAGCACTTACTGTCAAGTGAATATAGATTGTCTTCTGTCAAAAAATATAACAAACATTGGCAAGTGCAGAGTAGGACTGCTTATTAAATTTTTGTGAAAGATAAAAATCTGTAAACTGATTTTTGGTCTGAATTTCTGAGATGTGGAATTATCATTATTATACACTGATGGACTCAAACTAAGATCTTCACCTTGATTGTTATTATACCATAGTTATTTGTGTATAACACGCACCCCTGAATTTTGAACTATAAAACTCTGGAAAGAAAAGTTCTCATGTATAAGTAAAGTTGACGACTCCAGTCGGGGGCGACCAGAAAGCTCCCTTTACAATAGCTACTACACTGAGGTGTAGGGGAGGGCTCAAGTCCTTTCCCTGGATTGCTCGACTTTACCCTTGATACATACCTTATATGGCTGTTTTAAGCTGGGAGGTATCAAGTACCATTTTTAAAGTCTTTGGTATGACGCAACCTGAGATTGAACACAGGTCTCCCAGACCATTGGATACTGGCTCTCATGTATAACACACACTTACTTTTTAGAATTCATAGCACATAAATTTAACCTAAAATTGAACATTTGTTAAACTTTTTATCGATTTCTTCAGACTAAAAATAAGAATTAATATAGTTTGCATTATGTATAAAAAACAAAATTTACACAGTATTTAAAGTAAACAAACTAACATGTTTACACAAAATGGCAACAAGCTTACAGTATAAATAAGCTCGCAATTGAGAAAAAAATTATAAACAAACATTCCAGTAGATAATTTTTTGCAATTGCATAAAACACATCAATTTGGACTCTAGATATAACTTACTTTTGGTCATACCATCCCAAATATTGTGAGGTATGTAGCCAGAAAAAAGTTAATTGAAGAGTTTTTGTGTATAATATGTACCCCTAACTTTTGTGCTGAAAAATCAGGAAAATAATGTGTGTCATACAGATATAATTACAGTAATTAGAATGTTTCATCAGTCAAAAAGAGTATGAAATTTTCAGAAGGTTATTGACTCCTGTAGTAGATTATACTGAAACATTGTAATTATAATAAATTTTTATACATTAAAATAAATAATATAACAACAACTAAGACGGAGGTTAGCCTCCATGGTGTTGTGGTTAAAGTGCAAAACTATGACATCATAGTGAGTGAGTTTAAACTCCAGTCAAGCTATTATGTTCACTTTTAAACTAATATTCTTTGGAAAGGCATGAACTCTTTTATCCTCCTTCATGCTATGGGTTAAACAGAACCACTATTGTTTTTCTACAAAGATAGCTTTGGCATTAAATAACCCACAAAGGTTGATATGCCATTAAACAAAGAAGCCCCAAACCAAAATGGACACAGTTGTCAGAGTATGATATAATAAACAATGGTAATAAAAGTCTGTTTATAGGAATTAATGATAACACAAAAAAATGATAATCCTGATCAATTAGGAGAGATATAATTTGTTGAGTAGGAAGAATGAGTAACTCATACATTTCCAGTAAATAATGGACAGTGGAGCTAATCTTCAGGTTCTTTCACTTTCTCAGCTTCTATAATAAAATATTAGTAATTCAGTCACAAATTTAGTTCTCTTCCAACCAACCAACTGCAGTGTTATAATATAATTTATAAAACAGTCGATAACAACGCTGTTCTCTTTGTATGTAAGTAGGTTAAAGAGACCCCAATTTACAGCTTTTGTCAAAATAAAGACTTGTCATCTTCCAACTTCATGTTTGTCTCCTTTCTCTCAAGGACACAAGAAGAAAAATCCACAATTATATTTCCTCCAGTTATCATATCCTGAGAGAGATTTTTTTGTGAGCAAAGAACAAGATCACCACCACGACTGCCTCCTTCTTCTTCACCAGAATATTTTTCTTCTTATCCTTAGAACAAGACAGCTACTACCACCACCACCACCACCACCACCACCTCATCATCATCATCATCATCAATAATATCACAACCATCAACACCACCATCTCATCATCATCATCTCTGGATCACCCGAATTTTTTCTCTTGTACACAGAATTAGACCACCACCAATATATCCTACCTTTTTTTTTTTTCTTCTTCTTCTTGATCACCAGGATTTTTTCTCTTGTACATAAAACAAGACCACCACCATGACCAACACATCATCGTAATCATTGCTAATCTAACAACCACTATCACATCATTCTTCTCATTAACATCCTCACCAGATCACCAGAGAATTGCAGGTTGATCTACTATTTCTATTGCTATCAATCACTTTGTGGACTGATTGATTGAAAGTCATCATTGTATCTCTTAAGAGTTGTGCAATGACACTCCTCAGCAGTCAAGAAGCGTAGAATTGTGAATGTGTAGAATCAAACAAATATTAAGTGTTTTCCATAATTACCAAAGAACATTATAATTAATGAATTAATAGCAGCAGAAATGAGCAATTGAAAAACAACCCATAGAAACCTATAAAAAAACAACATAAAACATACTAACAAAGATGCAGTAAAACCTGGCATTTTCAAGACACTGAATTTTCTACATAATGAAGATGGATCATTTTGAAATTTTAGCATTTCCAGTTGACTGAGATTTTATTTGAGGTCTTCTATTTTTTTTTAATAGTGATTCTGCCATAATTATTTAAAAATAGTTCTTTTAACTGAATCCACTTGTTTTCCCTAGCTTACTACTGGAAATTGTTTTACTTTTGCTTTCTGACAACTTGTTTGCTTCCAAATTGAATTTTACCCTGGGAGTTCTGATGTTTACCAGATGTCTGAAAAAAAAACCAAACTTGTCACACCCAGAAACAATGCCTCTGCAAGTCTGAGCAATACACTAATGGATGGAGGAAGGGTTGAATAGTGGGTGGGGGTGTTTGCAGGTGGTGATGGTAGCAGAGTGAGATGGTTAGTTTCCACCTCCACGCACACACACATACACACATAAACAAACAAAAACAAAAACATCATCCATAACCTGACCATTTTATATTTTATTTTTCAGAAAAATCTTATCTCATCTATATTTATAGGCTACTAGACAAGCTGTGAACCTCTTAAGTTCCTATTATGACAGCAGTTTATGATGATATTGATACTTCTATTTAGGAAGGAGTAAAGGATTCTAATTATCATTTCAGAGTTATCGCTTGAATAACAAAAAACTTACATGATCAAAAATTATTTTCATTATTAATTCAAATCTCACAAAATTATCTTTCAGCTACAAATTGAGCCAGAAATTGTTTTATTCTCTAATTCAGTGCATTTTATTTGTATTGCTCTAATAAAAATCTTGCTATGATGTACTGTTTTTACTGACTTACAGTTACATACAAACATGGTTAGAATTGTAGTAATATCTTTCTCTTCTATCTCTTTGATTCTCTGTAGATTTTCTATGGAGCATGGAGCTGAAACCACAATATGTCAGTGACAGAGCTGCAGTTTCAGTAACAAGATGGTTTGTATGTGGTGGAGTTGCAAGCTTCATGCCCCGTTGTTTTTTATAAAGAGTTTTTCCTTCTCCTAGATTGGTTTACCTACTTAAAATACAAAGAGTCTTGTGTCCTTATAATTTGCTTATACTTGTGAGAAGAAGGGAAGTTAAAACAGTTTCATTCAAGATTTGAGTTTAGTTCATCAAATTTATTTTCTACCATCATAACCATTATGCTACAGCACCTTCTTTAGTGGTATCATGATGGTATAACAAAATAATTTAGATAGTATAACAAAAATATTTAGATAGTATAACAAAAAACATATTTAAATGGTAAAACAAAAAATATTTAGATGGTATAACAAAAGACATATTTATAGTAAAAATATCCTAGATTGTGTAACAAAAAAAATTTTAAAACTAAAACAATTTTTTTACTGTAGCCTTTTTTCTCATCCTAATATTGAATATTTTCTTATTTATTATGAAGAAGCATTTATTGTGTGGGTATTTTTACCAAAACTCCTGATCACAGGCTGAAATTTAATGATGATAAGAAAAAATTTAGATACAGTATATGCATATTTCTCTTATGACAACTTTGATTTTTTTCACTACATGTTTAATCTCAAAATATAAAAAAAACAAAATTTAAATGATGCTGAATAATATTTTGTTAGATTTGCAAGAAAAGGGAACAAAAACGATTTTAAAATATCAATATCAAAGGGTTCCCATAAAATATTGAATATGATACAAGGTTAGTTTTGTGGTAGGATCTTCAAAAGATGTCAATAATCCATAAGCAATAATTGATATCAAGGAAAACTTTGATCTTTCTTGTTACATAAAAGGATAAGGTACTCATCCCAACAATTAATTTCTGGTATCAAGGCAAATTAAAACTGAGTTATATGAAGTCTAACAGGAGTTTTTATTGAAGTAAGATAATAAATATTCAGATATTGCTTCCTTATGAAACCAGTATTTTTTTGTGATCTGTAATCATCCAGACGTTTTTTTTATCCATGTTTATTTAGATATTGTTGATCTTAGTAGATACATTTCCAATTTTTTTCCAATAAAATGATAGTTTAAGTCGTAAAATTTTATAAAATTTTTGATGGAAAAATCTAATGACATTGATAAACAATATGACTTTGATTGGTTACATTGCTTACATTTTTATTAATATATAAATTTCCCACTAAACAAGATACGTACCTTTTTAAAACAAAATGATTAGTCCTGGTCATATCTGTATATTAAGTTGGTAAATATACATCATCTCGCTGGGGCTGCAGAATATACTGACTGCATCTCTGCAGAGGGGTAAGACCTCCCCAACGAGTATCCTGGACATATGACACTAAACTATCTGATGGTGAGGTTCAAGTAATGCTAGAGCTTTGGGGAATACAGAGTATCCCTTCTCTGCCATCACTCCCAGGTCCAATCTCGCTCAGAGTGGTAGCACCTGAAAGGTCCTATCTATGGGTCAAATAGAACTGTTTGAAATTTAAACTGTGTACTTATGCTAAACTGAATTGTTTGAAATAGAACTGTTTATACATTTAACTGTGTGTAAACAAAAAACTGTACTTAGCTAAATTGAATTGTTTGAAATGAAACTGTTTGATCATTTTACAGTATTTAAACAAATGATTGATGTTTAATTGAATTTTTAATGATACATAACTATACTAGGGACCATTTAACTTTGTTGACATGCTAAACTGAATTAGAGTTGTTTGATTATTAAACAAATGACTAACTATGTGTAAACAAGAAATGGTACTTATGCTAAACTGAATTGTTTGAAATAGACCTGTTTTTACGTTTAACTCTGTATTCATATTAGAAAAAAAAATAAGTGAAACCATTTAACTGTGTGAAAAAATGAGCTCAGGTTCATTAAAAAATATTAATCATGTATTTAATATATATGTATAAGAATATTTGGCATTAAATAACCTACTATGTTTGATATGCCATAAAACCCAACCAAACCAAATCCTATATATTTAATATATATGTACAAAGAATATTTTGCATTGACTAATCTACAATGGTTGATATGCCATAAAACCAAACCAAACCAATCTTTCTCGCCCTTTCTTACCAATCAAGTGACAGTCAAATCAAATTATACTGTTTTCAATAATTGTATTTGTTATTATTATTATTTTTCCCTTTCAGAGTTTTTCATCTCAGAATTAACTAGATGTTTTCACTGGAGGCTAAGTAACAACAAGTCTCTTAGAACTCTTTTAAGTATTCAAGCTGATCTTAGTAGTGTCAAGATCTAGGCAATCTCATTTTTTCCACTGATCTACAGTTCAACCAGTCTCTTTTCCAGGTTCTTTGGGATTGTTCCAAGTTCAACAATTACAAATGGTATCACTGTCACCTTCAGGTTTTATAACTTCTTTAGATTCAGGTAAGGTTCACATATTAGTTCAGCTTCTTGGTTTCTTTAATTTCCACTATGTAGTCAGCTGGAACAGCAAAATCCCAGAGTTGACTAGTTCTTTTTATAATTAAAACTAGGTCTAATCTTTTGGCCTGGATTGGATGATCCATTTGTATTGCAAAATCCCAGAGAATCTCATGCTGCTCATTTTCTATGTCAGATTCCATTTTGTACATACACATTTGACTGTATGTCAAACATTAACCTCTTGCACAGTTCCCAATGAATTGCTTTTTCCTGTTTCTGTATTCTTTTTCTGCCACTTTGCTGTACTCACTTATTTGATTAACTCTTTAATTGCTATCACCATATGGTTTACACTTGTTATTTTCCTGCATATTACCAATTTTAGCTTTGACATAATTAGTTCTTATGGCTTTATTTTCACAGTTATTAACAGAGATTCAGTTTCTCATTTTAGGTTTCCTCTTTATAGCCATATCCAAGTCACCTCATACACAATTTCCTTTGTTTTTCATTTGAAGTATCCATATTTTCTTCACATTGCTAGAATTTATTGCAAAAATCACAGAGAAAGGTAATATCTTCACTGTCTAGGTCTAGTGGTGGGTGGCGTTTTTTATCATTTATCATCATCATCATTATCATTATTTATAGTAGTGCTAGTAATATAAAAATGAAGTAGCTTGCTGGGTGGCTCAGGTGGAGGGGGTGTTTCCTTTAAGTTGAAATCATATAAATAATTTTTTTTTGTCTTCTATATCCTTTGAATTGTCAACTTAATCATTTCAAATTTTAAAAATCACCACCACCATGACTGCCATCATCTAACTGTATGATTTTTATTCAGTACAATTTTTTTCAGTACTTGGCTGTTTATAGTTCTGAAACCTAACAACTTATCTCAATAGCAATTAATCACATTTGTAATCATAAAGAATTCAAATTATACAAACTAATTCCATTTCCGTTTTATTTCTATAATTTCTAAATAATGAATATCAAAATAACAGAAAAAGAAGTAAAAATAAAAATAAAGTCTAAAACAATTATTCATCAGTGGTAAATTTATTACCTTCAACACAAGTCTATTACTAAATTAAACAAGATAAAATCTCAAATATGTATTTTTTTTTAACAAACATGACCTCCTGGATTCAGCATTTTGAAAATTGGAGCAACCCATAATTCTTCATGAGGTGTGTCTGTGGAAGATTTCTGATTTATTCTCTGACCTTGTTTTTTTTTTTTTTAAATTTTGAAATTCTTTTTCCATTTTGGGGCAAATCAAATAGTTCTTTGCCTTTGCTCAATGTGGCTACAAATTCTTTTGTATTCAAGTCAGTTTTCCTCCTCCAAGTTAATTGATAGTAATTGACACAACTTACTCAGCACAAGAAAATGAAAAATTGATCGCTTCATGCTCCAAATAATGAGAAGATTCCATAAACTACATCATCCTGAGTCTACAAGCAGTTCAATACAAAATTAATTATTTGCTAAAAATAAATTTTTTTTAGATATGCCAATATTTTCTCATTTTATTTTCAATAAAACTTTTGCAGATAATTATTATCATGATTTTTGTATATACGTTTACTGGTGAAATTCCACTGAACGCTTTCTTGGTCATGAACATTCTAATTCTTTTATGATAAAAATAACAAAAATAAACAAATAAAAAAAAATGTTATTAATCATCAAGAATACAAAAGCTCTTAAGGGAGACATTGAAAACTCATCTGTAAAATAAAATTGAAAAAAACAAATTAAATAAAATGATCAATAAAAAAAAAACTAATGACTAATTAGACATGTTCATTGTCTGATCAATTGAAGAGTGACAAAAAGTCTTTTCAAAGCTGTGTCAAAGATCTTTTGATAGTTGAACTGTCTTTAAGAATAATAATAATAAAAAATAATAATCAAATCAATCAATAACTAAACTAGTGATCATCTTTGCTCAAACGAGTAAGAAAATATTCATATGCATCAATGTTATGATTTTACTTTTTATTATTTGGTCTTTCACTGGAGTGTGAATGACATTAAATCTCCTTGGCTCTCCAGGACTTTTCTAAGTATTCTAGCCAATTTTAACTATGCTGTGGTCAGTAGGGTCTTGATTCTTCTTCTGATTTCCAATTCTTTCAGTCTTTTTTCCAAGTCTTTATGGACCCAACAACACCAGCTACAATTGATATTAGCATCACCTTCATGCTCCTCAACTCTCTGGCAATCTATGATTTAAATATCTTGATTAAGTTCATACATTTTTATGTTCAGTCACCTTTCTCTTTTCCTTTGAAAAAAATTGAATTTTACTCATGGAATTATTTTATCCATTTTTCAAAATGTATTCATAGCATACTTGTATATATTATAATAGTTGATGTGTATGCAGGACACTGCTGGAGAAGCTGGGACGAGCTCGTAAGTGATGTTCTTCTATGGACCCCCTCACATGGCCGAGCAAAAGCAGGGCGACCAGCTCGAACCTATATTTAGCAGCTCTGTGAGGATACAGGATGTAGCCCTGAGGACCCGCCAGAAGTGATGAACGATAGGGAGGAGTGGCCAGAGAGGGTCAGGGATATCCTTGCTGGTGGCACGACAAGATAATGATGATGATGATATGCCAAGTAAAAGGTAAAGACTTAGACAAGAGATCCAAAGATTGTTAAAGAAGTATAAAAAATCTCTCCTCCTTTTTTGCAATTTTCTAAACAATTTTTGTGGGACAATAAATAATTCTCTCAATTAATAAATAGGCATGTCCATTGTGATCAGATAACAATCAAAGGAACCCGTTCTTGATTTCTGATTTTTGAACCGTGAAGACATTATTTTTTTACTCTGCCTTGAACCGGTGGAGCCATATGGGGATATTAACCACACATATAAAATAAGCACTTTTCCATTTCTGTATCCCTTTTACGTATTGCTTGTTCATGGAACAAAATGTATATATTTTATCTGTTGGGACTAATTTGTATATGTCTTTGTATGTGTCCAAGAATTTATTTGTCTTTCCTTCCGTTTATTCAGTGTTAGTATCATCTATATCATCTAGTTGCACTGGCAGCATGGATTTCGCAGATTCTCCATTTATCCCAATCATCCATCACTCCTGTGTCTTCACAGTGTTAGTATACCATGGATATACTAATGCTAATGTTCTTGGTTAGTGAGGACTTAACTAAATATAATCCCTACCACCAGACACCCCAATAAAATTTCTATTTTAGAATTTACTGTTGTCAATTAAAAATTTCCTGTCAATAGTTACAAATATTAATTATTACTATAAAAGTTGAATCCACATCATAAAAAAGTTACTAAATATGTTTTCATTACCTTAAAAAGTTAATATTGATTGGTAAAAAATTTTGCCGAGTTTTCTAAAGAAATATATCTTAACTTGAGTTCGTCCCTGCTTCTCCAGCAGTGTCCTGCATGTCTGGTTCATCTAACTTGAATAGTTTTCGTGATAGGAGGCAGGTGGCCGTACAGTTGGTGTCTTGTGGGGTGTTGCCGCCAGGACTTGTTCAAGATTGCTTGCAGCATTTAAAGATTTTGTTTTTTATCTGAATTTCCTCCTCATCATCAACATCATCAAGGAGAATCTATGCTGTCATCATCAAGGGAATCTATGCTGACATCATAGATTCCCTTGACTCTCTCTTGTCATTTATCCCTATTCGTTATAATTCTTGGTAAGTCCCCTAGGCAGCATCCAATGTCTGCACAGAGCTTTTTGCTTGTTAGATAATACTGGTGATTCTAAGTGATATTCTCCTATGGATTCTTTCATGGTTAAACAATAATTCTATATAATTATTTTACATGTCTAGATTGAAGAAATACCGATGAACCTAATTAATGTTTTATTGAATGTAAATAAATTTTCAGTCAGACAATTATTTTTCTTTAAGTTTCATATTAATAAAATCATTCTAAGTTTACAAGCAGTTCAATATGAAATTAATTATTTACTAATGACATTTTTCAGTAACTTTTGGATAAGCCAAAATTTTCTCCTTTTATTTTCAATAAAACTTCTGTATATAATTATTATTATGATTTTTATATATAGAGTTTCTGGTGAAATTCCACTGAATACTTTCTTGGTCATGCTCATCAAAAGTCTTTTATGACAAAAATAGCAAAAACAAACAAATAAAAAGAGTTATTTCTTTTAAGTTGAAGTCATATAAATTATTTTCTTTCTTCTCTCTCCTTTGAATTGTCAAATGAATTATTTCAGATTTTTAAAACAACCACCACCCTCACCAAAACAATGCTATTGCTACTGACACTGCCACTACTACCACCACCACCACCACCTTCATCATAATTTCTATTAATACCAATATCATTTTTATCCAGGACAATTTCCTTCAGTACCAGTTTAAAATCTATATGATTAATTATCTCAACATGGCTTTCCGCTTTGTTCTGCTTTTCCCCTTTTCCTGTGAGAAATAACATGTTCTATGTTAAAACTTTCCTACGAATCTGATAAGCAAAGATCTCAGATTTGCTTGCTCCACATCAAATTGTTCTACCGTCCATTGAAGACAGACAAATAAATCCTTCGCAATTATTCTAAATGATTCATCTTTTACTTGTTTAAGATATGTCATCATCATCATCATCATCATGTCGTGCTGGTAGCACGGATATCCTTGACCCTCTCTCGCCACTTTTCCCTATTGTTCATCGCCTCAGGCAGGTCTTCTGGACAACATCCTGTACCCTCACATAGTTGCTGAATGTATGTTCGTGCTGGTCGTTCTGCTTTTGAACGGCCATGTGTGGGGGTCTATAAGAGTACATCACTTATGAGTTCGTCCCTGCTTCTCCAGCAGTGTCCTGCATGTCTGGTTCATCTAACTTGAATAGTTTTCGTGATAGGAGGCAGGTGGCCGTACAGTTGGTGTCTTGTGGGGTGTTGCCGCCAGGACTTGTTCAAGATTGCTTGCAGCATTCTTGTGTAATTGCCGTCTAGCTTCTTTTCCAGCCGTTTTGTTAGAGTCCATGTAGTGCACCCGTATAGCAGTATCGATGTGACCGCTGCCTGGAAGAAACTGCGTTTCATTTTATCGGTTAGGTCTGGTTTCCATATAATCGATAGCCTATTGATAGCTGTCCATGCTTTTGTTAACCTCGTGTCAATGTCCTTTGTAACTTTTCCTAACCCAAGTGTTTCATCATATCTAAAAATTGAAAAAGACCCACATGTGTTATAATTCAACTTTTTCCCTATTTTGCCTCTAAAAACTTGTAGGTCTGACTATAACAGCTATCTCACACCCTA
The DNA here is from genome assembly GCA_963585895.1 of Sepioteuthis lessoniana. Taxonomy (NCBI): domain Eukaryota; kingdom Metazoa; phylum Mollusca; class Cephalopoda; order Myopsida; family Loliginidae; genus Sepioteuthis; species Sepioteuthis lessoniana. The sequence goes on along the minus strand of OY757921.1, from coordinate 13,554,051 downwards.
GCAGTAGCAGTTATGTTGTCAAAGAGAACAGATTCAGACCTTAGATTCTTCAGCCCTGAATTTCAAGAATGATAAAAATAAGTTTTATCCTCAAAGGAATTCAGGACTGACACACAAGTAAGTAATTAAAAAGAATATTAAAAACATTTACATACACTGTACATATACAAAAATTAGTATTCATAATAAAACATATTTTTAAAATTAATTCTTATTGTCAAAGTAATACATAAAAAATAACATTTGTTCAACTCAATCTCCTGTTAATTGTTTTGCTGTTTTATTTATTAATTTTGGCATTAACCTTTTATCACATTGCTAGAAGACACTGCAGCAACAATATTAAGGTACATTTTTTTACCAACTAATTACATATGATTTACCAAAATTCATGCCACCCTCATAACAGATATAAAAACAACAAACTTATTTCTGATTCCTAGCAAAATTTAAGCAAAACAAATTGATCAACAATGAATTGGTGACTATTTGATAATTTTAGATATTTTAAATTTAAAAAATCTTGGCACTTGACACATCTTTGCAGATCCCTCTCCACCCATGAACTACTCAGTATAATTGAACAATAAATTCCATCCAATTTTATAAAACCAAAAAATAATTTTTTCCTTTTAATTTTATTGATCAGAATTTGAAAAATAAATAAATAAACAGAATAAAATAAAATAAAATACAAATTTAAATGCAGGAAATTAAAAATTAATCTTTATTTAATTTTTCAAGTTGTTTTCTGGCAAACCTGTGACTTGAATATCTTCTTAGATTTCAAATTTGTGAACTGCCATTATCAGTCATCAGATGATTTTCTTTCAAACTGCTGCTGCTGCTAATTAATGATGATGATGATGATGATGATTTTTTTTTGTAAGAAATATGTTTAACCAACCATATCTTAGAAAAAGTCCTTGATTCTAAATCTTTATTTTTTTTCTTTCAATAGCTAACATGCATGATTTGCTACTATCAATTTTAACCTATTTATAAAATAAGAGTTGATCCATCAAATTTGGGTGTTGAGAAATAAAAATTAAGGGGGCATCTTAATAAAATTCATAAAATCTATAACTGTCAACACCTCGGGATATATTTCTCTTTCAAATTTAGAACCTATGATCTTATCTTTATCAACCCAATATCTTGAAGAAAGAATGCATTAACATGTTCCAATAGCTAGAAACATACTCATATTGTTCTATGAACAAGTAGTATGTAGATGGGGTACAAAAATGGATAAATGGTTACTTGATGATAATAAATAAATAGCCATAGCCATGTACCTTTAGTATTCCAGAGCCTGGTCAGGAGACAAAATCACTTCAGTTTAAAGAGGTCAAGAATGGGTTTCTGGACTGTTATATGACATTCAATGAGGCATCTAACAGTAATGTCCATTTATCTAATGTTGATAATGATTTATTGTTTCTACAATTGTACTTAAGAAAAAACCCCCAAAAAACTGCTCAGTTCAGGGCTTCTTAAACTTTTTACTTACAACCAAATTTAATTTCTATTTATTCCCAAATTGATTAATTCAATATTAAATAACAAAACATAACTAACAGCAAATCTAAATGGACTTCTTAATTCTTGAATTGTTTTTAATGGGAAAGAAGAGTTTAGTGTGCGCCAATGCAAATCATGAATATTCAATTGCAGGCTTGTGAGTTTGAGCCAGAAATCTTCACATTCTATATTCAAAGTGCTTCTCTGTTTTCTTTGTAAATACTGCACATAGCAAAAACTCGATCCCACTGTACACAAACTTGGAAAAACTAATAAAATGAGTTCTGCAGTTTCACAAAGCTTGGGATACTTTGTAATGATTTTTCATATTTGGCAATCAGTCTATATGATCCATCAATTTTTGTTCTTCTGCTATAAAGTGAGTTATCAAAGCAAACTAGTAAATTTACCCTCCTGGCACCCCTATGTTTTTATTCACCCTGCCAAAATTTTATTTACTCCCTGGGGTCTCTATGGATCATTTTGAGAGGCTCTGATCAAAATGTTTGATGATACAAACTTGAAGATAAAAAATGGTGAAAATTACCCTGAGTAATTATTTTTACAGAAAATAAAGTCTTTTTTTTTTTAAAATTGTAAACAATGATTTTTTCCTTTTCTAAATTAAAAAGATTGTTACACATTACAAATGGCTTTTGCTTATATATATCAATTTTGAAGAATAAGTTTATTATTATTATTATTTACTCATTGAGAGTTTTTCACATCAGTGTTAGCTGATAGTCTTTCACTGGTGTTTGAGTGACAGCAAGTCACCTCAAGTCACCAGAACTCTTCTCAGTGTTCTGGTTGTTCTCAACAGTACTGTAGTTTGGATGGTCTTAACTCGTCCTCCTACCTCCAAGTCCTCCAGTCCCCTTAATAATCCTTTAGTTACTGTACCAAAAACACCAATCATGATTGGTACAATTGTCACTTTCATGTTCCATAGTTTTTTTCTATTCTCTAGCAAGGTCGAGGTACTTATCCTTCTTTTCACATTCTTTTAGTTTTATTCTGTGGTCAGCCAGGACAGTAAAATCAACAATTTTGCAAATTCTCTTTTTTTTGTTGATTATTATAAGGTCTGGTCTTCTGGCCAAGATTAGGTGATGATATTATTTTTATTTAGTCCTTTAGAGTTTTTCACATCGGCATTTGCTGATGGTTTTTCACTGGAGTTTGAGTGACAGGAAATCTCCTCAAGTCTCCAGGACTCTTCTCAGTATTCTGGCCGTTTTCAATAATGCTGTCATTTGGATGGTCTCCGCCAACCTCCAAGTCCTCATTATTATTATTATTATCTTTTTTTATTGTTTTCCTTCTTTTTTTTAAGTTGAACAAATTACAGCGACATCCTAAATAATGTGATCAATTCATCTTCACAAACCAAAACTGCACAATTCAAGATATTGCTGTTGAGTGAAACCCATCAAATAATTTTGCCACCCGACAAATACCCTGTCCAGTGGCAAAAGCTGCTTGGTAGCGCTAGGAGTGGCAGTATCGCCTTGAGCTACCAAAACTGTGTTATCACCCTGGTTGGCAGCTGATGAGAGCAGGGTATCGCATGTGCTTTCATACGTATGATGGAAAAAAATTTTTTTAAAGTTTTGGACAGAACAGAGAATATTTAGAAATGAATTAACAACACTGCTGGAGGAATTCCTGTATTTTGTCCGATGATTGGATCAGGGGTGTCCCACACTCACCAAACATGATAAATTTGTTATTAATATCAAGTGCATTCAATAATACTTGAGAGAGTCAAAACTTTTGTGATAGTATCCACTAGTTTGCTGTGTATATATCACTAAACCAGTTCAGCCGACTGTGGATGATAGTGTCATGGTAGTTGGTATGCTGATACATTGTGCATTGTTTCACCCCCTGAGTGATTTGAAAGTCAAACAGATAAATGTGCAGCATAGACTAATTTGGGAACTTATGCTTGATGAGTTAAAACTGGGCTACAATGTCGCAGAATCAACCAAAGAAATTTGTTGTGTCAAAAGTGAATGTATAATTGATCAGAGTACAGTAACCAGATGGTTGAAGAAATTTCACTAAAGTTGTAAAAACCTCATCAACCAGATGAGGGGAGGGGCGGTGAAGTAGGCCTAAAACTGTGGAGTCTGAGGCCATGCTCAAAGCCATAGAGCCAAATCCAGCAAGCAGCACTTACAGAATATCAAGCAAGCTCATCATTCAAAGCATCCAAAGATGTTGAATATTGCAAAACTTTTAACTTATCCTAGCATAATCATAATTGTATCATGTGCTGCTGGGTGAATGATTGGAGGGGGTGGTACAAAAATAAGGATTGAAGGATGAGTGTCATTGTGTTATATAATCAAGCAATGATTTTTTTTATATTAATCATTTTTCATTAATTATATTTTATCATTCTGTTTGGTAGGGCTTAGAACTATTCGAGTCTCTTAGTCCAGGTGCACAGGTCAGTTGGTGCAGTTTTACACTTACGTGCAAAGGATATGAAAATCACCATTTGTCATTATAAACCCCCAGACAGGAAATAGGGCTGGAGTGTGGATGATGTCATACCCAGAAGAGATGGTCCTGAGAATTTGAGGATTTTCAAAAGATGTCAGTTGGGTATTCTACTGTTGAGGCATGTGATTGATTTTTTCGGATCTTGACCGGCAGAGATGAATTGAGATCTTAGACATCACAAGATGCACCGTGCGTTGGGGTGGGGTCAGCATGGTATAGTTAGCATAGGCTTTTAAGAATTGTGTCTCTCTCCTTGTGTCACCATGAATTGAAGCTAGAAATTGATAATCCCATTTGTATCTGAAACAAAAGAGTCCACCTGTGTTTGTATATTGATTTGTATTGCTGTTGTGATTGATATCATAATGGCTATATAACAATTGTACCAGAATTTTTTTATCTTGTTAAAAAATTGTTGAAATAATTTTTGTTAGTCAATCATCATCACCTTTACTTCAGTTTATGAAACATCATTTGGATGCTAAAAATATGAACTTGTCTATAGAAATTAGTCAAAAGAGGATTTTTTGAGTAATAATTATGCTCAAATAGTAAGTTTAACATTGTAGAACGCCCTGTGACAATTACGATTATAACATTGTAAATGATTTTACTAAAGGAATAAATTGCAAAAGGTTTTGCTATAATAATATCTAGGAATGTGTTTTAGTGTTAGAATATTTCCAAAATATTTTACTATGAAAAACTATTAGAAAGTATTCTACTGCAGGGGAAAGGATTTTACTTTAGGAAAGTATTGGTAAGGAATGTATTGGAAAGGGATTTACAAAAGGAATGTATTGGAAAGGGATTTACCATAGGAATGTATTGTAAAGGGATTTACAATAAGAATGTATTGGAAAGGGATTTACAATAAGAATGTATTGGAAAGGGATTTATAATAGGAATGTATTGGAAAGGGATTTACAATAAGAATGTATTGGAAAGGGATTTACAATAGGAATGTATTGGAAAGGGATTTACAATAAGAATGTATTTGAAAGGGATTTACAATAAGAATGTATTGGAAAGGGATTTACAATAGGAATGTATTGGAAAGGGATTTACAATAAGAATGTATTGGAAAGGGATTTACCATAGGAATGTATTTGAAAGGGATTTATAATAGGAGTGTATTGGAAAGGGATTTACAATATGAATGTATAGGAAAGGGATTTACAATAGGAATGTATTGGAAATGGATCTACTATAAGATATTTTGGAAAGGGATTTATATCGGAATGTATTGCAAAGGGATTTACAGTAGGAATTCATAGAAATGTGGTTATTTTTTTAAAATGATACTTATGCCAGAGTTGTGGGTTTAGAACGATAGAAAACTTTTTGGCATTAACCAAAATATCCCACTTGATAAGTCTAAGATAAATATAGGAATATATTGGTGTGTTACATATATTTTTAATGTTGACCAGTGTTGTAGAAAAATTTTTTACTCTGAGAATCTGAGATTCGTTTGATTCTCATTGATTACAGCTCATATGCAATTCTCAGATAAGTATTTCTAAAACTAGGCAATAATTATCTAAGCTAAAAAAGCTGTTAATATTGATTAGCAGACATTCTGCTGGACATCTTTTCAATTTAATAATAGAATAAAAAGTAATTCCTATGTCTTAATAATAGGAAAACATTTTTAGTCTTAAATGGTAGCATATCTATTTTTAAATTTATATTCTCTAAATGAATCAGATCAAAACCAGGGTTAGTCCAAAGTACTGACAACAGTTGTTTAGGGCACCAATTGCTACAGGGCATGTCTGTCATGTAATCATAATAAACCTGTTCATTTATTTGTCGACTGAAACAGTAACATAATAAGTTGTGAGCATTCATTAACTCTCATAGTGAATTTGACAATTTGTTGAAAGTAATATCAAAATTTATCCATCCTGTCAACAGGGTTTTGAATTGGCTGTCTGTAAGACCCACTCCACATAGGGGTGTCCTCAGTATAACACTAAATTGCATCTAATGGTGAGGATCCAATTCTGAAGTATCTCTTCATTGCCATTACTCCTGATCCTGAGTGGTAATATTTGTTAGGGTCCTATCTATGGGTCAAATAGTTATTTGAAGCAATAATTATTCATTGAGGATTATTATGATCAGTTACTTGAAGCCTATAACTATGTGCAAACAAATGCTTATTGTCAAATAGAAATAATTACTGGAAACCATATAATTATTAGTATTAGATAGGAATACTTGAAACTATACAACTGCATGCAAATTGTTTGTGTTAGATTGGAATACTTGATATAATTTTGAACAAAAAAACTTTTAAGAAACAACTGCACAAATATGCAAATATAAATGTACAATGAATGTGATTCCCTAACATCTAGGTATAGAATAACCCTAGACAAGTTGATACACTGTTAAAATAAATCCTTTATTGCATTAATAGAGGTTATTTTCTGTGAAAAGATAATTTCTATTTATTTATTTTTTCTGAGGTTGATGTAAGAAGATACTAAAAAAGGGGAATCCCCTTGGAGGCATAACAAATAACTCTAAATACAGACAATAAGAATATACAGCCAGGACACAGGAATGGGATTTAACATAGAAAAATGTGCCATGCTAATAATGAAAAGTGGAAATAGAGAAATTATGGTACAAAACAATGCCATAAGGACAAATTATGTTAAAATGAAAATAGATAAAATGTTACAGACTAGTAAGTGTAGATTATGTGGGGAAATACATGAAACAGTTAATCACATAATAAGGGGAAGCAGCAAACTAGCACAAAAGGAGTACAAGACAAAATATGACAGAGTGGGAAAAGTAATCCACTAGGAATTGTGCCAGAGACTGAAACTTGACCATACTACCAAATGGCATATTCACAAACTGGAATCAGTCCTAGAGGATGACACATATAAATTTCTTTAGGATTATGAAATACAGATGGATCACCTAATCCCTGCCAGAAGACTGGACCTAGCATCAATTAACAAAAAAGAAAAAATGCGAATTTGCTATCTTGTGGCTTTTGATATTTCTCATAGAGTGAAAATAAAAGAAAGTGAAAAAATAAACAAATACTTGGATCTTGCTAAAGAGCTGAAAAACTGTAGAACATGAGGGTCAAAGTAATACCAATTATAATTGGTGAGCTCATATAATTAAGGAATTGTCTTTTTTATATAAATCATTTTTTGTGAATTATATTTTATCATTCAGTTTGGTTGGGCTTTGAACTATTCGGGTTAAGAGTTCAGGTGCATAGTCATTGGATACAGTTTTATGCTCACGTGCAAAAGATATGACAATCATCATTGTCATAATAAACCCCAGACAGGCAATGGGCTGGAGTGTGGATGATGTCATGTCCGGAAGAGATGGTCCTAAGAATTTGAGGATTTTGTAAAAGAGTCAGGAGAGTTGAGATTGGACCATGGCAGCAGAGAATTGAGTTCTCTACCGTTGAGGCATGTAGTTGGGATTTTCGGATCTCTACTAACACAGATCTTAAACTCCACAAAATGCGCTGTGCATGGGGATGGGGTTAGCTTTGTAAGAAATGTGTCTCTTTTCTTGTGTTGAAGAACTGAAGTCAAGAAATTAATAAACCGTTTGTACCTGAACAACAGAGTCCGTCTGCATTTGTACATGTATATGATTGTATATGCATCTGTATATGTACCATTGGATTGATACCATTATGATTATGGTTATGGCTATGCAACACTTAGAACAGTTCCCAAGAGCCGGTAGAAGAGACTGGAGGAATTGGAAATCAATGGGAGAACTGAAAACATGGCTGAGATCAGCGAGAATACTGAGAAGAGTCCTGGAGACCAGGTTAGTTTGGTTTGGTTTTATGGTATATCAACTATTGTATGTTATTTAATGCCAAATCTGATTTATACATATATATCAGATATATATGATTTGTAAACATAAGTTAACAAAGTTAAATAGTTCCAAGTATTGCTATGTATTTCTAACAATTTAATTAAACATTAGTCATTTGTTTACACAGTGTTAAATGATCAAAGAGTTCTATTTTTAACAATTCAATTTAGCATAAGTCAAAGGTGAATGGTTCCAAGTATTGCTATGTATAACTAACAATTCAATTAAACATCAATTATTAGTTTACACACAGTTAAATGATCAAACAGTTCTATTTCAAACAATTCAATTCATAAGTCATTTGTTTGCACTCAGTTTAAATGTTAAACAGTTCTATTTGACCCATAGATAGAACTCTATCAGGTGCAACCATTCTAAGTCAGAGTGGTCCAGGGAGCAATGGCAGTGAAGGGGTACTTTGAATTCCCCAAAGCTCCAACATTACTGGAGCCTTACCATCAGATTGTTTTGGGTCATATACAGGACACTCATTGGGGAAGGGTCTTACTCCTCTGCGGAGATGCAGTCAGTGTATTCTACAGCCTGGAAACCTGAGGAGACTTGTCACCAAGACTCCAGTGAAAGTCAACCAGATAAAGCTGGAGTGAAAAACTCGCAAGGAGTGAAATAATTATAATAATAGTAGAACTAAGGACAAGTAGAGCCAACCAGATAACAGCATTATTGAGATCAGCCAGAATACTGAGAAGAGTCCTGGAGACTTGAGAAGGTTTCCTGTCTCTCAAAATTCAGTGAGAAACCATCAGCTAACACTGGTGTGAAAAACTTTCAAAGAAATAAACAATAATAATTGTAATAAGAAATCAAAATTTATGTTGTGTAAAATAATGTAACTGTTGGGTTGTTGTTGTTCAGTATTTATAACATAAACGCATGAAAATTTTTTAAAATATGATAAATAATTATCATATTTTTTAAAATTTTCATCATACAACGTGTGAAAGCATGTGCGATACTCTGTCCTCATCAGTCGCCAACCAGGGTGATAACTCAGTTTCAGTAGCTCAAGGTGGTACTGCCACTCCTGGCGCTACCAAGTATAAAGATAATTATTTATCATTAATATAAACGGATAGATTCTCCTTGGTATAATAATAGTAAAATAGAGTTGGCAACCCTAGTCGAGGGCAACCTGAAGGTCCCCTTTTCAATAACTACTACACCGTGGTGTAGGGAAGAGCACTACTCCTTTCCTTTGATTGGTCTACTTTACCCTTGATAAGTACCTTATAATGCTGAGTGTTAAGCAAGGAGATATCAAGTACCATTTTTTGAATCTTTAGTATGACTCGACCTGGGATTGAACCCCAGTCTCCTGGGCCATTGGCAAACTCTCTACCCAGTTGGTCAATGGCACTCTGATGCTGTGTTGGAAGTGTTTTCTTTTACCTGATTTATTGTAATAAACATTTCTCTGAATTTTACTTCCTGAAAACATAATATAATTTAAAGAGAACTAAAGTTCATTACATCTTTGATCGCCTCAGGTGGTGTAATGCTTAACAGGCTAGATTATCGAGCCTTCATGAGTGAGTTTAAGTCTGATTGGGTGCCCCATTCATATGGCCTTGCGCCATATCTAAGAAAAAGCTTAGTAAATTACCTAAAGTTCAGTTTGTCTGGAGTGCCAAGAACCTTATTGTCAGTTTTGATTAAACCAAACATTTCTGTAAATTTTTAAGAATTTCATAAGAACAGATATTTCTTGTGATAACATATTCTTCTCTTATTTCAAACAGAAAAGGATGGCAATTTAATCATCTGAATTGCTACAGTTTTGGAAAAGTTAACCTAAAATGGTTTGTAACAAAATACTCCTTATGGCAAGAATATTTCATTTTGGGTCTTATCAATGAATTTATTTTCATCATATTGGATTACTTGGAGGTTGTGACATTCCCACTTACCAAGGAACAATGTTAGTATTAGTATACCTGGGATATACTGACACTGAACAAATGGAAGGAAAGGCAAGATAATCTCATTTACGGAAAGATTTAATGTATACATAATATACATACAAGAAAAATTGAAAAGAATACACAATCATATCCCAATGTAGAAATATGGATATATTGTACTATGAACAAGCAGTATATGAAAGGGGTACAAGAACAAAAATGGCCCAGTTGATGATGAACAGTAAAATTGTTATAACCATGTTGGCTTTACTGTTCAATGACAGTGCAGGTGATAATATCTCAGTTGTTCAAGGAACAGAGACAAAAGAAAGCAAGAATGGTTTTTTGGAATTGTCATTTGAAAGCCAAATCAATGGCAGTTTTCTGCATCAAATTAATGATGGAAAATCTTTGACTTTCTTTTCCTCATAATAATGGCACATGATGTAGCAAGTAACTGAGTCTCATAGTACATCATGAAGCGGAATAGCATGGCTGAGTCCATCCCCTTGCAGGTCTATGACTAGTTTGAGTGTTGAGTTTTCCTTTTCCTAGAATGGTTGCCATATCAAGATTAAAGAACCCAGTCTTCTTTACTATTTACCCATAGCTGGAGGGAGAATAATTGGATTCATCTTTTCTGAGGGTATTTGTGCTATGGGAAATGTAAACAGCCACATCCAGGATTTGAACTCTGGTAGCTAGGTTTAACTCCTATGATGCCACAAGCACCTTGTACATAAAAATACAGAAATGAAATAAAAAGTGAATTTTATTAAAATTATGCCCTAAAATTCTTATTCATATAAATGTACAGTTTAACATAACAAGCCTAAAAACAAACAAACAAACAAAAACATCTTTGAATGCAATTGCTAAAAATATGGAAATGTTATTTTTAAACAAACAACCTTTGTGTGCACAGAATCAGCAAAATTATTAAAAAAATGCACTAACTTTTGTCTGGAAAAAATAACTTGGTTGAAACACTAAATGTGATGTGGGTTTATTTTTAGAAAAATGGTTTAGAGTCTCAATTTGCAAACCAGATTTTATGAGCACATTACCAAGGATAAGAAGTAGAAGAAATAAATATCTTTCATGAAGAAAGGATACAGTACAAATTTTGCACTAAAAAAAAGTGTGATTTTACCTAAAAAAGGTATTCTTCTGTTAAATTCCTTTACAATCTATAATTGGAAATGAAAGAAATCAAGAGTTTCATTCTGTACATGAAACAATTTCATTTATGATCTAAAAAAAATTGTGCATATATATATATATATATATATATATATATATATATATATATATATATATGTATATATATATATATACACACACTTATATATCCCCCACCACACATATATGTATATATACACATACAAAATAAACAAAGACAGAAAACAATAGCAACAATATATATATATATATATATAATGTATTCAAAATAAACATAGAAAACAATAACCACAAAAAACAAAAACAAAGCAAAACAAAAAACAATAAGAGAAGAGAAACTTTCAAAATAATGGCAATTATAAAGAAAAGGTAATATTAAAGGAAATGTCTACCAGTCAAAGAAAGAAAAAGCAATGTAAATCAGAATATAAATATTAACACATGGATTTGCTAACAATAAACAAAATTTGAGAAGACTAACAATGCATAAAGGAAAAATGTTTGTATAGTAGAATCTTTGCATCAAATTATTTGTATATAAGTAAATATATCTAAGTGAGTATATGTAAATAGTTCATAATGAATGAATAAATATGCTTTGAAAACATTTTGTTTTTCTTTTTACTTTTTAGTTTTTTATCATTCATATCACATGTTTCGAACTCTTAGGTGAGTCTACAGCCAAGTATTTATGATGATTATATTTACATTGGAATGTGTTTCGTAGTATATTTGTATTGACATGTGAACAAGTATTTGGGTATTTCTTTTGCTCAATAAGTTTAGAAACATTTTGGGATAATCTAAAAAAAAAAAAGTCAATGATGCTAATGATCTTATTTTTGTTATTGAAACCACTTACCATCCTAAAAACTATGGATTCTGTAACCTAATTTAAAAAATAAATAAATTTACCATTTATACTTGTCTATCGTGCAAGTTTCTGAGACCTAAATCTTTGCCAAACATTTGGGGGTTGCTTGATATGTGAGATACAAATTTTTTTTGTGAAAATAGTTGGCCATGGTTATATCCAGCTGAAAAAGTCAACAAATAGTCCTGCTTCAAGTAAAATAAAGATAATGTTATTACAAATTTTGTTTTATTTACTGTATCCCATTATATGATTGGTCATTTTATTTTCTAATTATTTGATCTTTATATCTAATTAGCAATGGTGTCAAAATATTATATTTTACTAATGGAAGTTACAGTGGTAAATTAGGTCTACTGCAAATCTAACAAGCTGACAACTGTAAAGCAACTTTTAAAAGTTTTAAAAAGTCATTTTTAATTAGGACAGTATTAACAAATTACCTTTCATTACCATAGTTTATTAACTGCTATTGCTTAGCTTATCCAATCAGTTGTTTACTTTCTTGCAAATTGGTGGCTCACACACTGATATTCTCTCAGCTGTATTTATATTGCCATAATGCTGTATTTTTGTTAAAGTGCTAAGTAAAGTTGGCGACCATAGTCAAGGGCAAACAGAAGGCTCCCTTTTCAATAGCTACTACTGTTTAACAATATTTTTTCATATATTGTTTTTGTTGTTTATTGCATAGCACTTGAGGTGCTCCTATTGGGGAATGCCCATGGGGCCAAAAGTATTTTTGGCATCTGCTGGATGCATGTGGGCTGCGGCCCAGCATCTGGACCCACCTTAATAAAAGCTTTGTACTTGTCCAGTGGTGGGACAGAGAACAAATAAAACTACACTGAGGTGTAGGGGAGGATGCTACTCCTTTCCCTAGATTGCTCCACTTTACCCTTGATACGTACCTTATATTGCTGAGTGTTAATCAAGGAGTTATCAAGTACCATTTTTAAAGTCTTTGGCATGACGCGACCTGGGATTGAACCCAGGTCTCCCGGACTATTGGCGAACACTCTACCCATTAGGCCAATGAGCCGGTTCACTCATAAAATTATGGAAAACCAAGGAAGTTGAAGAGAAAATATATAAGCCTTAGCTTAGCCTATAACAAATGTAACACATGATACATGAGATATATAGTCATCATCTTTTGAAGATCAAATTTGAGGGATTGAATGATAGTTAAAATATATACAGTATTTGTTATTAAAACAAAAAACAGACACATCCTTAAAAACATAAAACTGTGTCATGGTTTGTTTACATATAAAAAATAGAAAGATTTGAAAGTAAAAGTAAATTTTATAAGTACTTTTCAACTAGTTCCAGATAGAGTAGTTAGATAACAGTAACTAAAATACTGAATTTGAAAAGGAATACATGCATACACACACGCATACACACTTATACATGTACATACACACACTCAACATGAAGTAGAAGTGTGAGGCATGATGGCTATTATCTAAGGAGATGCACATGACAACCCAAATTCAAATTCTGAATAAAGCTGTTTGCATTTCACTTCAAGCTAATGCCCTTTGGAAGAACATAAGGGAGGGGGGTTATCTTGGTGTAAGGGTTAAAGTACTGGACTGCAGGATCGTAGTAAGCGAGTTTGAACTCCAGTCGTGCAATTACGTTCGCTTTTGGACAAATATCCTTGAGAAAAGTATGAACCCTCTTATCCTCCCAGCTATGGGTTAAATAGAACCACTACTGTTCATCTTGAAGGGTGAATTTTTCATTAAATAACCAACCAAGGTTGATATATCATTAAACAAAGAAACCAAACCAAACCAAATACATCTCTTCTCCTTCCAACGATGGGTAAATTATAGGGCAGAGTGGATTCTTTAGCCTTGGTATGGCAAGTGGGTCTAGGGGAACAAAAATAATTAAAACTAGCACTCCTCTCCTAAAAAATTGACTTTGTGTCACCTCCTGCCTATAATGGAGGGGTTGAGTAAATAATACATACACTCACTCAACATCAAAATATATACTACTATCTCTGTTCTATAATTTTTGTTCCTTTTTGAATAATTTTCATCAACTAAATGTAATTACTATCATGGAACTCTGTTGCCAAGAGAAAATAAAGTGCTTATCTACCACTATGGGTCTCAAATAGTAGGTTGTAATGTTACTGCACCAAATAGGGGATTGTACTGTTACACACCAAATGTATAGTTGTAACCTCATCCATGGAAAAGGTGATGAACATGCAAAACTCTTAGTTCACTAACACAAAAGTTTATTCACAACTACACTTTTTAAGTAGTTGTTGAGAAAGAAACAGAGTATAAAAACTGAGTCACCTGCATTAGCTAGACCAAGGGAAACAACATGTTATGAAGAGAGAGCAGAGATAGACCTTGAATTTTCTTTCTGATTTTCTGTTGTAATTCTAAGGTAATTGTTCACTGGTTTCATCTCCACAGCAGTGCATCTGGAGAGAAACACCTTTTCAGAGCTCATCCCAAAATGATCGGCTGCAACTTTCATCTGTCTTCTCATCTTCTTGACTGGTGTTCAACTCTTGTTTTTTCCTCGTCACGTCTCCTACCCAACTAACTTTCAAACCCGAGTTGTGTCCTTACTTTCACACCTGCATAGAAGATTTGGGACCTCTGTTTTTTTCTTGTCATTTTTAATTGCTTTGGCCTGACTCCTCAGCAGTCTGCTGGCCATTCCGTAGACTCTGCCAGGTTTTTCTTATTATTTTTCTTCTTTCTTTTCTTTCCCAGAAATTAGCCTCCCATTTATAACTTGGACCAACCATATCACATTACACTTAAATCAACATCATTTTCTTAATATTCTTCTGTTCATGTGTCTCATTTGAAGTGGGATTATAGATTTTTTTCTTTTTATATTAAAAAAAATCTTTTTTACTTAGATTTCTCCTAAACAAAGTTGAAATTAGCCACTAATCAGCAGAAAGTTATGATAATATAAAATAGACGTCCTCTACCCTAAATCTGTCAGTTTCTCACCAATGTCATCATTAGACCAGGATGTGCTTATGCAATGAGTGTCTCTTTATATAATGTTGATGGGATGGGTCGTCTAGTTTGATAGTTTGTAAGGCATTCTTAGAAGGAAGCTCTTGTTTGTACTGATAAGTTATTTACATGGCTATGTAGTATTCATTTTATTTTTATGTTTATCTATCTACTCATCTATCTGTTGTAATATATGTATGGTAATATGGAGAGGAGATAAAGAGAGGATGATAAGTTAAGTAATTAATGATGGACGTTAAGTTGGGTGGTGGGTATATTCATAAATGTAATAAAAGAATTAATACAGATCTTAAGAAGGTCCATTTGATTAATGGTTCTGTTTTGTGTTGTGGTTGTCTGGGGGAAAAGTCGTTGAAGGAAGAATAAGTTTGGCACTCAGGGCTTCAGCTTAGCATGTGTATCACAGGCTGGAAGTAGTTGCAGTGAATGACTGGTATCTCTCAAGCTGCATGGATGGTATAAGCTTGCATTCTTTTCTTAGGCTTGCTGTAGGTTGGAGCTGGTATGGAATAACCCCACAAGAGATTATATACAGCACTAGTGTAGTGAATGACAATGTAAGGTCTCTCGCAATGTACAAGGGAAAATGCGAAGATTGGAGCAAGTGGCATTGCTGTGAGGGTCTCTTTGCTGCATCTATTAGCACTTGGTAAGATGCCTATGGAGTTGCTGAGTTTCCATCCTTGTGCAGTCTGAACTTGTGTGGAAATCTTTCTTAGAATAAATCGCCAAGTTGATAACGGCCATATATAGCTATTGCTGGCAGCACAAGGACTTCCATAAGTGTTTGTTGATCCATTGGTGTGCTTAGCTGAAGGCTACTATGGAGAAAGGTTCACCACATTGCTGAGTCAATGGCCCAGCATGTGTATTATGATCAGGATTCAGATGTGCTGGCTGGCTGGCTGGCTGGCTGGCAAGTGCCAAGAGAGGGAATAGTAAATACATTTATGCCTCAGGGGTTCTGTTTGTGTTACCTTCCCATTGGTTGAAGAGGGTCACATGATCTGGCCCCTTATCATGTCAGTTGGGTTAGCAATTAGCCAGTGTTTACAGTGGACAGGTGCTGTCCTATTTTTTTTTACTTGAGAAAGAATCATAAATCATGATTCAGTTTGACATAGAGTATAACATATATATATTATATGTATATATATATATATATATGTTTTGTAACATCAAGAAACAGTTACTGTAAATGTGTAATAACATCAACAGCTGAAAGTAAACGCATTTTTTAAAAATCACAAACTGCACTTTAAAAATGAAGATGAACATCCATTGTAATCTCTACTCTTAATTGATCTGGCATATATATATATATATATATATATATATATATATATATATATATAATTTTTTAAATACTCTGACCAGTGGCAAAAGCTGCTTAGTAGTGCCAGGAGTGGCAGTACCACCTTGAACTACTGAAACTGTGTTATCACCCCTTGTTGGCAGCTGATGAGGGCAGGGTATTGCACATGCTTTCACACACTGTCTGATGAAAATAGTACGAGGCAAAAGGCTTCAGTTGTTTTAAACTTTTATAAATTTCTACTAGTTGCCAACTTATAAGTAGATATTTTGCATTGCAGTTATTACAAATGAAACATTAGGCCAGTTTGAGTCATTTCTATATGTAATCATAATATTTTGTAGTAGAGCTTCTGAATAAGAGGAAAAAATGCAAAACCACTGCCCAAAAAGTAAATACATTTTCACTCCATTCTTATCTATTCTTTGTATATATAATTTTATTCATCTCAGTGTACTTATTTCAATGACTCTTTTTTTATATACAACCTTGCATCATTCCTGTAAATCAGGATGGGATTATTTATGCATAGATCTGCGTTTCTGTTTGTCTATTGGTGCAAGAGAGTGGCATCAATTGTGTTGTTAAATTCAGAATACAGGAACATCAGTTAACAGGAATTCTTTCAAGTTAAGCCAAATAAACACAAAAAAGAAAGAGAGAAGGTACAGAAAGACAAAAGTGAGAATAAAATGAAAGGAAAGAGAAACTGAAAAAGAAAAAAAACATGAAATGACACAAAGAAATGTAGGATGCAATAGTAACTATAGTGACAGATGAAAAGAGAGAGAGAGAGAGAGAGAGAGAGAGAGAGAGAGAAACAGAGAGAGGAGATTAAGTAGTATGCTCTTTCTCTAGTTATACAGGGTTACATCTGAGGTTCATTCAATAAATAAAGTAAATTTTACCAAAGGAGTCGGCAATAGGAAGCACTGTTTACAGTTGCACCTCTTTCAAGGAAACCAATTGTGATGAATCCTCTAATGAGCTAGAAGATGGTCAGCATGACCATCTTTTTACTGACTATTGTGCCTAAAACTTTTTCTTTACTAGATAGTGTGTTTCCAACAAATGGTCTGTTTTTTCCACTCAGGCTCAAAGTGGCAACTCCATGTTTAGCCGATCTGTAAAGATTTTTTTGACTAAAACATGCTTCTCTGTACCCATCACACATTCTTCAGTTAATTTTCACATGGTTTGTACTTCTTAGCCATCCAAAATTTGACTTCAGTTTAAGCCTGAAGCATTGTGTTTGATTTGCTGCCATTTTGAATAGCTTCAAAACAAATATTTTTGGGAGATTAAAATAATTTGTGCTATAAACCAATTTCAAACAATGCAGAGTTTACACCAACAAAAAAATTCTAAAAAAAATTTCTTTTGCTTTTTTCTAAAGAATTCTCCTTTTTTATTGAATAATGCTCACACACTCACGCACACACACTTACACACACACACACACACACACACAGTATCGCATATACACTCACACACACACATGCACATACACACTATCACACATGAACACAAATATACTATCAGTCACACACACACACACACGCACACACAGAGTATCACATATACACACACACACACACACACACACACACACACACACACACACACACACACACACACACACACAGTATCGCATATACACTCACACACACACACATGCACATGCACACTATCACACATGAACACAAATATACTATCAGTCACACACACACACACACACACACACACACACACACACACACACACACACACACAGAGTATTACATATACACACACACACACACACACACACACACACACACACACACACACACACACACACACACACACACACACAACTCAATATTTTCAACAATAGAATAAAACAAGATATAAAATCATGTTTATGGGTTTATATCCTGTTTTATTTTATTTTATAGTTGAATATATTGTGACATTGTTCTACATTTTTTCTGCACAGATCTCTTTATTTTACAGGTTAAAAATCTTTTTGGCATGAAATTTTAATCATAAATTGTCAGAATAATGTAGACTTAGAGTCAGTGGCACTTGGAGACAACCTGTTTTTTTGCCTATGTCATCATCAAAAATGACAGTCACTGAACAGTATTTACTTTATGTCTAGTCTATCCTAATTTAGATATCATATACTATCATATATCTGATACTAAGTGCTCTTTATTCATAGTGGATATTGTGTTTACCAATGGCCTGGAAGACTGGGGTTCAATCCCAGGTTGAGTCATACCAAAGACTCAAAAAATGGTTCTTGATGCTGCCTTGCTAAACACTCAGCATTATAATGTACAGATCAAAGGTAAAATAGAGCAATCCAGGGAAAGAAGTAGCATCTTCCCCTACACCTCGGTATAGTAGCTATTAAAAAGGGAGCCTTTCGGTTGCCCTTGACTACCGTCACCAACTTTACTTATATATATATATATATATATATATATATATATATATATATATATGCAAATGATATCGTATTTTATACAAGAGTAAATTCCTCACATTATTTTTCCTTACCTATTTATATTTGTTTATCTCTGTTCAGTTTGTGATGAATGAGATGTTTACAGGAAAAGAACTGCAGTTAATGCATCCATGTATTGATGTTTGTATTTTTATTTTCTTCAAGAGAATGTATTATATTTTATCCTTTATTTTTACTTTTGTGATACATCATAGAAAATCACATGAAAAAGAAAGAAATAAAAACATACATATTTAGGTTACAATAATATATTCAGTTATAATCAACAAAGAAAGTGAGTATACCAGAAGAAAGAATACACATCAAAATTTACCATATGAATAATATATAAAACGATACAAATAACTCAATATAAAATAACAAAGAATGATTTGGATATTTACTAAGTTTTGTTTAGTTAAAACTCAAACCTGGATATATAGGGCCCCTCAGTGAGATTCAAACTCACTAATATAGTCTATCTCACTATTATGCTATTCTAGGTGCTAAATAAAGAAAGAGATTTGGTATATAAAATTTACTAATGGCAAGTTAATTACAGCTTGGGTGAGTCAAAAGTTTTGTTATATTATGGTATGTACTAGTTTGTGGTGCGTATATCAGTAGGTAGTATCATGGTTGCTTATGCACTGACAGATTGTGCATTGCAGATTAAGGTGCGATGTAGTCCAATTTGAGAATTTATGGTTTACAAATTCAAATTGAGTTATTATGCCACACAATCAACCAAAAACATTTGTTGTGTAAAAGGTGAAGGTGCAATTGATTACAGTATAATAATCAGATAGGTGGAGGTGACGGTGGTGTAATGGTTATCATTGTAGGAAATGGACACAACGACACGAGTTCAAATCCTGGACAAGACTGATTGCATTTCACACAAAGCACTAATACCCTTGGGAAAGGTATGAATCCAATTATTCTCCCTCCAACTATGGGTAACTAGTAGGGCAGACAAGGTTCTTCAGCCTTGGTGAGGCAACTAGTCTAGGAGAAGGAAAACTCTGACTTCAAACCTGTTAAACTCCGCTTAGAAATTGACCTTGTGTTATATCCTGTCTGAGCGGAGGGGTTGGTGAATATGATAATAATCAGATCTTTTGAGAAATTTTGCTCTGAGTGCAATAACCTTGATAATCAGGCAAGGTCAGGTAGGCCTAAAACCATGGATTCTGAGGCTATGCTCCAAGCTATTGGGACAAATTGGGTGAAGAGAAGTTGGAGAGTATCAGGTGAGCTCAGCATCTGAGAGACTAGTGTTGTTCGTCACCTTTACATCCTCAGCGAAAGCATCTGGAGTTACAGAATTGTAATTCATAACCAAAATATTGCACAACTTTTGATTCAACCCAGTATATTTTATCCAAATGGCAAAATTTTAACAAATTTTTATTAGAGATATAAAATGAGAAAAGACGTAAGTCCGAAATGAGGATTTGGGAAAAAATAATCTCTGAATACATTGCTGAGAAGGAAGGAAGCAACATTCTGCAATGCAAAAGAGTGAATGAAAATGTGGCTTTTTTTTATATGTGTCAGGCAAAGAATTTATTTAGCAAATTTGTATTTACAAAATCTTTTGCCAATTGGTCTAAATTTTGTATTTTCTTTTAATGTAAAAAAAATTCAATGAGAATTTTAAAGACACTTGATGAATGAATATATATAAAATGTGCAAATCTGTTTGATTGGAAAGAAAATATATGAAATATCATTTAAGCTGTTCTCAAACACATTGAAAGTTATATAACTGACATTTTAATCGCTACAAAATCAGTCTATTCATCTCTCTGCGTACATCTATTTATCTACATCTCTTTCTATTTCCTTTTTTTATCTGTCAAAATTTGATTTATATTATAATGTATAAATATTTTAATTGATAACTAGTGATTACACCAAATAAGAAAGAGCATGTGTATTTTTGAAGTAGTTTTTAAATTAATTTAAATGCATATAAATATTCTTCATTAGTGCATCTATTCCATGACAATCAAGAAAATTAGAGTTCAAGTTACTTCAATAAATAATCACTTTGTCAGTGAGGTTTAGAATATGCCGACTGTATGCTTGGAAAAGGGTTAACACACCCCTACTAAAAAAAAGGTTGTCCTGGTATGACACTTAACTGCATCTAATGAAGAGGCCCCTGTTCTGAAGATCTGGGGAGTGTAGAGTACCCCTTCATTGCCATTACTCCTTGGTCCATCCTGACATGGAGTGATAGCACCTGTTAGGGTCCCATCTATGGATCAAATAGATCTGATTGAAAATTGTTAGTTTTTGGTAGGAATGTTTGATACCATATAACTGTGTGCAAATTATTTATATTAAAAATAGTTACTTGATGCTACAGTTGTTTATTAAGGATTATTATTAGTTCTTTAAAATCATATAACAATACAAAAGTAATTATTAAATAGAAGTAATTACTTGAAGCTATACAGTTATATAGAAATTATTTGCATTAGATATACATACTTGATATCATATAATAGTGTGCAAAAAACACTCAAGAAACAACTATATAAGAAATAATGGATTAACATGCCATAAAAATAATTCATTCAATAAATAAGCAAAGAAATTCCTAAGAAATCACAGTGTTGTTGTTGTTGTTGTTGTTGTTGTTGGGAGGTGTGAAATATTTAAAAGGTAATACAGAAAATAAACTTATGAAAAAAGGTTTTTGTTCCAGGTAACTCACAAATGATTGGTACCAAGTTCCAAGTAGATAAGGATTATTAAATCCAGAGAGATGCTCCTGTACCGTTACACACCAAATGGATGGTTGTAACATTACATGGCACAAACAGAAGTTTGCAACACTACGGGGTTCAAATAGAAGTTTTGCTGGAACTGTCTCAATAGATGTCTGTATTACTACTATTTCTACTATGCTTAGACATTTGTATCACCATGTGTTGAACAGATTTGTGTGTGTAGTGCTATATCTTAAGTGTCCGTTGGACCTCACGATAACCTTGCTGTGGGAAAAAGTGACAAACATACAAAAACCCTGTCTCTGTTCATTAATACTAAATTCATTTGATACTAATTCATTTGATACTAATTCATTTGATACTATACATTTGATACTAATTCATTTGATACTAATTCATTTGATACTAAAGTTTATTTGATACTATGCATTTTAATAGTCATTGAGAAGAGAGAAACAGTGTATGAAAATTGAGTCGACTGTGTCAGGATGACAAAGAGAAACAAAATGTCACGAGGAGAGAGAGAGAGAGAGAGAGAGAGAGCAGACACAGACCTTGAATTATTAATTTTCCCCTTCTCTGTTGTGGTTTTCCCATGTGCTTGTTTGCTGGGTGTGTCCTCAGCACTTTGCATCTCGGCTTCAACTGCTGTCTTTACATTGTTACCTTCGGCTGCCAATTAACTCTTTTCCTTTTTCTATCCGGTGCCCACTGCACTAATAGTGTTTTCATCTGAGTTTCTTCCAGCCAATCAGAACTCATTATCGATTTGTGTATAAGAGAAAAAAACTGCCAAATACCTTCAGATTAAGAGGGCAAACTCGCAAATTGTTACTTTTGGGATGCAAGTTGGGGGAAGGATAGACACGAGCTGGGTGACCTAGGTAATTGTGTCTGATGCAGAAAACCCTGATAAAGAGAGGAATATTAATGGTAATGTGTTCTATGTTTATTCAACAGTAACAATCTGATTGAATGACTGGTTTTAATGGCATGTCAACCTGTCAAGAGTTATTTTATGCCTACAGGTTAGGAAATAGCATTCATTATAGATTCATATTTACATTTTTGGTGTAGTTTCTTAAGAGGGTTTTTTTTTTTTTATCATGAGCACATATAAATAATTTTCAAACAGATCTATTTGAGTCACTGATAAGAGTCCAACAGAATAGACCTGAGAGTTGTGGCAATGAAGAGGTACTCCACACTCCTCATATCTCCAGAACTGGGGCCTTGCCATCAGATGTAGTTTAGTGTGATATCCTTTGCAAGGGATATAGTCAGTGCACTCTAAGATACATCAACAGGCTGTATAATAAGTAAAGTTGGCGACTTTAGTCAAGGATGAACTGAGGGCTCCCTTTTCTATAGCTACTACACCAAGGTGTAGGGGAGGGCACTACTCCATTCCCTGGATTGCTCCACTTTACCCTTGATCCTTACCTTATAATGATGAGTGTTAAGCAAGGTTGCAAGAAGTACCATTTTTTGAGTCTTTGATATAACTCGTTCTGGGATTGAACACTGTGTAATTTACACTAATTTTTAGTGACTTGAATTTTCATAAATTTCATTGTAATTTTAGCAATGAGACATACATTGTTTGTACTGAATACTGTTTTGAATGAATCCTAGAAGCACCAAATTACAAAGCAGCAACTGTACGGCAACTTATCTCCCATCTCACAAACTACCTCAATCCAGTGTTATCTGACAAGCAAGTATTTACATTTGTCAGGTCTGAGTTACATAATAGATTGGTGAAATCTATCATTGATTGGTAGTTTAGCATTCAAATTGGTAGTTTAGCATTCAAATTAAGTTATAACTGTTAGAATGGTTTGTAAAATGCAATTAGAATGTCACGCAGTTTAAGTGATTTCCACTGAACGCTGGTTCAGTTTGAATCCACATCAATGATTGGTTAAGACATCACCTGTTTAGATGATATTGGGAAAATAGTTAAACAAATTAATCCATTTACTGAGACCAGTCATAATTGTTCGTCTGTTGATCCACTAATCTTCACCTAGTCTGTAAATTAGATGAAATGAATAAAAATATGCGTGCTCACAAAAGTGGATGGTTATTTATTCTTTTCAACAATAGATGTTAATTTCTCACAATAAATCAGCATGCAACCCACAGAGAAAGAAAGGATTAGGTTCATCATCATCATTTAACATCAGTGCAAACTCTGTGTGTCAGGACTTACTGAGAGTGATGGCTGATAGTGTTGGATAGTGAGAGAAAGTAAAAAGGAATCTGTGCTGTTGGCATGCCATGATGATTATAATGATGAGAAAGATGTTTTCATACCAATCTATGATTAGATAATTTGTGAAATAAGCTAATATGGATTAAATTGAAATCAAGAAATTGAGAAATAAGGATACACAAAAGTATAAATTAGCTGCTGAACCAGAAGAGTAGATTTTGACTGTGCTTGTTTGTGTATATATATATATATATATATATATATATATATATATATGTATATAAGAATGCACAGAGATCTTTATTCCCTTTCATCTTCATGACAAGTGAAGCCAACCTAAAACAACAGAGGATTTTTTAAATCTATTTTGTTTATTGCTATATCGCAGAAGTGCAGCCTTTCACTGCTTTTTCTGATTCACATTTACATCCTTGTAGAGTCATACATTCTATTTACAAATGTTACAAAAAATAAAACCAGACACAAAATAAATATTACCCAGTAGGCTGGGGCTGTAGGATACACTGACTGCTTCTCTGCAGAGGGGTAAGACCCCTCCAACAAGTGTCCTGGATATAACACTAAACAATCTGATGGTGAGATTCCAGTGATGCTGGAGTTTTGGGGAATGCAGAGCACCCTTCATTGCCATCGCTTGAAGGTGCACTTTGGACTGGTGTGGTGGCATAAGATAGGGTCCTATGTATGACTCAAATGGAACTAAACTACATACTTATGCTAAACTGAATGGTTTGAAATAGAACGGGTTTGGCATTAAATAACCTACAAAGGTTGATATGCCATAAAATCCAACCAACCAACCAACCAACCAACCAACAAAATATATAAATTCTCACTCAAAAGAAATTTAGAAAATGGTTTGTAAATATTTCAATAAATACATCATTAAAGTAACTCTGAAAAACATACATGTAAATAACGAGTATTTGATTAATAAACAAAAAGTCTGTTAAATGTATTTTTTGTCTGCCTGTCTCATCATTCAAGGATTGCTGGAGTTTTGATCAAAATTCATGAATTTATAAATGGAACTTTAAAACAAGACACTTTTAATAATGGATTTGATTTAAGTAAGTATATATAATACTAAAGTATATCCTTACTTAGTGTTCATCTATTTTGGGCCATTGGCTGAGTTGAGTGTTCACCAATGATCCAGGAGGCCAGGGTTCAATCCCAGGTTGAGTCATACCACAAAAAATGGTACTCGAGGCCACCTTGCTTAAGACTCAGCTTTGTAAGGATCAAGGGTAAAGTGGAGCAATCCAAGGAATGGAGTAGTGCCCTCCCCTACACCTTGGTGTGGTAGCTATTGAAAAGGGAGCCTTCAAGTCACCCTCGACTAAGGTCGCCAACTTTACTTACTATTTTGCTAAACAAAATCTTTATCTTCTGTATAAAGTAGGCTTCTAACTGATAATTTCCTAACCAGAAATCAAATCTATCTTTTTTTTTACATGACTTTTTCCCAGCTACCCTTTAGCTAAGAAAAAAAAATGTGTTTACATCTGCAGTACAAACAGTGGCCACTGGGGACTATCAATGCCATAACTTCTTGATAATTATAGTTATTAACTTCTAAGTCTGCACAAAAATATAGTTTGGTGTCATGCCTGTGTTTATTGCTGCAATAAAAGTGCAACAGGTAGACTTATGGTTAGTTTTATGAAGCTCTAACTTAGAATTCTATAAGTAGGACAAGTTTTTTAGTTATTTTCATTAATCTTTTAAAAATTGCTTATTTTTTCCTCAAACTATAATACTCTTCTATAATATTCTACTATAAATGAAACAAAAACAAAAAAACATTGAAATAAAAATAAGCCAGTTTCTTGGAAACTAAATCTTCTTAAATTTAAAAAAAAATTGTCTGCTAGACCAAAAAGTTTGGGAAGGATACTTAGATACATTTTACATAGTATAAGGTCATAAATATGAATCAATCAATACAATAATAAAAGTGAAAACATTGAAAGTTCCATACCCTATTGACAGGTCACTCAAGAAGAAATCAAAATTAATTTTCTTATAGATGCATTGTGATGTTAAAGGCTAAAATCTTGAAATTTATTTTTTTGTTTTGCCTTATATTGCCACCCAAGATCTATTTTAATGGAAGAAAAATAAAATTATATCCAAAAGTAAAATTTTATATACAACTGAAAATACCTCAATGTCTGCATTATATCATTCTATTATTTATGTAGATTTGGATGCAAAATCATTTATGCATGCATATATATGTGTGGAATGTG
This sequence comes from Sepioteuthis lessoniana, assembly GCA_963585895.1. Lineage (NCBI taxonomy): Eukaryota > Metazoa > Mollusca > Cephalopoda > Myopsida > Loliginidae > Sepioteuthis > Sepioteuthis lessoniana. The sequence goes on along the minus strand of OY757921.1, from coordinate 13,528,068 downwards.
GAAATTCAGTTAGCATGGCTGACAGTAAATGGAAATAATAGAAAAAAAAGCACCTTGAGATGAAAACTAAAAGCTACAAATCAAGAAGAAAGACTTTAAAAGAGGAAAAAATATTTTAAAGATTTACTTGATGATATACCTCCTGAAGTATGGAATACAAGGAAATTTGATGACATACTGTTATAATCATACAATGCCATGTATAACCAAAACACAAAAGGCTGCATATTCCTCTTCTCAAAGAAACGTAACATTGCAATCCCAAAACATACACTGGTATAACTTACAGTTATAACTGTGAAGGTTTACAATGTCCTTTTTCTCACTTGTATCCAATTTAAAGTTGATAGAATTATTAGGAGAAGACAGAATGGTTTTTGGAGAAATTGATCAACAACTTCACATATTCTGACTATTCATTGAATCATCAAAAGAGTTTGAAAGTAAAATTTTCAATCATTAAGTCAATTACAAGCCAACTTTATCTTCTTTAAAATAGGAAGGAATTTCTAGAAACAGTGCTTGAGGTGTTCAGCTGACACAACCATATTTGTTTGTCATGACCTGTTGCATATCCTCAACAGTTCTCAAAATAGTGACCAATGTTATATTTGCATATGGTAATGTGAAGGAGGAGAGAGAGAAAGACAGAAGAGAGAGAAAGAGAGAAGGGAGAGAAATTGAGAGAAGAGAACAGTTGTCCTGATGAGGGCAATGCTGTATCACTTACTGTTCATGTTGTAGTGATAAAAAAATGAATGCTAACAAATAAGATTTAACAGTCAAAGAAATGTGTATTTATAATTCTATAATACAAGCAATTCATATAGTTGAAAAGCCTGTAGGGATAAAGAGTTCTATTTGGTTGCTAGTTAAGGTCACACAAAAGACAATAGCAGAAGAGAAGGGAAATCTAGTGTTCATAGACTAAACATGCATTCTTGTTTGCTATGGTAGTAAGGAAAAAAGGTCTGCTTCAGGACATGACTTGTAGCAGTTCTTTGATGCTGTTTGTGTGGGATGGATGAGCATTCATATGTAGGTTGGTCACAAATAGAGTCATAATGGAGGGTTGATATGCATCATGAAGGAGTGTCAATATGACTGTGTATAGATCTCTTTCACTGTATGTGTTTACATGGGAAGAGGACAGTAAGAGAGGGTTTGATACAGTTTGCATAAGTCAGCATAGGGACTTTGATAGGATAAAACATTTAAGGTGGAGTATTTATACAGTAAGGAAAAAGACGATAATGGGCTTGCTGCCTGCACGCTTACATGGTTATGACTATTGTATAGTGGTCTATCTGCTAATAAACTTCAAAGTTGAGAATGGCAATGTATGATTGCAGGTGGTGCTGCATGAGGCCTTTTCATGTGTGTTAAGATCTGTTAGAGTATTTGCAGATGCAGCTACAAGAAGATGACTTGACAGTCTATAGTTCAGTTCACTGACTAAAAGAGAGAGAAGAGAGAGAGAGAGAGAAAAGAGGGGGGAAATTCCAGTGTATTTATGTGATTCAGAAATATTCACTGTGATACCTTCAAATTGGTCAAAATGTGGTTATGTGGTTTGAAGAGTGAGTAGTTGGTCTGTGTCTTATGTGGTTGCATACCATCCTATTTTGGGGGCTTAACAAAAGAGTCATGAATTATAAAGAGATCAGAGTGGAGTGAGGTGGAGATAATCACTAGGATTTAGATCAAGAGAGTAAGATGACTATAGTATGAAAGGAATAAACTTTTTTTGTCATAAATCTCATTCATAGATAGCATGTCTGGAAAGTAATGAGACTAATTTCTTACAACCAAAAGATGATCAGACCTCATTTTTGTCAAATTTTTGTGAAGTGATTAGTCAACCAGAACAGGGCTCATCCTCCCCAGTCTCCAACTCATTTAAAAATACCTTGTATCAATAAAAAAAACTGCTCAGGATAGAACTTGACCTCTGTAAGTGTATGTTAACTTGTTTAAGATTTCTTTTACATTGTCCTGAAGATGAGATAAAGTTTTCTACACTTAATCAAACACATTTGTCATAATCCAAGATTTCTCAATCAGCTAATTTTCAATTAAGGCTGTCAACCAGAAAAAGAAAAAAAATCAATTTTATTACTTTCTAGACTGACATTATACCTTTTACATGTTATTAAAATTTAAGTAAGATGGCGACTGTAGTCAATGGTGACCCAAGGGCTCCTTTTTCAATAGCTACTACACCAAGGTATATGGGGGCACTTCTCCTTTCCTTGGATTGCTCCTCTTACCCTTGATCTGTACCTTCTAATGCTGAGTGTTAAGCAAGGTGACATCAAGTACCAAATATACAATGTACACTGTTAAGTGAAAAGTACTTTATAATTAAATAACTTTAAAAAATTTAGAATATAAAATACTAAAGTTATTACATATTTTATAGAATTTTATCACTTATCATCAATTGGTTTGATTTCTTGCAAAGTCTTAGCAAATACTTGCACCACTTTAGATTCAGGGCTAAATTGTTTGTTATTTTCTACTCATCAAGTGAAATAATAGAAGTGTACCAGAATTAATTTTTTTATTTATTTCAGACTTTTAATCCTCAACTTGGTAGTTTTTGTGTTGTTTCTCTTCACTACGTTTCGGCCAATTTTTACCTTTGGCCTTCTTCAGGTGATTAACCACCACTTCGGACTCAGCAATCCTATCCGAGGTCGCGGTTAATCAGCCGAAGAAGGCCAGAGGTGAAATTTGGCTGAAACGTAGTGAAGAAGAAACAACAAGTCCGTAATAAATAAAAAAATTATTTCTCAGATTAAGAAGCCTCATCTCAAAATGATTCCAATTAAAAGACATAGGTGTACCAATTTAGTGCTTAACTAATTTAAATTATTATATTAAAGTTTGTATATTTGTATGTTGATCAAGTTGATGATTGCAAGCAAAATAGATAACTTTTTGGATGGATATTGACCTTGACCTTCAACCTCAGCATAGTTTATATGTACTTGTTTCCCAGTATCATTAAAACACATAATGAAACAGTTGTATGTGTCGTATATGCAAAATATGCCACAAAAAATACATAAGAGAAATACTAAAATCATTTGAAAAGAGAGCATATGAATCTCCTATTAATTCATTATTATTTTATAACTTATACTCACACCTGAATAAATGAATAGAAGACTAGCAAGTGATAATGAAGCAGGTCTCTCCTTTTAATAGGATAAATGTTGTTCATGGGAAAGGCAAAATGCCGTAAAACAATGCGTCAGAGACATTAAAGGTTTATTTTAGTTTGGTTTTATGACACATCAACCATTGTAGATTATTAATGCCAAATATATTTTATACATAAAAACAGTTCTATTTCAAACAATTCACTTGAGCATAAGTACACAGTTTAGTTCTATTTGACCTATAGATAGGACCCTATCAGGTACTACAACTCTGGGTCAGAGTGGACTTGGGAGTGATGGCAACGAAGAGATACCTCGCATTTCCCAAAGCTCCAACATTACTGGAAATTCACCATCAGATTGCTTAGTGTCATATCCAGGACACTCGTTGGTGGGGTCTTACCCTTCTGCAGAGAAGCAGTGGGTATATTCTATAGTCCCAGCTGACTGGGTAAAGAGACATTAAAGGAGTTGTCAGAATGAAGTTGAATACAATTCCAGCTCTTGGTTTTGAATTCAAAGTTTTTCCTTCTCCTACATTGGTTTTACCTGCAAGGTTAGGGAATACAGTCTGACCTACTATTTACCTATAGCTAGGGGAAGAAAAGAAGGATTCTTACCATCAGTTTTTCTTCTTCTCGACAAGTTTTACCTACAAGGCCAGGGAACCCACTCTGTCCTGCTATTTACCCATAGTTAGGAGAAGAAGACAAGGATTCTTACCTTCAGAGTTTTTCTTTCTAGACTAGTTTAACCTACAAGGCTAGGGAATACAGTCTATCCTGCTATTTACTGATAACTGGGGAAGAAGACAAGTATTCTTACCTTTGTCAATGTTATAAGCATGATGTGAAATGCAAAAAGCCTCATCCAAGGTTTGATCTTGGATCATCAAGTTTATTTTTCTAACAATGATAACCAGGAGAAAGGTGTAGTGTGCTAAATAGTGCCATCATTGTATGCAAGTTCAATCTCCAGTCATACTTTTATATTCACTTTCAGACTAATTCTCCTTGGGAAAAATATGAACTCCCTTATCCTTCAGTAAAAGGTTCAATAGTACCATTACCATTCTTCTAAAAACCATGGTTTTGGCATTAAATAACCCACAAAGGTTGATATTCTATTAAACAAAAAAACTAAAACTAAAACAATGATAATAATTATGCCACTTAACATTAAAGATGTAAGATGACCTTCATTTTCTAATAAACCAGTGAAATAAAAATGATGAATATTTTGATGTATATATATACCTATACCATTGGCTTAATGGGATAGAGTGTTTGCCAATCGCTTGGGAGATCGGGGTTTAGTTCCAGGTTGAATCATACCAAAGACTCAAAAAATGGTACTTGATACTTCCTCGCTTAACACTCAGCATTATAAGGTACGGATCAAGGGTAAAGTGGAGTAATCCAGGGAAAGTAGTTGCACCTCCTGATACATCTCGTTGTAGTAGCTATTGAAAAGGGAGCCTTCAGGTCGCCCTTAACTACGGTCGGCCAACAACTATATATTTATACATATGCAATCATGGATATCCACAAGGCCCAAATATTAGGTTATTTGAGACACATTACATTTGTTGTAGATGTCATAGTAATTCTATCACTCAAGGAAATATCTGGTGCTTAATGCTTTTATTTGTTAAACCAATACAAATCCAGATTTGTCCTTGGATAGAAAACTGTTTTCATATCTGGGCAGCATCTCCAAAGCTTATTTTGCCTAATTTGGATAAAGAACCAGTTGCATGACTTTGTAGAATACGATCACTTCTCATAATTTCTCCCACTTTTATATCTATCAGGCAATTCTGTCTCTCTTCTATTGCTATTTTAATCAAAGATGTTTGGATAAGTTACATTTATTGGTTCTATAAATTAAAGAGATTCTATGTGAAACTCATTTTGCTGTCTTATGTAGGAAGCATCCATTATTTTTTTACATTTCCCACAACAGAGCATTGTTCCATTCTGAAAGCTTCTTTCTGAGAACATCTGCAATGCAAATCAAACATTCACAATAAATGTTTTCCTCCGAGTTATAATGTTGGATTTTTTGATTCATGGTTTAAAAGTTCTATTTCTGCTCTGTTGACAATTTTTTAAACTTTTTATCATATACTTCATTTGTCATTTTGTCATATCCTTCATTTAAAATTTTGTTGTATCCCTACCATTCATTTGTCATTTTATCCTTTTTTTATCCTTCATTTGTCATTTTGTCATTTTCTTATCTTTCATTTGTCATTTTGTCATATCTTAATCCTTCATTTGTCATTTAGTGATATTCTTAGCCTTCATTTGTCATTTTCTCATTTTCTTAACTTTCATTTGTCATTTCGTCATATGCTCATTCTTTATTTGTCATTTTGTCATATCCCTCCATTTCATTTATCATTTTATCATATATTTGTCTTTCATTTGTCATTTTGTCATATCCCTCCATTTCATTTATCCTTTTATCATATCATTGTCTTTCATTTGTCATTTTTTTTACCCTAAATGGTCAATTGGTTTTGCTTCAGATGACTTTGAATATCAAAATAATATTGTCCTTACATTGTAAATGCATAATAAAATAAAATTAAAAAATCTACAATAATTTTACAGATATGGTAATTTTCTTTCTTTTGCAAATAGTCCTTCTAATTTAACTTATTCTGCTTGAAAAACAGGAAATTCTATATTTTTATGTTTTTTAAGACATTTGGCATAGATCCCATTACTTTGTGTGTGTGTATGAGTGTGTGATGTGGTCATAATACTTGTGTGTGCATGTTTGTATGCGTATGCATAATGCTTTTGCATTTGTATTATTCTTGTATCAGCATAAATGTGTGTGTGTGTTTGTGTGTGTGTGTGTGCTGTGAATATGATGTGCGTGTGTGCACATATGATGCTTACATGTGTATATGTGTCTTTGTGTATGTGTGTATATGATACTTGTGTGTGTGTTTGTGTTTTTGGTTTGGTTTGGTTTGGTGGGTTTTATGGCATATCAACCTTTGTAAGTTATTTAACGCCAAATCCATTTTTATAAAAATAATCTGTTCTATTTAAAACAAATCAGTTTAGCATAAGTACACAGTTTAATTGTCAAAAACATTTCTATTTCAAACTATTCATCAGTTATATGTAACAATTCACTTAAGTGTAAATGCAGTTTTAATGTCGAAAAGCAGTTCTATTTCAAATAATTCAGTAAAGCATAAGCACGCAGTTTAAATGTCAGTACGGTTTAATTGTCAAAAACATTTCTATTTCAAGCTATTCACTTTACTCAAACAATTCAGTTTAGCATAAGTATGCTGTTAGTTCTATTTTATAGGGCCCTATCAGGTGCTACCACTCTGGGCCAGAGTGGACCTGGGAGTGATGGCAATGAAGGGGTACTCTGCATTCCCCAAAGCTCCAGCACTACTGGAACCTCACCATCAGATTGTTTAGTGTCATAGCCAGGACACTCGTTAGGGGGGTCTTACCCCTCTGCAGAGGTGCAGTCAGTGTATTCTACAGCCCCAGCTGACTGGGCAAGTGTGTGTGTGTGTCTGCGTGTGTCTGTGTGCCTTTCTCTGAGTATATACTTTTTGTGTGCATGTGTATGTATGTACCTAACTCCATCACCATGAGTGAGATGCAACACAAGATCAATTTTTTTAAACAGACTACAACTGGTTTGAATTCAGAATTTACCTTCTCCTAGATCGGTTGACATACCAAGGTTAAAGAACCCTGTCTGCCCTACTATTTACTCATAGCTGGAGGGAAAATAGTAGGATTCATGCCTTTCCCAAGGTATTAGCATTGTGTGATATGCAAACAGCCTTCTTCAGGATTTGAACTCTGAATGTATTGTGAACATGATCTTTACGTGTGCATGTGTGCGTGTCTGTGTGCATATGATGTCTGTGTATGTGTGTACACGATGCTTATGAGTGTGTATGTATTTTTGTATGTGTTTAGGATTCTTGTGTGCGTGTATACCTTTTTGTGTGTATATGTGTGTGTACATGGTGCTTGTATGTTTGTGTTTGAGCTTTTTTGTGTATACATGTGCAGTTTTCTTCTGAACAAATAATTTGGATACTGACTATTTGATTCTTTGTTGGGCACCTCATATGATGTAATAGCAAGCTATATTAGCTGGCCATTGTTAATGATTTTGATTCTCACTAGGTGCTCTCTGCTTCTGGCCGAATGACACAACTAAGTTAAGCTTAGTAAATCACAATTACATTCTTTTTTATCATTTCGGACTATTGTCTTCATCTTCATGGTCATATTCACATTGTTATAGTTGCCTAGTGCATCCTTCAGCCTCCTTTAGCTGTTTTATATTGAAATTGGGAGTTCACAAAGAACTTCGAAGTGAACCCTTTATTTAAACCATGGGAGATGGATTGTTCTAATTCCATTATCCATGAGGTACAAGTGTTAAACAATAGTAAATATTCTTTGTTATTTACCTGTTGTCAGGATTGAACCTGCAACCACCAGATAATTTCACTTAGATGCACTTTTTAACCAAATGCTGAATCCATTCCACCATGTGTCATGCCATGTTTGGTTATGGTTAACAGAATTTGAATAAGTGATAAAAATTATCAGGATTCATCTCAGAAATTTAGACTCATAATTACATTCTTTGTTCACAATCTTACCTGATGTGCGATAGCTACCAAGGCTTTGGGCTAGGAAAAGTGTGTAGAGGACTATGTACCTTCTGTAGTTTACGGGAGTTACTCTCAAGTTTTGTTTCCACAAATACAACACAAATTTTACAGGCATGTAAATAAATGTAATGTGACAACAACAAATATTAAGAAACAAGCAATTTAATAATCATAATGATAAACATGACAAAAATAATTAAAATACAATGTTTGTTTTATGTGTGTGTGTGTGTGTGTGTGTGTGTGTGTGTGTATAGAAAATACTGCTATGGCCAGTTCAATAAAAAATGATTTGTTTGCCCGTGTGTGCATGTGTACATGTTGGGAAAGTCTATTGAATCAATGTGTCCATAGTTGGCCGAAGTAAAAAGGATAAAAATTGCCTTTACTTACATATATGTGTATGCGTGTGTGTATATATGTGAGGGGCTGTAAGTATAGGCCTTTTGTTTTCTTAAGTCTACTCGTGCGATTTTTCTAGAGGTTTATGATCTGAAGTGACAATGTGTTTGTGTTCTGGCAAAAGAATGTTGCATGCTTCTTCGCTGTGTCCTGTGTGCGATGCTTTCTATTGTCCGTAGTTCTTGCCTCTCTCTGTCTGGTAGTGGAATGCCTTAGTTAATTAAATTCTTTGTTATTGATACTTTTTGCTGAACTAAAGTGGATGAAAAATAGGATTTTGTTAAGTTTTATTGTGGGTCCTAAAATTCAAGCATGTGGACATTTCTTTACCAATAAGATTCATATAATTACTTATTTATTTTGGAGCTTAGATATTTTGCTGTTTAGTTTCTGAGCTGAATTTTCTAGAATGTTCTTATTTTGTGTTTTTAGCTGATTGGTTGAAAAATATAAAACTGTAACTTCAATGTTAATGCGCTTTTGATCTGAAATTTTTAGAATGTTCTTATCTATGTTTTTGGGGTTGATTATTTTAAGGCTAAAAAAAAATGTATTCTATAAGTGTTGTATCTATTCCTTTGTTATGTAGTTGTTTTCATGCAGTACATGGTACAGAATTAAAGGATCAAAATCCTTGACTGGTAATATAATATTGGTTCCTCTCTTCAGCTGTACACTTATCTTCAGGTAGATGTAGTAAAACATTAAGTGGACCTTATCCTGGGGTTTCTGACTTCAGGGCAGCACCTTCCCATAGCATATATGAGGTGGGTCAGATTATTTGTGACACTAGTTGAATGGTAATGAATAATTTTTATGTGAGCCCAAATGTTACACTAACCATGAGTCATATTCTTGATTTGTTGGGTGATTGTTAAAAACCAGATCTCTGATGAAAAATTTTTTCTTTGCTAATCAATATTTTACTCATTCTAATATTATAATATGTAAAAGACCACAGTGAAATACAAATAATTTTTTCGTGATTACTGTTATCATGACATGCAGTAAGCAACCAATTTAGTGAGAGAGTAGAGAAGTTTAGCAAGTTGACAGGTGACACTATATTTATATTTGAAAACTTAAAATAGGAACATCAACCTGCATGGTAATCATATTAAACCAGTGATACGATAAAGAAGGGCTGCACTTGATATATATATATATATATATATATCCAAAGAAGATGAGTTAGGAAGGAATTAATTTGAGAATATATTAGAGGATTCTTACAAATCTCAAGGAGTGCTCAACGTATGCTAATTAATATGTAAATTTATGTATTAGATATAGAGCAAATTCATATTATTGGAAGAAAAACTCAACAGACTGTTATTTGGCTATTATAAATTTATTTCATCTGGCCACTCCATATGAGAAACCATCCTCTTCAGATAGCCATTACATAAACCATCACTTTATGTGATGTCAATCTGAAGTGGTTGGTTTCTCAAATGGAGTGACCAGATGAAATAAATGTATAATAGCTAAATGACGGTCTGTTAAGTTTTTCTTCCTACCATTTATATATATATATATATGAAATCATAGATTTAGACAAAGAGTTCGCAGCTTGCTTGCTTGATTTTATGGCATGTCAGCCCTGGTTGGGTTATTTAATGCTTGAGCCATTATATATTTTTGAGTAACAAATGGTTTGAATCTTTAGTAAGCAATTATATCTTCAAGTTACGCAATCATACAGTTTCAAGTAAATATTCTTTTTTGATATGGCCCAGTGGGTAGAGTGTTCACCAATGGTCCCGGAGACCGTGGTTCAATCTCAGGTCAAGTCATACCAAAGACTTAAAAAAAATGGTACTTGATACATCCTCGCTTAACACTCAGCATTATAAGATACGTATCAAGGGTAAAATGGAGCAATCCAGGGAAAGTAGTAGCACCCTCCCCTACACCTCAGTGTAGTAGCTATTGAAAAGGGAGCCTTTGAGTCGCCCTCGACTACAGTCGCCAACTTTATTTACTACTTATATGGTATCTAGTATCCCAATCTTATAATAATAATTTTCAAACAGATGGACTCTAACAAGTATTACCACTTCAAGTCAGAGTTGACCTGAGAATAATAACTATGAAGGGTTACTCCACATTCCCTAGAGCTCCACCACCTAATGTAGTTTAGTGTCACTCAAGATACCCTGTTTTTTGTAGAGAAAGGGGATCTTATCCCTTTGCAGGAGATACTGTTAAGAGGTGAGTCAAAGACCACAAACACAGAATTCTAAAAGAATCAATTAGGTGGTCAGAGTTCTGAAGAAACAAACAAGGTAATCAGAAAATAAAAAAATAGTTAAGGACAGACTGTTGGACAGAAATAAGAAAAGACTACAAAATTACATTTAGACAATCTCTAAAAATGCATCTTAGAGAGGATCTCATCATCATCAAGGCATGCCAGCATCATGGATTCCCTTAACTCTCTTACCATCCATCCCTATAAGCCATCACTTTTGGTAAGCCCTCTAGACGGCATCCAGTGTCTGAACAAAGATAATGAATGTAAGTTTTTGCTGGTCATAGGATGTATCTATAGGAAAATGTTTCTTACGAATTTGTCTTTACTTCTTCACAAACTTGTTCATCTTACTTGGATGGTTTGCAAGATGAGAGGTAAGTGGCCATACAGCTGCTGTTTGGTGAACTGCTGCTCCCGAGATTTGTTTAAAATGGTATGCCACATCCTTGTTTAGTTCCCAGCTAGCTTTTTCTTCAGAATCTAAGAGGTGCAACTATGCAATAATACTGACATGGCTACAGGTTGGAAGAATTCTTGATTTATTTTATAAGAGAGATCCATACAGTCATTAACCAATAGATAACCTTTCCAATGTGTATGTTAAACTCACTTTCAGTAAATGAGATATTGCTCTCGAGGTATATGAAATACTAATTTCAACCAACACACAAAAATAAGCACTTAATATAATCAATCACAGTCAGATTCATGAATAGATGTGTTCTTGCATTCTAAATATTCTAAGCATTTATAGTATGACGAGTGAAATAATTTATAAAAGATGTTGATTTTGCCAATTTTGGGTTAATCATTGATTGGTTTTAACAATAAGTCAATCCATTTGGGGTTATTTTATACCAAGAGATTAAGGAATCACACTAATCATATATTTATATTTATATTTTTTGATGGTTGAGTGATTGGTTGAATTTTTAATGGCATATGAACCAGTCTAGAGTTATTTTATGCTTATAGGTTTGGGAATCATATTCATTGTACATTTTATCTATATTTTTTGAATAGATATTTCAGAAGAGTTTTTTGCTATTATGTGTAATATCAAGTATTCCTATTAAATACAAATAATCCAAACACAGTCATATAGTTTAAAGTATTTTTATCTACTACTAATAATCATATAGTTTAAAGTATTCTTATCTAATATGAATAATTATATAGTTTAAATCATTCTTATCTAATGCTGATAATCATATGGTTTTAAGCAATTATTTCTTTTTCATAATAATCATTCATTTACATCCAGTTATATGATAATGTGTATTCCAATCTGATACAGATAATTTGCACAATTATCTGGTTTCAAGTATTCTTATCTAATAAAAATGATTGTATGAGTTAAAATAATTATTTCTATTCAATTATAGTCATTTGTTTGCACACAGCTATATATTTCAAGTAACTAATGATGATCCTTAGTAAATAATCAAAACTTCAAGTAACTATTCTTACAATGAATAATTTAGTTATGTGGCACCAAGTATTCCTATTGGAAAAATTTTAAACAGATCTATTTGACCCATAGATGGGGCCCTAACAGGTACTTCAACTCTTGGTTTGAGTGGACCCAGGAGTAAGGGCAATGACAAGGAACTCCACATTACCCAGATCTAAAGGACAAGTGCTTCATCATCTGATACAATTCAGTGCCATACCGAGAACACCCCTTCTCCACTGGGGATTACAGTATGTATATTCTAAGCTCCACCAATACGGTAATTGGGTAAATCAAATCCAAACAGTCATTGCAAGTGATTGGTAACTTTCGCATTTTCTCTTCTCAAACAATCTCTGAAAAATAAAAACATTCAGTGTCCTGTTTGAGAATCAGTTGTTATAGTTGTCGTTAATTCGTTTCTCCTGATCACCATCATTTTTATCAGCCTGCAAATTCCTTATTCCCAACAAAAACTTGTTATTTTGTATGTTTTATTTTCTAGTCTCTTTACTAGAATGAATTCATTCTTCAAAAGTTTGTAGTGTCATTAATTCCAGAAAATGATGTTTTTCTTCTTCAAGGTCACAAATCAAAATTCAGTTTTTACGAAAGTCAAAAAATGGGTAAGTATTTTTACAGCTTTTTTTTCTTTAAAATTTTTTTTTAAAGAGAAAAATAGAAAATTTTTTCCAAGCAGCAAAGAAACTTTAACAACCCTGATAAATACCATAGTTTCTTTTGTTATTTGGTTGTTGGGTCAACTATCAAGTTTCAAAGTTGAATTCCATTATGTTCAGAAGAAAGAATTTTATGAATACTGAAAATGATCTTTGTCTATTAAAGTAAGATAATGTGGTTACCTCCCGTTCCTGTTGTAATGGGAAAAGAACATTAATTCAATTTTATGCAGTCCAACAAATTTTCAGTTCAGGTTGTAATGGCAACAGAAATATCTTGATACAGTCTTACTGTGAGATTCGTGACTGTGTAGTATGTAATTTGTGTCTGAAAATTCAATTAGTACACAATGGTTCACAATAATGTACTGCTATATTTATCACTACTTCCAAATGGAAGAGAATTTCTTATAAATATTACATAAAAAAGTTTATAAATAATGCATGTTATAATATGAATATTAGTTGATACTAGTCATTTACTAAGTTTAGCTGAGTTTGGCACAAGGCCAGAAGTATGAGGCACCTAATGATCCCAGACTTGCTAGTAATGATTTTTTTGTCTAACTTACAAACTATTACATCATGAGAATTATCCTTAAAAAACAAACATTGCAAAGATTTGGTACAAGGTCAATGCTATGGCATGGGGCACTAAATGAGTATCAAACTCATTAACAATTTTCTGCTTGCCTAGATACTCAACTATTTTACTTCATGAAGCATTTGGATATAAAGCTACTTTTGTATAAGACACACAGGAAGAATCAGATTCACTAAGCTAGCAGATAAGCACCCAAGTCCAAAACTGACATCTACTAAATAAGTGTTCTAAATTAACTTTCTAGCTATATATATATATATATATATATAACTTGTTATATATATATATATATATATATATATATATATATATTGGCACATTGGCCTTATGGGTAGAGTGTTCACCATTGGCCCGGGAAAATGGGGTTTAATTCCTGGTGAAATCATACTAAAGACTCAAAAAAATAGTTCTTGATGCCACCTTGCTTCGCACTCAGTATTATAAGGTATGTATCAAGGATAAAACGAAGCATTCCAGGGAAAGGAGTTGCACCCTTCTCTATATCTCAGGGTAGTAGCTATTGAAAAGGGTGCCTTCTGGTCACTCTCGACTACAGTCACATACTTTACTTACTTATATGTATAAGAAGTTAAATATATATATATATATATATATATACACACACTTGTATATATCTCTATATAACATGTCATATATATATACATATATATATACATATATATGTATATATATATACATGCAACAAATTGTATATATATATATAGATAGATAGATAGATTTACACATGTATATACGTAAAAATATGGGTATATATATGCGTAACGAGTACATATATATGTATGTATATGTATACATACACACACACATATACAAGGTGCATACAATAAGTTTCCATGCTTTTTTCGTATGGGCATTTAAAGACTCCTGAAAATTCAGTATGTTATTGTTATACATCTTATGAGATGACGGACTAATTTTTATGAATTCAGGTTCAAATGAACAGCAATAGCAACAATTGGAATACACCCTACTAAAGCCTGATTGGTGAATTTCAAAAATGCAATCTGGACTTGAGGAAGAACGATATGCAATAAAATTCTGTTTTAAACTTGGAAAAATGCCACAGAAATGTATGGAATGCTTCAGACTGCTTTTCGACCATCTTGCATGAATCGAGCATCAGTTTTTGAGTGGCATAAGAGATTCAAGGAGGGCACGGAGTCTGTGAGGGGTGATGAGAGGTGTGGGAGGAGTAAGGAAGTCAATACACTAGAACTGATTGGCCAAAGGGTTAGGGTTAGGGTTACTATGTTGAGGTTTTAAGGAAGTTCTGGAAGAGATTCCTTGGGAAGAGGTCAGCACTGTTCAAATCGGGTCAGTAGCATTTTCACCCGGACAACGCACTAGTCCACGACTCCATCCTTGCCACAGACTATTTGACCAAGATGGGTGTCAAGACAGTTCCTCAGCCTCCCTGTAGTCCAGACCTTGCTCCCTGTGACTTTTGGTTATTCCCTAAGCTCAGAGGCTGTCGTTATGAGACAATTGAGGTGATGAAAGAGGCTATGACGAAGGTCATTGACACTCTGACACAAAAGGGGTTCCATGGGGCCTTCCAGAAGTTGTTGGAACGGTGCAACAAGTGCATTGCAGTCGGAGGAGATTATCTCGCAGGGGACTTGAGTTTCATGAGTGTACTATCAATAAAAGTGCCCGTACGAAAAAGTCTGGAAACTTATCGTATGCACCTCGTATATATGTAACAAGTGTATAAATATAACATATCTATAGCAAGTATATATATATATATATATATATATATATATATATATATATAAAGTATGTATATATATATATTTTTTCTTTTTACTTGTTCAAAGACAGAAAAATAAATATTATAAAATGAATAGGTCAACTTGGTATTTTAGATATTTGGTGAGGTTTAAAAGAACGTGGATTAACCCCTGAAACAAAGTGGAAAATCATTAGAAAATCTTCGATGTCAAATAGCTTCAATAGTAGATGTACCCTATGGCTGTATGAGAAAATTAGTATTATCAATTACAAAGACATTAGACAGCTATTAAATAAATAAAATGAACTAATATTCAATAGTCGACACAAAAATAGACTTAAATTAACTCGATAGGGGTGATAATAGAAATGAGCACTTTCGGAATATGATCACCATGATCAAAAAAATTTGGTAAATATTAATCCTAATACTTATTTTTAAAGAAAAAATCAGGCAGTAATTCAGCATAGTAACAGCATAGTAATGGAAATTAATAAAATGGGAAATTAAATGGGCTAAATAGTTTGGCCGTTCTTTATTAGAAGTGACAAATGAACCTGAAATCGTGAATTATTAAGAGAATTACAATTGTGTTTATTAGTAGTTGGGGACAATTTTCTTTAAAATGACTATACATAACATTGAAGGAGAATTGAAGTAACGAGTGATGAAAGGGTAAGTGAGTAACCACTTAAAAGGGAGAATATTCTAGAATTGGAAATCAGCAACACTTAACACTCCCGAAAGAGATATAAATAAAGTGTAAACAAAGGAACAAAGAGAAAGAATCTTAAAGAGAAAAGTTAGTGAACAAATCTGTAGGAGCATGGTAAATAAAATACAAAATAGGAGACAAATTGAAATATGACACCGAGATGAAGAATGAAGAGAGAAAAAAAACCAACGGAGCAACACCAAAGAGAGAGAGAGAGAGAGAGAGAGAGAGAGAGAGAGAGAGAGGGGTAATCTGTGACTGGAACTCAGTTACTCGCTGAACCCTCCTTCAGGCGACACCGTATCCAATAGTCTTCCGTATTATTCACTGATGACACCGTCTTCGATAGTACTCTCTATCCCTCGAGTGCAAAGAATCTCCTGACAACCCTCACTACGACCTTCTTTTATAGTTGGTAAAACACACTGGTGACACGTGATCAATATGCATAAATATTGCAGTTCCAGCGCATCCTTGTTTTCTCCTTACATTAAAGCTCTGCACACCAAACAAAGACGAGCTCTTCTATGGCGGCGATAAGATAAGTCATTACTGTTTTTATAATCGTTTTCAAGTTCTTGACCGTCACAGCTGCGACACTCCCCACTCCGATCTCAGGATCACACAAATGACAGTGCGGGTGTGGTCAATTGTTTCAGGTGCTCCGAGGAGGAGGGATCGTTTGGATTTCCTCCTTTTCATAAGAGTTCTCACTTGTTATGTTGGGATTTGTTGGCGAGCCACCAATATCAGTGGGATCGCTTGCTGAACCCAACCCCAAGTAGATTGGCCACGCACTATCTTCTGCGTCACCTTCGTTATCCGTGGGATGTGATCCTCGAAAAGGGCGTAGATCTTTAACATGATGAGGTGTTCAATTGACCCTTACCAACTACTGATTGATCACCTCAGTTACGCGTCCGGTCCCGAACTTGGTCGTGCACCAACCGTGAAGGGTCTTAACCCATACATCTCCATTTTCGTATATCTCTCCAATTATTTGTTGTTCGGGCAGGGGCGTGGCATCAGTGTTTCTCACTCGGATGTGGTACCTATGTAGCACGTCAGCCGGCGACGTAGAAGATGAGAGACTGTCTTTGGATGTCACGTTGTAGCAGTAGACTGCTCCCTACGCAGGACAATTCTTCCTGGCTGCAATGGTTTTGATGCTTCAGTGACTGCGTTCCACGATGCCATTCCCGGCTTGTACGTGAGCGCACCGGAACTTCAAATGCACGCTCCAGCAGCTCGTAAATTCCTTAATTTGCCTGCAAGTGAACGCGGCGTCATTGTCAGTCAATATCTCGGCGGATGGTCCTCGTTCATAAAAAAAAATCGCCTCCAGTTGACGAATGACGCTGATGGAGTCGTGTAGTCACAGTGACCGCCATATTGTGAAACGGAAGGGACCACAACCAATAAGTGTCAGAAAATGTCCACCATTATAATGGGTCTCGTCCATTGCCAACCTGCTCCAGTTTTTCTTCCCGCTCAGATCCCCTTTTTCCCAACGAAGTGGTGCAGGATCAATCGATTGGCAGGCTTCACAGGCTCTGACAACCGATTTAACAAGTTCTTTGGACGCCGTTGGGTCGATGATCCTCGCAAAGTACAGCATCCTCTTAACGCTCTTTTGATGGATGTCAGCCACGTGACTTTGTTTAATTGATGCAACTTTCCCGCATTGGTTCTCCACCTTTTTGTGCAGATCTAGCAACCTTTGTGGCACTCTGGTGAGGCTGTCAACGCGGTTTTGACAGGATTTCACTAGTGTTATGTCCATCGTCAGCGCGTACTCCTCTACCAAAGCTCGCAGCGTTCCCAAGCACTGCCTCACCAACATCTCGCCAGCCGCCGTTGTGTTCACACGCGCCTTCCCTGTAAGAGTGTCGGACACCCACCGATGCACGCATGCTGAATTGGTGACTCCATGTAACACTCGTGCCTGCTATTGAAGGTCCAGATTGACTCTTTTAATCACTGCCTCAAGTTCGGCCAGATTGATGGGCCTAGTATCATTAATTGGACGTAACCAACAAGCATCTTCTACGATGCTTCTATTTACACCTAATACCTCTCGCGTAGCCACGGAACTTGCATCCTCCCAGACCTTCATCTCGTTACCATCCACGCACTAGTCTCCCCTGATAGGATCTGACTCGCATACTCTGGCCATTGTTTCCGTCAGTATACGACGGAGAGAGGCTTCCCTGACTTCAGCGTCCCAGTTCTTAGCGCATTTGCTTGGCGCTTAATAAATGCAGTTGCCACCCTAAGTCAGTCGCACACAAGGAAGTGGCCAACTGCAATATAATGGCCGTGGGATTTCGTTTTATATATCTTGCCTTTGGGTTTAGTTAGGCTGAGGACCTTTCGGCTCAGCACATGAGTTAGTTAGGTGCAAACTTGAGCACAGATGTTGACGCGCGCGCGGGGAGGATGTGTCGTTCACAGATGTCAAAATAAAAATCCCAGATAGAAAGGTTGACCAGTGGATGTGAATGACGTCATGCACCGGAAGCGCACGCGGAGGATTTGGGGGATTTTGAAAAAGTCAGTTGAGTTGAGTTCCTGGCTCGGAAGAAGACGGTTGACTTTCGCTAACTCGCCGAAGCCAGGCCAGTGGCCTTGTGTCGGGTGCACACGTGGTTTGGGGCAGATGGAAAAGTCATCATAGAAAGATTGTGCATCTCTCTTCCTTATGTCGAAACCTTTAACTCAAAGGTAATAAAAGGTTTCGTACCTGAACTAAGAAGTCGTTACGTGTTTTTTGTGTTTCGGGATTACTATGTTCTATGTATATATGTTATGAACATTCTATGTACGTTTCGCATATCCATATCTGGCTATGTAACACAACCAGTTTTCCACACAGAGAAAATATGTGCCGACGGGTTACTATGCAGAGGATTCCCGGAACATTATTTCCCCGTTTCCCTCGGAAGGAGTCATCCTCTCCCAGACTTGCAGACCCAGAACCTTAGCCCCGTCTCTCAGTCGCTCTGGATCATACAAATGTCGTCGACGTATGCTGATGTGGCACTCTTGATTTCCTGATCTTGGGACCTTATCGCGATGATGATAGATTTCATGAAGCGGCGCCACATTTAGGCCGAAAACCAGTCATGTAAGACAAAACCGCTTACCTTTGATGATCACTGCTTGAAAAGGCCGTTGCACATTGTCGACGCGGATTTGTAAGTAGGTTTTTCTCAGATCCATAAGGCCATGCGCAGGAAGAGAAGGGAAGAATGACTTCAACATTGCTCTCTTTCGTACGATTCGTTCTATCGAATGTTATGCGTTCCAAGCGTTTTCTATCGCATCTGATTTTGAGTCTAAGCTGGTGACTAAAGAACAAAATCAGATCACGATAAGAAAAGTTTGCACCGTCATACAATCCCTTCTTTCGTGTAGTCCCAATCACCATTCTAGCTACAGCTAGGATCGCGAGAAACACTACAAGCCTCTCACCTTGAAACAGAGGCAAAACGCTATCTACGACGTAACCTGCTTGGGGTCGATGCGATTCCAAAACGGGCGAACTCGCTCGCCGTAGTAGAAGGGGTGCTCAGCCGTTTCTTCCAAGCCACAGCCACAGCGAAGACAATCAGGCATGTCTGCCAGGCCTGCTTTGTAATTCAAGCCGAAAAGAGGCAATGCGTTCCGTGCAAGCAGTCAGGTGAGCGAGAACTCGGAGTTGTTCAAGAAGCCCAAACCTGGCGCCCTATTCTAATAGTAGCGAATCTCCACTATCGACCAGCCGATCCGATCCAAGAGAGGACTCGAAGCGAAGCCCACTACTAGATTCCGTCGTTCCTTTCGAGACCGAGAAAGGTCACTGGACCCAGGAAGGTTGCGAAGGGCCTTACGGTATTCGAGGACGAACGGTGCTTCACCCCTCAGTTTACGTCGACTTTCAGCCCTTGGGTCTGACTTGAGGCGAGGAAAGGTATCGCTTACCTTTCGTCTCCACACTGTGTCCTTCGACAAAGATCGGCCCAAGTAAGCCAGTCTTTCAGCGAACCAGTGGTTCTCCAGATCAGGCATACCTACAACCCCATTACGCGGATGTTGACAACAGACCTGTCTACGGACCATCAGCCTTCGACTTCCCCAAAGAAATTTGGAGAGGGATCATTGTAGCGCCAGCCGATGATTCTTAGGCAGAGGAAGTACAGACAAACGGTAAAAGATCAAGGGAAGATGTACACGGCGCACACCTCCGCCCTGCCCTTTAAGAACAACCTCATTCAAAGCTAGGTAGCCACCTGAGCATATACCTTGGCCTGTACCTCCGACCAATTTCGCCCCAGTTGATGGCCCTGGCCCGAACGACAACCCAAGGATGTGGATGGGTCCGTCACTCCAGCGGAAAGGTCCAGGTAGAGGAACGCCACTCCTCCAGGCACCTAACCGCTCTTATCGTACCTCACAACCGCCTTCTTCACAGCCTTTATATCCAGGCGGCGGGACACAAAGACAATGATACCATCGGCGTATGCAGATATCTTTGCTACAAGAGGGCCAGCAAAAAGGATGCTGTGCAGAGCTGAACTTGCCTTCTCATCCCTAGGTCCACAGAGTAAGGGCTCCAAAGCGAGGACATACAGGAGTGGAGACATGGGCAACCCTGGCGGACCTGCCGGTCGATCACGAAAGCCCCTGAACGCTTCTCGTTTACCTGCGCCACTGCCTGCGGGTTGTGGTACATCATGCTAATCCATTTGCGGAATTCCGGTTTGAATCCGGCGGTTTCCAAAACAGTCACTAAGAACCAATGGTCAACCCTATCGAAGGCCTTGGACTGATCTAAATTGATCAGCGCGGCTTCAGTGCGGTCCTTTATCCCCTCTAGGACCTCGCGCACAAAATGCACTGCGGAGTTCTTCTCAGGTTCGACTAGATCGCTAATGACAATCTGCAAACGGTTCGTTAAGACCCAGGGCAAAATCTTTAACTCTGTTTAGCTGAGTTATGGACCTGTAGTCATCTAGTTCCTCCCTGTCACCTTTCTTCAGCAATGTGATCACACCCTTGGTGATGGTACCAGGAATGGCTCTCTGGGCGAACAAATGGTTGAACACATCCGTCAGAATAGGCGCAAACATGTGCGGAGCCTCAAGTACACTTTGTAGAGTAAACCGTCTAGTCCTGGCGATTTGTTGAGGCTGACCTTCTTCAATGCATCACGGACTTCACATTCAGTAACCACACCCTTGCAGCTAGCCGCTTCCGCCTCCCGAAGGCAGAGGAAGTCGGCTAAATAGCTGCGAAACTCCTCAACCGGGAGGTCAGGACAGCGAGCAAAGCGATCATGGAAGTGCGCCCGAAAGGCCTCGCGCATCTCACGATTCAACCGGAGTACGTGCTCATCCGGGGACTTGAAATTGATATACCGAAAGGGAAACCTTTGCACTTCTTTCTCGCGCGCGAAAGCATTAGATTTCACGGCTTCGTTGGGAACTCTTTTTAACCTTTGATCTAACTGTGTATTCCTTGTGGCGCTCGCTAGCCTTGAGCTCAAGGTCCATTCTTGCTAATTCTATGGCTAGGGAACACCTCCTGCTTCCACCACCCGGGAAAAAAGATTTTGCCACCTTGGTCCTATCTAAGTTGAGCTGGCGACCGTATTTGATGGCGAAATCTCTAATCCTAAGTTTAAGAGATCACCACCACTTATTCCCGGTAACCGCCCCCACTAACACCCGCTGAACTAGGGATTCCAGCAGGTCCCAGATGTCCCGTATCTCCTGTGACCGGCTAGACTAGGCCTATTCGCTTGCTACAAACTGACTCTATCAAATCTAGAGTCAGTTTGCACTACATAGTGGAACGTGGGACACATAACAAAATCAGCGTCACCTCTTCAAACACTCTGTCCAGATAAGATCTAACATGGACAGAGGACGAACTGACTTGCTACATCAACATCTCCCTCCCTGGGAGATCCAGTCGAAACCTATCGACCAAGTCATGGTGAGACATAAAATCGATCAGGCTGCTTTCACACCTTCCCGACCCTCTAGCTCCCCTTCCAATCACCCATTCCAATCACCCATTAACACTATCCATTTCGGATTGTCGGGGAACGGCGCTAACTGCCGAAAAAACGAGAACCTCTTTACAACGATATTGGGCGCATAAATCGCGTCCACCAGGAACTCGAAACTTTTAACAATATCGGCCACAACCAGTTGGCCGCCGTCATCTGCAAGAACAAGTTTTACATCACCATTAAGGCTAACCCAAACCCTAACCCCAACGCTGCTACAGCTGCTGAATGCTGAAAGGATGACAGAGTCATCCCCCAGCACCCGACAATCCGCAGGGCAAATGAAGTGAATCTCTTGCACTGCAGTAACATCGACACTGATGATCGAGAGTTCGCCAAGCAGGTGCACACACTTGCTCGGATCCTTCAGTCCCCATGCATTCAAAGTGGCAAGGTTTAGGGAATCCAGCCCATTTATTTTACTTAGTGCCGACTACGGCACGGAAATCCTCGGAGGTGAGGATGCTGACGGTTTGCCTCAGGGAGCCGGTACCGAGCTCAGTGGTGACTCAGCCGTCTCTTGACATCTCTCCGACATTCATGGGATACTTCAATTTTTGGGCCCTGTAAAATGAACGGTGAACATAAACAGGGACCCCCCTGAACAATAGTTAAATATTTTTTGAGTGAGGGGTTCTCTAACTCAACTTTATGCCCGCATCGGTTTGACTATCTTTCTCCGGGAACTTCCACGAGTTCTCAGTTCAGCTGCTAGCTGAGCGGATGAAGGTGGTTACCATGGGTGCACCCCGGAAATTTATAGGGTTGACTACTTTCAATTTGTTTACTTTTTCTAGGCTTTGCAGCAGCATGAGCGTTTTGTGGAGCTGGAAATCTACAATGTCTTCCGGGTCCACGGAACACAGAGCCGCTGTTGTTTCAATAGAATCTCTCAGTTTGTTGGGGTTTTTTAGCTGGCAAGGTTGATTTAGTTCTTCGTCGGCTCTTTTGGCTTGACATTATTTGGTTGTGTCTTTCTTCTGATTTGGTTCTTGATCTTTTTTTTGGTAGGGAAAAAAATTCAGGTGGAGAAAGAGAGGGCAGTGTTGAAGAGGAGGGGGGAGAGGGAGAAGGCGCATGCGGGCTACGAGTGAGGTTGGTTTTGTTTTGGTGTTGATGGGACTGTTCAGCTTGGTCTTGAGGAGGGGGTGAGATTTTTCTTGATGGTGTGTGTGTGGGGGGGGTGAAATTGTTTTTCTGGAGTGGGTTATTTGGGTTAGGGGCTGGTAGTACTTTTTTTTCTCGTTTCTGAGGGGTATTGTTGAGGGTGTGTTTTGGGACAGGGTTTCTTCGAGTAGCCTTCTCCACTGTCCCTTCTTTTTAAGTTGACTGTTGTTTCCATTGTTTCTTCTGTGGTGATTTTGGTTGGTGAAGCTTGAGCTGTGTTTTTATTCTTCGGAGCTTTGTCAGTTTGAATTCCTGTTTCTTTTGTTGTTGTTTCTTTTGTTGATTCTGCTGTTGTGTTACTTCCCCTACTTTTTCGTAGTTGCTCAGGAAAGATACCACTACATCTTCTGTGAGGTTGGCCAGGACATTGCATACTGTCACCCGGATTCAACGTGTGCCCATATATTCAGGCTGCAGCCGGAAGAACTTTGTTGTTATGCTGCTTGTTCTTTTGCAGGACATCCCATGTTGCGAAGCTTCTTCTGCAGAAATATTGCACTGGGATGCCTGCTGTCCACAGAAGTTCTTCAGAAATGCCCTTTGTTAAACCTGTCAGTCCTCTGGTTTTTAGGTCGACGACCATAAATGAAAGAATTCATGGTTCTAGAAGGTCAGAGATTCCCTGGAGGGGCAAGATGATGTTATCTTTAAAGTAAGGGGCATACTTGCCCACCCTATCTCTTTCATAATCTTCGGGTCTCTCGATAGTTGTTTTCCTGGTGATTGACATGTTTTGAGGGCTTTCAGTTTTTCACCCAGGTTGAATTGGGCTGGTTGATTGTTCTGTAGCATTGGACGGAGAGTCTGGCTAAGGTGGGCAATCTGTCTTCATGGGACAACACTGACAAAATGACAATATGACACAATGAAAAGTAGTCTGTACGCAGCTTATATAGCAGAGTTAATTTATTTTCCCCTCAAAATAACTCAAAATATAACCATTAAAAGCTAAACCCTTGCCAACAAAAGTGAGTACACCCCTAAGAAACAACACCCCTAAATGTCCAAAGAGAGAACAGCTTGTCATTTTCCCTCCAAAATGTCATGTGACTCATTAGTGTTACTAGGCCCATGTGTTACTAGGCCCATGTGCATAGGGAGCAGGTGTGTTCAAATTTGTAGAGCAGCTCTCACACTCTCTCATACTGGTCACTGAAAGTTCCAACATGACACCACATGGCAAAGAACTCTCTGAGGATCTTAAAAAAACGTAGTATTGTTGCACTACATGAAGATGGCCAAGGTTACAAGAAGATTGCCAACACCCTGAAACTGAGCTGCAGAACAGTGGCTAAGATCATCCAGCATTTTAAAAGAGCGGGGTCCACTCAGAACAGGCTACGAGTAGGTCGTCCAAAGAAGCTGAACACATGCGCTGAGCGTCACATCCAGATGCTTTCTTTGAAAGATTGGTGTAGGAGTGCTGTCAGCATTGCTGCAGAGATTGAAGAGGTGGGGGGGCAGCCTGTTAGTGCTCAGACCATATGCCGCACTCTACATCAAATTGATGTGCATGGTTGTCACCCCAGGAGGAAGCCTCTTCTGAAGACGATACACAAGAAAGCCTCCAAACTGTTTGCTGAAGACATGTCCACATAGCACATGGATTACTTGGACCATGTCCGATGGTCTGATGAAATGAAGATTAATTTGTTTGGTTCTGATGGCTTCAAGCATGTGTGGCGGAGACCAGGAGAGGAGTACAAAGATAAGTGTGTCATGCCTACAGTCAAGCATGGTGGTGGGAATGTCATGGTCTAAGGCTGCATGAGTGCTGCAGGTGTTGGAGAGTTATATTTCATTGAGGGAAACATGAACTCCAACATGTACAGTGAAATACTGCAGCAGAGCATGATACCCTCCCTCCAGAAACTGGGTAGTAGGGCAGTGTTCCAGCATGACAATGACCCCAAACACACCTCCAAGATGACCACTGCTTTACTGAAGAGGCTGAGGGTAAAGGTGATAGACTGGCCAAGCATGTCTCCTGACTTGAACACAATAGAACATCTTTGGGGGATCCTCAAGTGTAAAGTGGAGATGTGCAAAGTCTCAAATATCCGCCAGCTCTGCGATGTTGTCATGGAGGAGTGGAAGAGCACTCCAGTGGCTACCTGTGAAGCTCTGGTAAACTCCATGCCTTGGAGAGTAAAGGCAGTTCTGGATAATGATGGTAGCCACACAAAATATTGACAATTGACATGGTGTATGTTAATATCGACAACTTTCCCTAAGGGGTGTACTCACTTTTGTTGGCAAGGGTTTAGCTTTTAATGGTTATATTTTGAGGGGAAAATAAATTAACTCTGTTATATAAGCTGCATACAGATTACTTTTCATTGTTAAAGTGTCATTTTGTCAGTGTTGTCCCATGAAGAGATATGCTTAAATATCTGCATAAATGTGAGGGGTGTACTCACTTTTGTGAGACACTGTATATACATTTATATATGTATACGCTTATATATATATATATATATTTGGGTGTGAATATATATATAGATATATTGTCATCCACTGATGGAATGTTTCGTTGTGACAACACTCTTCATTCTAGCTAGACAAGCAAGATGCTTCAAGCTGGGCTCAAAACCCAGCTGACATTACATCAGTTAGGTATATCACCACTGAGCTAGTGTTATTCTCAGTTTAAGCGACGGAATTTTTGGTATATATTCACAGATACGCTATTGGCTACTGGAGTGCTCAATTCAGCAAGTATACACATATATGAATATATCTACATTAAATAAACATATACATATATATATATATATATATATATATATATAATAAGTATATTTCTTTTGATATAAATATATATACATAATGAATATTTGTGTATGTATATACAAATATTGGCACATAATATATATATATATATATATATATATATATATATATATAACAAGTATTTATATATGCGTATATATATATTAACAGAAGTATATATGTATATATAAGAATAAAATGAACAATGAATGAAACATTTATTTTCTTGAAAATAGTCCTCAAATCATTCAACACAATTATTCCATTGACCTTTCCACTTGGTTGAAATACTTCTAAAATTCCTTTTTTTGTACAATTATATGCCTCTTAATATACCTTTCATCCTCAAATACATAGAGATGAATTTTTAGTTTAAGAAATCAAAAAAGTTGCTAGATTGTCTAGTGTGTATGGAGAATACTAAACTTGTACCATTTTGTGTTTCGCCAAAAATGTTTATTTTACAAAGTATCAAGATTAGCTTGATTTTTTTGACAAACTGGTTGTCATCCAAACTTCCTCTCAGCAGTGTCATAATTTACTCAGCTGTGCAAACATCTTCATTTAAATTCTAAATTTTGAAATTAAAAAAATGTTAAGCTTTAATTGCATCTTTTTTTTATCACACCTTATGCTGCTTATCTATTTGATTGAAGTTGATTGTATTTTTTACATCAATTTTGTTTTTCTTTGCCATACAACAGCTGCAGGCAGACTATGTAGAAGACCAAGCACTTCTTGAAAATACACCATAGTCTAGAGCAAGCAGTGGAAGGTATTAGCCTCTATATAATGCCAATAAAACAGAGTACATGTGTTTTAAACAAAAAGGAACCATCTCAACTTTTAGAGGCAAACCTCTATAATTAGTGGACCAGTTCACATTCCTTGGCAGCAAGATCTCATCTACTGAAAGTGATGTCAACTTATGCCTAGCAAATGTGTGGAATGCAATTGACGGAAGTTTGATCTATCTGATAAGATAAAACAAGGTTTCTTTTGAGTTGTAGCTGTGTCCATACTATTGTATAAATGCACCACTTGGATCTTGATGAAACGTCCAGAGAAAAAACTAAACGTGAACTACACAACAATGCTGCATGCTGTCTTGAACTAATCCAGGAAGTAACACTCCACAAAATAGCAAGTGAATGGCCACATGCCTTCCATCTCATAAACCATTCAAGTAAGAGGAGCAAGACATGTGAGGCACTGCTAGAGAAGCAAGGATGAACTCCCAAGTGACGTTCTCTTATGGACTCTTGCACATAGATGTGCTAGTGTTGGCTGACTTGCAAAGATGTATATCAGCTCTGTGCAGACACCAGATGCAACCTAGAAGATCCTATTTACCAACCCCTCCGCTCGGGCAGGATATGACACAAGGTCAATTTTTAAGCGAAGTTCAACAGGTTTGAATTCAGAGTTTTCCTTCTCCTAGACTAGTTGCCTCACCAAGGCTGAAGAACCTAGTCTGTCCTACTATTTACCCATAGCTGGAGGGAGAATAATTGGATTCATACCTTTCCCAAGGGTATTAGTGCTATGTGAAATGCAATCAGTCTCGTCCAGGTTTTGAACTCGTGTCGCCGTGTACAATTCCTACGACGATAACCATTACTCCACGTGCAACCTAGAAGATGGACTCTTGCACATAGACGTGCTAGTGTTGGCTGACTTGCAAAGATGTATATCAGCTCTGTGCAGACACCAGATGCAACCTAGAAGATCTGGTAAGAGTGATGGATGATTGGGATGGGTGGTGAGAGAGAGTCAAGGACCTCTGTGCTTTCAACTTGAAACCGTAGAGACTCAACGCCTCTATCTGCTGCGCCACAGGTGCCGAAGGGCAATCAAGGATGGATTTTTTGGTCTTATAAATCCTTATCAGGTCTTCCATAGTCGGGTCCATACTGAATTTTTGAGTCTCTACAGTTCCAGGTGAGCATTGTCAGAAGATAGCGGTTTCAAATCCTACCCAAGCCAGCCAGAGGTTTACTTGGTCAAAAACGTGGTACGATAGACAACAACTATGGAAGGCAGTAATTACTGGGGATACAGTTACAAGACTCAGCATTCCTATCTGAGGTTGCAGTAAATCACCTGAAGAAGGCCAGAGGTGAAATTTGGCCGAAACGTAGTGAAAGAAGAAACAACACAAAAACTACCAAGATGAGGACAAAAAGTCCGCAATAAATAAAAATTAATCCTCACTAATAATTCTATTTGCAAAAAGTTATTTGATTTCAAGTATTGCTATCTCACACTAATAATTTTATGTGATATTAATCATCTACCCTAGCAGGTACCACCCCTCTGGGTCAATTATTAGTATTGCATGCAAGGAGGAGGCTGTTGAAAATTAAACTTTATTTGGTCATATTCCATAGGACTATCTTTGTTAGCCTATGAAGTTTTCAGCCCACCCTTGTATATCACAAGTATTTTGCTGTATTTTTCTACTAGTAGTTTTACAATACCATAATCATTCTGGATGGTTTTGATGGCTATTCTTTCCTCTTTTGTGATATTTGATTAAGAAATTCTGGATTTCTCTAGTGGTTGTCTCATCTTTCATTTTAACTTGCCTGTTTGTGGCTTGGGCATCTCTATGGCACTTTTCTTGATTGAGGCTTGTGTATATCTAAGTAAAGAACTCACTTGAGATGTTTGCTTAGTACTAACTCCCCAACATACTTATCTGGCATTTACTGATATTGACAACTGCTCTAATAGAAAAATCTATAGTTTGAAATCTTTTGGCAGGATGCCAGGTGTGATAAAAGCAAGAGATGAGAACAGCATATAAACTGGATGAAATAAAAGAGTTCCAATCGATATTCTTTGAAGGTTGACAGTGACAACAGACACTTGAAAAAGGCTCAAAAGTACAGTGGCCAATATATTAGAGGAAAAACAACCAATATACAGAAATACAAAAAAAATTTAGGACTAGTATCATCATTATCATCATCATGGAGGTATG
The DNA here is from genome assembly GCA_963585895.1 of Sepioteuthis lessoniana. Taxonomy (NCBI): domain Eukaryota; kingdom Metazoa; phylum Mollusca; class Cephalopoda; order Myopsida; family Loliginidae; genus Sepioteuthis; species Sepioteuthis lessoniana. Next base: position 13,499,373 of record OY757921.1, on the reverse strand, counting down.
CCAACAGCATAGATACATTTGACTCTCTCTTACCATCCATCCCTATCAGCCATCATTCTTGGTAAATCTTTTAGATATAATCCAGTGTGTGCAAAGAGAGGATGAATGCTGGTTGGCCAACACTGGTGTGTCCATGTGTAGAAGTCTATAGGAGAATATTGCTTATGAGTTACATCTCCAGCAGTGCCCAGCATGTCTTGTTCATCTTACTTGGATGGTTTGTGTGATGGGAGGTAGGTGGCCATACAACTGCTGTTTTGTGGGGTGCTGCTTCTAGGACTTGTTTGAAACAGCACACAGCATCTACCTTATGAGTTTGTCTTTATTTTTCTATCTGTGCCCAGCCTGTCTTACTTGTTTTCCTTGGATGGTGTGTAAGATGGGAGGTAAGTGGCCATACAAGTGCTGTCTTGTAGGGTTCTCCTTTCAGGATTTGTTTAAAACAGCATTCATCTATGTTGTGTAGTTACCATCTAGCTTTTTCTCTTGGCATTTCGTTAGAGTGCAAGTGGTCTAACCATACAATAGTTCTGACATGGCTACAGCTTGAAAGGATTCCGGTTTTATTTCATCAGAGAGACCAGATTTCCATATGGTTGTTGACCTATAGATAGCTATCCATACCTTTCTTGTGTGTAAGTTGACATCACTTTCTCTAGATGAGATTAGATTGCTCGTGATGGCATCATTGGTGTGTTGGCAAGTTGAGAATGTAGTTTACATAAAATCCTTTCAAATCTTTTAAATAAACAGGATAAAGAAAGAAAGCATAGGAAGAAGAAATTGAAGTCAGGATAAGAAGGGAAGAAAGAGAAACTGAAAAAGAAAGAACTGAAAGAAAATGGAGTGATGCAGGGGGAAAAAAACCGAAGTATAGAAAATTATAGTAGAAGGAAGAAGAAAGTGAAAGAATGAGACAGGGAGGGAAGAAAATAAAGAGAGTGAGAGAAAGGGAAATGGAAGTAGATTATTTATACAATAGTCTACTAACAAGGAGAGGAGAAAAGTTCTTAATCCAACCAAGATTGGAATGATCACTTTTTTATAGATTTTTAGTGATTAGTTGTTTAGTTGGGTTTTATTGTCAGTTATTTAATGCCAGATTCTGTTTATACATACGTATATACATAGAGAAAAAATTGATAACTAGGTAATCCAAGCAGAAGGAGAGATTTATTGAGAAACAAAGTCAACAGTGTTTTGATTCTAATGAACCAACATCAGGACTAGGAGGGATTATATTAGTGATGTTAAATCAACGATGGATGTTTAATATATATATATATATATATATATATATATATATATATATATATATATATATATGTTATATGTAAACCCTTAATTTGTCAATAACATTTTTAAATGAGTCAGAGCTCATTTGTTTGCTCACGATGGAATGGTTACAAGTATTTCTATCTAACATTAATAATTCTATTTAGCATTAATTATCTGTTGTACACAGTTAAAAGGTTTCAAGGATTACTATCCAATACAAGTAGTTCTATTTAATGCTAATCATTTATTTACACACAGTTAAATGGTTTCAAGTATTTCCATCAAACATTGATAAATCAATTTAAAATTGATTATTTGTTTGCACACAGGTAAATAAATGGTTCTCAGTATTGCAATTTAATATTAATAAGTCAATTTAACATGAGTCATTTGTTTTCACTTAGTTAAATGTTTAAACAGTTCTATTTGACCCATAAATGTGACCCAAACAGGTACTACCACTTTGGATCAGAGTGAACCTGGGAGTAATACCAGTGAAGGAATACTCCACATTCCCCAAAGCTCCAGGACTGGAGCCTCACCATCAGATTGTTTAGTGTCATATCCAGGAAACTCATTGAGTGGAGGAGACCATACTCCTCTGCAGAAATGCAATTGGCATATTCTACAGACCCAGCCAATAGGGCTAGATTTTTATTAAATTTTTTTTTATTGGGTCAAAGAAACTTAACTCTTTTGTGAGGTGATAATTTCTAAAATGGGCAAATTATTTTCTGGAAATTTACATGACAGAAGATATATTCAAAGAAGTCAATCATATATAAAAAAGCAAAAACATGATAATTCAATCGGTTATTGTGCGTCCTAGTACAATAGCATGAAAACAATAAAGCATTTGCTTTTAATTATGATATTTGGCAAAACAAACTAAACACAATCCTACTCCATAGCGATGCCTCCTAGTGTTGTTTCCATACATTAATATTGAATTGGTCAATGAACAGTCAATAGGAAAATACCTTAAATTGAGCTACCCCGTAACCTATAAAATGTCAATCAGCCTGTATATTATTGATAACAAAAATGTTGCTCTGCAGCAAATGTGTAAAGAAACTTAGGGTGAAGTGTGCTGAACTGCAAAATGAATATTTAAAGTAGTATGTATGTTTTATAGCTCTTGATCATTCCCTTCTGGCAAGATTGAGAATTTCCTTCTAAGTAGATCTTTTAGCTCCTTCTCAAGAATGAAATAAAGCATTGCTATATTTGAATTTCTATGAGATAATTTTTATTTTTATTCATCTATTTATTATTTCTTTTGTACAGAAACTAAACAGCACTTGAATTGAACATACCTTGTGTTACCATAACAACAGAATTCTCATTAATTCTGCCAAGAGGCCTGGATATATGACTGATAAAGTCATACTGCATTTTATAGATAATAATAATACTTCATTTAAAATTATTCACAGAAAAATGCTGTAAATATGTTTGTCTGAATTTTACGTGATAACTTTACCATAAGTCATTCTGTTGAAAATTCAGGCAATAATCAAAATCTTTCTTTTTTTAATAAAAATTTGCCACCCTTTTTATTTATTTCTTATAACTTGAATTGTTTGTTTGGTCCTGCAAATAATTTATTGTTTCATTATTTCTATATAGAATTTAATCAAATAAAATGTTTTAACAGTAATTTAGTTTAATGTTGATTTCAACATTAAATTAGTAAATAATAATCTAAAGCCAAATTATGTTGGCCCAGTTGGCTGGGGCTGTAGAATACATTGACTATGTCTCTGCAGAGGAGTAAGACTCCGCCAGTGAGAGTCTTGTGGTCAAGTTGGCCACGGCTGTAGAATACACACACTGCATTTCTGCAGAGGGATAACTCTTCCCAAATGAGTGTCCTGGATTTGACACTAAACAATCTGATAGTGAGGCTCCGGTTATGTTGGAGCTTTGGGTAATGCAAAGTACCCCTTCATTACCATTACTCCCAGGTCCATTGTGGTCTGGAGAGGTAACACCTGATAGGGTCCTATTCATGGGTCAAGTAGACCTGTTAAACATTTAAACTTTGTGCAAACAAATGACTTATGCTAAATTGAATTGTTTGAAATAGAACTGTTTGATCATTTAACTATGTATAAACAAATGACTGATGCTTAATTGAAATGTTACTGATACTTGAAACCATTCAACTGTGTGCAAATAAATAAATAGTGTTGAATAGAATTGTTTGATCATTTAACTGTGTGTAAACAAATGACTGATGTTTAACTGAGTTATTTGTGATACATTGCAATACTTGGAACCATTTAACTTTCTTGTCTTATTCTAAATGGAATTGTTATAAGTAGAACTGTTTGATCATTTAACTGTGTATATCTACAAAATGTGTTTACAAATCATATATTTGATATACTTATAAAAACAGGATTTGGCATTAAATAATCACAAATGGTTAATTTGCCATAAAACTCAACCAAACCAAATCAAATTATGTTGAATTCCAGAAAATATGCCCTAAATATACAACAGAGAAGAAAATGAAAAGCACATAATATGAAGTGTAGGGTCAAAAAAGTATAGACTTAATATGTATTTACCAAGACAGGAATGAACAATGAATGAAATATTAATTATCTTCAAAATTGTCTCCTTGGCATTCAGAATACATATTCCAGCAAATTTTCTCTTGGTCAAAGCAACTTTGAAACTTTTGTTTAAATAGAAAGTGAATCCAGGGTCAGATTTACCAATTGGCATAGTGGGGCATTGACCTAAGGCCCACAGGTGTCTGGGGGCCTACTGAAACTAATTTGTCACACAGCTTGCAAGATTATAACCTTGTTTTATGTGTACATCAGGTGTTTCATTATATCATCCTAGCCGTCCTGTTTACGATACCTCGGTTTAGGAAAATGCTGAGTCACCTGTAATATCAGACAACAAAACGTCGTACATGCATCATGAGAGAACTTCTGTTACTAACAAATGAACTATTTTTTGGAAGGGATTAATTCTACTTGCTTTCTGGGAACAAAATTATTACCACAGGATAAAACATATTATATTCAAAAGTTTCTCTTCAAAGTTATAGCAATGGGGATAACATTACTATTATTATTATTGGGGTTTTTAGGTTTAAGTTGGTTTTGCATTGGTTATGTGTGTATTATGATGGTTGCGTTGGTATTTTGTTGGTTGCATTGGTATTTCATTGGTAGTTATCCCCTCACTAAATGTTGATGGAAAATAAAGGTGGTGGAGAAGAACGAAGACGTCGTTAGGTTTTAAATGAAGGTTTTAATAGCAGCATGAAGTAAGGGGTTTATGCTGTTATGCTGCGAGGTCTCGTAGGAAGGAAAGATGGTAGGAAGTTGTTAGAGTGTATCATCTAATTTGTTTTGAACTAGAATCCCTTGGTCTAGAAGAATAGACCCAAGGGATCCATAAACTTGATGGCTCTCCTCATAATGGTTGATGCTGCTACTGCTATTCAGGAGCAGACGTTAAGACGTCCATTCCTATTGAGGATTTCTGAAGGAGAGAGAGTTCCACGGGCTTTCTTCAATTTTTGGTGCTGCTAGGAAATATGGTTCGGGCTGTATAGGACAGGTCATCCTGATTGGATGAAAATGTTTGGCGACTTTAACAGTCAAATTAAATTATGCGCCAAACAAAAAATACAAGTTTCTTTCTGCTACAAAGTATAAGGAAGTATCTCATTATTACTTATATTTAATAAGAGAACTTCCAGTGTACAGAAACATTTCACTCAGCCCAGCAGTGTAGTAGGGGCAGTAACTGAAAGTTGACTTGGCAACCGGGCTCCCAGAGCCTGGAGGAGAGATATCAGTTTCCTCTCCCAGCAGCATGGGGTCCAAACCAAGCTGCTGAATGTAGGGTCTGTGTCTTTACCACAAACTGAAGCAGAAGACTGCCATATCATTCAAACAGTTCTTCTAAGAGCTAACCTCAGAAAGTCTACTAGTCAACAGCTATTCTAAGAGGTAACTCCAGAAAGTCTTTTGAGACTACTTTTGGTCTCCTCACGACACCTTCCTGGAAGATACCATGAGATAATGACGCAGCAGCCAGCACCAAATGCAGACCAGCCCCAGCTTAACCCAACTTCCATTCCTGCACAACCAAGCACCAGCACCAACTAAAGACTAGTACCAGCTTAACCCAGCAGGCGTTCCTGTGCAACCAAGCTACAGCATTTGCATCACCTCATCCACAAGTGACTCACTGCTTGGACTAGCACCAACACTTGAAGCCACATCGACACACACCTGGTTAACCAAGAATTGAACAAACCAGTACATTGATCACATAGCCTCTGCAACCAGCATCTGCAGCATCTAGTTCATGAGTGACTCACTGCTCAGACTAGCACCAACTCATAAGGTCACATCAACACACAGCCAGTTAATCAAAGTACTGCACAACTGAGACATCGATCATCCAGGCTTTGCAACCAATGCATCCACTTCAACCATCTCCAGCAACATCTACAACCTGACCACAAAGCAACCATAATATCTACTCCAAGCACAGAGACCTTGTAGATTCTCTATCACCACAAACTAAGGGACAGCTAAGTCTTAGACTTTCTTCAACACAGACTTTCAACCCCCAACAGAGTCTACAGCAATATGATATACAACTGTGATTTCTATATCTATTCATCTTTTTGTGTAAGATTCACTCAATAAAACCTGAATTTAAACATATCTACTTGCCTCTGTCATTTATCTAGTCCTCTGTCAATCAACCACATCAAACAACATACAACCTGTTTGCGGGATTGACACGTTCATATACTGATCCAGTAACATTATAATGTATTCAAAACTATAAGGCTCCACCCTGTACAATCAGTATAGTACCTAGAGTATGGGGCTCCTCTACAATCAGTATAGGCCTACAGAATTTTTCAACTTGAGATCAGAAAAAATAAAATTGAGTCAGCTGTTTCGTTAGGTATGGAGAGTGCTGCACTTACACAATCCAGTGTTTCACCAAAAAATACTAATCAAAAAGTATTGAAACGGCTGATCAAAACTTATTCAAAATCTAGACATCATCACAGTATTATCTAAATTGCTCTGCTATGCACAAGGCTTCTATTGAAATTTTGAATTAAAAAATTTGAAACTTCAGTTCTGGAAATTTCTGTTCACAACTTCATTTAATTTTGTATTTGATTGTTTTGAGAGTAACGAGAATTAACAAATTAGTGTGATTAGTGTTACTGTAAAAAAATGTTGTTTAATATTAACAGCAAAAGAGTCTTCTGGGTAAATGTAATAAAAGCTTAATGCTGAAATAAAACATGCAAACATAAATCAAATAATGGGAGGTTGAGTTGAACAGATATTATCTATTTTATGGATTTATATATATTTAGTTATCTGCAAATATGTTGTCATACATCTATTAATTTTGTATGCATACATTGTACATAAACGCTAAATATTCCTTTTTTATTCTTACTTTATGTCAGTTTGAATTCCTTTGATAAAACTTGGCTATCATCATGAAATTTAGAACTGATATTTTAGGTTTTAGAGGCTGGAGTAGCAGAAAAGTATCTAAGGTTTGTTCTCTTTGAATACCTACTTTCTTCTGCTGTTCAGCTGAGGATAGCTGCTTTAGACCCACTAAAGTTCTTTTTGGAAATGATAACACTCTTGGGTCTTTTTCAAGAATGTGGTAATTCTTTTTTTAAGATTCAATGAAATGTCCAGACTTAGAGATTATTATACAACCTTTATTAATAAAATACTTAAATTCATTTTCTGGCGCAAAATTTTTGCTGGTAATATCTAATTAATTTGATGATCAAGCAGAGTGATAGTTTTGTGAAGAATTCTTTCAAACTTGATTGTGATAAAATTAATTATAACATTTTAATTAGGACCTTTATGATAACTTGCCCAATCTACATTGAAAGGGTTCAATTTTTTATTGCAGATATGTTACCTTAACACAGCAAAAATGGCATATTGACATTACTGCTTCTAGTGTTTTCTGCATTTGTATTTTCTTAGCAGCTTGAATGCTGACATGTGTCTTGTAGAATGCATTAGAAGTAATTATAATGTAATTGTAAGAGTAATAATTTACTCAGTGTTTCGCTCAGATGTGGCACAAGACCATATATGAATGGTGCACCCAATGAGACTTGAACTCACTCGGGAAGGTTTGCTAGTCTAGCTTGCTAACCATTACACCACCCGAGGTACCCATGTAATTGTAAGAGTAACAATTTACTCAGTGTTTCGCTCAGATGTGGCACAAGACCATATGAATGCTGCACCCAATTAGACTTGAACTCACTCGGGAAGGTTTGCTAGTCTAGCTTGCAAACCATTACACCACCCGAGGTACCCATGTAATTGTAAGAGTAATAATTTACTCAGTGTTTCGCTCAGATGTGGCACAAGACCATATGAATGCTGCACCCAATGAGACTTGAACTCACTCGGGAAGGTTTGCTAGTCTAGCTTGCTAACCATTACACCACCCGAGGTACCCATGTAATTGTAAGAGTAACAATTTACTCAGTGTTTCGCTCAGATGTGGCACAAGGCCATATGAATGGTGTACCCAATGAGACTTGAACTCACTCATGAATGTTTGCTAGTCTAGCTTGCTAACCATTACACCACCTGAGGTATCCATGTAATTGTAAGATTACTGTCTAAGGCATTCATGCCTTCTTTATTATTAAGTTGGGTCGGATTATCTCACTTTTTGAGCTTGGGGAGGGTAATGATGGAGCATATCTTCTTCCTCCTTCAATCAAAATTTTACCCTATTTTTATGAATTTATTTCTAACACTTCTTCCCTTGTTAAAATTTTCTTGGGTTATTTTCCCTCTTTTTTTTGTAATCCCAACGTTACCGTTTTGATCTATGTGTTTTCTTTCAAACATATTTTTTCCTTTGTACTTTTTCATTTATTTAGGGGAGGGTCATGTGGGGTCTCAACTCACACTCTTATCAGTATTGTTTCTTATTGGTAATAACTATTAAACATTATTTATAGATTATTTTCTTTTATTTATTCACAATTAATTATTAAAGACATTTTGTGTACAGGAAGTGACTTGAGTGAATAAGAATAAACATTTTTTTCATTAATCACATCTGATTACCTAAAAGACAATTAAGTCACCAGAAAATAAGAATAGAAAACAAAAGAATGAACCACACAGATCTTTGTAAAGAACAATGAGAATAATACTCTTGTTAAAATTTATGGAGTAAACACACTTAAAAGATGTTCTCTTAAGTTTTTTTTTATTTAGCAGTAAATAACCTAATAACAAATTAATGAATGAGATTAGGAAAATATAGAATAACCTAATTTTGAGGGAAAAACAAATTGTTTTAGGAAGATAAATTCCTTGATCATTCCATACTTTTCTTCTCTATATTTGAGTTATTCCATAATATTTCCTTTGTATTACTTGATAAAAAATTATCATCATCATCATCATCTCGCGCCGCCAGCGCGGATATCCCTGACCCTCTCTCGCCATTTCTCCCTATCATTCATCGCCTCCGGCAGGTCTTCAGGGTTACATCCTGTGTCCTCACATAGTTGCTGTATGTAAGTTCATGCTGGTCATCCTACTTTTGCACATCCATATGTGGGGGTCCACAGGAGTACATCGCTTATGAGCTCGTTTTTGCTTCTCCAGCAGTGTCCCGTGTGTCTGGTTCGTCTGACTTGTATAGTTTTCGTGATGGGGGGCAAGTGTCCGTATAGTTGGAGTCTCGTGGGGTGTTGTCGCCAGGACTTGTTTAATACTGCTCTCAACATTCTTGTGTAATTTCCGTCTAGTTTCCTCTCCAGCCGCTTCGTTAGCATCCATGTGGTGCATATAGCAGTATCGACACAACCGCTGCCTGGAAGAAACTGCGTTTCATTTTATCAGTTAGGTCCGACTTCCATATGATCGAGAGCCTATCGATAGCTGTCCATGCCTTCGTCAGTCGTGTGTCGATGTCTTTTTCGGTTGATGAGACGCGTTCTGCTATTAAATAAAAAAGTGTTCTGCATCTTAATTGTTATTAGGTTATTTACAAGCAAAATTTTCTAGTTTAAAGGCTGCATTGAAATTTATAGTTAACTAATAAGGCTGCACACAGTATCTTTAGCAGAAAAGGGATGTTCTGAGTATGACACTAAACTGCATCTGATGGTGAGGCTCTGGTTCTGGAGATCTGTGGAATGTGAAGTACTCTTTCATTAAAATTAATCAATCAATCAAACCAGATTAATATATACTACATAAAAGAAATAAAAAACTAAAAACCAACAAAACAGCAGCTGTACAGCTACCTACCTCCCATCTCACAAACCTTTCAAATAAGATGAGCAAGACATACTAAGTATTGCTGGGGAAGTAAGAGCAAACTCATCAGTGATGTTTTCCTATGGACTCCAACATATGGACACACCAGTGTTGATCAACCAGCCAAAGCTTACATTCATCGGCACTGCATGGACACTACTATGTAGAAGACAAAGAGTGATAGCTGATGATGAGAGACATTGAGTCAAAGGAATCTAGGCTGTTGACATGCCATGATGATGATGAGGATGATAAGAAATTGCTTTTTTTAAAAAAAGCATTAGAATATCAGGTTTTAAAGTGGGAGGAGTGCAATTATTTTTTGACAAGGATTGGTAAGCCACAAACTGCCTTAAAATTGAAGGTTCCCCACTCCTACATGGGGCAATGTGTCCCATTAAATGGGGAAAACATGAAATTGCTAAATCTGTTTTATAAGTGAGAAAATAAATTTCAAGAAAAAACATATCTTAGTCTTGAAAAGGGATGGAGTCAACATTTCAGAAAATCTATCTGTACTGAATGACTCATCTACCTTTAATAGAAAATTAATGTTTTTCTTACACTTGGATGACTACTTATGTTCTTTGTCAGAATCCCTGCTGTCTAATATCTAATTCTGTGGGAATAGAAATGGTATCTTTTAATAACCTTCATGACAGCACACTCCTTTAAAGGAAGAAACTTGGGGGATGGTGACTCAAACACATCTTGGTAGTAAATGAAGGAAAAATAATGAATTATTCATATCCTAATTAACTTAAAGACTTGATTTTATCTTACACAAAAAATCATAGCCAGTAACCAATGAGTAGGATTGTATGGCTAATTTTTGGGACCCTTCCACAAGGAAGTAACCCTATACTGTACCAATGCCACTGAGAGGGGTCAATTTTTGAACACACCCACAGGAAAAAGTGTGTTTGACTTCATATTAAATCGACTGAGTTACATTTGTCTTAAAAAGTGGAATAAAATATCTAATAAAAAATCCTTAACACAACTGGACTAAGTTTTGATACATTAAATTTACATATTTGGGATTATGTAGATAAATTAAAAAATTATGATGGAAAAAAATGTCAGCACAAACACATTATTTGGATTAACATGTCTATAATTTAATTCTCAATTACATCATTCTTTTTCTCAAATTCTCAATTCCATCATTCTGTTTGGCCAATTCTCAATTCGATCATTCTTTTTCGACAGTTCTCAATTCCATCGATCTTTTTCTTGAATTCTCAATTCCATCATTCTTTCTCTCTAATTCGCAATTTGATCATTCTTTCTCTCGAATTCTCAATTCCATCATTCTTTCACTCTAATTCTCAAAACAATCATTCTTTCTCTCTAATTCTAAATTCTATCATTCTTTCTCTTTAATTCTCAATTCCATCATTCTTTCTCTCTAATTCTCAATTCCATCATTCTTTCTCTCTAATTCTCAATTCCATCATTCTTTCTCTTTAATTCTCAATTCCATCATTCTTTCTCTCTAATTCTCAATTCCATCATTCTTTCTCTCTAATTCTCAATTCCATCATTCTTTCTCTTTAATTCTCAATTCTATCATTCTTTCTCTCTAATTTTTAATTCCATCATTCTTTCTCTCTAATTCTCAATTCTATCATTCTTTCTCTTTAATTGACAATTCCATCATTCTTTCTCTCTAATTCTCAATTCCATCATTCTTTCTCTCTAATTCTCAATTCCATCATTCTTTCTCTCTAATTCTCAATTCTATCATTCTTTCTCTCTAATTCTAAATTCCATCATTCTTTCTCTCTAATTCTCAATTCCATCATTCTTTCTCTCTAATTCTCAAAACAATCATTCTTTCTCTCTAATTCTCAATTCCATCATTCTTTCTCTCTAATTCTCAATTCGATCATTCTTTCTCTTTAATTCTCAATTCCATCATTCTTTCTCTCTAATTCTCAATTCAATCATGCTTTCTCTTTAATTCTCAATTCTATCATTCTTTCTCTCTAATTCTTAATTCCATCATTCTTTCTCTCTAATTCTCAATTCCATCATTCTTTCTCTTTAATTCTCAATTCTATCATTCTTTCTCTCTAATTCTTAATTCCATCATTCTTTCTCTCTAATTCTCAATTCTATCATTCTTTCTCTTTAATTCTCAATTCCATCATTCTTTCTCTCTAATTCTCAATTCCATCATTCTTTCTCTCTAATTTTCAATACAATCATTCTTTCTCTCTAATTCTCAATTCCATCATTCTTTCTCTCTAATTCTCAATTCCATCATTCTTTCTCTCTAATTCTCAATTCCATCATTCTTTCTCTCTAATTCTCGATTCCATCATTCTTTCTCTCTAATTCTCAATTCCATCATTCTTTTTCTCTAATTCTCAATTCTATCATTCTTTCTCTCTAATTCTCAATTCCATCATTCTTTCTCTCTAATTCTCAATTCCATCATTCTTTCTCTCTAATTCTTAATTCGATCATTCTTTCTCTCTAATTCTCAATTCCATCATTCTTTCTCTCTAATTCTCAATTCCATCATTCTTTCTCTCTAATTCTCAATTCCATCATTCTTTCTCTCTAATTCTCAATTCTATCATTCTTTCTCTCTAATTCTCAATTCCATCATTCTTTCTCTCTAATTCTCAAAACAATCATTCTTTCTCTCTAATTCTTAATTCGATCATTCTTTCTCTCTAATTCTCAATTCCATCATTCTTTCTCTCTAATTCTAAATTCGATCATTCTTTCTCTCTAATTCTCAATTCCATCATTCTTTCTCTCTAATACTATATTTCATCATTCTTTCTCTCTAATTCTCAATTCCATCATTCTTTCTCTCTAATTCTCAATTCCATCATTCTTTCTCTCTAATTCTCAATTCTATCATTCTTTCTCTCTAATTCTCAATTCCATCATTCTTTCTCTCTAATTCTCAAAACAATCATTCTTTCTCTCTAATTCTTAATTCGATCATTCTTTCTCTCTAATTCTCAATTCCATCATTCTTTCTCTCTAATTCTCAATTCGATCATTCTTTCTCTCTAATTCTCAATTCCATCATTCTTTCTCTCTAATTCTTAATTCGATCATTCTTTCTCTCTAATTCTCAATTCCATTATTCTTTCTCTTTAATTCTCAATTCCATCATTCTTTCTCTCTAATTCTCAATTCCATCATTCTTTCTCTCTAATTCTCAATTCCATTATTCTTTCTCTTTAATTCTCAATTCCATCATTCTTTCTCTCTAATTCTCAATTCCATCATTCTTTCTCTCTAATTCTCAATTTTATCATTCCTTCTCTCCAATACTCAATTCGATCATTCTTTCTCTCTAATTCTCAATTCCATCATTCTTTCTCTCTAATTCTCAATTCCATCATTCTTTCTCTCTAATTCTCAATTCCATCATTCTTTCTCTTTAATTCTCAATTCGATCATTCTTTGTCTTTAATTCTCAATTCCATCATTCTTTCTCCCTAATTCGCAATTCGATCATTCTTTCTCTCTAATTCTCAATTCCATCATTCTTTCTCTCTAATTCTCAATTCGATCATTCTTTCTCTCTAATTCGCAATTCGATCATTCTTTCTCTCTAATTCTCAATTCCATCATTCTTTCTCTCTAATTCGCAATTCGATCATTCTTTCTCTCTAATTCTCAAAACAGTCATTCTTTCTCTCGAATTCTCAATTCTATCATTCTTTCTCTTTAATTCTCAATTCCATCACTCTTTCTCTCTAATTCTCAATTCCATCGTTCCTTCTCTCTAATTCTCAATTCGATCATTCTTTTTCACTAATTCTCAATTCCATCATTCTTTCTCACTAATTCTCAATTCGATCATTCTTTCTCTCTAATTCTCAATTCCATCATTCTTTCTCTCTAATTCGCAATTCGATCATTCTTTCTCTCTAATTCTCAATTCCATCGTTCCTTCTCGCTAATTTACAATTCGATCATTCTTTTTCTCTAATTCTCAATTCAATCATTCTTTCTCTCTAATTCTCAATTCCATCATTCTTTCTCTCTAATTCTCAATTCCATCATTCTTTCTGTCTAATTCTCAATTCCATCATTCTTTCTCTCTAATTCTCAATTCGATCATTCTTTCTCTCTAATTCTCAATTCCATCATTCTTTCTCTCTAATTCTCGATTCCATCATTTTTCTCTATAATTCTTAATTCAATCATTCTTTCTCTCTAATTCTCAATTCCATTATTCTTTCTCTTTAATTCTCAATTCCATCATTCTTTCTCTCTAATTTTCACTTCGATCATTCTTTCTCTCTAATTCTCAATTCCATCATTCTTTCTCTCTAATTCTCAATTCCATCATTCTTTCTCTCTAATTCTTAATTCTATCATTCTTTCTCTCTAATTCTCAATTCCATCATTCTTTCTCTCTAATTCTCAATTCTATCATTCTTTCTCTCTAATTCTCAATTCGATCATTCTTTCTCTCTAATTCTCAATTCCATCATTCTTTTTCTCTAATTCTCAATTCCATCATTCTTTCTCTCTAATTCTCAATTCCATCATTCTTTCTCTCTAATTCTTAATTCCATCATTCTTTCTCTCTAATTCTCAATTCCATCATTCTTTCTCTCTAATTCTCAATTCGATCATTCTTTCTCTCCAATTCTCAATTCCATCGTTCCTTCTCTCTAATTCTCAATTCCATCATTCTTTCTCTCTAATTCTCAATTCTATCATTCTTTCTCTCTAATTCTCAATTCCATCATTCTTTCTCTCTAATTCTCAATTCTATCATTCTTTCTCTCTAATTCTCAATTCTATCATTCTTTCTCTCTAATTCTCAATTCCATCATTCTTTCTCTCTAATTCTCAATTCCATCATTCTTTCTCTCTAATTCTCAATTCCATCATTCTTTCTCTCTAATTCCTAATTCCATCATTCTTTCTCTCTAATTCTCAATTCCATTATTCTTTCTCTCTAATTCTCAATTCGATCATTCTTTCTCTCCAATTCTCAATACCATCGTTCCTTCTCTCTAATTCTCAATTCGATCATTTTTTTCTCTAATTCTCAATTCGATCATTCTTTTTCTCTAATTCTCAATTCAATCATTCTTTCTCTCTAATTCTCAATTCCATCGTTCCTTCTCTCTAATTCTCAATTCGATCATTCTTTTTCACTAATTCTCAATTTGATCATTCTTTTTCTCTAATTCTCAATTCCATCATTCTTTCTCTCTAATTCTCAATTCGATCATTCTTTCTCTCTAATTCTCAAAACAATCATTCTTTCTCTCTAATTCGCAATTCGATCATTCTTTCTCTCTAATTCTCAATTCCATCGTTCCTTCTCTCTAATTTACAATTCGATCATTTTTTTCTCTAATTCTCAATTCAATCATTCTTTCTCTCTAATTCTCAATTCCATCATTCTTTCTCTCTAATTCTCAATTCCATCATTCTTTCTCTCTAATTCTCAATTCCTTCATTCTTTCTCTTTAATTTTCAATTCAATCATTCTTTCTCTTTAATTCTCAATTCCATCATTCTTTCTCTCTAATTCTCAATTCGATCATTCTTTTTCACTAATTCTCAATTTGATCATTCTTTTTCTCTAATTCTCAATTCCATCATTCTTTCTCTCTAATTCTCAATTCGATCATTCTTTCTCTCTAATTCTCAAAACAATCATTCTTTCTCTCTAATTCTCAATTCGATCATTCTTTCTCTCTAATTCTCAATTCCATCATTCCTTCTCTCTAATTTACAATTCGATCATTTTTTTCTCTAATTCTCAATTCAATCATTCTTTCTCTCTAATTCTCAATTCCATCATTCTTTCTCTCTAATTCTCAATTCCATCATTCTTTCTCTCTAATTCTCAATTCCTTCATTCTTTCTCTTTAATTTTCAATTAAATCATTCTTTCTCTTTAATTCTCAATTCCATCATTCTTTCTCTCTAATTCGCAATTCGATCATTCTTTCTCTCTAATTCTCAATTCCATCATTCTTTCTCTCTAATTCTCAATTCCATCATTCTTTCTCTCTAATTCGCAATTCGATCATTCTTTCTCTCTAATTCTCAATTCCATCATTCTTTCTCTCTAATTCTCAATTCTATCATTCTTTCCCTCTAATTCTCAATTCCATCATTCTTTTTCACTAATTCTCAATTCCATCATTCTTTCTCACTTATTCTCAATTCGATCATTCTTTCTCTCTAATTCTTAATTCTATCATTCTTTTTCTCTAATTCTCAATTCAATCATTCTTTCTCTCTAATTCTTAATTCTATCGTTCTTTCTCTCTAATTCTCAATTCCATCATTCTTTCTCTCTACTTCTCAATTCCATCATTCTTTCTCTCAAATTCTCAATTTCATCATTCTTTCTCTCTAATTCTCAATTCAATCATTCTTTCTCTCTAATTCTCAATTCGATCATTCTTTCTCTCTAATTCTTAATTCCATTATTCTTTCTCTCTAATTCTCATTTGATCATTCTTTCTCTCTAATTCTCAATTCCATCATTCTTTCTCTCTAATTCTCAATTCGATCATTCTTTCTCTCTAATTCTCAATTTCATCATTCTTTCTCTTTAATTCTCAATTCAATCATTCTTTCTCTCTAATTCTCAATTCCATCAATCTTTCTCTCTAATTTTTAATTCCTTCATTCTTTCTCTGTAATTCGCAATTCAATCATTCTTTCTCTCTAATTCTCAATTCTATCATTCTTTCTCTCAAATTCTCAATTCCATCATTCTTTCTCTGTAATTCTCAGTTCCATCATTCTTTCTCTCTAATTCTCAATTCGATCATTCTTTCTCTCCAATTCTCAATTCCATCGTTCCTTCTCTCTAATTCTCAATTCGATCATTTTTTTCTCTAATTCTCAATTCGATCATTCTTTTTCTCTAATTCTCAATTCCATCATTCTTTCTCTCTAATTCTCAATTCCATCGTTCCTTCTCTCTAATTCTCAATTCGATCATTCTTTTTCACTAATTCTCAATTTGATCATTCTTTTTCTCTAATTCTCAATTCCATCATTCTTTCTCTCTAATTCTCAATTCCATCATTCTTTCTCTCTAATTCTCAATTCGATCATTCTTTCTCTCTAATTCTCAATTCCATCATTCTTTCTCTCTAATTCTTAATTCGATCATTCTTTCTCTCTAATTCTCAATTCCATTATTCTTTCTCTCTAATTCTCAATTCCATCATTCTTTCTCTCTAATTCTCAATTTTATCATTCCTTCTCTCCAATACTCAATTCGATCATTCTTTCTCTCTAATTCTCAATTCCATCATTCTTTCTCTCTAATTCTCAATTCTATCATTCTTTCTCTCTAATTCTCAATTCCATCATACTTTCTCTCTAATTCTCAATTCCATCATTCTTTCTCTCTAATTCTCAAAACAATCATTCTTTCTCTCTAATTCGCAATTCGATCATTCTTTCTCTCTAATTCTCAATTCCATCGTTCCTTCTCTCTAATTTACAATTCGATCATTTTTTTCTCTAATTCTCAATTCAATCATTCTTTCTCTCTAATTCTCAATTCCATCATTCTTTCTCTCTAATTCTCAATTCCATCATTCTTTCTCTCTAATTCTCAATTCCTTCATTCTTTCTCTTTAATTTTCAATTCAATCATTCTTTCTCTTTAATTCTCAATTCCATCATTCTTTCTCTCTAATTCTCAATTCGATCATTCTTTTTCACTAATTCTCAATTTGATCATTCTTTTTCTCTAATTCTCAATTCCATCATTCTTTCTCTCTAATTCTCAATTCGATCATTCTTTCTCTCTAATTCTCAAAACAATCATTCTTTCTCTCTAATGCTCAATTCGATCATTCTTTCTCTCTAATTCTCAATTCCATCATTCCTTCTCTCTAATTTACAATTCGATCATTCTTTCTCTCTAATTCTCAATTCCATCGTTCCTTCTCTCTAATTCGCAATTCGATCATTCTTTCTCTCTAATTCTCAATTCCATCGTTCCTTCTCTCTAATTTACAATTCGATCATTCCTTTTCTCTAATTCTCAATTCAATCATTCTTTCTCTCTAATTCTCAATTCCATCATTCTTTCTCTCTAATTCTCAATTCCATCATTCTTTCTCTCTAATTCTCAATTCCATCATTCTTTCTCTCTAATTCTTAATTCCATCATTCTTTCTCTCTAATTCTCAATTCCATCATTCTTTCTCTCTAATTTTCAATTCGATCATTCTTTCTCTCCAATTCTCAATTCCATCGTTCCTTCTCTCTAATTCTCAATTCGATCATTTTTTTCTCTAATTCTCAATTCGATCATTCTTTTTCTCTAATTCTCAATTCAATCATTCTTTCTCTCTAATTCTCAATTCCATCGTTCCTTCTCTCTAATTCTCAATTCGATCATTCTTTTTCACTAATTCTCAATTTGATCATTCTTTTTCTCTAATTCTCAATTCCATCCTTCTTTCTCTCTAATTCTCAATTCGATCATTCTTTCTCTCTAATTCTCAATTCAATCATTCTTTCTCTCTAATTCTCAATTCGATCATTCTTTCTCTCTAATTCTCAATTCAATCATTCTTTCTCTCTAATTCGCAATTCGATCATTCTTTCTCTCTAATTCTCAATTCCATCGTTCCTTCTCTCTAATTTACAATTCGATCATTTTTTTCTCTAATTGTCAATTCAATCATTCTTTCTCTCTAATTCTCAATTCCATCATTCTTTCTCTCTAATACTCAATTCCATCATTCTTTCTCTCTAATTCTCAATTCAATCATTCTTTTTCTCTAATTCTCAATTCGATCATTCTTTCTCTCTAATTCTCAATTCCATCATTCTTTCTCTCTAATGCTCGATTCCATCATTCTTTCTCTCTAATTCTCAATTCGATCATTCTTTCTCTCTAATTCTCAATTCCATCATTTTTTCTCTCTAATTCTCAATTCCATCATTCTTTCTCTCTAATTCTCAATTCCATCATTCTTTCTCTCTAATTCTCAATTCCATCATTCTTTCTCTTTAATTCTCAATTCGATCATTCTTTCTCTTTAATTCTCAATTCCATCATTTTTTCTCTCTAATTCGCAATTCGATCATTTTTCTCTCTAATTCTGAATTCCATCATTCTTTCTCTCTAATTCTCAATTCCATCATTCTTTCTCTCTAATTCTCAAAACAATCATTCTTTTTCTCGAATTCTCAATTCTATCATTCTTTCTCTTTAATTCTCAATTCCATCACTCTTTCTCTCTAATTCTCAATTCCATCATTCTTTCTCACTAATTCTCAATTCGATCATTCTTTCTCTCTAATTCTTAATTCCATCATTCTTTTTCTCTAATTCTTAATTCAATCATTCTTTCTCTCTAATTCTAAATTCCATCGTTCTTTCTCTCTAATTCTCAATTCCATCATTCTTTCTCTCTAATTCTCAATTCCATCATTCTTTCTCTCTAATTCTCAATTTCATCATTCTTTCTCTCTAATTCTCAATTCAATCATTCTTTCTCTCCAATTCTCAATTCGATCATTCTTTCTCTCTAATTCCTAATTCCATTATTCTTTCTCTCTAATTCTCAATTCGATCATTCTTTCTCTCTAATTCTCAATTCGATCATTCTTTCTCTCTAATTCTCAATTCGATCATTTTTTCTCTCTAATTCTCAATTTCATCATTCTTTCTCTCTAATTCTCAATTCGATCATTCTTTCTCTCTAATTCTCAATTCCATCAATCTTTCTCTCTAATTCTTAATTCCTTCATTCTTTCTCTCTAATTCGCAATTCAATCATTCTTTCTCTCTAATTCTCAATTCGATCATTCTTTCTCTCTAATTCTCAATTCCATCATTCTTTCTCTCTAATTCTCAATTCGATCATTCTTTCTCTCTAATTCTCAATTACATCATTCTTTCTCTCTAATTCTCAATTCGATCATTCTTTTTCTCTAATTCTCAATTCGATCATTCTTTCTCTCTAATTCTCAATTACATCATTCTTTCTCTCTAATTCTCAATTCTATCATTCTTTCTCTCTAATTCTCAATTCCATCATTCTTTCTCTCTAATTCTCAATTCCATCATTCTTTCTCTCTAATTCTCAATTCGATCATTCTTTCTCTCTAATTCTCAATTCCATCATTCTTTCTCTCTAATTCTCAATTCCATCATTCTTCCTCTCTAATTCTCAATTCTATCATTCTTTCTCTCTAATTCTCAATTCGATCATTCTTTTTCTCTAATTCTCAATTCCATCATTCTTTCTCTCTAATTCTCAATTCCATCATTCTTTCTCTCTAATTCTCAATTCGATCATTCTTTCTCTCTACTTCTCAATTCCATCATTCTTTCTCTCTAATTCTCAATTCCATCATTCTTTCTTTCTAATTCTCAATTCCATCATTCTTTCTCTCTAATTCTCAATTCGATCATTCTTTCTCTCTACTTCTAAATTCCATCATTCTTTCTCTCTAATTCTCAATTCGATCATTCTTTCTTTCTAATTCTCAATTCTATCATTCTTTCTCTCTAATTCTCAATTCCATCATTCTTTCTCTCTAATTCTCAATTCCATCATTCTTTCTCTCTAATTCTCAATTCGATCATTCTTTCTCTCTAATTCTCAATTCCATCATTCTTTCTCTCTAATTCTCAATTCTATCATTCTTTCTCTCTAATTCTCAATTCCATCATTCTTTGTCTCTAATTTTCAATTCGATCATTATTTCTCTCTAATTCTCAATTCGATCATTCTTTCTCTCTACTTCTCAATTCCATCATTCTTTCTCTCTAATTCTCAATTCCATCATTCTTTCTCTCTAATTCTCAATTCCATCATTCTTTCTGTCTACTTCTCAATTCCAT
This sequence comes from Sepioteuthis lessoniana, assembly GCA_963585895.1. NCBI lineage: Eukaryota > Metazoa > Mollusca > Cephalopoda > Myopsida > Loliginidae > Sepioteuthis > Sepioteuthis lessoniana. The sequence continues at coordinate 13,478,907 of OY757921.1, read as the reverse complement.
CATTCTTTCTCTCTAATTCTCAATTCGATCATTCTTTCTCTCTACTTCTCAATTCCATCATTCTTTCTCTCTAATTCTCAATTCCATCATTCTTTCTCTCTAATTCTCAATTCCATCATTCTTTCTCTCTAATTTTCAATTCCATCATTCTTTCTCTCTAATTCTCAATTCGATCATTCTTTCTTTCTAATTCTCAATTCGATCATTCTTTCTCTCTAATTCTCAATTCCATCATTCTTTCTTTCTAATTCTCAATTCCATCATTCTTTCTCTCTAATTCTCAATTCCATCATTCTTTCTCTCTAATTCTCAATTCGATCATTCTTTCTCTCTAATTCTCAATTCCATCATTCTTTCTCTCTACTTCTCAATTCTATCATTCTTTCTCTCTAATTCTCAATTCCATCATTCTTTCTCTCTAATTCTCAATTCCATCATTCTTTCTCTCCAATTCTCAATTCCATCGTTCCTTCTCTCTAATTCTCAATTCGATCATTTTTTTCTCTAATTCTCAATTCGATCATTCTTTTTCTCTAATTCTCAATTCAATCATTCTTTCTCTCTAATTCTCAATTCCATCGTTCCTTCTCTCTAATTCTCAATTCGATCATTCTTTTTCACTAATTCTCAATTTGATCATTCTTTTTCTCTAATTCTCAATTCCATCCTTCTTTCTCTCTAATTCTCAATTCGATCATTCTTTCTCTCTAATTCTCAATTCAATCATTCTTTCTCTCTAATTCGCAATTTGATCATTCTTTCTCTCTAATTCTCAATTCCATCGTTCCTTCTCTCTAATTTACAATTCGATCATTTTTTTCTCTAATTGTCAATTCAATCATTCTTTCTCTCTAATTCTCAATTCCATCATTCTTTCTCTCTAATACTCAATTCCATCATTCTTTCTCTCTAATTCTCAATTCAATCATTCTTTTTCTCTAATTCTCAATTCGATCATTCTTTCTCTCTAATTCTCAATTCCATCATTCTTTCTCTCTAATGCTCGATTCCATCATTCTTTCTCTCTAATTCTCAATTCGATCATTCTTTCTCTCTAATTCTCAATTCCATCATTTTTTCTCTCTAATTCTCAATTCCATCATTCTTTCTCTCTAATTCTCAATTCCATCATTCTTTCTCTCTAATTCTCAATTCCATCATTCTTTCTCTTTAATTCTCAATTCGATCATTCTTTCTCTTTAATTCTCAATTCCATCATTTTTCTCTCTAATTCGCAATTCGATCATTCTTTCTCTCTAATTCTGAATTCCATCATTCTTTCTCTCTAATTCTCAATTCCATCATTCTTTCTCTCTAATTCTCAAAACAATCATTCTTTTTCTCGAATTCTCAATTCTATCATTCTTTCTCTTTAATTCTCAATTCCATCACTCTTTCTCTCTAATTCTCAATTCCATCATTCTTTTTCACTAATTCTCAATTCCATCATTCTTTCTCTCTAATTCTCAATTCGATCATTCTTTCTCTCTAATTCTTAATTCCATCATTCTTTTTCTCTAATTCTTAATTCAATCATTCTTTCTCTCTAATTCTAAATTCCATCGTTCTTTCTCTCTAATTCTCAATTCCATCATTCTTTCTCTCTAATTCTCAATTCCATCATTCTTTCTCTCTAATTCTCAATTTCATCATTCTTTCTCTCTAATTCTCAATTCAATCATTCTTTCTCTCCAATTCTCAATTCGATCATTCTTTCTCTCTAATTCCTAATTCCATTATTCTTTCTCTCTAATTCTCAATTCCATCATTCTTTCTCTCTAATTCTCAATTCGATCATTCTTTCTCTCTAATTCTCAATTCGATCATTTTTTCTCTCTAATTCTCAATTTCATCATTCTTTCTCTCTAATTCTCAATTCGATCATTCTTTCTCTCTAATTCTCAATTCCATCAATCTTTCTCTCTAATTCTTAATTCCTTCATTCTTTCTCTCTAATTCGCAATTCAATCATTCTTTCTCTCTAATTCTCAATTCGATCATTCTTTCTCTCTAATTCTCAATTCCATCATTCTTTCTCTCTAATTCTCAATTCGATCATTCTTTCTCTCTAATTCTCAATTACATCATTCTTTCTCTCTAATTCTCAATTCGATCATTCTTTTTCTCTAATTCTCAATTCGATCATTCTTTCTCTCTAATTCTCAATTACATCATTCTTTCTCTCTAATTCTCAATTCTATCATTCTTTCTCTCTAATTCTCAATTCCATCATTCTTTCTCTCTAATTCTCAATTCCATCATTCTTTCTCTCTAATTCTCAATTCGATCATTCTTTCTCTCTAATTCTCAATTCGATCATTCTTTCTCTCTAATTCTCAATTCCATCATTCTTCCTCTCTAATTCTCAATTCTATCATTCTTTCTCTCTAATTCTCAATTCGATCATTCTTTTTCTCTAATTCTCAATTCCATCATTCTTTCTCTCTAATTCTCAATTCCATCATTCTTTCTCTCTAATTCTCAATTCGATCATTCTTTCTCTCTACTTCTCAATTCCATCATTCTTTCTCTCTAATTCTCAATTCCATCATTCTTTCTTTCTAATTCTCAATTCCATCATTCTTTCTCTCTAATTCTCAATTCGATCATTCTTTCTCTCTACTTCTAAATTCCATCATTCTTTCTCTCTAATTCTCAATTCGATCATTCTTTCTTTCTAATTCTCAATTCTATCATTCTTTCTCTCTAATTCTCAATTCCATCATTCTTTCTCTCTAATTCTCAATTCCATCATTCTTTCTCTCTAATTCTCAATTCGATCATTCTTTCTCTCTAATTCTCAATTCCATTATTCTTTCTCTCTAATTCTCAATTCTATCATTCTTTCTCTCTAATTCTCAATTCCATCATTCTTTCTCTCTAATTTTCAATTCGATCATTATTTCTCTCTAATTCTCAATTCGATCATTCTTTCTCTCTACTTCTCAATTCCATCATTCTTTCTCTCTAATTCTCAATTCCATCATTCTTTCTCTCTAATTCTCAATTCCATCATTCTTTCTGTCTACTTCTCAATTCGATCATTCTTTCTCTCTACTTCTCAATTCGATCATTCTTTCTCTCTACTTCTCAATTCCATCATTCTTTCTCTCTAATTCTCAATTCCATCATTCTTTCTCTCTAATTCTCAATTCCATCATTCTTTCTCTCTAATTTTCAATTCCATCATTCTTTCTCTCTAATTCTCAATTCGATCATTCTTTCTTTCTAATTCTCAATTCGATCATTCTTTCTCTCTAATTCTCAATTCCATCATTCTTTCTTTCTAATTCTCAATTCCATCATTCTTTCTCTCTAATTCTCAATTCCATCATTCTTTCTCTCTAATTCTCAATTCGATCATTCTTTCTCTCTAATTCTCAATTCGATCATTCTTTCTCTCTAATTCTCAATTCGATCATTCTTTCTCTCTAATTCTCAATTCCATCATTCTTTCTCTCTAATTCTCAATTCGATCATTCTTTCTCTCTAATTCTCAATTCCATCATTCTTTCTCTCTACTTCTCAATTCTATCATTCTTTCTCTCTAATTCTCAATTCCATCATTCTTTCTCTCTAATTCTCAATTCCATCATTCTTTCTCTCTAATTCTCAATTCCATCATTCTTTCTCTTTAATTCTCAATTCTATCATTCTTTCTCTCTAATTCTCAATTCCATCATTCTTTCTCTCTAATTCTCAATTCCATCATTCTTTCTCTCTAATTTTCAATTCGATCATTCTTTCTCTCCAATTCTCAATTCCATCGTTCCTTCTCTCTAATTCTCAATTCGATCATTCTTTTTCTCTAATTCTCAATTCAATCATTCTTTCTCTCTAATTCTCAATTCCATCGTTCCTTCTCTCTAATTCTCAATTCGATCATTCTTTTTCACTAATTCTCAATTTGATCATTCTTTTTCTCTAATTCTCAATTCCATCCTTCTTTCTCTCTAATTCTCAATTCGATCATTCTTTCTCTCTAATTCTCAATTCAATCATTCTTTCTCTCTAATTCGCAATTCGATCATTCTTTCTCTCTAATTCTCAATTCCATCGTTCCTTCTCTCTAATTTACAATTCGATCATTTTTTTCTCTAATTGTCAATTCAATCATTCTTTTTTTCTAATTCTCAATTCGATCATTCTTTCTCTCTAATTCTCAATTCCATCATTCTTTCTCTCTAATTCTCGATTCCATCATTCTTTCTCTCTAATTCTCAATTCGATCATTCTTTCTCTCTAATTCTCAATTCCATCATTTTTTCTCTCTAATTCTCAATTCCATCATTCTTTCTCTCTAATTCTCAATTCCATCATTCTTTCTCTCTAATTCTCAATTCCATCATTCTTTCTCTTTAATTCTTAATTCGATCATTCTTTCTCTTTAATTCTCAATTCCATCATTTTTTCTCTCTAATTCGCAATTCGATCATTCTTTCTCTCTAATTCTGAATTCCATCATTCTTTCTCTCTAATTCTCAATTCCATCATTCTTTCTCTCTAATTCTCAAAACAATCATTCTTTTTCTCGAATTCTCAATTCTATCATTCTTTCTCTTTAATTCTCAATTCCATCACTCTTTCTCTCTAATTCTCAATTCCATCATTCTTTTTCACTAATTCTCAATTCCATCATTCTTTCTCACTAATTCTCAATTCGATCATTCTTTCTCTCTAATTCTTAATTCTATCATTCTTTTTCTCTAATTCTTAATTCAATCATTCTTTCTCTCTAATTCTCAATTCCATCGTTCTTTCTCTCTAATTCTCAATTCCATCATTCTTTCTCTCTAATTCTCAATTCCATCATTCTTTCTCTCTAATTCTCAATTTCATCATTCTTTCTCTCTAATTCTCAATTCAATCATTCTTTCTCTCCAATTCTCAATTCGATCATTCTTTCTCTCTAATTCCTAATTCCATTATTCTTTCTCTCTAATTCTCAATTCGATCATTCTTTCTCTCTAATTCTCAATTCGATCATTCTTTCTCTCTAATTCTCAATTCGATCATTTTTTCTCTCTAATTCTCAATTTCATCATTCTTTCTCTCTAATTCTCAATTCGATCATTCTTTCTCTCTAATTCTCAATTCCATCAATCTTTCTCTCTAATTCTTAATTCCTTCATTCTTTCTCTCTAATTCGCAATTCAATCATTCTTTCTCTCTAATTCTCAATTCGATCATTCTTTCTCTCTAATTCTCAATTCCATCATTCTTTCTCTCTAATTCTCAATTCGATCATTCTTTCTCTCTAATTCTCAATTACATCATTCTTTCTCTCTAATTCTCAATTCGATCATTCTTTTTCTCTAATTCTCAATTCGATCATTCTTTCTCTCTAATTCTCAATTACATCATTCTTTCTCTCTAATTCTCAATTCTATCATTCTTTCTCTCTAATTCTCAATTCCATCATTCTTTCTCTCTAATTCTCAATTCCATCATTCTTTCTCTCTAATTCTCAATTCGATCATTCTTTCTCTCTAATTCTCAATTCGATCATTCTTTCTCTCTAATTCTCAATTCCATCATTCTTCCTCTCTAATTCTCAATTCTATCATTTTTTCTCTCTAATTCTCAATTCGATCATTCTTTTTCTCTAATTCTCAATTCCATCATTCTTTCTCTCTAATTCTCAATTCCATCATTCTTTCTCTCTAATTCTCAATTCGATCATTCTTTCTCTCTACTTCTCAATTCCATCATTCTTTCTCTCTAATTCTCAATTCCATCATTCTTTCTTTCTAATTCTCAATTCCATCATTCTTTCTCTCTAATTCTCAATTCGATCATTCTTTCTCTCTACTTCTAAATTCCACCATTCTTTCTCTCTAATTCTCAATTCGATCATTCTTTCTTTCTAATTCTCAATTCTATCATTCTTTCTCTCTAATTCTCAATTCCATCATTCTTTCTCTCTAATTCTCAATTCCATCATTCTTTCTCTCTAATTCTCAATTCCATCATTCTTTCTCTCTAATTCTCAATTCCATCATTCTTTCTCTCTAATTCTCAATTCTATCATTCTTTCTCTCTAATTCTCAATTCCATCATTCTTTCTCTCTAATTTTCAATTCGATCATTATTTCTCTCTAATTCTCAATTCGATCATTCTTTCTCTCTACTTCTCAATTCCATCATTCTTTCTCTCTAATTCTCAATTCCATCATTCTTTCTCTCTAATTCTCAATTCCATCATTCTTTCTCTCTACTTCTCAATTCGATCATTCTTTCTCTCTAATTCTCAATTCGATCATTCTTTCTCTCTATTTCTCAATTCCATCATTCTTTCTCTCTAATTCTCAATTCCATCATTCTTTCTCTCTAATTCTCAATTCCATCATTCTTTCTCTCTAATTTTCAATTCCATCATTCTTTCTCTCTAATTCTCAATTCCATCATTCTTTCTCTCTAATTCACAATTCTATCATTCTTTCTCTCTACTTCTCAATTCCATCATTCTTTCTCTCTACTTCTCAATTCGATCATTCTTTCTCTCTAATTCTCAATTCGATCATTCTTTCTCTCTACTTCTCAATTCCATCATTCTTTCTCTCTAATTCTCAATTCCATCATTCTTTCTCTCTAATTCTCAATTCCATCATTCTTTCTCTCTAATTTTCAATTCCATCATTCTTTCTCTCTAATTCTCAATTCCATCATTCTTTCTCTCTACTTCTCAATTCCATCATTCTTTCTCTCTACTTCTCAATTCCATCATTCTTTCTCTCTAATTCTCAATTCCATCATTCTTTCTCTCTAATTCACAATTCTATCATTCTTTCTCTCTACTTCTCAATTCTATCATTCTTTCTCTCTACTTCTCAATTCGATCATTCTTTCTCTCTACTTCTCAATTCGATCATTCTTTCTCTCTACTTCTCAATTCGATCATTCTTTCTCTCTACTTCTCAATTCTATCATTCTTTTTCTCCAATTCTCAATTCCATCATTCTTTCTCTCTACTTCTCAATTCCATCATTCTTTCTCTCTACTTCTCAATTCCATCATTCTTTCTCTCTACTTCTCAATTCCATCATTCTTTCTCTCTACTTCTCAATTCCATCATTCTTTCTCTCTACTTCTCAATTCCATCATTCTTTCTCTCTAATTCTCAATTCCATCATTCTTTCTCTCTACTTCTCAATTCCATCATTCTTTCTCTCTACTTCTCAATTCCATCATTCTTTCTCTCTACTTCTCAATTCCATCATTCTTTCTCTCTACTTCTCAATTCCATCATTCTTTCTCTCTACTTCTCAATTCCATCATTCTTTCTCTCTAATTCTCAATTCGATCATTCTTTCTCTCTACTTCTCAATTCCATCATTCTTTCTCTCTAATTCTCAATTCCATCATTCTTTCTCTCTAATTCTCAATTCCATCATTCTTTCTCTCTAATTTTCAATTCCATCATTCTTTCTCTCTAATTCTCAATTCCATCATTCTTTCTCTCTACTTCTCAATTCCATCATTCTTTCTCTCTACTTCTCAATTCCATCATTCTTTCTCTCTAATTCTCAATTCCATCATTCTTTCTCTCTAATTCACAATTCTATCATTCTTTCTCTCTACTTCTCAATTCTATCATTCTTTCTCTCTACTTCTCAATTCGATCATTCTTTCTCTCTACTTCTCAATTCGATCATTCTTTCTCTCTACTTCTCAATTCGATCATTCTTTCTCTCTACTTCTCAATTCTATCATTCTTTTTCTCCAATTCTCAATTCCATCATTCTTTCTCTCTACTTCTCAATTCCATCATTCTTTCTCTCTACTTCTCAATTCCATCATTCTTTCTCTCTACTTCTCAATTCCATCATTCTTTCTCTCTACTTCTCAATTCCATCATTCTTTCTCTCTACTTCTCAATTCCATCATTCTTTCTCTCTAATTCTCAATTCCATCATTCTTTCTCTCTACTTCTCAATTCCATCATTCTTTCTCTCTACTTCTCAATTCCATCATTCTTTCTCTCTAATTCTCAATTCCATCATTCTTTCTCTCTACTTCTCAATTCCATCATTCTTTCTCTCTACTTCTCAATTCCATCATTCTTTCTCTCTACTTCTCAATTCCATCATTCTTTCTCTCTAATTCTCAATTCCATCATTCTTTCTCTCTAATTCTCAATTCCATCATTCTTTCTCTCTACTTCTCAATTCCATCATTCTTTCTCTCTACTTCTCAATTCCATCATTCTTTCTCTCTACTTCTCAATTCCATCATTCTTTCTCTCTACTTCTCAATTCCATCATTCTTTCTCTCTAATTCTCAATTCCATCATTCTTTCTCTCTAATTCTCAATTCCATCATTCTTTCTCTCTAATTCTCAATTCCATTATTCTTTTTCTTTAGTTCAATTACTATGTTTGAGTCATTCTTAGCTTTAAGTTACAAAAGTTCACAAGTCCAAACATGACAATCCATGAATACAGTAAACACCAATTAATAATCAGTTTCTTAATCTTCTTTTTTTATCTTTCTTTTTTCTTTCTTTTTAGCTATGTTTTCTGTTTGTGTTTCTCTGAAGTTTTCTTTATTTCTTCAGCCAGAGAAACTGATAATCAATCAATCATTTACTCAGTTGAAATTAGAGAGAGAGCGAGAGAGAGAGAGAGAGAGAGAGAAATTTACAAAAAAAAAAAAACAGCAGATTTCTTTTATCTGTTTGCTTTACTTTCCAAAGACTCAAATCTAAAAAATCAATTATTTTTGCTTCAGAACAAACAAACAAACAAACAAACAAATTTCCCTTTTTTTCAAATTACATGTTTAAACTATTCAAAAATTCAGTTATCTTTATCCACTATTGCCAATAAATAAGTACATTACTACCAATTTTTTAATGAAATGTTAATTTTCTTCTAAACCAAAGATTCCAGGATTTCATTATTCCTAATTGACCATAATCAAAATATAATCAAAACAGATATTATCATATTTTATTTAATACAATTTAGAAACTCAGTAACCAAAAATCTTGGCTATAAGCAGTTAGTTTCATTGGGTTTAATGGCATATGAACCTTTGTTGGTTATTTTATGATGAATCCTGTTTATAAATATATACTAAATGTATGATTTGTTTATACATTTTGTTAAAAACATTTTTGAAAGAGCCTGAGCTCATATTTTTTACACACAGCTAAACGGTTTCAAGTATTGCTATGTAACAGTAACAATTTAACATCGATCATTTTTTTGCACACATTTTAATGGATATAGATATAATTTTTAAGTGAATAGTTTGTAGGTAATTTTATTTTTAAATGAGTTAGAACTAATTTCTTTGTACACAGATATCATTATTGTTTCTACACAAATAGCAATAATGCAAACCATTTAATTAACACTTATAATTCAATTCAGTATTAATCATTTATCTGCAGACAGTAAAATGGAAACAAGTATTGCTATTAAACACTAATTATTCTATTCAACATTATTCATTCGTTTGCACACTGTTAAATGGTTCCAAGTATTGCTATATATCTCTAACAATCTAATTAAACATCAGTCACTTGTTTACACATAGTTAGACAATCAAACAGTTCTATTTTAAGCAATTGAGCATAAGTCCTTTGTTTGCTCAATTTAAATGTCAAACAGTTCTATATTACCAATAGATAGGACCCTATGAGGATCTACCCCTCTGGGACAGAGTGGATCTGGGTATAATGGCAACAAAGAGGTACTTTGCATAACTGGAGCCTCAGGATCAAATGGTCTAGTGTCAGAACCAGGACACTCATTGAGTGGTGGTGGGGAGACTTACCCTTCTTTAAAGTTTCTGCTGGTGTATTCTATGGCCCCAACTGACAGGGAGGAAATATTGATTTAAAATACTCAATTAAAATACAAAATTTGTGAGTAAATGGCATGCAACACTATAATATTAAGATAGAGTGTTTTCACTTTTCAGTCATATTTCTTATATATATCATCATCAACATCATATCGTGCTGGTAGCACGAATATCCCTGATCCTCTCTCGCCACTCCTCCCTATCGTTCATCGCCCTAGGTAGGTCTTCAGGACAACATCCCATATCCTCACATAGCTGCTGAATGTATGTTCGTGCTGGTCGTCCTGCTTTTGCACGGCCATGTGTGGGGGTCCATAAGAGTACATCTCTTATGAGTTCGTCCCTGCTTCTCCAGCAGTGTCCTGCATGTCTGGTTCGTCTAACTTGAATAGTTTTCATGATAGGGGGCAGGTGGCATATATATATATATATATATATATATATATATATTATTATTACTATTATCATTATTATTATTACTATAATATATATAAAAGTTATGGTAGCATAGACACAAGATCAATATCACTTCATGACTGTCATTTTCTCACCTATGTGATCATCAGACTAAGTGTTACCCATGTGGTGGATATCCCTTTATATACTATTTTGTAGAGTATGATGGAGAGGGTGATCTAGTTTGTGAGGCATTCTAGAAAAGGAAATTTGGTTTATACTGCATGGTTATTTACATGGCTATATTATATCAAGTTTATGTTCTATTAATTTATTTACTCTATTCTTGAGGCAAAACATTTGTTTGTAGTTTTCTTCAAGGCATTTGATTCTATTAAGAGAAGAATGATGGGACAAATGATTTTAGCATATTGTCTCCCTAAAGAAACTATTAATACTATAATGATATTATACAAAAACATGAAAGTGATGGCTTACTCACTAAATAGAGCCCAGTCAGCTGGGACTGTAGAATACACCAACTGCATCTTTGCAGAGGGGTAAACCCTCCAATGAGTGTCCTGTTTATGACTCTAAACAATCTAATGGTGAGACTCCAGTAATGCCAGAGCTTTGGGGAATGCAGAGTATCCCTTCATTGCTATTGCTCTCAGGTCCACTCTGACCCAGAGTGGTAGCACCTAATAGGGTACTATCTCTGGGTCAAATAGAACTGTTTAACATTCAAACTGAGTGCAAACGAATAATTTATGCAAAATTGAATTGTTTAAAATAGAACTGTTTTATAATTTAAACAAATGACTGATGTTTGATTAAATTTTTAGTGATATGTAGCATTACTTGGAACCATTTAACTTTGACTTATGGTGAATTGAATTGTTAGAAATAGAACTGTTTGATCATTTAACTGTGTGTATTTACAAAATTTCTTAACAAATCATATATTTGATAAATATGTAAAATCAGGATTTGGTGATGTCTAGTGCAGAATTTCAGACTGACCATCGCCTCATTGACTGCAAACTCAAACTCCTCTTGAAACCCAAAATTTAGTTTTTGTCACCCTTCTATATTGTCCTGGGTTGCAGGTCACTTATCATCACCACCTACGACTCAAGTGGTTCCATCTGTGCTGCCTCTACACCATCCTCAACTTCCACTGGAGTGACTTTGTCACCAATATTGAAGATCTTAAAAAGTTTTGGTTTCATTTTTTTAATGGCATATAAACCTTCATGGGTTATTTAATGATAAAGCAATCCTTGTAGAAGGACAGTAGTGATACTATTCAACCCACAGCAGTGGGGATAAGGGGGTTTATACCTTTTCCTAAAATATTGGTCTGAAAGTGTACATAATTGTATGACTGCAGTTTGAGGCTATAGTCAGGCACTTTAGCTATCACACCACGGGGACTCCTCCACTTGAAAAGGACAAAGATCAGCATCATCAAGGTCATGCAATTGAAGTTCCAGCTATACTAGGTAGGACATGACTCAAGGATGAGGAATCATTACCTGCTCAGGATCGTAGTGCACAACTAGCTCTCCATTAGTCATCATGACAGTTGGACACCAACAAAGAAATTCAAAGACTGCTCGAAAAAGTTCCATGGTGCCTGTCACACCAACCATTGCTGATGGTCCACTCTTGCTGAGAACTATGACAACTGTCGTTTCACTACCTTCTATGTTGTCTACTCCACTGAAAACACGCACAGGGCTACCTTCAAAATAAAAAGGAATGATGAATGTAAAAACTTTGTTATCGTCCACATAGAAGCAGTTGCAGAGAGCATACCAACCAAACTAAGAGCCAAATATAAAGTTCCCTGGGAGTCAATAGCAGTTAGAGAAAAATGAGATAATGTGAAAAAAAGGATCATTACTTAATAAAAGAAACTCAGCAAATACTAATATATAGAAAGAACTAATTAACACATACCAAAAAGAACTAGAATACATTCCAGGCCAAATCAATAAAATCAGAAATTTAGTAGCAGATAGACAATAATTGTTAGCATGGCAGACAGTAAATAAAATTAGTGGAAGAAAGAGCACCTTCAGTGCAAAACTAAAAGCTGCTAGTCAAGAAGAAAGACTTCTGAAGTGGAAAGAACATTTCAAGAATTTGATCAGAAACATTCCTAAAGTCACTGATAAACCTATCACAAAAATCTAAATAGCTAACTAGATATCAAACTAAGACAGTTTATGGAGGAAGATCTTAACATAGTACTGAAAGAAATTAAAAACAGAAAAGCTGCCAATCTTGATGAAATACCCCTTGAAGTTTGAAAGAGAAGGAAATTTGACAACATACTTCTCCAATTATGCAACACAGTCTATATACTAAACTCAACAGAGAAATGAACAAGAGGCTTCACCCTCTCATTCTTTAATAAAGGTGACTAGTGAGGTATAACTCTTACTTCTATAATTGCTAAGATTTATAATATCCTGCTTCTCAGTTTTATCCAACCTTGAATTGAGAAAATTCTTAGGAAAAATCAGAAAGGGTTTGGCAAAAATCAATCCACAATCTAACAAATTCTATCAATTGAAAAATCAAAGGAGTATGTGCAAAAAATCTCAAGACAACACTTTTTTTTGTAGATTTATCCTAAGCATTCAGTTCCCTATACAGAGGAGAGATTGAGCAAATATTACTAAGATGTGCTCTCTCCAAAGAAACTGTTATCGCTATCATGAAACTCTACAAAAACATGAAGGCAATGGTTTGCTTACCTAATGGCAACACCAAATTCTTTGATATTGTTACTGGAGTCTTGCATAGTGATACATAGCAGTATATTTATGTATAGTCAACCTAGATTATGTACTTCTAACATTAATAGAGCTAATAAAAGAAAATGGTGTAACACTAAAAAAGACAAGAAGTTGATGGTATCCTATAGAAACTATGACAGATGCAGACTATGTCAATGACCTTGCACAGCTTGCAAATACACCTACCCAAGCCTAATCCCTGATGCATAGTCTGGATCAAGCAGCAAGAAGAACTAGCTTCTATATGAATGAAAATAAAACAGAGTAAATGAGTTTTAAATAAGAAGTGGAGATGGCTCTATGGTTAGTGGACCAGTTCACATACCTTGGCAGTAATATCTTATCTACTGAAAGTGATGTCAACATATGCCTAGGGAAGGGGTGGAATGCTATTGACAGTTTATCAATCATATGAAAATCTGGTCTTTTTGATGGAATAACGAGAATTCTTTTAAGCTGTGGCTGTGTTAAAACTACAATGTGGTTGCACCACATAAACACTAATGAAAGGCATAGTGAAAAAGCTAGATGGAAGTTGCATAAGAATGCAACATGCTTTGAATATATCCTAAGAGCAACACTCCAGAAAACAGCATTTGTACGGCCACCTACCTCCAATCTCATTAGCCATCATGAGTTAGACATGCTGGATACTGCTGGTGAAGTAAGTATACATTTATAAGGGACTTCTACACATGGACACACCAGTGTTGGCCGACCAGCAAAAACTTACATGCATCAGTTCTGTGCAGACACTGGATGCAGTCTAGAAGACCTCCCAGAAAAGAATATTCTATTTTTAGCTTGTGTGGTTATTTGATATATTATTTTTATTATAATAAAAATGTTATTAATAATGAGAAAAAATCTGGTATTAACTGAATAAACCCAGTAAAACATTGATGATAAAAATGTCTATTAATTGTTGCAAAGAAAAGTAAATGTTTGGAAATTAAGAATTTGTTCACTTGTTTAATTATCAAATCCTTAATGACTTAAAACCAAGTTTCCAGGCATGAGAATTTACTGACATTTAAAAAATATAATTGCTTTCAATTTGCTTTCATCAGAAAAGAAATAAAACTTTATAGCATTTTCATTTTCTTCAGGTGATGAGATTGATTTAATATCATACTAGCACTTCCCTTTTGTCTCTTATTCATCATTATTGGCCCCCTTCTTTTTTCTGACTCAAGTCTTCTGCTTGCTTTTCTTCCTAATACACAGGAGCTAATGAACACACACACTATATATACTGGTTTGCTTCCTGGGGTGTCAACCACTTCAAAGAATTCTTTAAAAGATATGACTGTGTCATTCCTACTGACTGACCCTCCTTCTATGTTATTCTGACATTTCTTATAACAACAGACAAAAATTGACAGTTGCTTTTTATTATATATATATATATATATATATATATATATATATATATATATATATATATATATAATTTACATTTTATTATGTATATATGGCATAAAATGAAACTGTCAGTTTTCATCAATTTATATATATATATATATATACATTGACATATATATATATATATATATATATATATATATATATATAAATTAATATATATATATATATATATATATATATAAATATATATATATAAATTTATCAATATATATATATATATATATATATATATATATATAAATTGATAAAAATTGATAATTTCTTTTCCTCCTATATATATATATATATATATATATATATATATATATATATAAGCTGTCCTATATTATCAATTAAAATATAAGGGAAAAAAAGAACCTGTTTATGAAATCCTTTAAAAAAACAAAAAAACATGTTCATCCATATTACTTAAATGCCATAATTGGTGACCATTAAGCTCAATGTCAAGTTATATCTCATTTATAGAATTTTTATAATAATTGCTTAGATGTGGCTCAAGGCCATATGAATGGGGCACCCAATAAGACTTGAACTCACTTGTGTAGATTTGCTAGTCTAGCTTGTGAACCATTACACCACCAAAGAATTTTTATAATAATTAATTGCAACTAAACAATAGATAAATAAGCAGTACCCTATACAGAGTGTATAAGATATCTGAGAACATACTATAAATGGAATATGACCTAATGTAATGGCATTTGTCAAAATCTAATATCCTCATATTCTCTTTCTGAAATAGAATTATAATATATACTCGTCAATAACCATGGAGATAACCCATTTCTTTAAAGTAACTAGGTCCTTCATGTTCAAAATCCGGAACAAACAGAAGGACTGACAGGAATCAGTCATCTGTGACCAAGAGAATGTAACAAAGAAAGGATTTTGTCTAGTTGGTTCAGGACATCATCAACAATGACCTCAAGTTGTTAAAGACCATTACTGAGTTGCTTAACTAGTTAATTATCTGGCCTGTGGTACATTAGAGTATCAGGTACAAGTCCTATGTGATGAGGAGAAGGCAGTTCATGAAAGGAGAGGCAGGCTGGGAATTTTCATGATCATATTACACTCAAGATATAACCAATCAGTCATAATTTGAATCCCCTATGAGTATTATTCCTAGGGAGGTTGATTAACCAAAGATCCCACAATACTTAGACCTCATTGAAAGCCACTACTGTGATCATGATGGTCAACATAAATGAGTCACCTGATCTATAACTGCAGTTATTTCTGAGGTTGTAATGCTACAAATAGAGAATAAAGTCATTTTCAGTTCAATTTACAAGTGGGGTTTGCATTCAAGCTAAATGTTATTTTTAATCATTTAAATGTTCTATATATTAGGCATAACTTTAAAATACGAATGAGAATTCCTTACTAGAAACATCAACATCATTATAGACAACTATTAACCAGAAAATTCTATTTAGAATTCTTCATTTTTTCTTCAGTTGAAGCATCACTATCTTCATGGATCACTGTTAACTATAAAATGCCTTCTAGAAACCTTAACTCCTTAAATAGAAGCATCAATATCATCATGGACCATTATCAACTATGAAATACTAATTAGAATCCTTTATTCTTTCCTAATAGAAGCATCAATATCATCATTTATTGATAGAGCATAAAAAATCCGAGATTTGTCCATTTTGGAACTGAGGCTATATTTACTACACTCTGAATAAAGGTTTTATACAATTCTGTTAATACTTGAACATTTTGAAAATTTTCTTATGAAGTTGCTTGATGATATGATTATTAACAACAGATAGTTTAAGTTGTCAGAGCTGCAAAATCTGATTATATTTCAATTGTCTTCATATTGTATGTCAGAGAAGTAAAATTGTTCATTTTTTTAAAACAGTATTTGGTATAAGTTTTGAAGCATTAGGTTAGTATGTCAGTGGAGCTGATAGTTTCTCATTTTCAAAAGAATTTTCTGATACTCTTGACAATGCAGCAATTATATTTGAAGAACTCATCAAACTAAATTCTTCTTTAGTCTGCATATCTGGTTCCCATTATCTTAATGCCTCTTTTAATAGAAAAAGAAAGGGAAAAAAAGGAAGCACTTTCTCACAGGTTTTTTCCTTTTAAAACACATCAAAAGGTAAAATGAACAAGCTGGGGTTCAAAACACACCCTGAGAAGTATAATATAAGATAAAATGTAAGGGCCAGGGAGAAGTGCTGAGTAAGAAAAAGAAAAGTAGACATTAAAAGTTTTTTGTTAGAAAGGAAAGAGGTACTTATGAACAACAGAAGGAGTTATCAGGATCTAAAGCAGATTAATATATACTTGAGATATCACGTGACTCTTATAAAAGCTGACATCAGATATTTGCTCAATGTATAGAAATAAAAAAAAGTTCCTTTCATTATTCTTAAAACAGTTATTTCTATATGAGCTATTTTTCTTATTTTTACTTTTATACTGAAACAAAGAGTCCAAATCTGGAAAGTGTATTATAGTAATAATTGTTAGCATGGACACAAAACAAGAAATATCATTAAAGACAAAAAAAATATGCATCATTGATATAGATAATTGGGAAGAGTTTGTTTGTCTCTCCTCAAGAGATGGTTTGATGTAGACTTATTAAATTTGATATGCATATTTACTGGACCTTGGAGACAATCTTATAAAAACAATTATTCCTCATGGGGAAAAGTAGAAGGGGGTCTCATTATCAGGGTTTCTCTAACAATAAAAAAATCAGTGGGGAGCTATGTTGCTGCAAGAGATAACTAATTTTATAAAATAATTTTTAAGTAGTATTATTAAAATAATTATTTAAATTTAATTGAATATAACTAATCAGGTTTATAGGTAGTTCTACAAGCTGGAGGCATAAAATGATTATATAGAATTATTGCTTAATTTAGACAAAAACAAAAATGTTTAAATCAATAAATTTCCTATGTGTTACTGAAATTAAAAATTTTTCTCTATAAATCTTGTGAAATTTTTCTTGGAACAATATTTAATTCAGATTATTAACAAAAATGTTTGAATCAATAAATCTTTTTTCTTTTGAGTGAAATTATACATCATAGTAATAATTATTATTTATAATGGTTATGTGTACATTTTTAACTGGCAACAAAAATTGTAAAACAGACATTTTTAAGCTTTGATTTAAATTGTGATATTGCTGTGGATGAGTACTTTAGCAAGTGTGATTACGTATCATTCTTTACAATAAGTCTTTAACTTTCTTATTGAAGAAAGGCAAAATAAAGAGGGCAAAAACAAAGAAATGGGAGTAGGAAACAGTGACAATATTACTAAGTGTGCAAAGGTTTCTTGCCAAAAAACTTTTTCCTCTTGTGTATCTTTTCAAAAAACAAGCTCAGGAAAATATTACAGATATCTATCGGACATATGAAGGTTTTTCGTATGGGGTGAATTGCTGGTATTGTTACAAGATTTTGAAGGTTTGAGTCTGACCCTTTTATCTTCTTGCCCCATTCACTTGTTATCTCCTTTTTATCTGTTCAGGCTGTGAGGAAATTAAAGATAAAAGAAAAAAGACAAGGATGTCTTTTGACTCAAATTTTATTTTGGGGGTTTACAACTATTCTCTTGTAAGCAATGTTTTCCTGCACCAGTAGAAGTAGTAGCACTCCCCAGTCAAAGCGTTTGAAGTATATTATGGAGTCATCTTGGGCAATTACAAGTTTGAAGGTCTGTCATGTGACTTGCAGCTACTAGGAGACGCAGCTTGCTGTTAGGCCCCTGAACTTAGCCAACGCATGTGCTGCTTATGAGCAACTGAGAGAAAAGGTCTGTCGACTTTAGCTGAGGTGATAAAAGCTTATGAGAAAGAATTTCTCTTTGGCACCAGGAATCCCCTCTTTTTAGGCATACAGGGATTTCATTGAGAAACTTACTTTTGCATTTTATTTATTTTATTTTTCAATATTATTGTCTGTTTATTTCTTTTTAATCCTCACATATTTGATATATAAAATCTCAATCTTCCTTAAATATGCAAAAAGATTGATCTCTATGAAAGTAAAATCGGACCATTTGATGAAAGATATATAAGAGTATAATGTCATTGATTTATGCTTTATTTTACTTTCAGTTTACTTGGTACACTATTTCACTAATTTCTTTAACCCTTTAAAAAATCCACAACCCACCCTGTTATAAAATACCCTTCAACAAAACCCCACTAAAATACTACTAATAAATAATTTTAAAAAAGCATTTATGATGGATTATTGTCTGGCTATAGACTGTAAACAACTTTCTGTCTGAAATAAAAAGTCACTGATGTTGTATTCTGGGTAAAATGATTCTTCTAATTTGACGTTTTCTGCAAGGACGGAGCATCTTTCTGGATTTAATACTGAACTGCGAATGTGTTATCTTATTCACTTGAGACTTGATACCAAACATTTATTCTCTTCCTTGCTATTTAATATCACACCTTCCAAACTGCTTCAAGAAAAATAATCAAAATCTGAAAAATCATAATTCTTATTTATCTTATTGTTTGTAGTTTATTTACTAATCATGATTCATTCATTAATTCTCTAAGAGCTAGAAATTATTAATTGATCTTTAAAGAAGCAAAATATAATATTCATTTAATTATTATATACTGAAACAAAAAAATACAAATTGAGAAAGTCTATAAAAGCAATCAATGTTTGTATAAACATAAAAGAAATACCAAGAAAGAAAAGAAAATATATATTATCAATATAATTGGGAAAAGTTTGTTAGTCTGTCTTCTACAGATGTCCAAGTGGCTTAATGTAAAGCAAATTAATTTGATATGCAGATTTATAGAATCCAGGAGAAGGTCTGATAAAAAAATATTCCTCGTGGGAAAAAATGAGGGAGGGAAGTCTCATCAAGATGATTTCTCTAAGAATGAAGAATTACTCGTTATTATTAGACTGTTACTGCCATAAGGATACTCTATAAAAACATGAAAGTAATAGTTTGCTCACTTGATGGTGACACTAACTTCTTTGACATCGTCACTGAAGTGCAAGGAGATACACTTGCACCATATTTATTAAGAATCGGCCTAAATTATGTACTATGAACATCAATAGTTCTAATGAAAGAAAATGGTCTCACACTAAAAAAGACAAGAAGCAGACAATATCCCACAGAAACTATTATAGATGTAGACTTGGCAGATGATCTATTGCTTCTCACAAATACACCTGTGTAAGATTAATGTCTGCTGCATAATCTGGAAAAGCATCAAGAGGCATTGGCTGCTATGTGAATTTAGATAAAACAAAATTTGTGCATTTTAAACAAGATAGTGACATCTCCACATTAAATGACAAACCTGTAAAATTAGTTGACCATTTTGTATACCTTGGAAGCAACATATCATCTACAGAAAGTGATGTCAACAAACACATAAGAAATGTATAGACTGCTACTGACAGATTATTTACCTCGTATATACTCTAAAATCTCTGATAAGATAAAACTTAAATTCTTCCAAGTTATAGCTGTGTCAGTTCTGTTGTATGGCTGCACCACCAGGAGAAAAAGCTTGATGGGAATTATACAAGGATGTTGTGTGCCATTTAAAACAAATCCTGAAAGCGCTCCCCCCGGAACAGCAGCTGTACGGCCATTTGCCTCCCATCTCACTAATCATCCAAGTAAGATGAATAAGATGCTGGGCACTGCTGAAGAAGCTCTCGCACATGGGCACGTCAGTGTTGGCCAACCAGCAAATACCTATAATCATCGGCTGTCTGCAGACACTGGATGGACAACCCAAATGTGATGGATGATAGAGATGGATGTTGAGAGAGAATCAATGAAATTTGTACAATCAGCATGCCTTCTTGTTGATGTTGTTGTTGTTGTTGTTGTTGATGATGATGATGATGATGATTTTACATTAAATTTTCTGTTTTGTAAGAAAATATTTTTAAGTTAATCAACAGACTATTTGATTTTATGAAATCTCCATAAAATATTATTTGCTTACATAAAAGTATTTCCTTTTTTTTTATAAAGATATATTCCTTTAAAGATAATGCTTGCTAAAAAAAGAAGAAAATAATGTTGTCATTAATCAAATCTTTTATCATGTTTCAATTTAACCAAAAGAGGATTTTGTTGTACTTTACATTTTGTCAAGGGTATTCTTTTATTTGGTTCTATCATATATCTTACTCACTTGGAGAGAACAAAGTTTAGTTAATTTTTTTAGATATTTTGTAGTAAAAATTAATGACAATAATTATTGCTAGCTGGACATATGGAAATTCAATGGAATGCAAAAAAAACAAGATGAACTATTTTAGCAAGAAAGGATGATTTGCAATAAATTCTAATGTTGCCTTTGCAATTAATAATACAAACATATTTAAGAACAATCAATATAATACTTAATACACATATATATCATTTATTAGTATTTAAATCTACTGAAACTAAAGATCAATATATAGTTACATATTCTATTTTGGAAATAATGGTATTGTTAATATCAATAAATCTTCATAACTCTTTCTTTTTCAATCTTTGACAGCATATTGTTAGAGTTTATCAGAACTTCAGAGTTCAACAGGTCCTCAGTGCTCATCAGATTTTTAGTGCTCATTAAGTCTTCAGCAAACCAATATAAAATAATTTGTTTACTATGCTACTTAGACCGAGCCATTGGCCTCATGAGTAGTAATTTACTAAGCGTTTTGCTTAGATGTAGTAGAAGGCCGAATGAATGGGGTACCTAATGAGACTCGAACTCACTCTTGCAGGTTTATAAGTGAAGCTTGCTAACCATTACACTATGTGAGGTGCCATTTGCCTAATGAGTAGAGTGTTTGCCAATGGTCTGGGAGACCGGAGTTCAATCTCTGGATCGAGTCATACCAAAGACTCAAAAAATGGTACTTGATGCTGCCTTGCTTAACACTCAGCATTGTAAGGACCAAGGGTAAAGTGGAGCAATCCTGGGAATGGAGTAGCACCCTCCCCTACACCTCGGTGTAGTAGCTATTAAAAAGGGAGCCCTTGGGTCACCTTCCTTGACTAAGGTCACCAACTTTACTTTTACTTTACATGCTACTTAGGTGAAATTAGCCGAGGGCAAATTTCATCTGAGTTGAGAACAGTGTTTGATCTGAAGTAACATCTATGGAGAACAATACCACAATTGATTGAAGGAGAGGGTGGAAGAATATTTTACTTAGTTGTGGGGAGGGTATGTAGATGAGTATAACATTTGAATGAAGGGACAAGCAGAATTAGGATAAAGATTAGTAGTTGCTTTTCTATAAAGATATGACCCTAACTTTGTCTTTAATCTTGACCCTGTCCAGCAACAATACAGTCACCAATTGCTTCAGTTTTTTTATCATGCTTTAATTTTACAAAGAAGTTTTTGACTTTCTTCCGGTGTGAGAGCTTTGTATAACTTACCATTCCCTTTAAACACACTATTAGTGGGGCCTAGAATATGCTGGTTTTATTCCCTTGAAAGGAGTAAGATACCCTCCCAAAGGGGTATCCAGGGTAAGACACTAAGCAGCATCTGATGGTGAGGCTCCAGTTATTGAATTCTGAGGAGTGTGGAGTACTCCTCCATAGTCCTAGTAGTAGTAGTAGTAGTAGTAGTAGTAGTTGTAGTAGTAAAGATCCCATCTCTGAATCAAATAGATCTGTTAAAAAATGATTTGTATTTGATAGGACTGTGTGCAAAAAACCCTTTAAAAATACAACTCAAAAAATATTTATATGTTTTTACAATGAATGCAATTCCTTAACTTTTAGGCATAAAATAACACTAAAAATATACCATTAAAAAAATCCATTAAGCAATCATTCTCTTTAGGAATTGTATCAAGCATTTTTATATAGTAATATAGATATTCCTTATTCTTCTTAACTGGTTGCTATGTTGCTAATTTTTTTGTAGTTGTACAAGGGTATGTCAAAAGTTTCCTAATATGTTGGTAATGTGAGGTATATTTTGGCACCTCTAAATGCTTTTGCCAAGGCCAGGAAGGTGACAAACATATTTGCTTAAAAACAATAATTTGATTGGACCAGTAAATAATTTGAAAGAAAAAAAAATCAATGTAATTCTTAAAAGTTGTTTTGATTTTAAAAAAAAAAATCCAACCATCAACATTTAGGTGAGGGGAAAAAAATTTAAGTGAAGAAAAACGACCAATGTGACTTGTTCAAATAATTATGTACCAACATTTAACCAAATTTTTTTTTTCCAATTTTTTTAAGTTCTAAGTTTGAAAAGTTTGTCTTTGTAGAAATTAGAATCTATTTTATCCCTGTCCCAAACAGGACAGCTAACATGGTGTTATGGTTGACAAGCTAGATTAGCCGACCATTGTTAGTGGATTCGATTTTTACTTGATGTTTTCATACTTCTGGCTTTGTGCCACACTTAGTTACTAATTATTTCATCCCACATATTGTCGTTTAACATGTTACCTCAGTAGTTCTATTTCAAATCAAGCCCGTTCTAAATTATTAATTTTATATAAATCAATTCAGGTCAGTGTGACATATGAGGCTGAACAAACAGTATTCAATGATATAAAGTAGTCATAGAGAAAGATTAAGATTTAGCTATGAAATGAACTTTGGAGAGACGAACTGTAAAAAATGAAAACAATTTTTATACCCCCGAATAATGAATTTCATTTTGAATTTCAGTTGGGTTTTGCTTGTCTAACTCTCTTTTGTTCAGTGATCAATATTTTCCACTGAACTATGCTGAAAGATTTGTTGATAACTGACAGGAAAAAATTTATTAAATATCAAACATTGTTGTCATTTGCTTTATTCAAGCTGATATATTTGGCATCTTCATGTAGACCAAAAAAAAAATCCCTTGGTATGAAAATCTGTTTTAACTGACATATTTGACTCATAATTATCTCCTAATCTATAATCTATAATCTATAATCTATAATATTAAACTGTCAGAAAACTGTATTATTAACTGTCAAATTTAGACTCTCTTATTCAGTGTTTTGCATACTTTATTGTATAAGAGCACAATAAGAAATATATTTCATTTATGAAACATACCAACTCTTTAAATCATTTGAAAAAGTGTTCTTGTCTAGGATAGATCACCGAGGAAAAATGTCATTGATTCTTAGGGAATGTACAAAAAATTTATATAGAGATAAAAGCAATACCTTCATTCACCATCTAGATATAAGTTTCAGTGATCTGCTTCATTATATCAACTGAAACAATTACAGTTAATTCCCCAGAATTACAAAGAACTTGTCACCTTTTAGTGGGAGAGGGAAAGACTATTTAAATATGGCCAATAAGTAAGTTCTACTTGGTATCTAATTGTTCAATAAAACTGAAGCAAAAGACTGAAAACAACTTTTCTATAAAATCTTTTGGCACATGACCAAAGAATTAACAAAAATTTTCATGAAATGATTATATGAATATGAATGAATTTATACACATTCCCAATAGTTATTCTCATCAGATTAGCTCTAATCTATTCCATCTTAACTATGAGGTTTAACATCATATATTTTAAAATTATGGAAGGCACCATATTTTTTGTCAGATATAACTACATCAGGGTAATAATTGTAAGCCAATATATAAGTGACTTTGATTAATTTAACCTGTTTCATTATTCTATAATAATGTTATATTTTCATTAAACTTATTTTCTTATTTTATCATAACTTTAGACCACAATGCATCATCTAAAGATATTAAGTTCTTGTGGGATTTTGAATTCCTGGATTTTTCAGTCATTTGGTTACACATATCACTTTCAGTTATATATAGAAATTCTAAAAGCTAAAATATTTTAAACTTTAAAAAAATGATTCAACTTAATAAATAAAAATTTTTTTTATGAAACTAAAATATTAAAATCAAAAAGGCTAAAAAAATTTCTAAGTTGTGGTGTCTGTCAAAAGAGATGCCAGAAGTTTAAAAAATTCAAAACTTTATTCTAAATTTCATAAATGTAAAAAAAAATGGAATTGAAATTGAAATCATAGCTTGAAATCAAAATTGCAGAGAAGAAAAAAAAGGCAAATTTGGATATTTTGTGTGAGTTGAAATGTCTCTACCAGGCTGAGTCAAAAGGTTTTTTGAATTTTCATAAGGGATTTTTCGCAACTTGTATCTCCATGTTTTATATCATTAATTTGATACACTGTATGATTCAATTGTTTCTGAATTGTTTATTCTTTATTTTCATATATAATCTATAAACATTAATTATTTATTCTTTATTTTACACTTTGATAATAAGTGTTGAACAAATTGCAATCAGAGCCATTTTATGCGATCTGTGGAAAAAAAACACTGAGTACAAGAACAGTGACAAAAGAAATTCATCATGAGGAAAACTGAAGAACAGGTGATGCAAAATTAGTTCAGATGTTTCGAAGGTGATACCAGGTATGAAAACAAACCAAGATCAGGGAGACCTTCTGTTGTGGAAGATGAAGCCTTGCTTGTAATGATTAAACAACAGCCAAGCATATACATTCATACATTGTTGACAGAACTTGGCCCTTCACAAAGCATCATCAATTGATTCCTTCATAAGCTCGGCCTGAAAACAGATGCTGAAATACTTGAAATTCAAAATAGAAAATAGTTTGGAATACAGAAAGAAACTTTTGACTTAAACTGGTATATACGTACAGATTAGTTGAAGAAAAGACCTTAGATAAGAAAGTTGGTCATCATCATCTACAATAGAAGAAGAAGAAAAAGAAGAAGAAGAAGAAGAAGAAGAAGAAGAAGAAGAAGAAGAAGAAGAAGAAGAAGAAGCAGCAGCAGCAGCTTTTAAACTTGAGAAAACAGTAGAAAGTAGCTTCTGTGGTACATATACTAAAAGAAGAAACAGTAGAAACCTGCTGTACATTGAAAGTATTATTAAATCACAACTACATTAAAAGCCTTCTAAAATCATCTCTACATACTCAATTAAAAAGACATCATTAAATCTTCATGAGCTTTTTAGAGGCCCATATCTTTGACTCAAATGATTATCATCTTTAACTCAAATTTTAACTTTTCATGTTGTAGAAAAAAACTTTCCCTATTCAACTGTTTTTTACACATCAAAGCTGATTTTAATTGATTACCTTAAAAGTCTTTTAAGAATGATCAATCTGCCAATATCAACAAAATAATATTTGTGCAGTTCTTAAAAATAAACAAACGACAACATACATTACATGCATTATAATTTTTTTTTTTTAATCTTTGTTGAATTAAAAATAAAACAATTTTTAAAAATTTAAATTGACGTTGAAAATGAGTTCTTGTCTTCTCAGTTTTACATCACCACACTGTTAAAGTTCTCAAAAGCCTATAAAATTCCTGTATATCTCTAGTTGGTTTCAGAAGTCTAGTTGAAGAGGAATTAACCTATTGGGTGCTAGTCAACTCACTTAACTTGCAAAATGAACTGATGGATGTTCACCAATCAGACATCAGCAAATGCTGCCATTTTCCACTTCAAACATAGTCTCTTTTATGTTTATCAAATTTTGCCACTTCACGTAGACTTATCTCGTTCTCCTCCATAAAACAAGTCACACATTTTGCATCCTTTTCTTCTTTTGGTTTCCACGTGCCGGTAGCAGAGAGAGCACACCTTCTGTTTCTTCAAGGTAAGATTGTTCGTGGCATTACTACTACAATATCAATATTGAAATTCTTAATATATATGAGGGTCAGTTGAAAAGTTCATAGCCTGACCAAAATACTTTCATGGAATGTGACCAAATTAGGTTTATTTTTCAACATAGTTCCCCTTGTGGTTCACATGTCTTCCATCGGTGTTGTGGTGCTTTGATCCCATCGGTTAAAAAAGTCATCGACAGCAGATATGATGTTATATGAACCCACTCATATATATCAATGTTAAAAATAGCCTATGAAGCTTATATCTCAATGGCATGTTAAAATGACCTCATAAAATATTTTTCATTAGGCATTGTATTATTCTATTATAAATCAAAAGTACTAATCTTAAAATTAATGCTGTAAATGGGAGCCAACCAAGTATTTGTCGCTGCCTCCCACCAGACACGACTTGACACAAGGTCAAAAGCCCGAAGGCCGATTAAAGTGGGGATAAAGGGGAGGGGAAGGTCGGGAATGAGCCGAGACTCGAACCCTGCTTGTCTGTGCTGCTCATCGGCTCACTTAGTGCAATGTGAGCCTGATGAGGCAAGCAGTTTCACGAACCGAAATGTGGGTCCGGGCATGTATGCCAGTTAACGGCTTAAACTAGACGCTTGGTCTAGTGCCGTGCATGGGGGACAAAGGAGACAAAAATGCAGCTCGCCCACCCGAAGGTAGCCTAGTCGAAACTAGGTGCCTAATTAAAGGCCCCAAGTCTGCCATTGTTCCTTTTCCAGGGCCACGCTCCGGACCGAAGTCCAGAACAGGCCCCGGGGCGCTCGCCAGGAGCTCGCCTTAAATGGGAGCCAACCAGAGCATTCATTATTATTGTCACCCCCCCACACACACACACCGTCTCAATCGTTTTTTTCTTTTTGGGTTCTGAAATTTATATTGCCCTCTCATTATGGGAAAATCTGTCCGGGTCATCCTCATTTCTCTATCTTAATAATTACAAGCTAATTCACTCTTCCATTATTAGTAAAAGTATTAGTGCTATGAAATTTACTTTTTTAATTAATGTCATTACTAGGATTATCACCATCATCTCTACCATGAGAATCATTGTCAGTTACAAATATCATTGTCATTGGAAACAATTAAAGTTTTCTTCTATCATTATGGATGTTTATAAAACAAAGTTCACTCACCAAAATATATAATTACTTGACCGACACAGAGGAAATTGTTGAGCACATTCTGTTATTGAAGAATTTCATGTAAACTAGTTGAAGTATCAGTCCATTCTGGGTAAGAGATTATTATGTGGTTGTTTTAATGTACTATACCTTCTGTACTTCAGACATTGTTTAATGCTTTAATGTCCATGATCACTGAAATAATTTAGTTTAGTGGGTAGAGTGTTTGCCAATGGCCTGGGAGACTGGCATTCAATCCTAAGTCGGGTCATACCAAAGACTTAGAAAATGATACTTGATACCTCCTTACTTAACACTCAGCATTATAAGGTATGTATCAAGGGTAAAGTGGAGCAATCCAGGGAAAGGAGAAGCACCCTCCTCTACACCTTGATGTAGTATCTATTGGAAAGGGAGGCTTCAGGTCACCTTCAGGTCGCCTTTGACTATGGTTGTCAACTTTTTTTTACTTACATTTATTTTCCATAAACAAAATATTTAGGAAGCGATCATCATCATCATCATCATCATCATCATCATCATCATCATCATCAAGATGTAAACACTACAGATTCCTTTGACTCTCTCCCTCTCTCTCTCTCCCCCTCTCTTTCTCTTTATCTCTCTTTTTTTCTCTCTCCCTTATCTCTCTTTATCTCTCTCTCTCTCTCTCTCTCTCTCTCTCTCTCTCTCTCTCTCTCTCTCACCAACTGTTTAAAACTAAAGGAAAAATAAGCATACCAAGTTCCAATCCAAAGTTAAGATTTTAGCAGAAATGAAAAATAAAAACAAAAAAAACCCAAATAAAATTAAGTTACAGTTAGAAAATAAAGTTTTATGATTAAAAATATGCATCAAAACATGAATAAGAATAAATGTGAGATTGGAAGATAAGCTAAGAAAGTGCATTTTGATACTTGGACATGATGCTACTTGCATCATTATTAGTTTAAATCCTGAATCAACAAATTATGACTTAACACCATAGCTATAAAATAATAATCTTGCAATTGATGAATTCATTTTTTGTTTATCTATAATCTTTTAGATTTGAACTAAAAGTAATTATTTATATATGTTATTGTTTGTTCTGATCTGTCTGATAAAATAAAATGGTAATTCTTCCAAGCTGTAACCATGTCAGTGCTACTGTATGGTTGCACCACTTGGACTCAAATGAAACGCCAGGAGAAAAATTAGATGGGAACTACATAAGAATGCTACATACTGTTTTGAACAAATCCTGGAAGCAACATGCTTTAAAATAGTCATTACATGGCCACTTACTTCTCATCTCACAAATTATCCAAATAAGACAAGCAAGATGTGTTGGGTATTGCTGGAAAAGTAGTGATGAACTCATAAGCAACATTCTCCTGTGAACTCTGACATGTGGACACGCCAGTATTGGGCAGCCAGCAAAGACTTATCTTCATCAGCTCTGTACAGACACTATATGTCGTCTAGACGACTTTTTAGCAGATGACTGACAGAGAAAGTCAAGATTCTCCATGCTGTCAACCAGTGATGATGATGATGATGATGATGATGATGATGATGATGATGATGGGAAATATTAACTTCTTTATTTGTCTTGTAGCTTATTACAAACAGGTATTTTTCTTGCTGTCCTCATTCTCATTTTAACACATTTCCATATTGCTATTTTCTATTCCATTTTTGTTTTTATTATTTTTTTTTTTAAGATACACTGTTTTGTTTCAAATGAAATTCATGACTTCTTTTACGTAAAACTCGTAACACAAAAATGAATGAACATTACATGTATCAAGTTCATCAGCAACCAACTTCGGCTAATTCTGTCTAAAAATCTGAACAGATTTGTGCATTTACAGCTTCTAATGATGTCTTGAATAAAAATAATCTTCTCTAATTACAGTCCAACAAGAATAAACTTACAAATTGACATCCTGTAAAATGCAATCAACAGACATTTTTTGTGTGACATGATCTTTTGTCTGCAGCCATTTTAAGATTAAAAACAAAGACAAAAACAAATGATTTGCATTTATTTGATTTTTTTTTCAGTCTACCATTCATAAGTCATGTATGAAAGTCAGTTAATATTAATAACAGAAGGTATAATAGCCAACATTGGACAAGCAGAGATAGTTAATCTTTACTCACTAGAAAGAAGAACATCTCAACTTCAACCCTACTAATTATTGCTTTTAAACATGATATTTATCAGCACCAACTAATAATTATCATATGAATCAATAAAGTTGACTCTGAATCTGTATCTGTCTTTATGACACATAATGTAAATTCAATGTTCAGCTGAACTCTGACTTTTTGTCTGTCAAATATGGGAGCATAAAAAGAAAAATAAACTGAGATGAAGTTTCTATTTCTAACTGAAAAAGACTTTTGGGCTCAACTTTCAGGGGCTTATTTATTAGTTTCTACCACCTCTGTGGGAATCAAAATATTTATTTTATCTTATTGAGAATCACAGATTAGGAGTAAGGTTTTCATATTGAACTTTTTTACTCTTTTTTGGCTTCTCTACTTAAAAATTCTGAACATAATGGACTAGGAACAAACCCTACAAAAACAGGGTTCCGTTTCATATTACATTTACATTGTAACTTTAATATTTGGTGTAATAATTATGGACACAAAATTAGGGTCTAATTATGCACAATATGTATGTTGTAAATCAAACCCTTTATTTATAACCATGTCACTTGCTTTGACTTTAAAATTTAGTTTTTGTCACCAAATGTTTACATATCAACCAAACCTTGAGCTGATTTTTTAAAGAATCATTTTATTGATTGCAGGATGAGAGCTGAAAATCTGTAATAATAAATTGATTTTTGAATTTTTGTTATAGCAAAAAGGCATACCAAAGTGAAATTTTAGTTTGTGTAATCGTACTAAATGCTCTTGGAGAATAAAAAGCTTTCCAGTCTAATTTGTAACTTAATCATCATCATCATCATCATCATGTTGTGCTGGTAGCATGGATATCCCTGTCCCTCTCTCGCCACTTTTCCCTATCGTTCATCGCCTCAGGCAGGTCTTCTGGACAACATCCTGTATCCTCACATAGTTGCTGAATGTATGTTTGTGCTGGTCATCCTGCTTTTGCACGGCCATGTGTGGGGGTCCATAAGAGTACATTACTTATGAGTTCGTCCCTGCTTCTCCAGCAGTGTCCTGCATGTTTGGCTCGTCTAACTTGAATAGTTTTCATGATAGGAGGCAGGTAGCCATACAGTTGGTGTCTTGTGGGGTGTTGCCGCCAGGTCTTGTTCAAGATTGCTCGCGGCATTCTTGTGTAATTGCTGTCTAGCTTCTTCTCCAGCCGTTTTGTTAGAGCCCATGTAGTGCACCCATATAGCAGTATCGATGTGACCGCTGCCTGGAAGAAACTGCGTTTCATTTTATTGGTTAGGTCTGATTTCCATATAATCGATAGCCTATTGATAGCTATCCATGCTTTCGTTAACCTCGTGTCGATGTCCTTTTCAGTTGATGCGACACTGCTTCCTAGGTAAATCAAGTAAATTCTGCCCTCATTCTCATCCTGATTAGTATAATTTTTTAAGAGGGTTAATTATTAAACAATCGATTACTTCCTTATTTATTCATTTCCAATTGATTATAATATAAATTCTATGATCATTGACATTGAGCATAATGGCCACCAAAGTTGGCTATTTAGCAAAGTGGAAAAAATTATGGAAATATTAAGTGGCACAATTTCCATAAGCAAATCTCATTCTCTTTTATTCTAAACATATTTCCAATGCTCTTCACTTTTCAAAATTGTCTTGATTTGGTTAAAAAGTTTTCATAGAAGATCAACTGAAATAGTAAATAAAAAAATTATTTCTTGATTTCATATAAATTAGAAAAAACCATGACACCCTTTTTAGGATAAATGATAATTGATTATAAATCTTAATTGATTATAAATGATAATTTTACCACTAGTATTTTATGGGAATTATGTAGTGAATGAAATAATCAATTTAGTAATTGGTAAACAAATATTTGGACTTCAAGGTGTGATGAATAAGTACTGAGATTGAAGTTTTAAACAATATAAATTTTAAAATTAAAAATTTAAATCAAGGCAACTGACATAATAAAGTGATCATGTCTAGATAAGTTTGTATCAATTTGAAAATGAAATTATGAAGCCAGTTGCAATACTTTTTGAATTAAATGTTTTTGGTGAAATGCAAGACAGTATAAGTGCAGCACCCTTCATACTCACCAGACTTAATTTTGAGGACATGGAGGACATTAAATGAAGGATGATGGTGCTGCTTAAGATATTGAAAGGGAAGTTTCAGAGGTGCTTTGATAAATAGAAAAATCAATGGAATAAATGTTCCAAATACTAAAGCATTCATTTTCAAGAAAATGTCTAATTCATTATTCATTCTCTTTGGATAAAATAGTACTTTGATCTGATACTTTTTGAACAGACTTTGTATCTGCTAAAATTAGCAAATTAGAAATTGGCCATAATGACAGTGAGACTAAGTCAATATCAAGAAGAAATGGTAACTCAACAATTCTATGTTGTGAAACATGACTGTTCAGTGAACCATAAAAAAAACTTACTACCAAGTAGATAAACCATATTTGGAAAGTAACCAAAGTAAAATATGATTGATTAAAAGGAATAAACATATTCCTCCAAAGATATAACAATATTATAAATATAACAGTTGATGACAAGATCTCTATTCATGGATATAATTGTTGACTATTCTGTGAACAATGTGTAATTGGTTCAAGTCAATCATAGATGACCAAAGATTCACTCACTAAACAATTTGGCAAGAAGAAGGAAATTGAGCTTATAAATTTGGTAGGTTGTACCTATTTCTGTCCCATAATAGTTATAATGCTTACCGTATTAATTTTACAAGGGGGAGTTAAAAGTTGAGCAATATTTTGGTATGTGCTAGTTTATAGTAAGTACACAAGCATGTGGGTGATGAATTGGTTGTTTAGTTCTTTCAAGGTTTTGTTAGAAACAAAACTTTGAGAGTCCTTCCACAATTCACAACACAAAGAAATGAACAACGCAGACAAAAGAAGATTCATAACATGATGACATGCAATAGACAATTTCATGTACTAACAACTAAGTAAAAATACAAAGTTGGAAAAATGTTTGAATATTGTTTGTTAGATATTTGAGTGTGTGTAGGTGTGACTGATACAAATATTGTGTGAATGTAAATGTGTTTTTGTTTGAACATATCTGTGAGTACATGTGCAAAGAAACTAAAAGGTACATAACAGCAATGTATTCATTTGGCCACAAATGTGTATCTGCATGTGTAAGGTGATTCTGACATCCATGCAAAGTCCAGAATATTAGAGTGTAACAAATATAGATTATAATAATGAATGTATTTTTGATGGCTGTGCATTCTCCCATTTTTCGAATGAATAAATCTTGGATCCTATTTTTCTAGAATTTTCTGCTCCACATGGTCCTTGCTGACATGTTTAAAAATATAGGACTGTAAATCCTATAAGCAAAGCAGTTCAAGCCATGGAAGGTATCTGCTGTGATTGGTAGTTATTGGTGCACTGAAACATCATGCATTGCTTCAGTTTGTGTGTGATTTGAAAGCTGCTCAGATGAACATATAATATAATCTAATTTGGGATCTTATCCTTTATGAGTTCAAACTGGGCCATAATGCTGCAGAAACAACAAAAATAATTGTTGTTGTTATGCAAAAGATGAAGGTGCAGTTAATCACAGTACAGTAACCAGATAGTTCAAAAAATTTTGTTTTGGGAGCAAGTATATTTCTGATCAGGAACCGTCAAGTAGGCCTAAAGGCATGGATTCTAATGCTGCGTGCTCTAAGTCACAGAGGTAAGACCAGTGAGTAGTGCTTATAGAATATTAGACCAGCTTGACATCTTACAATCCAGTGGGGTTTATCACCTTTAAGACTTCAGCAAAAACATCTGGGGCAGCTGAATTGTATTTTACATTACCAAGATAGTGCAAAACTTATGACTGAGTCCTGTATATATAAATGCAAAAACTATTTTGTGATAAAGTTTGTGTAATATAATTAGCAACTCTGGTTGATTCTTTTAATAGCAAGTTGTTTTAAAAGTCATCCAGAGGACAATGAAAAAGGAGGGACATATATGAGAAAGTGATTCGAGGCAGAAGGAGAGAACGAGAGAGAGAGAGAGAGAGAGAGAGAGAGAGGCATGATGATAAGGAAGAAATAAATAGGAAAATCCAGGTCAGGATAGCAGCTGATGCCCAAGTTAAAAACAGAAATGTATTAGGAACAATTAGCCAACAAGCTGTTATTGGCTGGAAAAAAACTCTAACAGAAAAGCCATTAGAGTGGACATAGGATAGAAAGCAGGAAAAGAAAATAATTTGGAGATGAGCTACAGAGATGTGAAGACAAGCAGAAAATTACGGCGCACATTTTGGGTGAGGTCTGCAAGTGACTCTCACACAGGCTGTAAAGCTGTGGGGATGGAAACCAGAGCAGGCATAAGTGAGAGCAACAAAATAAAAATGAGAAAGATAATATCAAGGTCTGTGACTGCTTCTCTCATCCTGCAACAGTTCATTTCTCTTTACCTAAAACAGTTGACTCATTTCATACTCTGTTTCTGTGTTGTCGGTGACCACAAGAAAGGATTGTAGCAAATAAACTTTGTATCAAACAAACAAACAGTGTTTTGTGTGTTTGTCACTTCTGCTCATGGTGAGGTTACAATGGGAGTCTGACTGAAACTTAAGGGGTCGTCCTACACTCATAGACCCTTTAGAAACGTGGTCTTACATGTATCTATAGGGTGCCAAAGTGTGACAAATATCTATGTGGTGCCATAGCATAACATTAGTAATAATTATTTCATTAGTTAACAATTTCTTTCTGCTTGTTCATCAATGGTCCAAGAGACTGGGGTTCCATCCCAGATCAAGTCATACCAAAGACTCAAAATATAGTACCCGATGCCTCCTTGCTTAACACTCAGCATTATAAGATACAGATCAAGGGTAAAAGGGAATAATCCAGGGAAAGAAGTAGTGCCCTCCCCTATACCTTGGTGTAGTATCTATTGAAAAGGGAGCCTTCAAGTTGTCCTTGACCATGGTGGGCCTACTTATATTTGTTTTAAAATAAAGAGGGTTTCAAAGATGAAATATTCCATGTTTTTTGCTTAGAGATTTTTAATTCATATAAATTTTGGGTTGTTTGATATTCAGTTGTATCCTCACTCAGATTGGATTAATATTAGTATTAGTATATTTGCAAGGATATATATATATTATATATATATTGTTTATATATTATATAAATATTATATATATTAGTATTAGTATATCTGGGATATACTAACACTGAATAAAAGATAAAAAGAAAGACAAGATAAGCTTGTATAGAGAAACATTTAATAAATATGCATACAAAAAAAATGAATCGAATATATGTGTCCTAACCAATAAAAATATTCATAGAGTTCTACGAACAGTGTGCAGAAGTGGATGGATGTAAAAATGTAAAAATGCTTACTCTGAGATTGATGGACAGTAAAATGGTCATAGCCATGTTGTCTTTAGTGTATAATGGTAGATTTTGGTTTGGTTTGGTTTTATGGCAAATCAACCATTGTTGGTTATTCAATGTCAAATCAATTTTTATGCATATAGACTGTTCTATTTTAAACAATTCAGTTTAGCATAAGTACACAGTTTCAATGTCAAAAACAGTTCTATTTCAAACAATTCAGTTTAGCATAAGTACAGAGTTTAGTTTAATTTGACCCATAGATAGGACACTATCAGGTGCTACCACTCCAGGCCAGAGTGGACTTGGGAGCGATGTCAATGAAGTGACATTCCGCATTTCCCTAAGCTCCAGCATTACTGAAACATCACTATCAGATTGTTTAGTGTCATATCCAGGACACTCATTGGGGGAGTCTTACCCCTCTGCAAAACTGCAGTCAGTGTATTCTGTAGTCCTAGCTGACTGGGCCATATAATAGCTAGTCAGAAGGCAACATAGAAGGCAACATCTCTACTGTTCAAAGAACAAAAGCAAAAGAGAGTGAGTATGGGCTTCTGGGATCATCATGTGACATTCTGAGAGGCACCCAAGCAACACATCCACTCTCCAATGGAGACTATAATTCATTTTCTAAGAGGTCTAAGTAGCAAAAGGTTTCATGTTTTTAATACTATGAATTCCTTTGGTTCTAGTAATATAGTAGGCAAGATAAATAAGAAATTTCTAGAAAGAAACATCCAATGAAATTTCATATTTTCTTGAATTGAAACTTTAGAAACACCAATGTTTGATTACTTATCAAATTCTGTATGAAACGGCTGGTAGGATGAATGGGCTAGGGGTCAATAACCTACTTTAGTGAATCAGATTTTGAAAGGAACACTTTTAAAAATCTTTTTGGTTTGGTTTCTTTGTTTAATGGCATATCAACTCTTGTTGGTTATTTAATGCCAAAGCCATTCTCCTTGAAGAACAGTAGTGGTACTATTTAACTCATAGCTGGGAGGATAAGGGGGTTCATACCTTTCCCAAGGGTATTTACCAAAAAGTGAACATAATAGTGCGACTGGAGTACGAACTCACTTACTACGATTCCACAATCCATCATTTTAACCATTACACCACGAGAACCCCCTAAAATATTTTTGATCAATAAAAATCATTTGCATTTATTGTAACATTATTATTTTTATAAGATTTTTATATCAAAATTTTTCAAAAGTATATCTTTTGTACAAACACACATGCACCCCACCATACATATATATACATATATATATACAGAGAGAGAGAGAGAGAGAGACAGACAGAGAGAGATACAGAGAGAGCGTAAAATAGAATAGATTTTTAAAATAAATTACTCAAGGCAAGCGCACACACACACACACACACACACACACACACACACACACACACACACACACACACACACATATATATGTTGAAAATGATAGATTGTGGTGAATCCGACGGTATGATAGAGAAATGAGAAAGGTTTGATGAGTGTTTGATTTATCCAACTTTCCAGAGATCTCTATCATATATATATATATATATATATATATATATATATATATTTAGAAAGAGAGAGTAAGAGAGAGATGGAGAGAGAGATTCAGTGCCACTGAATGCATGAAGAACCCATAGGAAATAATTAACATTACAAGGATGAATGAATCTTTTGATGTTACAATGACAAGAATGAAAGACCTTCATTTAAGAGAAACATTTGATATTAATGTTTCTATCATCCATTGACTTAACTTAATTTGTATTGATTGTCTTCAAGCCAATATTAACATCTCCCATTTTAGAACTTATGAGATTCCATACTAATTTTCTTGCCTTTGGTGATGATTGTCTTCAAGCCAATATTAACATCTCCCATTTTAGAACTTATGAGATTCCATACTAATTTTCTTGCCTTTGGTGATGATTGTCTTCAAGCCCATATTAACATCTCCCTTTTTAGAACTTATGAGATTCCATACTAATTTTCTTGCCTTTGGTGATGATTGTCTTCAAGCCAATATTAACATCTCCCATTTTAGAACTTATGAGATTCCATACAAATTTTCTTGCCTTTGATGATGATTGTCTTAAAGCCAATATTAACATCTCCCTTTTTAGGATTTATGAGATTCCATACTAATTTTCTTGCCTTTGGTGATGATTGTCTTCAAACCAATATTAACATCTCCCTTTTTAGAACTTATGAGATTCCATACTAATTTTCTTGCCTTTGGTGATGATCTAACGTCAATATAACTAAACTAAATTGATCATAATTCACAAATAATTATGATCATGAAACTCTTCTTATTCACATAGGGATAATAATCGTCATCTACAGCAGAGGAAGACTTTGGTCTAAGAAGTCAATAATCTTGTTATATACTTTAATACACTTTTCTTCCCCTTTTCACTTTTGTAATTATTTTTTTATCTTTGTTGTCTCACTTTTTTGATTTTAATGGTATATCAACTCTTCTAGTGTTATTTTATGCCTAAAGTTTAGGGAATTGTGTTCATTGTATCTTCATATATACACTTTGTGTGTACTTTTTTTTTTCTTTAAGAGATTTTTTCAACACAGTTCTAATACATATGATTTTTAAATAGATCTATTTGACTCATAGATGGGACCCTAATAGATTTACTTGACTTATTGATGGGACCCTAACAGGTACATTTGACTCATAGATGGGGCCATAACAGATACTACCATTCTATGTCAGAGTGGACCAGGGAGTAATGGCAATGAAGAGGTACTTCATATTCTCCAGAACTGCGGTAGTGGAGCCTCACCCCCAGATGCAATTTAGGACACTTTTTCTCTGTCTTCTTGTATTTCTCTTTTCCTTATTTCATGCTTATCTCATTATTACCCTCTTTTTTCTTCTGTCAACAGGGCTTAAAATATACTAACTGTATTACCTGCTAAGACCACATCACCACAAAAGGAGAGTTCTACATTGTTATTACACATGGGTCTACTCTGGCCTTGAGTGGTTGTACTTGTTTGAGTCTTATTGATCTCTCAAATAGACCTGTTTGAGAATTATCTATATTTAATAGGACCATGTGCAAAAAAGTACTCAAAAAACTCTTAAGAAACATCTACACAAAAAATGTAAATAGGGATGTACAATGAATGCAATTCTCTAACCTTTAGGCATAAAATGCCTCTTGATAGATTGACATGCCATTAAAAGCAATCAATGTTTTTGTCTTTCTTTCCAACATTTGATACTTTTTTCTTTCTTTCTATTTCACTTAATCATTTATATAATGTTTTTGTTACATCAACTTTTTACTTTCAAAATATCGAAGATAAAAAAATGATATTTGCTTTAAAGAAAATATTACAAATGTTTTGTGAATTGAAAAAAATTAACAAACTTTTGGGCAATAATAGAATAAAAAGATTTCTAAATGAAATTTGTGATTACAGAAATGAAAATAGTTTTCAGCTCTGACAAACTTCAGGGCAAATAGTTTTGTCTTGATTTTATATTTATAAAATAAAGTATTTTTAGTCATTATTGATTTTTGAATGCCCTGTTGAGGGTGGGGGCTAGTATACTCTGACTGTATTCCCCAAAGAACAATAAAATCTCCCCTCCCAATATGTTCTGGGTGTGACACTTAACTTCATCTGATGGTGAGGCTAGTATACCTTGACTGTATTCCATGCAGAGAGGTAAGATCCCTTCTTCTCAAAGTATTCAGGGTATGACACTTAACTGCATTTGATAGTGAGGCTCCAGTTTTGTTGATCTGCAGAGTGTGGCATATCCTTTCATTGTTATTACTCCCAGGTCCACTCTGACATCAGTGTGGTCGTATCTATTTGGTCTCATCTATGAGTCAAATAGATCTGTTTAAAAATTATTCATATTTGATTGGAATACTTGATTTCATATAAATGTAAATTATTTGTATTAAGAATGGTTACTCTAAGCTATGATTGTTTACTAATGTTATATAATTGCGGAGGGATTTTTTTTTATATTATCATTTTTCATTAGTTAGGCTTAGAACTATTCGGCTTAGTGTACGGGTAGGGGCACACATTGAGCACAGGTGTTCACGCTCGCATGGGGAGGATGTGACAATCACAGATGTTTAATAAAAACCCCGGATAGTAAATGGGACTGGGGATGTGAATGAAGTCATGCCTGGAAACGATGAGCAGAGGATTTTTGGTGATTTTTGAAAAGAAGCAATTAGTTGAGATTTGAAGCTAGACAAAGTGAGTTGAGATTTGGACCTGGGCGAGGCCAGTTGGGTCTACAGGATGTGCCACGTGTGGTGGGGTCAGATGGAACAGTCTGCATAGTAAAAATTGTGTCTCTCTCTTCTCATGTTGAAAACCTAAAAGTCAAGAAGGTAATAAAAGTTTTGTACCTGAACTACCGAGAGTCGTCAGTGTTTCGTGTATTTCGGGATTCCTATGCAGGTGAACGTTTTATACATCCGTATATTTTATGCATCCGTATATTTGTATATTTTACGTATTTGTGTTTGGCTATGTTTCACTAAGGATTAATATCATCTAATTGAAACCATATAATTGTGTGCAAATGAATAGAAATAATTTCATGAAATCATAACAGAGTTTATGGGTTTTAATGAAAAAGTAGTCATCTCCTCTTAAAGAGGCAAACCTCTAAAATATGTTCACATACATTGGCAGCAATATCTCATCTACTAAAAGTGATGTCAACATGCACCTAGTAAAGGGGTGGACTGTTGTTGACAGGTTATTGATCATATGGAAATCTGATTTCTTTAATAAAATGTAATGAGGCTTCTTCCAAGTTGCAGCTGTGTCTATGCTACTGTATGGATGCACCAAATAGATACTCCTGAAACAAATTAAGAAAAAGCTAAATGGGAACAACATAAAAATGCTAAATGTTATTTTAAATGAATCCAAGAAGCAACACCTCATAAAATAGCAGCTGTATGACCACTAGACTCCCATCTAACAAACCATTCAAGTAAGATGAACAAGACATGCGAGTCACTGCTGGAGAAGTAAGGACAAATACATGAGCGACATTCTCCAATGGACTCATACACATGGACATGCCAGTGTTGACCGACTAGCAGAGACTTACTTGCATCAGCTCTATGTGGACACTGGATGTAGTTCGGAAGACCTGCTAGGAGCACTGGATGATAGGGAGGGATGATAAGAGCGAGTCAGGGAAGTTTATGTCTGTCAGTGTGACTTGATGATGATGATGATAATTATTAGCATTTTATTAGAATTTTCCAATTTTTCTTTGATGTTATATCTTCTATTGTCTTTAAAACAAATCTTTGATTAAATGTTCATAACATATTAAACAGGCATGATTAGTAGGCATTGATAATTATTGATTAAAATTTAATATGAGAAATGAAAATGGCGGCTTGAAATAATTCTTCTGTAAATCTCATTTTTCTAAAAATACAGATAGAATAAAAACAATTAAGACTTTATAAAATGTGCAGACGTTTTGAGGATGTGTCATTGTGACATCGAAAACCAACATCATCATCATCATCAATGATTTGGCTTTATTGAAATGACTGAACGTTTCTCTTTGTCATTTCAAGTTGATTTTTGCAATATTTATTTCTTAATTCTTTTTAATGATTGATTTCATTGGCATTTCAAACTGTCAAAGATTATTTTATGCCAAGCGGTTAGGGAATTGTGTACATTGTACATTTATATCTATATTTTTTGCATAGATATTTCTTATGGTTTTTTTTGCACAGTTATATGATATCAAGTATTCCTACTTAATACAAATAATTTGCATACGCAGTATGGTTTCAAGTATTCCTATCAAATACTAATTATTTATACATAATTATATTTCCTCAAGTAACTATTTCTGTTTAATAAAGGTTCTCTGTTTATATTCAGTTATATTTTTTAGTAAATGATAATAATAATCCTTATTAAACCATCACAGCTTCAAGTAACTTTTCTTAATACAAATAATTTACTTACGTTGTATGATAACAAGTATTCCTAATATAAATAATTTGTACTCCGTTATATGGTATCAAGAATTCATATTTAATTTGACATCACTTAATTGCCTCTTTAATCGGTATTCACCAAACCCAAATCTGTACTTTCATCCCCCCCCTACTGATTATTGTCTATCCCTCTTTTTCTAGAATTTATGCTTTATTGATTTAATGAAATTAATCAATTTATGTGCCCAGCTTTCTCAGTCACTAAAGCTTTTTATTGATGTTCATTTATATTTACCATTGTCTTGGTTATGACACTAAACTGTATTTGATAGTGTTGATCCTTTTCTAGTGATTTGGAGAACAAATGAGAACTCCTTTATTGCATTTACTTATTGGTCTCTTCTGAACTCAAGTGGTAGTACCTGTTAGGGTCTAATCTATGGGCTAAATAGATCTGTTTAAAAGTATTTGTATTTGATAAAAAAAGAGTGTAAAAAAAAAAAAATTGGAAAAATGCCTAATGCATTAATGCCTTTGGGAAAAGCATGAATCTATCCTTCCCTGAACCTAAATGGTAGGCAAGTTGGTTCTCTATCAAAGGCAATCCATCTTTGGTATTTGACTGCCCTGTCAACAGGGCTTAGAATATATTAACTTTATCCTCTGCAGAGGGGTAAGACCCTCTTCCAAAGGGGGATGTCTTGGGTACAACACTAAACTGCATTTAGTAGTGAGGGTCCAGTTCTGAGGAGCATGGACTACCCCTTCATTGCCCTTACTCCCAGGTCTACACTGACCTGGAGTTGTAGTACCTGTTAGGGTCCTCTCTATTGGTCAAATAGATCTTAAATAACTTACATACAATTACATAGTATCAAGTATTCTGACCTAATACAAATAATCATGTTTTCAAGTAATTATTTCTATTTTATAATAGTCATTTTTTTGCACATTATTAGATGGTTTTAAATCACTTATAATCCTGAGTAAATAATTAGAGCTTCAAGAACCAATGATAAATGATTTGCAAACAGATCTATTTGACTCATAATTGAGACACTAACAGGTACTACCACTCCAGGTCAGAGTAGACCTGGAAGTAAGTGAAATGGAGAGGTACTCTACACCCTCCAAAGCTTCAGAATTGGAGACTTACTACCAGATGCAATTTAGTGTCATTCAGGTCACCCCTGGTAAGTGGGTTGGTCTTACCCCTTTGCAGAGGGTACAGTCAGCATATTCTAAGCTCTGCTAACAGGGTATCTTTTTTTTTTATCTGTCTTTTTATTTTCTGAAAATACTTTAACTTTTTTTGGAATGATTCCTGTGTTCTTTATAATGGACTGAGTTTTCATTCTTGAGATATCTATGACATGGATGTTACTTTGTCAGGAAGTCTCTTTGCAAAGTTCTGGTTTATCAGTTTCTCATCTGTCACTTTTCCTGTTGGCTTCAACATATATTCATTGGCTTCTTTACGAATGAAAAGTTTCCCTAATAAAAATACAAAGGTGAGTCAAAAGTTTTGCAATATTCTTGCATTTCCTTTTTTGTGGCATGTACGAGGATCATCAAATAAGTTTCCAGATTTTTTTTGTTTGGGCACTTTTATTGATAGTACATACAGGAAACTCTAGTCCCCTTCGAAGTAATCTCCTCCAGCTGCAACACACTTGTAGCGTTCCAACAACTTCTGGAAGGCCCAATGGAAGTCCTCTTACGTGAGCATGTCAATGACCTTTATCACAGCCTCTTTCATCTCCTCAATTGTCTCATAACGACAGTCTCTGAGCTTAGCCAATAACCAAAAGTCACAGGGAGCAAGGTCTGGACTATAGGGATGGTGAGGAACTGTGCTGATGCCCATCTTGGTCAAATAGTCTGTGACAAGGATGGAGTTGTGGACTGGTGCATTGTCCTGCTGGAAATGCCACTGACCCGATTTGAAGAGTGCTGGCCTATTCCAACAGAATCTCTTCCTGAACTCCCTTAAAACCTCAACTTAGTAACCCTTACCCAAACCCTTTGGCCAATCGATATCTGGTGTATTGACTTCTTTACTCCTCCCACACCTCTAATCATCCCTCACAGACTCCCTGCCCTCCTTGAATCTCTTATGCCACTCAAAAACTGATGCTCAACTCATGCAAGATAGTCAAAAAGCAGTCTGTAACATTCCATACGTTTCTGTGGCATTTTTTCCAAGTTTAAAACAGAATTTTATTGCATATTGTTCTTCTAAAGTGTCCTCACGTCCAGATTGGATTTTTGAAATTCATCAGCTCTGACAATCAGGTTTTAGTAGGGTGTATTCCAATTGCTGCTGTAGCTGTTCATTTGAACCTGAAATCATAAAAATCAGTCAGTCATCTCATAAGATGTGTAGCTATAACATAGTGAATTTTCAATAGTCTACGACAATTTTAAATGCCTGTACGAAAAGTCTGTAAACTTATTGAATGCACCACGTATATCATGTGACCAAAGTATGGAAGGTACCCACTGTAGTTGGTTGTAATTTGGTAGGTAGTGTGCTGACATGTTGTGCATTGTTTCTCTCCATCTCTGATTTGAAGGCCACTCAGATGAACATGAAATGTTGTCTAATTTAGGAATCTATGTATTACATGTTCTAACTGGGCCATAATGCTGTGGAAATTATAAAAAAAACCTTTGTGGTGTGAAATGGTTAATGTTATAATGATATTGACAATCAAAATCAGGTAGGCCTAAAATCGTGGATTCTGAAATCATGCTCCAAGACGGATAAGGAAATCTGGTGAGCAGTATTTATAGAGTATGAAGTAAACTCAGCATTTCACAGTCGAGTTGGTTTCCTTTATGGCCTTTTTTGGTTTGTTTGAGTATTACAACATACAATAAGAAAAACTTCATTAAAAACAAGACAAACAGGGAACATCTAAAATTTAAACAACCTTTATCAAACCATAAAGCGTTAACTTGGATTTGGACGTTCAGAAGTTTGCCTTTACATGTAGTAAGTTTTTAAAGTGGTGGAAAGTCAGATGTTAAAAAAAAGACGAAGGGAGGAAAATGTTTATTAAGTATACTTATTCCTTTTTCTTTTTTTTTTATGGTCAGGTAGTGGTAACTAGCAGAAAAGTAGTTTTCAGCTCTTAGCTCAAGGGCAGATGTTACTTCTCGCTTGATCACTGTATCTATAAGCTTCCTTTGGTCTCTTTTTGTTCTCACTGTCTCAGTTCACAAAACCTCAAGTTCTTATCTCTCCCCGCCGGCTCCAAACTCGT
Organism: Sepioteuthis lessoniana; assembly: GCA_963585895.1. Classification (NCBI taxonomy): domain Eukaryota; kingdom Metazoa; phylum Mollusca; class Cephalopoda; order Myopsida; family Loliginidae; genus Sepioteuthis; species Sepioteuthis lessoniana. The sequence continues at coordinate 13,434,838 of OY757921.1, read as the reverse complement.
CACTCCACACTCACTCTCATTTTTGGCGCGACCGCTTCCCATTGGCTACTTTAATCTTTATTATTTTTCTTTTTTTTCTAACTTCTGACTGGATGGATGTGTGGAGCTGATGCGTAGTGACGCATTTATACATTTTTATGTGGCAGCCGATGATTCAACATCTGGTTGAGAGTTTTATTGTTTATTCCTAAATCTCCACACCTTAACAACCTTGGCAAAAGTATTCAGAAATGTTAAATTGAGCCTCATATTACTTAGATATTGAACTTAAATTTAATGGAGATGTTTATTCAGAAATGCAACATCATATACTAATTACTTACTTCCGTCTTGATGTTATTTCAAAAGTAACTAAGTGTAATGGTGCATTTAGGTAAGAAAATTTGCCCATATCAAGATATTTATTTACACATTAAAATTAGTGGCATTGACTAACTTTGCTTAAATCTCTAACCATGAATATCAAATAATATTCATATAAGGTAACCTCCTTAAATTAACTGAGATCAATTAGTTGATGAGATATTTACCTTATAAATTTACTCAATAATAAATATACTAAATAATGTTACCCAACATCACAAGTTCTGTCTCATTCCAAAACATATCTGCACCTGCCTAATTTTCTTACTTTTATTGAAACCAATCAGTTGAGGAGATATTTACCTAATGAAAATCTCGAGAAAAAAATACACTAAATAACTTTTAGGAAATGTCATAAGTTCTGTCACATTCCAATACTTAACGGCAACTGCCTAATTTTCTTACTTTTATTGAAACCAATCAGTTAATGAGATATTTACCTAATGAAAGTCCAGATTAAAGAATACATTAAATAACTTTTAGAAAAGGTTACAAGTTCTATCTTATGCCAATACTTAAGTGCACCTGCCAATTAATTATTTTTCTAATTTACTTACCAATAAGTATTTATTATAGAATGTACCTTATCATGGCACAATGTTTAGCAAACTAGTTATACAGTTCATTTCAGTTCATTTACTCTTGAATAGTGAGTTTGATTACATCAAATGCTTCATTTTTCTGGTATCTTGCCAATTCTAACCTTCACTTACTTTTTAGCAACAATCATATATTATTTAAAATATTGTTTCCCACTTGATTACTTAAGTTAGGTTATAATAAGTCTGTCTTATACTTAGATGAGTGACCACTGAGGAACAGCAGGTCCTGCAAGCAATATGATTGATTGATGGATTTTAGCAGCTCATCAACCCATTCGAGCCAATTTCATGCCTGCAGACTTGGAAATCCTGTTCACTGTATATTCAAATTTACATTTTTGGTGTAGTCGTTTCTTAAGAGGTTGGTTTTTTTTTTTTTAAAGTTTTTTTGATTTGGAATAATTTGCAAATAGATCTATTTGATCAATAGATGGGATCTTAAAGGGTACTACCAGTCTGGGTCACAGAGGTCATGAGAATAATAGCAATGGAAAGGTATTTTGCATTCTCTACATCACCAGAACTGGAGATGCACTCTCAGATATAGTTTAATGTCTTACCCAAGACGTAGTATGTAATCAGAGGCTTGGGTATCAGACTAAGCAAAGCTTAATAAATTCTAAATATTTAATTGAGAGTAGAGGAATTTATATCAACTTTGAATATAAATGCTTTGCTTTCTACATTCATTTTTATCAGATTCATGTTTAAAGCAGATTTCTGTAGTATTATAACAAACATATCTTCTAATAAAGGATTACTTTGGGGAAATAGTTTTCTCAAATTGCCTAACCAACCAACCAACCAACCATAATTCATATTTGACTTGTGTATTAGTGCACACATCATGTAAAATAATCATTTATGCTGAACTCTGTTCCGTTTAATGCCTTGGTGAGTTTTGAACTTAAAATTGGTTGTTGGACAAATAGTATACCTTGTACATAAAGTAGCTTATAGATGCTATACTATGTTAGCAACATAATAGCAAATTGTTTTGTAATAAAAATCTTAGTCTCACCAAAAGTTTAAATCTCAAATTTTTATTAACAGTCTGAAAACAAAGACTTAAAAACTGGCAAAAATGATAATCTACTTTGACAAATCTACATTATACAAGAAAAATATGCAAAAAGTATAAACATTGATACGAAAAATATTTGGCTTAATTTTGGACTAGAGGAATTATTATAATAGTTTATTTATTTGTTTGTTATGCCTCCTTGGGCATCTCCCCTTTTTATTATGATCTCATATCAACCTTTAAAAATCTTTGCAAAGAACTTATACACTATTATTAAAACATATATTTTTCAGATTAAATTCTGTTTAGTAATTCATCTAATAGTTCCCTAAAATGCCTTTTTAAATTCTTTTTACAACCATTATTTCTGAAATCCTCCAATTTAATCTTAGAATCTTTTATATCATTGTTGTTTTTTATCTGATTTGGCAGTTTGTTTCAAAAATATATTTCTCTATTAGTAAAAAATCCAATTGGTTTGTAGACTTAATTTTAAAATACGTAAAAACTATATCTCTAACTTTTTCTAGCAACATGCCTCATCATATTTGGAATCGGATGACCAAAAGTAAGTTAGATCTTTTCTTCAAACCAAAGTGTTTAATGTCATTACTGAAAAATAGCCAATCAAATGTCTGTTTGTTTATAATTTTGCTTCTCCTAAAGCGAGCTTATTTTAGCTTTGAGTTTGGTTCATTTTTATGTAAATATGTCCATATATTAGTTCTAAGTATTATATAAATTTTGTGTTTTAAGTCATAGTGTAGACAATATAAATTCTTATTTTTAGTCAGAATGAACTGATGAAAAATTAAACAAATGCTAAATTTACATTAAGTTTAGCTGCTACAAATTCTGAAAAGTCAGTGTGTACTATATACATTTTTTTAAGTTCTTTATTCATATAGATCAGTTTAAAAAAATTATTTATTATAATTTGAAAGTTCTAAGTTAAGGGTTCATGTCAGATATGAACATGTGTTACAGATGAGTGCATGTTGTATACATGGGTACATCTTATTCGAGTGCATATTCAATATGAATGAATGTTATATATGAGTGCACGCTATATATGAGCATGCATTATGTATGATGTAACAAGGAAATATGACACCCTAATACATTTGCTGGGTCATAAGGAAGTGCGACTCTCCAGCTGTTAGCAGATGATAGTAGTAAGCAAGAATTACAGAATGGTGGAGGTGGGAGAGGCCGTCTCTCCTCCACCCTTTCTATTATTACAAGGTAATGTGGGCATGGGAGAACCTTACTCCTGATTAGCTATATATGCATCGGCGGAGAGGCAGACTTGCGACCATGACCTGAGGAAAAAACTGCTAAAAAAAACAACGTGGTGAATTTTCAAACTACGGAAGCTAACTCAGTTGCCGTTTATTCATCACAGGGTGAAGATGCATAGTTAGTTGCTATGTAGTCGTCAAAGGATGAGGACACATAATGAGAGTTTCTGTTAATTCCTCAAAGGAGGAAGACGCACAAGGAGTTGCCTTTGTTTGTTGAAAAACCAAGAACATAATTTGAGATATGGAAGAAACCCATATTCCAAAATAATGCCGTGCAGAGAACACAGAGAAAAGAAAAAGCTTATCCTTTGAAGAACTCGCACTCCGAGGTATGGTGGCCATGTTAAAGGAATACCCAAAGAAAAGTTTTGTCCACGAGAAAAGGAACAATAATTAATCCTGGTCTTATCTGAAATAAGACGTGTATCCTTCTACCAATGTGTTATGGAAACCCAATAACGAAAGAAAAAAAAAGAGAAGAGAATAAACTTCACAAAACTCCAAGTAAGTGAACATACAATTCAAGTATATTCAACTTTATCCTGCTGCATTCATACTGAAATGATAAACTTGAGATTTGGAGCACATGCTCTGCCATTAAATCCCATAGTCTGAAGGAAAGCGGACTGTGTCTACTGTTGTCACTTCCGCCATTACCAGATATTTTATGGAGGACTCATCCAGGGATAAAGATATTTTATGTGGGCTTAGTCTGGGATAAGGATATTTTAGGGGAGGATCCTCTGAGATACAGAAAGTCTTTCTTGCTCCTGACTTTTACCTGAATTGTTTTTTCTTTGTTTCTTTCTTTTATTCAATAAAAGAATATTGTTATTAATCTTGTTAACTCAAACATGGCAGTTCAGAGTCCTTTTTTTTATTGTGGAAGAATTGTACTTGTCGGAGACCTTGTATTTGAGGGGGAAAGCCTGCCAGTTAGCTGTGTTGACATCAATAATTTCACCTATAACTCTCCTAGTGGCTTTAAAATGTGGTTCTGCTCGGGAGTTGGTGATATCTGTAACACTAAATAGCGTTCGGCAGACCACAGTCAACGTCTGTGCCCTGCGTTAACTGGTGGACTTGGTGGGAATGAACAACACCCTGCAAGCCTGCTGGGCACATAGCAGTGTAATCATGTCATATATTATATATATAAGTGCATGTTATATTTGAGCACATAAAATATATATGAACATATGTTATAGATGATTGCATGTTATATATGAGAGTGTGTTATATATTGTTGCATACTGCTAAGCCGTCAATCAGATTCTCTGCACAGGATGCACTTGTGAAAATAAGCACAAGCAGTCACGTGGCTGAATGGAAATGTGTGGGTGTTATGAAATGATATATGCAAGTACCCACGTGAGATACAGAGAGTCATAAGTCAGGCTCGGCTTGTGGCCAGGAGAGATTTGGTTAGTCACAGAGAGCACCACCATGTGGCTGGTCATCCCGCTAGGGCAGCATCCCATAGAACGACCTACAGCGGGCCTCAGGTTGAGTATATCCTTTGACCAAGAAGCAGAAGAAGGGCCATGAAGATAACACAGTGTTGTAAAGTCAAGAGAAGAAGAAGTTATGGGTCAATATGACAGTCTGTATTTGTCTCTCTCTCTCTCTCTCTCTGTCCTTGTCTCTCACTCTCACTTATAGAAGCTTTGACCCCAAGAAAGAATAGTGTTTGATTTTTATAACTGAGAGTTCTGGTTTCTCTCTTCATCATTATCATACAACAATATGAGTGGAGTTATATATAAGTGCATGTGTTATATATGAATCCATGTTTTTCATGACTGCCTGTTATGTATGAGCACATCTTATATGAGTGTGTGTTACACATGAGTGCATATTATATATGAGTGCATGTTATATATGAGTGCATGTTATATATAAGCGAATGTTATATATATAAGTGTATGTTATATATAAGCGAATGTTAGATATATAAGTGTATGTTATATATAAGCGAATGTTATATATATAAGTGTATGTTATATATAAGCGAATGTTAGATATATAAGTGTATGTTATATATAAGCGAATGTTATATATATAAGTGTATGTTATATATAAGCGAATGTTATATATATAAGTGTATGTTATATATAAGCGAATGTTAGATATATAAGTGTATGTTATATATAAGCGAATGTTATATATATAAGTGTATGTTATATATAAGCGAATGTTATATATATAAGTGTATGTTATATATAAGCGAATGTTATATATGAGTGCATGTTATATATATAAGCGTATGTTATATATAGAAGTGTATGTTATATATAAGTGAATGTTATATATGAGCACATCTTATATAAGTTCATGTTATATATGAGTGCACGTTATATATATAAGCGTATGTTATATATAAGCGAATGTTATATAAGTTCATGTAATAAATGAGTGCATGTTATATATGAGTGCATGTTATATATAAGCGAATGTTATATATATAAGTGTATGTTATATATAAGCGAATGTTATATATATAAGTGTATGTTATATATAAGCGAATGTTAGATATATAAGTGTATGTTATATATAAGCGAATGTTATATATATAAGTGTATGTTATATATAAGCGAATGTTAGATATATAAGTGTATGTTATATATAAGCGAATGTTAGATATATAAGTGTATGTTATATATAAGCGAATGTTAGATATATAAGTGTATGTTATATATAAGCGAATGTTAGATATATAAGTGTATGTTATATATAAGCGAATGTTAGATATATAAGTGTATGTTATATATAAGCGAATGTTATATATATAAGTGTATGTTATATATAAGCGAATGTTAGATATATAAGTGTATGTTATATATAAGCGAATGTTAGATATATAAGTGTATGTTATATATAAGCGAATGTTAGATATATAAGTGTATGTTATATATAAGCGAATGTTAGATATATAAGTGTATGTTATATATAAGCGAATGTTAGATATATAAGTGTATGTTATATATAAGCGAATGTTATATATATAAGTGTATGTTATATATAAGCGAATGTTATATAAGTTCATGTAATAAATGAGTGCATGTTTTATATGAGTGCATTTTATATATGTGTATGTTTTATATGAGTGCATGTTATACCAAGATAATCATGGAGGCGATTAAAAAATTTTAATCATGATTCATTGATGGGGAAATTAGCTAAAAGCAAAGAAGGCAAAAGGGAATTAAGACGAATAAAAACAAGAAAAAGCTGCTTTAATGTTTCGCAAAGACATGCACTAACACCATGAATTTGTTTTTTTAATATCGATGTAATGTCAGGAGCAGAAATTCAAATGACAAACATTTACTCTGATTCATCAAAAATGAGTCATATTTAAAAAAAAAAAAAAGAAAGAAATAAAATCAAACATAAAGAAACTGAAAAAGTTCACGGATAAAGAAAAAAATTGAATGTTATAAATGCAACAGGGCTGTTATTTCGCAGACTGTATTCTACTCTATTTTTCTGATAAAGAAGAAGAAGAAGAAGAAGAAGAAGAAGAAGAAGAAGAAGAAGAAGAAGAAGAAGAAGAAGAAGAAGAAATAGCTGCAGGATAACAAGACGAAATATCTAATTTCAAAGAAGAAGAAGAAGATGAAGAATTGTCGTCTTATTTTGAAGAAGAATAATAGAAAAAAAAAAGAAAAGAATGAAGAATCAGAATGAGAAAAAGAAGAAAAATTTAAAAGGAGAAGAATTAGAAGAAGAGAAAAATTGCCTTGTCAAGACTCTGTTTTTTTTAATATTTTTTATTGCTATGAAATTCTGCATCATGGTTTTTGAAAGTTATTTTCTCTTCATTAGTTTAAAGCTTAAAAATCAATTAATGAGTATATTTTTTCTCCTATTTTGAAAGATAGAAAACAAAAATATTGATGGTTTAGTATTTGTGGGTGACATTGGCATGATGGTCAGAGTGTTTGTCAATGGCCCGAGAGACCTGGGTTCAATCCCACGTTGAGTCATACCAAAGACTCAAAAAATGGAAATTGAAGCGTCCTTGCTTAACACTCAGCATTATAAGGTAGGGATCAAGGATAAAGTGGAGCAATCCAGGGAAAGGAGTAGCGCCCTCCCCTACACCACAGTGTAGTAGCTATCGAAAAGGGAACCTTTGTGTTAGCCTCGACTAAGGTCGCCAACTTTAGTTTTTTATTTGTGGGTGAAAACATCAATTGCACTTACAACTGTACCAATAACATGGAAGAAAGTTAATGTTGAAATAAAAAAAGGGAAAAGGAAAGGTAAATCAATCACATAAACAAAAAAGTGACATATTTTATATTCACTAAAAATTTCAACTATATTTTTTCTGATTGATATCAGTGCTTCCATCTTTTTAAAGATGTTTCTTGTTTTTTAATAGCAAGGGATATAAATGGAACTCATATGAGATCTAAACAAAATTATCGTTATACAAATGTTTGAAAGATTTACATATCCATAAGCCAAGTTGGTGCAAACAATATAATTTTCCTATTGGAGAATGTAAATCAAGTAATGTGGCTATGAATCTGGAGTACACATATAGCATTCAGGATCCTATTGTTGAGTGACAGCAAGCTAAGAATCTAGTGGCCCAAAGGTAAACAGAAAGCTTTTTGGACAAATCTTGACCAAGAACTTTCATTTACCCCGACAACAAATCTTAAGAGACTCATTAGACAGCAAATCTTTTTTTTTTTTTTTGAAGATCATACATGACATTTGTTCTTAGTGGTTTGGCCCAGTAATGGAAAAGAAAAAAAGGAAAAACAACCTGATTGACACAAATAAAAAGCGCACGACACCACAAGCTAATGTGCACAAGTGAAGTGTGTATGTTATAAGAATGATCGTTAATAATGATTTTTACAAACATATCAGAAAGCAAATGCATTTAACATCATTATGAAATTAAGTTACAAATAGGAACTTATGCTCTGTTTGTCTTCCATACCCTGTCTGGTGGCAAAAGCTGCTGGTAGTGCCAGGGGTGGCATTACCACCTTAGTCACCAAAACTGTGACATCACCCCTGGTTGGTGGCTGATGAGGACAGGGTATCACATGTGTTCTCCCACATATGCTAAAATATAAAAATATAAAAAAATAAAAATATAGAAAATGAAAAAACAAAATATAAAAATAAAAAAATATTAGTCTCATATCTTAACAAAATTATAATTTTACTAATGTGTATCATTTTGCAGCACAAACGAGGAAAGGACTCATATTTTTTCAAAATATCTTAATGTTGCATAGCCGTAATACATATACAACCATAGACATATACACGCGGAAACATAGTCAACATAATAAGGACGAACAAACACGGTTCTTTAGAAAAATATACCTCTCACTTTATTCGAAAGGGTTGCGAAAGGGTTATGTGTGAGAGGTGAGTTGGAGATTGAACAAAGACTGCAACATATTGACCCCTTGTTCCTCCGTCTTTTGCAGCTCTTCTTTCTCGTTCTGCTGGGCTGCCCAACTGAGTCTGGTTCTCAGTGCCTCGAACTGCAACAACTGACTCCGAACTCTAAACTGACTCGAACCTCCTGTGGCACCGGGTTATATAATTGTTTGACACCCACCTGCTTCAGTGAGCGTCGCATCTGCACCCAATTCAACCCGTCCACAGTCAAGGTTACCCCCCCCGATATCTTCGACAGGATGCATCTGTTATTTACACAGGTGCATTTCTTATTTGACAGCTCGGCCGGGTCGGGGGTAAATATGTTACATTAACCCCTACCAAGTGTGCAGGTTGAAAAATATACTCTACATCCTTTGCATATTAAAATATTAGAAACGATAACATAATATTACAAATAATGAATAATACAGTGGTAGTTTCATTGATAGCAGGTATAGCAGGTTTCTTTGATTTACATTTTTCAGTAATGCAAGAATGTGAGTATATTTAGAATTTGTAGGACAAGGTTAATGGAATTCACAAATTTTAAGATAACAATAAAAATAATTACTATTCATAATTGCCATGATGCCACTAAACCACATACTCAGAAAATGCACAGCCGGATACAAACTTAGTAGATCACAGGAAAATATCAATCATTTAATGTACATGGATGACATCAAACTATTTGCAAAAAATAACAAGAATTGGAAACTCTAATCCGCGCAGTTAGAATATACAGTCAGGACATAGGAATGGAATTTGGCATAGAAAAATGTGCCATGTTTGTAATGAAAAGTGGCAAACGACATCTGACTGACAGAATTGAATTACCAAATCAAGACAAGATTAGAACGTTCGCAGAAAACGAAACCTACAAATACTTGGGCATCTTGGAGGTTGACACCATCAAACAAGTGGAAATGAAAGACAAAATTCAAAAAGAATATCTCAGGAGAACTAGAAAACTACTTGAGACAAAACTCTGTAGCAAAACCCTTATCAAAGGAATAAATACCTGGGCCGTACCAATCGTTAGATATTCAGGACCCTTTCTCAAGTTGACCAGAGACGAACTTAAACAAATGGACCAAAGAACAAGAAAATTAATGACAATGCATAAGGCATTACATCCAAGAGATGATGTTGACAGACTATATGTTTCAAGAAAAGAGGGAGGAAGAGGACTCGCCAGGATTGAAGACAGCGTTGATGCATCGATACAATGAATCGAAGATTATATACAAAAACACGATGGAGAACTCATCACAGCCATCAGAAACGATATGATAACATGATGGACAACAGAATGACAATAACTAGGAAAAAAAAATGGGAAGGAAAACAACTCTATGGACATTTTAAACAACTAGTAAACAACATCTCACATGACAAAAACCTGGACATGGCTAAGAAAAGGAATTTTATGAGAGAAACAGAATCTCTCCTAATAGCAGCACAAAACAATGCTGTAAGAACCAATCATACCAAAATGAGAATAGATAAGACGCAACAAAATAGCAAATGTAGACTATGCGGTGACAGAGGTGAAACCATCAATCACATAATAAGCAAATGCAGCAAATTAGTGCAGAAGGAATATAAGACTAGACACGATTGGGTCGGCAAGAGGGGTCCACTGGGGGATATGCAAGAAATTTAAATTTGACCATACGAACGAATGGTATATGCATAACCCAGCACTTGTCCTAGAAAATGACACACATAAACTCCTATGGGACTTTGATATACACATGGATCACTTAATCTCGGCCAGAAGACCAGACCTAATAATAATCAACAAAAAAAAAAAAAAAAAGAACTTGCAAAATTGTTGTCTTTGCTGTCCCTGTTGACCACAGAATAAAACTGTAATAGTGTGAAAAGAAGGATAATTACTCGATCTTGCTAGGGAATTGAAAAAAACTATGGAACATGAAGATGACAATTATACCAATTGTAATTGGTGCGTTTGGAACAGTAACTAAAGGATTACTAAAGGGACTGGAGGACTTGGAAGTTGGCGAACGTGCGGAGACCATCCAAACTGCTGCATTATTGAGAACGGCCAGAATACTGAGAAGAGTCCTGGAGACTTGAGGAGACTTGCTGTCATTCAAACTCCAGTGAAAGACCATCAACTAATACTGATGTGAAAAACTCTAGAACTAGATATCCCATAATAAAAGAATGCTCCAAACTGGCACTAAATGAATTCAAGATTAGGTAAGACTGGACAGAAATGGTGGTCCACTGGGAATTGTGCAAAGGATTAAAATTTTGACCATACTGACTGGTGGTATGTACATAAACCAGAAAATGTCTAAGAAAATGAGACCCAAAACATTTTCTGGGGACTTGGGGAAATAAATGAATCACCCAATCCCCATCAAAAACCAGGCCTAGTGTTTATTAACAAGAAGAAGATAACTTATCATATAGTGGATTTTGCAATTCCATCAGACGACAGTATGAAAATGAAAAGATAGACAAATACTTGGATCTTGCTAGAGAGCCGAAAAGGAAGAGGAAGAATCAAAATCATCCAGACCACAGCAGTGTTAAGATCAGCTTGATTCCTGTAGACCTGGGAGACTTGCTGGTACTTAGACTCCAGTGAAAAACTACCAGTTACAACTGGTTTGAAAAATTTGTAATAATAATAATAGGTTACTATTTATAGTGTCTTTCATGGTATCAGGTTACTTGGATGATATCAGCCCAAAGGAATGACCCCTGATCTGACCTGATAAGTATAAGAAACATCCATTCTAATAATAAATTGCTAGATAGCTTAATAGCTAGATGATAGATATGAACAGACTGTGATTGATAGATAAGTAGATAGATAGATGAACAGGAATGTATGTACCTGGATTTTGAAAAGGTTAATTGGGTCTTATGGCATACCAACCTTGGTAGGTTATTTAACACCAAATCCATTTTTATGCAAATAATCAGTTCTATTTCAAACAATTGAGTTTATCACGAGTACACAGTTTAATTGACAAAAACATTTCTATTTCAAGCTATTCAGTTTAGTCAAACAGTTCTAATTCAAACAAATCAGTTCAACATAAGTACGCAGTTTCGATGTCAAAACAGTTCTATTTCAAGCAGTTCAGTTTAGTATAAGTACACAGTTTAATCATCAAAAATATTCCCATTTCAAGCTATTCACAGTCTATTCAAACAGTTCAAATTCAGCCAATTCAATTTAGTTTAAGTATAGATTTTGTTTATATACAGTTAAATGTCCAAACAGTTCTACATTAAACAATTCACTTTAGTGTAGCATAGGCCCAAAATACGTTGTGTCTAAAAGAAATGAGTTCGCAAAAAAGAAACACTCAAAACTTGACTCTCAAGGAAGAAAAATAGTAGTCGATTTTATTCTCGGGGATTACAGCGGACTGGAGTAAAAAAAGTTTTTTCAATAGCATTTTTCCTCGCCTTCTCTTTTTTTTTTAGTCGTTATCAAACGTCTCCTTTCCCTCCGCACACTTCAGCTAGCGTACGTAGAAAAGGTTCACCCTCCTCTTCTTGGCGATGACTGCGGCGTTGTTATCGTTGGCCTGTTGATACTTTCATATCAGTCGGATTGCTGACAGGCTGGGATATGACATGGGTTGGGGCGTTGTGGACCTCTGTTTAACCTGTTTGGAAACCTGTCTTGAACTGCTAAAATCTTATTACTTGATTTCCTTATATAGCGATTTGATGGATCAATTCGAAGGTTCCCGAAGGTTCGGTGATCACCAGTGAAACAGTAGTGCAGCACGTGAAAGTTCACGCGTAATTATATTAAAATCACGCTTGAACTCTAAAGGTCACTCTGCCTGCACGAGCGAGGTTCGTGAAAGTTTTGATCGTCAGACCCATGTACCCAATGACTGATGACAGCTGATGTGCTCGCACGTTCTCCAACCTTGAGACTGCTGCAATTCAATGACGGCGCCAGTCCGTAATATTACATTAGCATGAGTATGCAGTTTAATTGTCAAAAACAATTCAGTTTAGCTTAAGTACACAGTTTAGTTCTATTTAACTCATAGATAGGGCCCTATCAGGTGCTACCATTCCGGGCCGGAGTGGACCTGGGAGCAATGGTTCCAGCATTACTGGAACCTCACAAATCATGAAAAGTGTCATTATCATGTTAAGAGTCGTTCAAACTATTGAATTTATTCTTTGTTATTACTTTGGTGTTCCAGCCAAACCTTTTGAGAACATCCCTATGAATAAATTTGAATCAGTTGTGTTGCTCAATTGAATAACTTGAAGAAATTGGCACCACAAACAAGAATATTAGGACTACAGAACAGTAAGATATATTCATAACATTTGTGCCAAATTTTGTCATTATATATATTTTTTTTCTTATGATTTGCATGCCAGTCAGGTCCAAATAAAATTCTCGCTCAGAAAAACACTCACACTTAAAGTGCAAAGCATAACAACAACAAACTTTTCTTGGTTAAATCAAAACATGACAAAAATTTAATCAATTGATGATTATATTATTATTATTTTTTTTTCTTTTTGCAAGTTTTTTACACTAGCAATAGCTGATGGCTTTTCACTGGAGTTTGAGGGACAGCAAATTTCCACAAGTCTTCAGGATTCTTCTCAGTATTCTAGCTAGTTTGAATGATCTGGATTCATTCTCTTGTTTCTAACTCTTCCAGCTATCTTACCATTCCTTTGGGGATCATTCTAAGAGCATCAATTACAATTAGAATCACTAACATGCAAATGTCCAGGATTTTTTTTCAGTTCTCTGGCCAGGTTTAAGTAATTGTCTCTCTTACCATTTTCTTTTATTTTCACTCTGTGGTCCACTGGGATAACAAAGTTCACTATTCAGCAAGTCCCCTTTTTTGTTGATCATCACATGGTCTGGTCGCCTGGCCAAGATTATGTGATCTGTTTGTATCTTAAAATTTTTGAGAATTTTGTGTGTCTCATCCTCTTGGATGAATTATGGTTTATTAGTCATTGTTGTTCTGTTAATTTTTATGGTGTCAGTGCTGCTTCTAGTTGCTGCAATTAGTCTTTCTTTGCTCTTTTTTATGTAGTCTTCGAGTTGTCATATTGATGCATCCACACTATCTTCAATGTTTGCAAGTCTTCTTTCGCCTTCTTTTCTTGACACATATAGTTTGTTTATGTCATCTCTTTATTATTATTATTATTATTATTTGAGAGTTTTTCACACCAGCATTAGCTGATGGTTTTTCACTGGAGTTTGAGTGACAGCAAGTCTCCTCAAGTCTTTATGACTCTCCTTAATATTCTGGCCGATCTTAACAATGCTGTTGTCTGGATGATCACCGCTCATCCTCTTATTTCCAAGTCTTCCAGTCCCTTTACGAATCTTTTGATGACTGTGTCAAGAGCACCAATTACTATTTGTATCACCATCATCTTCATGTTCAATTGTTTTTTAGTTCTTTAGCAAAGTCTCAGTACTTATCACTCTTTTCACTTTCTTTTAATTTTATTCTGTGATCTGCTGGGATAACAAAATCTACTATTCGGCAGGTTCTCTTTTTTTCGTTGACTATCACTTGGTCTGGTCATCAGACTGAGATTATGCGATCTGTTTGTATCCCCAAATCCCAGGATAGATTCTGAGTTGTGCATATACCCCTTGTTTCTATGATCAAATTTTAATTTCTTGCACAATTCCCAGTGCATTACCTTCCCCACCCAGTCATTTCTACTCTTGTACTCTTTTTGAATTAGTTTGCAACATTCCCTTATGACGGGAATTATCATTTTGTCTCAATCACTACATAGCCTAAAGTTGCTATTTTATTGTGTCTTATCTGTTTTTGCTTTAATATAGATGGTTCTTATGGTGTTGTTTTCTGCTGCTATTAGAAGAAATTCAGTTTCTCTCATAAAGTTTCCCTTTCTTAGCCATAACCAAGTCTTCTCGTGTGAAATTTTGTTTATTGTTTGAAATATCCATACAGTTGTTTTTCTTCCCATTTCTATATCCTAATTATTGTTAATCCTTCTGTAGTTTGTGTTGTTTCTGGAGACTCTATTAAGTCTTTCTTTGCTCTTTTTCAGGTTGTCTTCAAGTTGTTGTATTGATGTATCAATGCTATCGTCAATGTTTAGTGAGTCTTTTTCCTTTTTATTTTCTTGATGCATAGTCTTTTTGTAGGTCTGGTGTTGTTATTTTTGAGCGAGGAAAAGTTGTAACGTGGGTGTGTGTTTACGTTGAGTTATTTCCTCGCTAAGTGTGTATTTCCCTTTCTAAAGCTTATTGGGTATATAAAGGAAGGATGAAGAAGTAAGATGCCAATAGTCAAAATGTGTTTTTAAGAATAGTTTTTATTTGCTGCATGGAATATTGGGTTTGCTTTTTGTGCTGCAAGTCTCGTAGGAAAGATTGTGAGTAAGGAGACAAAATGAAGATATGATAGGGTTGAGAAGGCAGTGCATGTCGTGGGACGTGCGAGGGATTGTGTTCGCCGTAGTTTAGCGAAAGCCATGTTTGCCGTTGGAGGAAATGAACTCGTGAGTTTTGTGTGTCTGGTGTTTCGGGGAGAGGCATGCGTTGTCTCCATTAAAGTGGCCCAGAGGTGAATTGAGAGCTAGGTGTCGAGAGCGGAAATAAGACATCGCATCGACATAGCCAATTTTGGGGCTGACATAGAGTTGTTCCTGTGGTGGCGTATTGACTATATCTAATTCATATTCAATTGGGATTCCTTGGTCTAAACGAAATAGATGCAAAGAATCCGTAAATTAGATAGGTTCCCGCATGTGTCTATGCTGCTGCTGCTGCTATTGAAGAGCCACCAGTGAGACGTCTGCACTGGGCGGCGTTGTTCAGCCAAAGAGACTGTGTTTGGCAGCTTACCCAATTTCTACTGTCCGGAAAAGGAGATCCGGGCTGAATAGGATAAGTCATCCTGATTGGGTGAAATTATGCGTCGAATTAAATTGCACGCCAAACCAAAATACCTTCTGCAAAAGTCTGTATATATGATCTCTTTGATGTGTTGGGGAGGCCAGATAAATATATTGGTCCTCGCAAACTTTTGAAATATAAGTGATTGACAATGAACTAGGCAAGAATGACAAAACAAGGGTGTTGCTTCGAAAGGCCAAACTTTATTATGGTGAATCGTAAATTGGAAAAGCGTATAGCGAACAATCACCGCGGCCGGATGGTGATCATTGGAGCAGGATCTAGTCACTGGAGCAGGTCTGGATAGCTGGTACAGGACTGGTATTCATTGGATAGGTTGTCGCTGGTGCAGGACTGGCTTCTGCTGGTGCAGGAAAATGGTCGCTGGTTCAGGATTGGTAGTTGCTGGTGCAGAACTGGTAGTTGCTGGTGCAGAACTGGTAGTTGCTGGTATCTGCTGGTGCCGGAAGGTGATCACTGGTGCAGGAAGGCAGTCGCTGGTTCAGGACTGGTAGTCGCTGGTGCAGGAAGGTGATCGCCGGTGCAGGAAGGTGGTTGCTGGTTCAGGACTGGTAGTCGCTGGTGTCTGCTGGTGCAGGAAAGTGGTTGCTGATGCAAGAAGGTAGCTGCTAGTGCCGTCACAAAGAGTATTAAACTTTCTGAATTAGTCCTGAAAAAAGCTGTTAGATTGAGATGCTGGTAGTTGTGTCTGCTGCATTGTGCCGTCTAAGGAGGTGTTTGGATAGACTTTCTGAGTAGCCCTAAAAAGGGCTTTTAAGCTGAGAGGCTAGCAATTTTCCTGCTTCGTCTGTGGCTGGAATCAGGACGTCAGCTTTAGGGGAAACCTTGAGCAGTCCTCTAGGGCAGCTGCGACTGATTAGGCTTGAATGACCAGGAGAGAATCTACATTCTCCCGCACCCGTGGCTGACGTCCAGTCCAACTGATTTGACCTGGTTTGATACCGCTGCTTTTATAGCTTTTATTTTATGTGCCACTACACTATGTGGTCTATGTTGGATGACCTTGCATATTATTACTATATTATAGTGAGAAACTTCATTCTAATTTGACCATATGTTTTTAAATACTACCTATTTTGTCCTTTAGTTGAGGACTGTCCTTAGAAAGACAGGCTGAATTTAATATTTAAAAAAACGTTCTGTGCAGATCAATTTAGTCCCTTAACGACTTGTTCCTAAATACTATTGGCTGCCGAAAGCATGACTCATCACTTCTTGGAATTGGGTTTGTTTGTTTGTTTTGTTTTTGTTTGTGTTATGAGTAGTCGGTTGACTATGATAGATGTAAGGACTAATGCATTGCCATTAGTTTTTTTGTTCTTTGGTCCATTTTTTAAAGTTCTTCCCTTGTCCACTTCAGGAATGGTCTTGAGTATCTTAAGAGAGGAACAACCCAGGTGTTTATCCTCTTTGATGAGATTTCTGCTCAAAAGTTTGGGTTTGAGTACTTTTATCATAATTATAACTACTATTATCATTTTTATTGTTTCATGTCTTGTGAGTTTTTCATACTAGTGTTAGCTGGTAGGCTTTCACTGGAGTCAGAGTGACAGCAAGACTCTTCAGGTTTCCTGGACTCTTTTCAGTATTCTTGCTGATCTCAACAATGCTGTAGTCTGGATGATATTGATATTTTCTCAGATTTCCAATCATTTCAATCCCTTTGGGGGACCGTTCCAAGCATACCAATTGCAACCCTAACCCTGCCATGAATGTTCCACAGTTTTTCAGTTCTCTGGCAAGGTCCAAGTATTTGTCTATCTTTTCACTTTCTTTGATTTTCACTCAGCAGTCAGCTGGAATGGCAAAATCTACTAGTTTTCTTTTTTTCATTAATTTGTACTAAGTCTGGTCTTCTCATCAGGATTAGGTAATTCATTTTTATCTTAAATTCTTTGAGAATTTTATGTATAGGATGGATTATGGTTTGTGCACATACAATTTGGTAGTAATGTCAAAATTCAATCTTTTGCACAATTCCCTGTGGATCATTTTCTCACCCTGTCATGTCTACTCTTGTACTCTTTTTCTGTTAGTTTGCTACATTAGCTTACTATATGATTAATCATTTCATTTTTTTCTCTGCATATTCTATTTCATATTATAGCAATTTTGACTTTATCATATTTGGTCCTTATGGTGTTTTTTCTGCAAATATTAGAAGAGATTCAGTTTCTCTCTTAAGATTTCCCTTTTTTAGCAATGCACATGTTTTTCATGTGCAATATCATCAGTTTGTTGCTTAGAATATTCATGTATTTGTTTTTCTTTCCATTTCTGTTTCCAGTTTTTGTAATTGTTATTATTATTATCATTATTCCTTTTGGTTTGGTTTAAAAGCCGAGTAAGGGACATATCGTTATTGAAAAATAAATAGTTTGCATCCAAATTTTATTGAGATTTTATAGAATTGAATAAAAAGGAGTTTAAAATTATTTCCAAGAATTTTTGTCATACAGGTAGACCTGGGGTTATATCATTTTGAATTAACTTGTTCGTGATTTTATGTCATTTTTCAAAAAGAATATATGGAAAAATAAAAGTCAAGTCTCAGTCATTTTATTCAACTTCACATCATATTGAAGTCGTAATATCACTTACAAAACATTAAAAACACATAAAATCATGTTACTGTACAATAAATGTAAATAAACAAATTGAATGTAAATTTAGATTGGTAAATTTAACATAAATTAGTTTATTTTCTACTATTGCCAAATAATTCTAATAACTGTATTTGTTATTTAACCTTACAAAATCATTTTATTTGATAATATCTTAGAGCAAACCACATTCACAAATAAAGACTCTGCAATGTACTATAAAGATTGCCAAATTGTAAACATCTACATTTACAAGTATGTATATACATGTATTCGTAAAATTAGATGACTTTTTTCAGTTCTCTATTAAAAACTAAAATTTATTTGTTTGTAAGCTTAAAATAGCCTCTTCTTGACCATATATTATTAAATATGCATTTATAAATAAAATACAGAACTGGAAATTGTTATTTGTGGTTTAGCCTAATGACAAGTAAATTTGGAGATGAGTAAATTCAACTCAAGTCATTTTTCAACTCAAGTCTCCCATCCTGGAACAAATTACTGATGTTAGGTGAGGTATACCTGTATAATACATTGAAAATTTAATTAAAACCCAACGGGTATTGTTGGTATGGGTACCTCATTTCAGGAAGCAGGCCACAAGAGACATGACTTGTCATCAGGTATGCAGCAAATTTCATTTGTCACTTTTAAATTGAAAGGTAACATTAATATAAAAATGCAAAATAAAATGTGCACAAAAGTCATAAAATTGGTTTCTATTTTTTATTTGATTATAAAAACTTATTTTTATTTTCCTAATGAAATTTGGTGGGGGTATTCAAAAAAGCACCAAAGGTTGCAGTTTTCTCATGAGTGAATTATTGCAATTTTATTTTTTAATGAATTCAATATTTTTAATCAATTTAATATTTTTTAATGAATTTTTTAAATGAGTTTTTAGTAAATATTTGAAGGAAGTTAACATTGTACTTAAAGTTAATAAATAAATTCCAAATAAGAAAATAAAACTTGCAATTTGAATATTCGTAGGAGTTCCCATTATGAACTGCTGCACCATAATGAGTTTGAACTCCTGTCACACAATTGCATTCTCTTTTAGACTAATTGGAAAAAGTATGAACTCCCATTATAGCCCCAGCTATGGGTTAAATAGTATTAATGCTATTGTTCTACAATAATAGCTTTAGCATTAAATAATCCATGAAGGATGATGTGCCATTAAGCAAAAAAACCTAATTAAACTTAAAAATTCCTTATTTTTTCTGACATGGTTTGATCTTACGAGTGAGGATTTTATCAAATTTTTTTTTTTTCAACAGGATTTGAGGAGGGTAGATTTTCGTTCTACACTAATGTGCTAATAATATTTTTGAGGTTAAAATTAATTTATTTGCTGGAAAGGTTCAAGTGTATTGTATGAGAGGATTCAGTCAAAATGTTATATTCAACAATTTCTTTCAACAGATTGTCTTTGAGAAATACTTTGCACAAATAACATATCAAAATATTGTCAAACTTATTTCAAAAGTAAAAATTCAAAGCTTATTATAAAATATTGAGGCTAGTTTTGTTGTTATGAAGATAATTTTGATACAGCTGATTGCTTTGTTAAAGCAATATCCTATATTGATTAACATGTGGGATGTTTAATATAAATTGCATAATATAGTGTATGTTACTTTTCAGAAGATTTTATCTATAAAACAGGTGTTTCTAAAGCATCAGGTGTGTTTTTCATTGACATATGGCACTACAGAATATTAGGTTAATCTCTTATAGAATTTTCTAAGTTTATGTTTTGTCTTAAACAAAGACTATAGATTGTTTATAGTACCTACTATTCCTAAGAGGTCACCCATGTAAGTATTGAGCAGGTTTATTAGCAGAATTTAATACTTTAAGTGTGACATGACAGAAGTCATTTGTATTATATACATAAGAGACATTGTTTAAACATTTGTTCTGTATAGTTTATTTTATCTTATGTAAAAGAACAAAGTTACATTGCTGTGGTCTAGTTAGGAGAGGAGCTGGGCCCATTTTTCAAGATTCGGGATTTTTCAAAATTTTTTCATTCATTCTTTCCCAAGAGGACTTGGCCCAGGTAAATTTAATTGCCAAAAGAAAAAAATCTTAAATGGAAATAAGAAGAAATGAATCTTACAAGAATGAATCAGGGCATTACAAAATTAAAAAAAATATATTATTATTTTTAGCTCAGGGGAAACGGGAAGAGATACATGGAACTGACTAGATGAATTCTATTTAAGAAAAGATGTAAAAATGTACAATTTAATTGTCTCAGTGCAGGCAGAGTTGAAATGATTGTTCATTAAGGGGTCAAAACTGACAGTGATGACCAATAAGTGAACTATGTACTGTTTGCGGGCTGGGAAATAATAATTTATGTAGTAGAAGTAACCGCCGTGGCGTAATGGTTATCATCATAGGAAATGGATACGGCAACACGAGTTCAAATCCTGGATGAGACTGATAGCATTTCACATAGCACTAATACCCTTGGGAAAGGTATGAATCCAATTATTCTCCCTCCAGCTATGGGTAAATAGTAGGACAGACTAAGTTTTTCAGCCTTAGTGAGGCAACTAGTCTAGGAGAAGGAAAACTCTAAATTCAAACTTGTTAAACTCTGCTTAAAAATCGACCTTGTGTCATATCCTGCCCGAGCAGAGGGGTTGGTAAATATGATTATAAGGAATAGTACCACGGTGATATTATTATGGTTTGTAAGAGGAAATATCTCCCCATTTAGTGAAGGTAAGAGGAAACCAAACACTGAGTGAAGGGGTGGAATTAATTAGTGGAATCCAAACTAGGAGAGAATGGATGTTATTAATTACTCCCAAACCACCACCCCAGCATAAGAATTACATATAAACTAAGTGTTTTGCTCACTGAGCAGGCTGGTGAAAAGGAGATGCAGGACTCCATATCACGTTGAACTTTAGCCTTATGCCAGACTGCCGAGGGTGAGGAGAGGCAGAGAAAAGTCTAACATAATACAATACTCTGAGATCACCTTGTACTAGACTACTGAAAGCAGAGAAGTAGAGAAAAAGCCGAAAATAATGCTGTAGCGAGAGAAGAAACTTACCTCCTGGATCAAAACGCATAAGACTATGCCTTGCGTGTCAAACAGTAAAAAATATGTTCACTTCTGGAGGCAGAAGTTATAGTGGGTCAATCTTGAGTCTCGCAAATCTACCGTGCATGTAAATTTCCATATGCCGGAATTTGCATAAAAGAGCGTGCCAGCTGCAGGAGGGCGTTGTTGTTGTTTTTCGTGGACTGATTTTTGACTGACAGAGCGAATGAGTTGACCAGAGGTATACTGAGGAAGGGCTGCTAGATGTATGTGTTGTTATTTTTAGTCAACTGAGGCTACCCAATTGTCTGAGGATACAACAGTAGGGAAAACAAATCACGGAATCCATTTCCTTCCATTGTACAATTGCTTACTAGTCCTGACTGTCTAGTAATTGACTTGGATTCAACAACCAATAATTACGTATTCAGTTATGAGAGACTCTTTTCTTTCTGTTGCGGAGGAGGCATACCACCCACCCCACCCTTTTATTACAAATGCAATGCTTTTAGATCACCTTGTATTAGACTACCAAAAGTGGAGAAGCAGAGAAGAACCTAAACATAATACGATATTTTGAGGAGCCTTGTGCCTGACTCTAAATGCTGAGAAATTGTCTAACTGTTAGACCATTGACTAGGTCTCTGTGTCACATGACTAATTAACTACCGGGAAGAGTGAATGCATGTACTATTTCGGAGACTTAAATACTAAACAAAATATTATTGTTTTGTTTAAAATCTGTGTCCTATTCTTTATTCTAATTATTTTTTCTTTCTTAATTGTGCAGTCTCATCTGTCCATTCATCAATTGGTAACTCTGGTTAGTGATTGATTTGCTGTCTGAATAAAAAAACACAACGTGGGCAGATAAACAGATCAACCGTGCTGTCTGGTGACACAACCAGCCAAGCGGAAATATCAGTGGATAACAGAGGCTGAGCCTCTAGAGTGAAGGGGATGCTTGGGGTTGCTCAGACAAAAATCGCAACCTGTTATTTTTTTTATTGATGTTATTTATCTTAGCAAATAACCATGGAAGAATTTTCTAGATTCAATACTCTATTTGAGTAACATTTCATCATTATGAACCCAGTATTCAGTTCCTTGTGATGTGCTGGCAACTGCTGGCATTTAGGGAACCTCAAAAACTGACTTCCCCCCAATGTAAGTTATTCCCACATGTTTCATCCTTTATATATTTTACTTTATAAACAGGACTAGATTAATCTTTGGAAAAAAAAAAAAAAAAGCAAGAAAGCATGTGCTTAGGGTACCAAAAAAGAAAAGAGCCTTACTGTTGTTTTTTTTTTCTTGTGAAGATATTATCCTTTAGAGTGACCAGATCATATTTGTGATAAGACCTCATAGGCTGATTTTGTAAAAATGATGAAAAATATTCCTTTATTTCTTTTAGGATTCTTAAACTTTATTATTTTTAATCTTTTCTTATTAATGCTTTTGTGACAATATTATTGCTTGTAGTGACCAGATGGACTGATGATGTAAACTCATTGTAAAACTTATGAAAAATATTCATTCGGCTTTGTTAACTATTTCTTGTTGGATTCTTAAACTATGAATTCCATGCTCCTTTATAATTATTATTTCGTATGAGCAAGTTGCTCAATGGATAGTAATTTAATTTACCCATATTCAAGAATGCTCCTGAACATCTAAAATTGTCTAAATACAGGCTGTTTCAGAAAAATTGATATCATTTCATAATCTATTAATTTGACCAATTCTCAGTCAAATGATCTCAAATTTTAACAGCATTTGTAAAAACAAGTCAAAATTTTTTATCTGATGCTTAAACACCTTTCCTTTTCCAGTGAATGGCATTTCCATACCTGAAAAAAAAAGTTATTGGAACAAAAATTAGTCGAGTTATTATATCATAAAAACACATTGATTTTTCAAAAACATCTCAAGTGATATCAATTTTTTTTAATCACCCTGTATTTCCGCCGCAATCAACCAGTAGTTTCTTGCAGTATCTACTTTTATCTATTTCTTTATACATTTTTATTATGTATTTATATTTATCAGGAATAAATCATATTATATATTTTTATTGCAGTATCTTTGTTTCTATTTTAATGTATGGTACAATGTAGATTGTGAGCAGTTCTTGAACTGATCGAACTGATTGAATTGATTTATATTTACAACAGAAAGGAAGAGATTTTGTAACTGTATGACTATATGACTATAGAGTAACTAAATTAAAAGGAGTAACATTACCTCCTCTTATTATCAGAGGACGAATAAGGGAAGTCAAATCATGGCATCCTTAAAATCTAAGCATAGGTTTGACAAAAGACCACACGTATAAGGTGTTGTGAATTGAATTACCATGACCAGAAAATCCGCCGAACACCTATGCGGATTTTCTGGTCATGGTAAATCAATTCACAATATTAATTCCTCTACTCAAAAAAATAAAAAATATCTATGTATAAGGTATTGTTAACCCCCTTTGGTAATTGGTTGTTTGAAGAAATGTCTTCAAGTGGGTGCAGGTTAGTTTTATTGTAGCAGAGTATATTGGGGCTACAGAGTCTAGCCCACTAGATTTAATAATGAAAAAAATTTTGGCGTAAATTTTTAGAAGATTGAGGCAGTACATTGTTTTTTTTTAAAAGAGTGATGCAATATATTGTCACCATGAAAAGGAAGAGAGAAATATTGTTTAATTTTTGGCTAACAGAAAAATCACAATGAAATTGATCTTTCAAACCAGGAAAGGAAAAGAAAGGAAAGAAAGAAAGAAAGAAAGAAAAGCTAGAATCAGAGAAATCACTTGTCAAAACAAATGATGAGCAGGAAATAAAAGGTTACAGAGAGGTCAGCCCAGGTGCAAGCCGTTGGCCTGAGAAAAAATCAACTTTGGAGAAATGGAAATTTTTGTGCTAATTTTGGAAGTATGTAAATTTTGATGATGTATGAATCATGTGAGGAGGAAAGGGCCATCCCTTTGCAGAGGAGTGGATAGAAAACCAATGATGAGAGAGGGGGAAGAAGCCTTATGGTAACAGTCAGACCAGAAGTTGTATAGAGACAACCAACTTCCTCCTACTAGGAGAAGGCTCAGAGATTCACTGTTCGGGTAGCAGAAAACAACAGTGAATGGAATTAATTATTGAAGATTTAATTAAAGAGAGGGCTGTTGATGATATACACCCACTTGGAAATAAAATAAACAATTGTATAAACTGGATTTTTGCCAACAGTTGGCAGTGACGTGAGAGACTTTGCAGACTTGACTTAAGGCTCCTAACAAAAGGGCCTTGCACCAGATTCAGAGATAACAAGATCTTCACACATCTCTTTTGTTTTGACAAGCAGAGATAAGATTAATGTAATCCACTGTGGATACTTATTGAGTCTAAGTGAGAAAGACTGACTGTGGGCTTAGACTGAACGCCGCAAAATTGGAGCTAGATTCCGTGACATTCTGCTTGTATTTACAGGAAATGGAACATCAAAATAACAACAATTATTTCGTGATTGATAATTCTTCTTTTTCTGACTAAAAACGTAATTATTTCATTATTCGACCCCATGAGTGTCTATCTCTGGACTTCATCTTTTTATTTATACTTTTTTTATTATTGAATGATCAGCCGATCCAGTTATTTCGGGTTTGGCGTGAACGCTGAATCTATTCGTTTGGATCTAAAATTCACAATGTGGGCAGTAGATAGCTGATTCAGTTGAGATTTGATCTCCCCCCTTGGGAAGGTCAAATGTCGAGTGGCCGAGTGAACTTCATGGCAGACATTTTCATATTTGGTTGCTGAAACCAGGTTGACTCTGAGTGAACTGGCTGGGTGACATGTTCATATTATGAGTGACAAACCTAGTTATGCCCCCTTTCATAATTTACTGTGTGGACTTGGATGAAAGGTAGATGGTACTGCATTAGGGGTTTGCATAAGTTCTGGTAGGATTGGTCCAAATGGCTAGCCTTGATCCCACCACCTTGTTATATATCCTTCTCAAAGAAGGAAGGAGGAGAGAGCACGTTTAAGAAATGACAGTAAATAGAGGAGTTGACATTTAACATAAGATACCTAATGAGGATTAAACTCACAATTAAATAATTGTTCTTTGAGTTTTGCTAACCCTCAGACCATGACAGGGTGAGGCACAAAAAATATCTGAAACTACAAAATAAAAATATGAAAAGAAAATACTTAATGGCACAATCACTAAAATGTTTACTTTTGATAAAACATGCATGTGTCAATAAGAACACCTAAAACTACAACATTTTACCTTATCAATTAACACCTGAAGCTACAACATTTTAACTTATCAATTAACACCTTAAACTGTGACATTTTACCTTATCAATTAACACCTAAAGCTGAAACATTTTACTGTGTCAATTATCACCTAAAACCACAACATTTTACCCTAATAATAAGTAGTAAAGTTAGCGACCTTAGTCGAGAGTGACCCAAAGGCTCCCTTTTCAATAGCTACTACACTGAGGTATAACGGAGGGCACAACTTCTTTCCCTAGATTGCTTCACTTTACCCTTGATCCTAACCTTATAATGCTGAGTGCTAAGCAGAGTGGCATCAAGTAACATTTTTTGAGCCTTTGGTATGACTCGACCTGGGATTGAACCCCGGTCTCCCTGACCATTGGCAAACACTACTGCACCATTTTACCCCACCAATTAACATCTGAAACCATAACCTGTCAATTAACATCTAAAACTGTAAGATTTAAACCCAAACAAATAATACCTGAAATTGCAACATTTTACCATGACAATTATGCATTTGATTCGAAACTGTAACTCACTTTTTTTATACACAAAAGTAAAGTTCATTTTTGTTCCATGTTCCATTCCTAGTTACATGTCTTTAGTCTGAGAACTGGTTGACATTATTTGTTCTTTTCTTTCTCTTTTTTTGTTCTTTTCTTTTGGCATGACGTCTTCTAAGAGAGCACCTCTTTTCCTTCTTAGCCTTAATGAATGAATTTCATATATCTCCTAGTTGAAGGACAATGCAGTCAATGTGCTAGTTTTCTCAGAGAACTAAGTAACTTGTTGCATTATAATAAAGAAAATTGCTGTTTCTTTATCACTGACAATTACTTGCCTATTAATTTCCTTTTGTGCAATTTATTT
Organism: Sepioteuthis lessoniana; assembly: GCA_963585895.1. NCBI lineage: Eukaryota > Metazoa > Mollusca > Cephalopoda > Myopsida > Loliginidae > Sepioteuthis > Sepioteuthis lessoniana. The sequence continues at coordinate 13,408,340 of OY757921.1, read as the reverse complement.
TTTTTAATCCTAATAATTCTGACTTTGTATTTTGATGTTGTAAACACAATGTAGTTCCAATCAAGCCTTTTCTCCAGGCATTGGTTCATTCTTTAGTTCTCAATCATCAAGTGTATAATCTGAGAGAAAAAAAAAAAAACCCTTCTTCATTAAAAAAAAAAAAAGACAAAGAAAATGGTTACTAAATTACCAAAAGAGACCAGCTGCATTGAGTACACCAGGTACCTGAATGATTCCAAATTATAGCCAGCGGAATTCTTTGACACCCACAGTTTTAAGCAAAGAAGACCACGTAGTGCTGGAATATGGACTAACTCAACTTAAACATGTGATTGATATGCCTTCAATTGTTTCACGAGTACTGCTTATCAATTAATTAGACCTTAGAGACAAAATGGTTTACTTTTCTTTTATAACTAAGCTTAGGTTTTTCATCAATTTCTCTCGATGAATGGTTTTCTATTTTGAAGAATTATTCTAGCACTAACTTTTCTCAGCATCAACAAGTTGTGCTGATAGCAAAGGAATCTCTTGATTCTCTTTTTTTATCCATCCCTATTGTCCATCACTCCTGTTTGGTCCTCTACTCACAGCATCCAGTGTCTGCACAGAGATGACGTCCATGTGTAGGAATCCAAAGGAGAATGTTGCTTATTAGTTAGACTTTCTCTAGTATGGCCAAGCATATATTATTTGCCTTACTTGGAGGATTTATGAGATAAGAGGTTAGTGGCCATACAACTGCTGCTGTTTTATTAGGTGTTGTTTACAAAACTTGTTCAAAACAGCATGTATTCTAGTTCCAATCAAACCTTTTCTCTAGGATTTTATTTGTGTTTAGGTGGTGCAAGTTTGCCTCTGAGTCAGGCTATTTATTTCTTTATATTACAATAAGCCTCAATAAAGGCTCAATTGCATAAAACCTCAATAGTTTTGTGGAGGAGGGGAAATGGAGTGGTCATGCTAAAGCTATATAGACTAAGGGGCCCTAGCTAGCCACTTTTGCCGACCCATTCAACAGTACAACATATAATCAGCTATTCTTCGCCAAGCATGCTGCAACCACCAAAATACCACTCTTGTTCTGTAAGAAGACCTATTTAAAAACCCTGATTGGAATATATGATTTTATTTACGGAAAATGATTTCATTAACAAAAAGTATTGTGTAATGGGGAAGGGATAAAAACCCCGAAAGAAAAAAGAAAACAAAAGTGAATAAAACCAAGGAAAAAAAAATTCCCTGTTTGGTTGCCCACCTATCCCCACTTCTAGGACCTACCTAAGTGGCAGGGGTTCCTAATCTAATGGGAAAAAAAGAAAAAGACAAAGTTAGACGTGGTCAGGACATATAGCATGAATTTATACAAGTGAGATTCCAAGATCTTCAGAAAAAGCCGGCTGGAGTAAAGGTTGAGGTATAAAAGGAATAGGGATGGGGAAGATTTTGGAGACTAACAACTAGATGATGGGGATGATGACTCACAACATACTGCTAACTAGGGTTGAAGGACAAAAACCTACTTACCTGGGATGGGGTCTCAAAGGACCCGGACCGTAGACGTCATGTGCAGGAGGAGGTGGGAAGGATGATTCCAACATTGCCCCCTTTTGTACGACCAGGTTTGCTGTATTCACCCACCTTTTTTTGAAAGTTGTGCGATCCAAGCATTTTCAATTGCATCTGATCTTGACCCCAAGCTGATGCCAAAAGAACAATATCAGATCACGATGAGAAAAGTTTCCATCATCATACAATCCCTTCTTTTACGTCGTCCAATTAACCATTCTGGCTACAGCTAGGATCACGAGAAACACCACATTGTTCTCACCCTGAAACGGAAGTAAAATGTTGTCTTCGATGTAACCAATGTCAAGCAGCACACACTGCTTGGGTTCGGTGTGAGCTGTCCACTCCCTGACGTGATCTCAAAATGGGCGAACTTGCTCGCAGCAGTAGAAGGTGTGCTTAGTCGTTTCTTCTAAGCCACTGCTGCAGCAAGGACAATTGGATATGTTTGCCAAGCTGGACTTGAAATTCAAACCAAGAAGAGGCAACATTTTCCATGCAAGCTGCCAGGTGAGTGAGAACTCAGAATTGTTCAAGCCGCCCAAACCTGGTGCCCAATTCCCATGAGAGCAGACCTGCTCCACTGTCCAGCCGCGTTGCTCACTGAGAGGGTCCGAAGCAGAGCCCACCACTAGTTACCGATACAGTTCTTTCTGAAGCTGCGAAAGGAAACTGGACCAAGAAAGGTTTCAAAGGGCCTTGCAGCATTCGCAGACAAACGGTTTTTCACCCATCAGCTTACATTGAGCTTCGGCTTTTGGGTCTGACTCGAGGTGAGGAAAAGTCCTACTTGCCTTTTGTCTCCACACCACCTCCCCCGACAAGGATCAGCCCAAGTATGCAAGTCACCATCAATACAATTGTGAGGCTCCAGTATATGGTAGAGCTTTGGGGAATACAGAGTACCCCTTCAATGCTCTCACTCCCAGATCCACTTGGAACCATTTAACTGTGTGCAAATGAATGAGTAATGTTGAATAGAATTATGTGTTTGATAGCAATAATTGAAACCATTTAACTGTGTTGAAACAATAGCAATACTTATATGCAAACAAATTAATTCTAATACATTTAAAAATGAAATTACCAACAAACTAATTTCTTAAATATATGTATATATTTAAATGTGTGCAAACAAATGACTAATGTTAAATTATTACTGATACATAGCAATACTTGAAACCATTTAAGTGTGTGCAAAAAAATGAGCTCAGGCTCGATTTAAAATGTTATCAATGTTTACAAATCATATATATTTAATATATCTGTATAAACAGGATTTGGCATTAAATAACCTTCAAAGATTGATATGCCATAAAACAAGCACCCATATATATTACATGTGTATTTAGAGGATTTGGAGTAAAATAACCTACCTGGGTGGATGTGCCATGAAACCAAATGAAACCAATCCTAAAATACACTTCCAAAAATGTCATCAATATTGTGACATTTGGTTGATAAATACTGTGAGGCTGGGAATGTATTGGTTAGAAAGTACTGTTTAGTTACCTGTGCTTACAGCCTATATCAATGATATGATTGCATTTCTGTTACATTATGATTCATGGTCATAAAATAGAACTGTTTGTTGGCTGACAGCTGAGGTGAGCAATCATAGGACAAAGAATTAAACTTTTAGGTATCATAGACTTACAGCAGACAAAGGTACAAGGATCATTTAATAAGTTTCCAGCCTTTTTTCGTATGGGCACTTTTATTGATAGTAAGTAAAAAGTTAGCGACCATAGTCGAGGGTGACCCGAAGGCTCCCTTTTTGATAGCTACTACACCAAGGTGTAGGGGAGGGCGCTACTCCTTTCCCAGGATTGCTCCACTTTACCCTTGAACCGTACCTTATAATGCTGAGTGTTAAGCAAGGTGGTATCAAGTTCCATTTTTAAAGTCTTTGGTATGACTCGACCTGGGATTGAACCCAGGTCTCCCGGGCCATTGGCGAACACTCTAACCGCTGGGCCAATGATTGATAGTACACACATGAAACTCTAGTCCCCTTTGAAGTAATCTCCTCCAGCTGCAATGCACTTGTTGTACTGTTCCAACAACTTCCGGAAGGCTCCATGGAAGTCCTCTTGTGTTAGTATGTCAATGATCTTCATCACAGCCTCTTTCATCTTCTCAATTGTCTCATAATGACAGCCTCTAAGTTTTTCCTTAACCTTAGGGAATAAGCAAAAGTTACAGGGAGCAAGGTCTGGACTATAGGGAGGGCCCATGGAACTGTCTTGATGCCCATCGTGGTCAAATAGTCAGTGACAAGGATGGAGTTGTGGACTGGTGCATTGTCCTGCTGGAAATGCCACTGACCCAATTTGAAGTGTGCTGGCCTATTCCGATGGAATCTCTTCCTGAACTCCCTTAAAACCTCAACATAGTAACCCTAACCCTTTGGCCAATCAACTGTGGTGTATTGACTTCCTTACTCCTCCCACACCTCTCATCATCCCTCACAGACTCCCTGCCTTCCTTGAATCTCTTATGCTACTCAAAAACTGATGCTCGATTTATGCAAGATGCTCCAAAAGCAGTCTGAAGTATTCCATACGTTTCTGCGGCATTTTATCCAAGTTTAAAACAGAATTTTATTGCATATCATTCTTCTAAAGTGTCCTTATGTCCAGATTGCATGATTTTTGAAATTCACCTGCTGTGACAATTAGGCTTTAGTGGGGTGTATTCCAATTTCTGCTGTAGCTGTTGATTTGAAGCTGAAATCATAAAAATTGGTCAGAATCTAGGACAATTTTAAATGCCTGTACCAAAAAGTCTGGAAACTTATTGAATGCATCACATATAAATGATTGAATAAAACACTGATCAACAAATTGATAAATTTTCATTTCTTTAAATAGAGTTCAAAACTTTGTAAAAATAAAAAAGTTACTAAGGCTTTTCTTGTAAGAAAAGATAATATTTGTCAGAACATAAATATTTGAAGAAATAAAATGAAGATTCATGCATGAAATGATACAGTTTTGTTTACTCTTAACCTTAAAGGATATATTTTGTGTGTGTGTACAAGATCTGTATGTGAGTGTGTAACTGTCTAGCTGGAAAATAACATTATGATGCTAATGTCAGTTTGTATGCAAAATGAATCAATCAGTAAGTGAAGATATTTTTTGTAATAGCAGTACAAATAGATCTATGTAAATGATAACATATTTGTCCAGTTTAAGATAATCAAGCAATGTTGAAATTAAATGCATTCTAGAAGGAAAAGAATGTTAAAATTTTCACTTAAAAGAAATAAAGTAAATGGTTTTTGAGTTGGTCATGGAATAAATCTGTATGACCAACTTTTATTTATTTCTTTGCTTATTTATTAAAATTGAGGTAGGCTCCAATTTAAGTAAAAAAGTTGATGATTACTCAAAGATTCTTATTGACTAAATATATTTATATATATATTTCAAACAATCTAAGAAGGAAAAGAATTCTTAAATTATTTTGGGTTCTGACCTTTCAAATTTATCACAGCAAGGGAAATATTATCGTTTAGAAAATATAAAAATTTTTTTTAAACAAGCAGGTAAGCACTGATTGGTAAATAAATGTAAAAATATAGATAGAAAAATTACAGTAATAATATTCTTAATTTTTGTGCAAAAAAGAGGCTCAACTCTTTTTTGCACAAAAATTAAGAATATTTTTTTGTATGGAAATCAGTTAATTTCCCATTGACAGAAGCAACAGATGCTTTCTTGATCCCATTTGAAGCATAAATAACACCAAATATTCAATAACAGGTCGGTTCTCATTCTTGCAATCCCCCTCTATCTACTAGCACCTGTAGTTTTCTCAACCACATCAATGGCCAGGTATGGATAATACTCAGTTTGATTTGATTTGATTTTATGGCATATCAACCATTGGGGGTCATTAATGCCAACTCCATTTTTATACATATAAACAGTTCTATTTCAAACAATTCAGTTTAGCATATGTACACAGTTTCAATGTCAAAAAACAGTTCTATTTCAAACAATTCAGTTTAGCATACAAAAACAGTTCTATTTTAAACAATTCAGTTTAATATTAGTATGCAGTTTAAATGTCAAAAACAGTTCTATTTCAATCAATTCAGTTTAGCATAAATACACAGCTTAGTTCTATTTGTCCCATAGATAGGACCCTATCAGGTGTTACCCCTGCAGGCCAGAGTGAACCTGGGAGCAATGGCAATGAAGGCGCATTTCGCATTACCCAAAGCTGCAGCATTATTGGAACCTCACCATCAGATTGTTTAGTGTCATATTGAGGACACTCATTGGTGGGGGTCTTACTCCTTTGCAGAGATGCAGTCTGTATATTCTGCAGTCCCTGCAAAAATAATACTCAGAACATATCCTTTTGGCAGCAAACCACTTCCACTCATACATGCATAAATGACAGTCTACAATAAGAAGGTTTTAACACTTACCAAGAAATCAACTATTATAGAATAGACATTCGCCTGCTTAGTTTCTTTATAAGCCCTCTGTCCCCCAAAAGAAAAAGAACCTTTTTGAACATTTCTGTATATATATTTCATCCAATTTGTTTCTTACCATAGCTATCTAAGAGAAAGTACAATATTCCTGGTTAAGGTAATCATTCCCCTTCTTATCTCCTCCTTTGGATTACCATATACAAAGATAACATCAATCACTCACCCAGAAAATTTTTTAGAAAGTTACCTTTGCAGATTGAGCAGTCTAAAACTATTGTTTTTCAGGCTACAAAAGACTTAAAATAGTTTAAATGCAAGTTGTCAAAAAAATGGTAGCATATTTTTTTTAAAACACTGTGTATTTACCATAACCAGCATTTAGTCACAAACAACTCAATGTTACTTTTTTTTATGGCAGCAGAGTTAGAGATAAGAGTAGTAGTTCTAGAGATTCTTAGAGAAGAACATCAAACAGTGTCAATTAGGAGGTCGTGACATGACATTTTATTTTAGTTCTCCATATGCCAGTAGCCACCAACGCAGCATAGGAGACTGAGCAACAGTTCAAAACCCTGGGAGGTTGGACAAATATAGTAATGAATCCAGAAAGTTTTTCCAAGGCTATAATGATAAAATAAAATGATACGAGTAAAAAAAAAAAAAAAAAAAAAAAAAAAATGAAATCTAGCTTTTATGTCCCAAAAAGTTTGAAAAAAATTGTTGAAAACACAGTACTTTTGAAAAATCTTTAGAAACAGAGAGACTTTCTACTCCCCCTCTAGTAATGATACTTATCTCACACCTAAAATGTCCATCCTGTTGATATGAATATTATTAAAAGAAAAGAAAAATAAGCTTAAAAGGTGTAACACTTTCAGACATGCTCTGAAACAGTTTCCAACTTCAGGATGTTGTTATTACTCTCAACCCGAGAGAAAATAATCATAAGAAATTGAAGTATCAATTTCTATTTGCTACATTTTATGAAGCTGGACAGGAAAAAACAAATTCTTGCATGTAACAGTGATTTCAAATTGTATCATATTTTGTGGTTGTTGACTAAAATTACACTCAACATTTTATGACCATATGGAAACTGACGTTGTTGGTTTTGTAACATTGAAACCTGAATTAAAGCCAGAAATAATAGTTAAACACTTCATCATGCCATGAAAGCAAACTACATGCATCCTGTTCTAGAAAGAATCAAATGATCAGTCTATTCTAAATCAGAAAATAAGGCTTAATCAAATGAATGTTGATATCATAAAGGATTGAATGCGATACTATTATCGACAGAGTAAAAGGTTATTTTGAAAATAATATCCGGCTCGAAATCTACCTTGCTCTCCCACTCTCACTTCATTATCAGTTATTTTAGACAATTTTATCGAGAACCACAAAATTTCCAAGGTTTACTTAATGCAGACAGATGTGATTAAATTCTGGTGAGTGATATTTGACCTCAAACAAGCAATATCCTCTGCGAAGAGTCAAGTTTGAAAATCTTGTTTAAACTAAACAAATAAAAGCCAGTTTTCAAAAAAATCACATCATTTAAAAACACAATCTGCTGCCTTAAAAAAATCACGCATCATCATCATCATCATCATCAAGACATGCTGACAGCACAGATTCCCTAGAACCTCTTTTGCCATCTATACCCATCACCCTTTGCTCTTGATAAGTCCTCTAGACAGCATCCAGTGGCTGCACAGAGCTGATGAATGTAAGTAAAACCACCAATTCTAAGATATATTAGAATCACCATAATCTCTACCTGTGGAAAGGAACTTGCTTTTGAGTGATTGTAACTAAGTCTCATAAGAGTATGTCGCTCACTGAGTACTTCAAATATGTGGCTTTTTTTCCATAGCTGAAAAACTAAACTAAATTTTTATTTTTTACCATACCAAGGGAGTAAACTTACTCATCTTGTCAGCTGGTTTTAACAACAATGATTCTAACTTCCACCAAGTTTGAGATTTGTTCATAATTACAACATTATTTTCTAAATATTTTGTATGCTAATATCCTATTTTATCATCTTGTGTCTAGATTGTAATGCAGTAGTACAATGACTATCTATAATGACTGTATTGTTTTTATTTCTTTTAGTTACGTTATCTGCAACCCATGACCGACTCTCCTAACTCTTACAGGCTTGAAACAAGATTGGTTCTTTGAATTCAAAATTGTCCTTCTCTTTGACTAGTTGCTCACCTATTTTACTCATAACAAGAAAAATAAATAGTCATAACTTTCCCAAGGACATCAATAGGAAGTGAACATAAAAGCTATTAGCCAAAATTTGAACTCAATTTTATTTTTCACTCCATTAATCATTATGTATTTACCGACCCCTCAGCACAAGCAGAATGTGTAACAAGGTCAATTTTTAAGCAGAATTTAACAGGTTTGAATTCTGAGTTTTCCTTCTCCCAGAACAGTTGCCATAACAAGGTTAAAGAGCCCAATCTGCTCTATTATTTATTCATAGCTGAAGGGAGAATAGTTGGATTCATGCCTTTCCCAAGGATATTAGCACTATGTGAAATACAAACAACCTCATTCAGGATTTGAACTCATGTTGTTTTGTCAATTTCCGACAATAATAGCCATTAAACCGCAAGCACCATCTCAATAATCATTATATCAGCCTTAAATCTGTTATGAAGTGGGCATTTCTCTCCACTAGTAAACCTGTGACCAGCTGTGTGACTCACAACAAAGGATCAATCACAATAACTCTCATGGTTGGTGGGAGAAACAGTACACCCAAAGAGTTGAGGATTTTCAAAAGGGTCTGTTAATTATAACCCAGCAAAGGACAAGGAATAACACAAAACTGAAACCCATTTGGATGGCCTAATGAGTAGATTGTTCTCCAATGGTCTGGAAAACTGGGGTTCAATCCTAGGTCAAGTCATACCAAAAACTAAAAAAATGGTACTAGATGCTGTTTTTCTTAACACTCAGCATTAAAAGGTAAGCATCAAGGGTAAAGTGGAGCAATCCAGGGAAGGAGTAGTGCCCTCCCCTACACCTTGGTGTAGTAGCTATTGAAAAGGGAGTCTTCGAGTCACCCTCGACTAAGGTTGCAAAATTTACCTTTTACAATTTAGTAATTCTTTCAGTGACTTAAAGTAACTCCTGATTTGAGACCAGCCTAGAAGGAAGTTGAAACACTCTAAAGTGAGAGCTATTTTTTCTGTGACCACGTGTCTGACTTTTTCGTTTTTCCTGGTGTGAATTCAATGTCATCTCTTCTCTGTCTCTGCCAATTTTCATTGAGAGCCAAAAATTCAACAAATATCTTTTTATACCATTTTCAAGTTGATATAATTCACCAATTTCTATATGATATAAAGATTTTATTCATTAACTGCTCCACAATATTATAAATATGAACTTTGATATAAAAATTTCTAAATGTAATATTTTTCTACAGCAATGTTTTGAAGATGCTTCAAGAACAACCCAAAGTGATCAGTTCCCAGAATACTGACTTCATCATTATCTTTGGAAAGTAAAGTTGGCGACCATTGTCGAGAGTGACCAGAAGGCTCCCTTTTCAATAGCTACTACACAGAGGTGTAGGGGAGGGCACTACTCCTTTCGCTGGATTGCACCACTTTACTCTTGATCCTATTTACCAACCCCTCCGCTTGGGCAGGATATGACACATGGTCGATTTTTAAGCAGAGTTTAACAGGTTTCAATTCAGAGTTTTCCTTCTCCAAGACTAGTTGCCTAACCAAGGCTGAAGAACCTAGTCTGTCCTACTATTTACCCATAGCTGGAGGGAGAATAATTGGATTCATACCTTTCCCAAGGGTATTAGTGCTATGTGAAATGCAATCAGTCGCGTCCAGGAATTGAACTTGTGTCGCCGTGTCCATTTCCTACGACGGTAACCATTACACCGCGGGCACCTCCACTTTACCCTTGATACATACTTTATATTGCTGAGTGTTAAGTAAGGAGGTATCAAGTCCTATTTTTAAAGTCTTTGGTATGACGTGACCTGGGATAAAACCCAGGTCTCCCGGGCCATTGGCAGACACTCTACCCACTAAGACAATGAGCCAGTTTCTTTCGAAAAAAATCAATAAATAAAATGAATTTTCTAATGTACAAAGCGCTGAATGCATTTAATAAAAATAATGCGCAGATAATTTTACCAAATTACAAAGGTGTTTCAATTTATTTTTAATTGATGTTTTCTTTAAAGAATTTCAAATCAACGTATTCATTTGTAGTTGGAATATTGGAAATTTTGCCAATTAATCATTACATATCACTATTTTGAACATTTTTATTCAACTTTCATTCAGTCTAATTGGCTAGGGTTGTTGAATATGTTGGCTGTACCTCTGCAGGGAGGTAAGACCCCCCCCCCAACCAACAAGTGTCCAGGGTATGACATTAAACAACATCCGATGGTGAGGCTTCCATCCTGAAGCTTTGGGAAATATGGAGAACCCCTTCATTGTGATTACTCCCAGATCCACTCTGATCTGTTAGAGTCCCGTCTATGGGTTAAATAGAACTGTTAAATATTTACTATACTTGAAACCATTTAACTGTGGTTAAATAAAACTATTAGTGTTTGATAATGTTTGAAACCATGTGTAAAATGTGTGCAAATAAATGAACTCTTATGTGTTTAAAAATTGTTACTTACACACTGTACATTTACAAATCATATATATTTAATGTATATGTATATATATGTATATATATATATATATTTAATGTATATGTATAAAAAGGATGTGGCATTCAGTAACCTACAAGGGTTAATAGGCTGTAAAACACAACCAAGAAAGGATCAATTTTCATTAGATGGAATGTTGTACTAATATGGCAGTGAAACATGAAAGGAAAGTCAGAAATTTATGAGAATATATATATATATATATATATATATATATATATATATATATATATATATATATATATATATATATATACACACACAAGGCTGGGCTGAAAGATTCATATAATGATATACTGAGATCCGAGCATTGATAGAAGAAGAGTATAAACTACATTTGCAGCAAAGTTGGAAAATGAACCTCATTTGGTTACATTAAATGAAAATATCTTTGTCAGACCATGAACTTTTTGACAGACCCTCATGTATAAAAGGATCCAATATTTCAATGTATATTACTGCAAAAATGGTACATTGTAACAAGATTTTTCTTGGCACAAAAAGTTCAAAATATACAACAATTAGAGAATAAAATAATGTCCAATCTAATTTGTAGCCAAATAATAATATTAGTATAGAATCTGAGTTCATGCTCACCTTGATCGTTATAATTTCTCAAAAGAACTTATAACTAAATGCGAATCATAGACTATATTATATCATTTGTTTATTTATTAGCATATTAAACTTAGTTAAAAGTAGAGAAAAATTATGATAAGAAAATCAATTTAAAACCAAAATATTAAGAAAAATTAATCTCAAATGGATATTCTTATCATAATTTACCTCTACTAATTGACTAAAAAGAACTAATAAATCTATAAATTCTGAATAATTTTTTATCACTAGTGACAGTGATATGCTGGAAATTGCGCAAATGAATTGCATTAGACTATGAAAAATACATTGGGTTGAGTACAAACAAGTTCAGTGAGTTCTTTCCAAGAAGAAAAACATGAAAGGTAATGTATATCACCTATTACATGAGTTATTAATAAGATCTTAAATATTAATGTTATATAAGTTATTAATAAGATATTAATATATTACATATTAACATTATGTTAGGTATAAATGAGATATTACATATTAAATTCATAGAAGATATTATGACATTTTATATCATATCATATCATATCATATATATATATATATTATATATATATATATATATATATATATATATATATATATATAAGATATAAATAAGATATGACATATTAACATTACATTAGATTAATGAAATATTACAAATTAATAATATATCATACATCAATATTACATAAGATATCAATATGATATTATGAATTATTATTATATCATCATATCGTGATGGCAGCACGGATATCCCTGACCCTCTCTCGCCACTCCTCCCTATCGTTCATCGCCCTAGGTAGGTCTTCAGGACAACAACCTGTATCCTCACATAGCTGCTGAATGTACATTCGAGCTGGTCGTCCTAGTACATGACAGGTTCATTGGCCTAGTGGGTAGAGTGTTCACGAATGGCCCTAGAAACCAGGGTTCAATCTCAGGTCGGGTCTTACCAAAGACTTTAAAAATGGTACTTGGAGTAGTGCCCACCCCTACACCTCAGTGTAGTAGCTATTGAAAAGGGAACCTTCGGGTTACCCTCGACTATGGTCGCTAACTTTACTTTAAAACTAACCGGACATTCGCATAATGGTTAGAGTGTTCGCCAATGGCCCAGTTGACCTTGGTTCAATCCCAGGTCAAGTCATACTAAAGACTCAAAAAATGGTACATGACGCTACCTTGCTTAACACTCAGTATTATAAGGTAAGGATCAAGGGTAAAGTGGAGCAATTCAGGGAAAGGAGTAGCGCCCTTCCCTACACCTTGGTGTATTAGCAATTGAAAAGGGAACCTTTGAGTCATCCTCGACTACGATCGCCAACTTTACTTTACTTTTATATATTAATATTACATACGAGAATCATTAAATAAGTTTCCAGACTTTTTTCATATGGGCACTTTTATTGATAGTACACACATGAAACTCTAGTTCCCTTCGAAGTAATCTCCTCTGGCTGCAATGCACTTGTTATACCATTCCAACAACTTCGGGAGGGCCTCATGGAAGTCCTTTTATGTGAGCATGTCAATGACCCTCGTCACGGCCTCTTTCATCTCCTCAATTGTCTCATAACGACAGCCTCTGAACTTAGGGAAAAACCAAAAGTCACCAAAAGTATGGACTATAGGCAGGGTGAGGAACTGTCTTGATGCCCATCTTGGTCAAATAGTCTGTAACAAGGATGAAGTTGTGAACTGGTGTATTATCCAGCTGGAAATGCCACTGACCCGATTTGAAGAGTGCTGGCCTCTTCCGACGGAATCTCTTCCTGAACTCCCTTAAAACCTCAACATAGTAACCCTAACCCTAACCGTTTGGCCAATTAACTCTGGTGTATTGACTTCTTTACTCCTCCCACACCTCTCATCATGCCTCACAGACTCCCTACCTTCCTTGAATCTCTTATGCTACTCAAAAACTGATGCTCGATTTATGCAAGATGGCCAAAACGAAGTTGGAAGCATTCCATACGTTTCTGTGGCATTTTTTCCAAGTTTAAAACAGAATTTTATTGCATATCATTCTTCTAAAGTCCAGATTGCATGATTTTTTAAATTCACCAGCTATGACAATCAGGCTTTAGTAGGGTGTATTCCAATTGCTGCTGTAGCTGTTCATTTGAAGCTGAAATCATAAAAATTGGTCAGTCATCTCATAAGATGTATAGCAATAACCTACTGAATTTTCCAAAGTCTACGACAATTTTAAATACCTGTACAAAAAAATTCTGGAAACTTATTGAAGGCACCATGTATATTACTAGTATCTTATTGTTGTGGACCAGTAAAAGGTCCAGAAGAAAGACACGAACTTGGGATTATGTGAAACAAGTATATTGAACGAAAGTATTAATACAGCATAGGTAAAAGAGTGTTGAACGTCAGTCTGACTGCCAAAGTGTTAGGCTGGAATTAACTTAACACTGAGATGAATATTCTCCCGGTATTCATAGTAATAGGAAGAGTTCATTATAGTCCGTAAGGGTAGGTACCATGACATTTATATACTAAAAACACCTTGGAATAAGTACAAATCTGAGGTGGTCAGAGGAAAAAATTATTTGATACTGTTAAATCCAGACCAACCACCACATTCCAGTAAAAAGATCCATTGGACCATAAATATTGCTGTACCAGCCAACTAAAAGATAAAAACAAAAGCAAAAAATTGGCTAAATATAAGGAGAGCACCTAGAAACTAAAACATCCATGGAAGCTGAAGGTTAAAGTCACAGCCATGGTGCTTGGTACATTTGGAAAGGTTGCCAAAAAATATTAATTATCAAGAATGAAAGAATTAGAGATTTGAAGAAAGACCAAGAATATCTTGGTTACAGCAGAGCTTAAATCTCCAAGGATTCTGAGAAAAGAGATTTGAAAAAAATTGTTACCACACACTGAAGTGATAACTAGATATCTGGTCTGAGCATTCATGAAATGCAATAATACAAGGGCAAGTCAAAAGTTTTGCAATATTTTGACACATAATAGTTTGTAGCCTGTATATCATGTATCCAAAGCAGTTCAAGCCATTATAGTTAACTGGTGTATTTAGTAGTATTGTGGTAATTGGTGCTCTGACACATTGTACATTGCTTTATTTCATATGTGATTTGAAAGCTATGTGGATGAAAGTGCATCATAGTTTAATTTGGGAATTTATGCTTGACAATTTCAAAGTGAGCCGTAAAACAGTGTAAGTAACCAAAAACAATTGTTGTGTGAAGGTGAAGGTACAGTAGCCAGATTGTTCAAGAAATTTTGCTTGTGTTTCAAGAACCTTGATAATCAGGCAAGGTCACGTAGTCCTAAAACTGTGGATTCCGAGGCTGTGCACTTAGCCATTGAGGTAAATCTGGTCAGTAGCACTCGGAGAGTATCAGGATAGTTTGGCATCTCACTGTCTGGTGTAGTTTGTCACCTTCAAGAACTCAGCAAAAGCATTTGGAGCTACCAAATTGTGCCTCTTGTTACCAAAATATTGCAAAACTTTTGACTCACCAAATCATAAGCTGCTGAGACCATGAAAGCAGCTCCATGTAATTAGAAAAAACATCCAAGGATTAAAGTTTGACATGACATTTTAATTGCTTTATTTCTAAGTTACATACATGAGGTATGAGGAAAAATTATCATATTTACCAACCCCTCCGCTCGGGCAGGATATGACACAAGGTCAATTTTTTAAGCAGAGTTTAACAGGTTTGAATTCAGAGTTTTCCTTCTCCTACACTAGTTGTCTCACCAAGGCTAAAGAACCTAGTCTGTCCTACTATTTACCCATAGCTGGAGGGAGAATAATTGGATTCATACCTTTCCCAAGGGTATTAGTGCTATGTGAAATGCAATCAGTCTCGTCCATGATTTGAACTTGTGTCGCTGTGTCCATTTCCTACGACGATAACCATTACACCACGGGCACCTCCAATGAGGAAAAATTATTGAGACTGAAACTAATTTTTTCAATTTTAAAGCTTAAATGAAGATATTAGCAGAGCAACATATATGATAGAGTGCTGATATTTAAACATGTAGATTTTGTCTAGATAAGTCCATGTCAATTTACGAAAGTGGTGGTGTTTAGACAATTTTGAGAAGATAAGTCTGTGTCAATTTGAATAAAGTTATGAGGACACTTTTCAAAGTTTTTGAATAAATGCTTTTGACAAAACACAAAATTGTGCAAGTTCAGCACCCTTGATACTTAAGATAAATATGTTTTCAGTCTTGATATTTTTTAACACACCTTATATATTTGAGGAGTTTATGCAATTTATATTTACATTCATACCATACAACCAAATAAATGAAATCGCTTATTAGATACTAAATAAGCAAGAAGAATATGTAGAGAAGAGGAAAATCTCATATTTTATTTTGGCGCGCTATTTAATTCAACACTGAATTTCACCCAATCAGGATGACATATCCTATTCAGCCCGGACCTTCATTTCCGGCTAGCAAAACGGGTGAGCGGCCAAACACACTCTCTTTGGCTTGAGACGGCGACCAGAACAGACGCGCCTCTGGTCGCCCCTGCTTAGCGATGCCTTTTAGCTAAACAAGCCACCCAGTGTGGACATCTCACTGTGGCTTTAACACTAGCAGCAGTAACATGGACACTCAGCGAGGGAGCCATCTAATTTATGGATTCTTTGCGTCTAATATATTTTAGAACAAGGAATCCCAGTTGAATATGAATTAGATACGTTCAGCATGCCTTCCACAAGCACCACAAAAATTTACTATGTCGGTCCGAGCGCCACTTCGCTCTCGACACACCTAGCTCTCATTTCACCTCTGGTCCACATTAATGGAGATAACGCCTACTCTCCCCAATTACCAGACACACAAAACTACACGGTGACCTTGAATACTTCCCTCACACATCCAACGACACGCTGCCATCTCAACATCCCGCTAAGTTATCGCGTCTCCAAAACCACAAGCCTAAATACCACGAGTCTTGCAGCACCAAGAACAAACCGCCTCAAAGCTGCAAATAAAAACTTTCGTTATTGTGTGTTGTTAAAGAATAGTTTCGTAAATCATTTCTGTTGCCATAAAATCTATAGTGTTCGGGAAAATAACCATATCAGCTCAATGCTATAAATATTTTACAAATTTATAACTCCATGATAAACAATAATTTTAGTAAAACTAATTCTTCTTTTATTAACATAGCTTCCTTCAATGTTGAATTGCTCAAGTTTTGCTTCAACATTATTATTTTCATCATCTGAAATGGTTTCCAGAAAATGTTATAAACATCATCAATTGGTAATAAGTTAATTCATATTTCGTATTTCATTTAACTCACTGCACTTTTTTTATTTGAAACGTTAACGTACAAGTTGTCCAGAAAAATGGATCTAAATTTTTTTTTTAACTCAAGGAAACTGTTAAACATCACTTGAACCAAAAATGTAAATGAAATAACACATCTTTTTAAGGTCTGTGAATTGAATTACCATGATCAGAAAATCTGGTGAAAACTTACACACGACATATGGAAACACTGGACAACTGTTTCAACCTTATTAGGTCTCATCAGCAGTGATCTCCCCCACTGGAGATCGAACCAGTAACCACAGAATGCAGAGCTGAAACTCTACCACTGAGCCAACTGTTCCCATCGCACACAAGTGATGCCAAATCGACTATTCATGGCAATTGCACAACCAATTAACCTGAATGTGTCCTGCAAGTTACATCCATACTCTTTACAGAAGACACGGTCACCTCTGTGATATAACACTGCTGAGGAGACCTAATAAGGTCGAAATGGCTGTCCAGTGTTTCTGTATGTCGTGCGCAAGTGTTCACCGGTTTTTCTGGTCATGGTAATTCAATTCACAATATAATTCCTCTCCTTAAAAAAAGAAAAAAAAAGAAAATGTACATTTTTAAGGTCTGTCTTAACATTCCCCATAGTGATAGTAGTGGTTAAATGAATGAGGAAGGTAGATAAGGAGTTTATCTTTCATTTTTTTCTCTTTCTTTCAGGTTTTATGGATATATAAATATCATTCTACCCATTTATTCAAATGACAAACGTGAATGATAAATACAAGTTATTTTGACCATGTTCTATTCAGAGTTTTTATGAAGAAGAAAAAAGAATCTTTTTCATTTGTAAAAATTAAATGGAACATTGACAGCTATCACATATTTAAGGCATCTTTTAATGAAAGGCATCTTTTAATGTAGACGAATAATTTAAACCAGTGATTCTGAACATAGAACACATGGGATTAATTTGGAATTTTAGAAAAAAGAGCAAAAAGCATTCTATGACATCACACTGACCTTGTTTAAGACTTAACTGTTTAATTCTGATGATCTGATATATTTCAATATTGTTTGTTTGATTCATAACATTCTTTTTTCTATAAACGGCGTACTAAACATAACTATTTTCTTAGTATCCTAGTTAAATATATTTATTGAGGTTTTTATTGTTTGAGTCTTCTTTAGTTTCACATCATTTATAAAATCGACACCCACTCTTCCTTTTGAATTTTACTCTTGAACAATTTATGGAAAGGTTTTGGAGGGAATCATGAGGTCAGATTCAGGAGGAAAAACACAGGCAAAATCTATTCCATGTAAAAATGATTGGTTTCGGTTGATTGTAAGATGCTTGAAGTATCACTAAAAAACCAATGCTGATGGAACAAAGCTATTTTTTGCTATTTTTTGACAGGAGTGAAAAATATGAATATGTAAATAGACTCTTAAAAAATACATCACTCATATATGTTTATGCATTTTGATTTTTAGTTACATTGGTTTTACAATTTTATGTTTGGTTATAGAGATTTTACACTTTTTTGACTCAAGCTTAAGCATTCATTGTGGGTCAGCTAGTTATGGGTGAATGACTATGGTAATTAAAAATTATGAGAACCCCCACTCCCAGAGGTCCCAAATCTTCTGTGCAAGTGTGGAACCAGAGGAAACGGATATGATTCACCTTCCACCACCAGGCAGAAGTAAGGGGATGACTAGAGTTTAAAAGTTAGTTGGCAATGAGGTAAAGACAGTCAGTTGAAGCCTACATATGGAAATGTAATGACAGACAAAAATTGCCGCCCTATTTTGTGATGGACTTCGAAAAGGGGTCTCACTCCAGACATGAACCTGTGAAGACAAAAGCAGTGAGCAAGCATGTTAGAACAACAAGAAAATGCAAAAAGAAAATTCAAGGTCTGTGTCTGCTTTCTCTTCCTCCTCATGACATGTTGTTCTCTTTGTTCAGCTAACACGTGTGACTCAGTTTTCATATGCTGATTCTTTCTCACCATGACTGCTTAAAAAGTGTAATAGCAAATAAACTTTTGTGTTAGTGAACTAAGACAGAGTTTTGTGTGTTCGTAAACTTTTCCCCACAGCAAAGTTACAACAGGGTCTAACTACTACTTAAGATGTAGCAATACACACATTAACCCAATCGAGCACATGGTGGTACAACTGTACATTTGCTGCGTAACTTTACATCTATTTGGTACCGTTATGGTACAGGCTTAAAATCAAATTTTAGCTTAGAAAGCTATTATAATTCTTTTGTAGATTACAGGGCTTTTACAATTTTGTTGTAGCTTACAGAGGTATTATTACTATTTTATTTTAGCTTACAGAGGTATGAAATTCTCATTTTAACTTACACAGGTGTTAAAATCTTATCTTAGCTTACAGAGCTATTACAGTTTTATTGTAGCAGGGCTATAGCAATTTTATTTTAGATTACAGAGCTATTACAATTATATTTTAATATCAAGAGGGGTTAAAATATTATCTTAGTGTACAGTTTTAGTACTGTAGAGTTTAGTAATAAATAAAACCAAATAATATCAATTTTGATTTTATAAGCATCTGTTAAAAGTGAAAAAAAAACCCCTAGTATTTTTGGTTTATGAGAAAAATAACGAGTGGAAAATGTTGTTAACAGTGGGCATCCATTTTGAAAAGAAGTGTGAAATGCTGAGACAAAGGATATGTAGTAAAAGGAGACATTGATATTTTTGCTATCAAGATTGAGAAGTAAAAAAGGTTCAGAATTAAACAAAAATTGTTGTAAATGAAACAAAATTGTTGAAAATTTGAAGACCTATGCAACAGATATCTACCAAATGGAAAAGATAAGAATAAAAATTTTTCATTTTACAAATGCAAACATCTGCATAAAGTTTGAAATATCATATAAATGCTTCCAATATATAAAATAGAATGTTTATAAAAATGATTGGGAAAAAGGGAATACATTAATTTTATCTCCATGCCAATGGGGAACACTTATTCAGTGATGAAAAGTTTTTAAATAAGGATCAGTAACAATATCACAAAATTTTCTCTCTGGT
>OY757921.1:13373754-13385941 GCA_963585895.1 Sepioteuthis lessoniana | reverse complement strand
CTCAAACATCCTGATTAGTTTAACTTTTGACAGATATACAAGATGTGTAAAATGATAAGGTAGTATGTCATTGTATTATAGAGACTTACACTTGCACAACACTTATGCCAGTCACTGGGTCTACATAGTGACAGCTCAGTGACAAGCATAACAAGATAACTGGTGACTATGGAAACTAAAGATTTTATTTCACAGCACTTTGACTTTTCCCCTCAAAGGATATTTATTTGTCAGCAGACGTTTGATGCTGGTACTTCTTTCTGAAGTTTTGATTTTGGAGTTAACTTCTCCTGGAAGAGTTGCCTTCACTATAGCTTTGTTATTAGACTGTAGCCCTTTCTATCCAATATATGTGTATATGCTTTCATCAAAAAATATCCAAAGAAGATGATTTGGGAATAATTCTATTGAAAATTTATAAGAGGTTTCTTGTAAATCTCCAGGTGTGCTCAATACATGATAATTGATATATGAATTTTAAAATTTCACACAGAACTTTTGCCTGGAGGAAAAAATAAGCATCATGAGATATAAATTTACTTGCTGACTATTAAATAAATGAAATGAACTAATTTTTAAATACTACCATAAAAATAGATTTAAACTCATATGAAAAATGTTAATAATAGAAAAATTGATTGTAATTACAATAGTAAGTAAGTTAGCGACCATAGTCGAGGGTGACCCGAAGGCTCCCTTTTCGATAGCTACTACACCAAGGTGTAGGGGAGGGCGCTACTCCATTCCCTGGATTGCTCCACTTTACCCTTGAACCGTACCTTATAATGCTGAGTGTTAAGCAAGGTGGTATCAAGTTCCATTTTTAAAGTCTTTGGTATGACTCGACCTGGGATTGAACCCAGGTCTCCCGGACCATTGGCGAACACTCTAACCGCTGGGCCAAGGATAAAATTAATGGTATCAGTATTATTATCGATATTATTGGTTATAATAACAACAACAACAACAACAATAACAATAATAATTTAGCTATAATTGTAATAATAGTTATCTTTCATTGTTAGTAATATAACTATCAATGATTAATGATTATTATAATTATATTATTGATTTTAACAGTAATTAGAAAGGCAGTATTCAAAATAAAAAATATTTAAGATTTTAAGAAATTAAATAAAGACTAAATAAAACAAAATTTAGTCTTTATTTAATTCCTTAAAATCTTAAATATTTTTTTTTAAATATCTTGAACGGAATTAAATTAAACATAATAAATTTTCTTTTAACTAAACAAGATAAGTTTGATATTATTAATAGAGCCTATCACCATATTTTCCTTAATAAATAAACAGATAAATTAATGAATAGACAGATTTTTTCTTCAAATAATATAGGTTAATTTATTGACAAGATTTCAGTACTTGAAGGTTTTGTGAGTCATGTTTAAATTTTTTTTAGATACATAAGGATACATGACACCAGGTGATGATATTACATCTCATTTTGACACTAACTTCTGGCTGATATCTTTTTATCACCCTCTCTATTTTTTTAAAATTAGAAAGAATATTTTTATAGATCTAAAAAACAATATTTTCACTCCATTGTGTGATGGCTATCTGAAGAGGTTGGCTTCTCTTTTGTAGTAGCCAACTGAAATTAATTTTTAATACCTAAATGTTGAATTTTTCCAATTGTGTATATATATATATATATATATATATATATATATATATATATGTACATACACACACAAACATAAGATAGATAAATATATGTACCATTCTATTTTCTTTGAATTTATCTTTCTATTTCTTTCTTTCATTCTTCATCTATCTCTCTCCTCTTTTACGACTCAAATTTTCTCATTTTCTAGCCACATTCCTCTTCCAATCTTTGAGCCCAGTCAGCTGGGATGGAGGTTGGGAGACTGTAGAATAGACTGCCTGGATCTCTGCAGAAGGGTAAGAGCCCCCCACCCACCCAATTTGTGTCCTGGATATGACACTAAACCATCTGATGGTGAGGCTCCAGTAATGTTGGAGCTTTAGGAATAGTGGAGTCCCTGTTCATTGCCATTGCCTCCAGGTCCACTCTAACCTGGAGTGGTAGCACCTGATAGGACCTATCTTATAGGTCAAATAGAACTGTTTGACCTTTAATCTGAATGCAAACTAAATTAAATATTTAGAAATAGAACTGTTTGATCATTTAACTGTGTGTAAAGAAATGAATGATGTTTAATTGAATTGTAAGCGATATATAACAATGCTTGGAATTATTTAACTTTGTTGACATGCTAAATTGAATTGTTAGAAATAGAACTGTTTGATCCCTAAAGTGTGTGTATCTAAAAAGTTTATTTGCAAATCATATACTTAATATACATATAAAAACAGAATTTGGCATTAAATAACCCACAATGGTTGATATGCTATAAAACCAAACCAAACCAAATCTTCCAATCTTTCTCTCTTATATTTGAAAGATCCTCAAAAAATTTTTAACCAAGAATTAGTTCAGTACATTCAACTGATTTAACTAAATATTTTGTCTGTGTCAATCATTTTAATGCACATCAAAAATCTTGTCAGATATTTTAATAACTTTTCTAAACAGTTTCATCAAATTCAATAGGTTAAATAGATATTGTCAAAGACAAATAGCTGCCAGAATAAATAATTGGAATATTCTCTAAAAAGCAAACAAAATATTTTAAATAGCAAAAATTAATTGCTAAGTCAAAATAGTATTCTTATTTTAGAAGTCATTCTTTTTCACTAACACAAAAAATATTGTTTTAAAAATGTTGATCATCTAATTTATCTTGATTCAGATTCAAAACCACCAAAAATCTGATGAATTGTAAATATTCACTCACAGATATATATTATAAATATATATAACTTTGAATAATTTTCCCACAGCCAAAACAAAATGGTTGTTCATTTATTCATAAAACAACTGTTTATCATAAAACAATAAGTGACATAAAAAAATTTTACAATAGAAAAAGCAATAATTATAATAGTATAAAAGAAAGAGAAGAATGTTTTCATTAATTGACTCTTAAAATTATAATACAAATTCATTGTCTATCTTAAAAAGTAAAATACTTTTGTCTTTGGAGATATTTTGCTTTTTGAAGACAGATACAGTTAAACATAATTAACATAATTTACTTTTCATTTGGTATAATATATTGAGGTGAAATAAAATTACCACATCCTAATATGTTTCAATTTACTCAAGATTAAACAATGATAATATAGCTGGATTATAGCAAATGATCACATATAAAGATTATCACATGCACAGGCTCTAAAATAAGGGGTGTATCAACTGTATACAAACCTCTTGCACACTCTGTACCCAGGTTAAAATCTGTATCACTCTTCAGGGTGTTGCAGTTATATTTACCCTCAGTATATATGAGGGTGGGCTGAATAGTTTACAGGCAATAAAGTTTATGTGATGATGTCATATTAACTGATGATGAGTTTTTTTAGCAATGGGATCCTAACATTGCAACACTGACTGAAGATGTGAGCGTACCAATATCATACATGGTGCCTTCAATAAGTTTCCAGAATTTTTTGTACAGGCATTTAAAATTGTCGTTGACACTTGAAAATTCAGTATGTTATTGCTATACATCTTATGAGATGACTGACCAATTTTTTTATGATTTCAGCTTCAAATGAACAGCTACAGAAGGAATTGGAATACACCCTACTAAAGCCTGATTGTCACTGCTGGTGAATTTCAAAAATGCAATCTGGACGTGAGGACACTTTAGAAGAATGATAAGCAATAAAATTCTGTTTTAAACTTGGAAAAAATGATGCCACAGAAACGCATGGAATGCATCAGACTGCTTTTCGACCATCTTGCATGAATCAAGCATCAGTTTTTGAGTAGCATAAGAGATTCAAGGAAGCCAGGGAATCTGTGAGGGATGATGAGAGGTGTGGGAGGAGTAAGGAAGTCAATACACCAGAGTTGATTGGCCAAAGGGTTAGGGTTAGGGTTAGGGTTACTATGTTGAGGTTTTAAGGGAGTTCAAGAAGAGATTCCGAACTTCATGGAAGAGGCCAGCACTCTTCAAATTGGGTCAGTGGCATTTCCACCAGGATAATGCACCAGTCCACAACTTCATCCTTGTCACAGACTATTTGACCAAGATGGGCATCAAGACAGTTCCTCACCATCCCTATAGTCCAGACCTTGCTCCTTGTGACTTTTGCTTATTCTCTAAGCTCAGAGGCTGTCGTTATGATGTAATATTATGGACAGGCGACGTCAATGAATTGCGGCGGTCTCAAGATTGGAGAAAGCGCGAGCGAATCAGCTGTCATCAGTCGTTGAGTACATGGGTCTGACGATCAAAAATGTCACGAACCTCGCTCGTGCAGGCAGAGTGACCTGTAGAATCCAAGCCTGATTTTAATATAATCACAGGTGAACTTTCACGTGCTACACCACTGTTTTCATTGGGGATCATCGAACCTTCGGGAACCTTCAAATTGATCCATCAAATCGCTATATAAGGAAACCAAGTAGTGAGATTTTGGCAGTTCAAGACAGGTTTCCAGGCAGGTTCAACAGAGGTCCATGACGCCCTGACCCATGTCATACCCAGCCTGTCAGCAATTCGACTGATATGAAAGTGTTATATTTTGACCTTCGACCCGGACCAAAAATACAATTCCAAGGTAATACACCGGAAGGAAGTGACACATTCCAACAGCCAGTAATGGAAAGAGATTGCGTGGGCGGATTAAGGCTTATGATATGGGACAAGGTGAAGGTCCCATTGTGCCATTACAGTCATGCACCGGAAGAGAATAACCTCTGAACTGCATGACAGTTATTTCCGCTTGATGACGATTAAACATTCGATTTCAAAGATCCAGTAGGTGATTGTGTGGGCGTTGAGTTATTATTTAACTCAGTTGAGTTTGGGTCCCTGGGCAGTTGCCAGCAGACTCCCAGAGAGTTAGAGATGAGATGTGGTAGGGAAGGCCACACCTGACCGAGGGGGTCCTCGGAAAAGCCCCGATGGAGTGGACCCCAAGACCTCTGGTTGAGCATCTAAGAGAACAAGAAAGACACAATGTGACGGTCATAACAGTGGGGTCAAAATATGAAGTTTATGTTCAGTCTCCAGCATCCTCTCACATGCAAACCTTCAACAACCCTTCCGAACCCTTGCAATAAAGTGAGAGAGGTAAATATTTTTCTAAAGAAGTCTTCTTGCGTCTTCCTCTATGCGTCCTTTATTCGTACATGTGTCGTTTATCATGCGTCTGTTATCATTGCGTCGGTATGTATCCAGTATATATATGTATGCAACAAAAGTATCAACAGGCCAAGAATAACGCCACCGCCGTCATCGCCAAGAAGAGGAGAGTGAATCTTTCTACGTATGCTAGTTGAAGTGTGTGGAGGGAAAGGAGATGTTTGATAGCGACAAAAAAAAAGAGAAGGTGAGGAAGAACACTATTGAACAAACTTTTTTAACTACAGTCCCAAGAATAAAAGTGACTACTATTTTCTTCCTTGAAATTTAAGTTTTGAGTGTTTCTTTTCTGTGATTTCATTTCTTTTAGACACGTTTTTTGGTCCTATGCTACAATGAGACAATTGAGGAGATGAAAGAGGCTGTGACGAAGGTCATTGACATCCTCACACAAGAGGAGTTCCATGGAGCCTTCAAGAAGTTGTTGGAATGGTACAGCAAGTGCATTGCAGCCGGAGGAGATTACTTTGAAGGGGACTAGAGTCTCATGTGTGTACTATCAATAAAAGTGCCTGTACGAAAAAAAGTCTGGAAACTTATTTAATGATCCTTGTAATATAGCAACAATAAAATAAAATAAAATGGTAAATGTTGTGGTATCATCCTTATTCTCAATACGTAATGGATTCTTTCAATTAGGATATAATATTTGACTGTTATCCACTCAAGGAGTCGATAGCAAGAGCTACACTGGTGACATTGTATAACTTGTTTTACTGTAATATATAACCTTTATTCTTATGTTTGTCTTACTTATTTTATGCCCTTTTCCCGAAGACGTAACAGTAAAAACTCATTACTGTGTTCTAATCATCGAAGTCATGAATAAAAGAATTTCACTTTTATCCCAGAGGAAGAGTTTGAATATTTTAATGTTTGATTACCCTGTTGGCAGGCTCTAGGATACACCTGCAGAGGATTCAAACCCCTCCCACCAAAAAAAAGTAGTGTTCTGGATATGACACTAACTGTAGCTAGTGGTAAGGCTCCAGTTCTGGTGTCCTAGGCAACATAACTCTAGTCAAACAAATACTTAATACTATCAAATAGAAATTGTTACTTGAAACTATATAATTGCTGGCAAATTATTAAGATTAGAGAGAAACACTTTAAGCAATATAATTTTATTTTAATTGTATGTCAACCCAACTGGGGTTATTTTGTGCCATGAGGTTTTGAATTTAAATACATTGTATGTTTATATTGACATTTTTTGTGTTATTTCTTAAGTTTTTTGTCTACAGTTATAAAACATCAAGTACTCTTATCTAATACAAATAATTTGCAAACAGATCTATTTGATTCATAGGTCAGTTTCTAACAGGTACTGCTGCCTAGGTCAGAGTGGACCTGGGAGTAATGGCAATGAAGGGCTACTCCACAATCTCCAGTGTTCCAGATGCAGTTTCATATCGTACTTAGGACTCCCTTTTCCTCGTGGGGATTTTACCCTTCTACAGGGTAACAGTCAGCATATTCTAATTCCCTTTTGTGTGTGTGTGTTTGGGAGGGTATCTTACCCCCTTTGTGGGGTACAGTCAGCATATTATAAGATTTACTAAAAGGACATTCATTTATCATAAGTATTAAGAACTTGAAATTATAATTATTCAAAAATGATTGTAACTACAGGGTGTCTCAAAATAGATGAATATGATGTACCTTAAGTTTGTGACCTTAACCGAGGGTGACCCGAAGGCTCCCTTTTCGATAGCTACTACACTGTGGTGTAGGGGAGTGCGCTACTCCTTTCCCTTGATTGCTCCACCTTACCCTTGATCCGTACCTTATAATGCTGAGTGTTAAGCAAGGTAGATCAAGTACCATTTTTTGAGTCTTTGATATGACTTGACCTGGGATTGAACCTCGGTCTCCCAGACCATTGGCAAACACTACTGATTAGGCCAATGGCCTGGTCCAGTATGATGTACAGGGTGTCTCAAAATAGATGCAACCCATTAATATGATAATGATTTATTACTGAGACAAGCGCAATGACAGTCATTTGGAATATGCCCTGTAAAAGATGCATATATCATATATGAAATGAAATCAATGTTCCTTTTGATTATTATTATATCAGCTTTCAGGACATGCAATCTTTTTTTTTAATTCCTTGTCTCAGTAATAAATCTTTATCATGTGAATGGGTTGCATCTATTTTGAGACTGTTTTGAAGGATTTTGTCTCCAAATAAGTAGAGACACAAAATATTTTTTCCTCTCTTGACCAAGACATTGTGGTCAAAGTTGTTATAGTATACTATTTTCAAATCTGAAACAAAAAAGAACACAACATTATTATTAGTAGAGTTATTAGCAGTCACATGTGTCCCATGTATATTGAAACAACCTGTATATAACTGATTGGGAAAATAACACTGACTTTAAATTACCCAAAAAGAGTTGATATGTGGTAAAACCAACCACCCAACCAATTTTCATGTTTAATGTCCACCTGGAAATATATAGTATGAGGTAACACTCAGTAAATTTGTAGCATATTTATAGTAAAATCTTAAGTTAGTTTTTAGCTGATAACTTAGTCCAAATTTAATAATAACTACTTAAAAGAGATGAACAAAAATTCACAATTACTTTTTGAGATTGTCTTTTCTTTAAAAAAAAAAGGCATTGGAATATCAGATTCTAAAGTTGAGGTTCAAAATTTTAATGGTTCTTTCAGCAAAGCTCATGAAAGGTATACTTGATGGTTTAGAAAACTGAAGGTTCCTCTCTCTTATCCTAAAACATAAAATGAAGTCCCTACCTCCTACATAGACAGGGTTTCAAAGTCCTTTGTTCTTTGCTTTTACCCTTTATATGGTAGGGGGAGGATTCTAACTTGTTTTGCCTTTAGAACATTTATTTTGAAGATTTGTGCTTAAAGGTACAAGGGTCAGCTATAAAGTTTATTGGCCCACCAAGATACTCTCATGGAATTAACCAAATGAGGTTTATTTTTTAACATATTTCCCCTTGCAGTCTTCAGACATCTTCCATTGATGTTGCAATGCTTGGATCCCTTTGGTAAAAGACATTATCAACAGCAAATGAACTTTTCATCTTGTCTTCGTATATACTGCTTTTAAAGGCTTTTATGATGAATTTATAGTAAGTTGCAAGGTAAATTTTACGGTGAATATCATATTATTGATTTTCATTTTACATTTGAATTTTTTTTTTTTTTGTAGGTGCAATTAATGTGAAATTTAACATTGTAAGAAATGAAACTAGCTACCTGAGTTCAGATCCTGAATGAGGCTGTTAGCATTTTACTTCATTCAAATGCCCTTGAGAAAACCATCAATTCATCTGTTCTCCTAGCTATGGGTAAATAGTAGGGCAGTCTAGGTTCTTTTGCCTTGTTAAAGCAATCAATTGAGAAGAAAAACTCAGAATTCAAAGCAGCTGTACTTCACTTGAAAAACTGACCCTGTGTCACATCCTGGTAGTGGTGTTGGGGGAAATCCATACAGGTGAACTTTTTACCATTTCATGGTTACATTGTATTAATACTTTTAAATTTCTCCATGTAAATTAAGAGAAATGTGTATTTCCTTACATTGAATGTATGCAACAATTGATCATTTGTTTTTTTGTCATTAAACAGTTTGTTATCCTAACATTTGTTCTTATTGAATAGATGTTGCCACTTTATCGTATAATTGGTTACCTTTTTTTTCTACTCTTACAAACATGAACTTTTTATTTCAAATCATTGTTTAAATACAGCATTGGACCTTTACATATTTTTCATTGGTAACTCTAAACTTGAACAATACATGACCCATAAGAATTCCCTATTTTACATGGTGCTGGGAACAGGATTTAATTTGTAAAGTGGGAAATTTACCCAAACAACACCAGACAGTAGACTTACCCACTGCCAGTCACCATGGAACAAGAACATTTGAAATTAATGCAGCAACTAGTGGAGCTAGAAAAGGAAAACATTGAGCTCAGAAAGCAGATGCTTTCTGGTCACCCCAACATTTTGCGGGTTAAGAAACCAGAACAACCCACAATAGTGCTGGACACAACAGAAGGAGAATGGGATTTGTTTTTGGATACATGGCCCCGATACAAGGGTATATGTAGACTAGAAAACCAAACCATAATCCGGGATGAATTACGGGCGACATGTACACCAGAAACAAATCAACTACTCTTGGAATTAGTAGGTCCTATGAGGCTCAACTTGGCTATGGAGGAGTATCTTGTTTGGTTGGACCTGAGATTCAGAAACTCCTTGGGTACCCAGATGGATATCTGGTATCAACCACCCACCGGATATGAGGCATAACCAATGACCAGTTGCACATTAAGGGTGTCCTATTTCAATGTATAAAGGTGGGGATGAAGGAGATGCAACAGGCTGTATATGTATCAGATAATACATCCAGTCTCTACTTGTTGCAGACTGCATTGAAGGATCTGGACCTACTGCTATCCAATTTCCTGACATCATTGTTGCAGAGCAGCTCATCTACAATTGCGAAGGAAATGGCCCCATGCAGATGGCCGCACAGAACGCTCGTTCCAACGAACCCAAAAACCATTCCATTCAAACCAATCCAAGCCAACAGACACAGGTTTAAACAATGGTTACTGGAATACTTTAAGTCTAGTGTGTTTCACACATGCCCACATCAACCACTGCAAACAATGGAGGGTAAACTATTAGACATTGAGTTCATTCTGGGAGCAAAGCTGATGGTAGTTCCAATACCTATCCCCCACCACTGGAAAAAGAGAGTGAAAGAGGAACTGGGCAGAGATGTTGCTCGAGGTATAATAGAACCAGTGCCAGTAGGCACCCCAACTAACTGGTGTTCAAGGATGGTTGTTACATCGAAAAAGGACAGATCTCAAAGGAGGATGGTAGATTTATAAAAACTAAATGATGCCACTATGAGGGAAACACATCACACATCGTCCCCATTTAACCAGGTATCTATGATACCCATACACACTAGAAAGACTGTCCTGGATACTTGGAATGGATATCACTGTCTACCGCTACCTCCAGCCACGCAAAATGCTACCACATTCATCACCGAGTGAGGGCAATACAGATCCTGCTGGGCCCCTCAAGGGTTCCATGGATCAGGGGATGAATATACCCATTGGTTTGATGATATCACCGTAGATATGACTTAGAAAACCCGGTGCATAAATAACAGCCTCCTATGGGACGATTTGATAGAATCCTCTTCTGGCATACGGTTGTGAATACATTAGTCACTGTGTGGACAGGGGGATTGTAAATAACCTGGACAAATTTCATTTTGCCGAAAGAGAGGTAGAGTTCGTGGGATTTCTGGTCACCAACAACAGTGTTAAGCCCACAAAAAGGATGACAGAAGCTATTCTCCATTACCCTACACCTACAAGTATCACTGGAATCAGGTCCTGGTTTGGATTCGTGAATCAGGTGTCATATGCTTATTCACAAGCGGAAGTTCCGAGAACTAGTGAAAACAAAGAACAGAAAGTTCTATTGGGATGAGACTGTGCCCCCCCCCCACTGGATTTTCTGTTTGAGTTTCTTCCAGCCTACCAGGACTTGTTGCCAATTTGCTGCTGATACATTTTTAACCCGGGTGTCAGTTACTATTCCAACCTAGACTTGGGGACCCCCGTTCACTTTCCCATTCATTTCTCCCTTATAGCCTTTCTCTCTCTCTCTCTCTCTCTCTCTCTCTTTCTCTTTCTCTGTGCCTCTGTGACTGCCTCAAATGTCTTTCTCCCTTGTTTACCACTGACCTGTGGTTGACCTGTAAATCTCTCTAGGAAACAACTTACTATTAAAACAATCAACCGGAGTCTCTAATCATATTACACAAAGATTTTTTCTTAAAAGGTTGGTGTGATATTATAGTCAAAAGTGGAGATGTCCAAGGAGGCATAACAAGCAAACAAATAATGACAATGATAATAGTAATCCAAACTATAGCATTATTGTGATTAGCCAGAATAGTGAGAAGTGTTTCGAAAACCTCAAGAAACTTGCTGGCATTGAGACTTCAGTGAAAAACCATCAGCTAATGTTGGGGTGTAATATTTGCAAGGAGTAAAAAAAAATGCATTCATTTTTCTAAAATTCTAATAGGCAAGTAAACTCTTTAAATGATAAAATGTTCTTTGATAGTGTGTGTGTAGAGAATAAAATATATTACATATACTATTGGCATAGGGATGATTGGTAAAATAGAAAGGTAGATTGATTGATTGATTGATTTTAAGGCATATCAACCTGTCTAGTGTTATTCTATGCTGAAAGGTTAGGGAATTGTGTTCATTGTATGTCCATATTTACATTTTTGTATAGTTTTTTAAAGATATTTTTGTACACGGTCCTGTCAAATACAAATAGTTTTTGAACAGAATTATTTGCCCCATTGATAGGACCCTAAAAAGTACTTCCACACTGGGTCAGAGTGGACCTGAGAGTAATGGAGATGAAAATGAAAGGGCATTCCACACTCCCTAGATCTCCAGAAATGGAGCCTAAAAATCAGATTCAGTTTAATGTCATATTAGGACACCCCTTTTTTTGTAGGGGAACAAGGGCTCTTACCCCCACCCCTCTGCGGGAGATACAGTCTGCATATTCTAAGTTCCACTGACTGTGGTATTTAACACAAATGAGTTTATAGAAAGATATTTCTGTTCAGGTGAACATGTTATTGTGTATAGATATCATGCCAGGAAAAATTATTATAACACATATATTCTTCAAATGTATGTAATCTTTGTATGTATCCACACAAACACACACACACACACACACACACACACACAGACCAAAATTTTGAAAATCTGAAATGTCAGAAATTTTTATAACTTCAGCTCAAATTTCAATACTGAAGTTTAGCTTTATCATATTTGATGGATTATTATGTACTGGATTTTAAGTCAA